>CM036254.1:2531382-3738882 GCA_020698575.1 Bostrychus sinensis
TTATTTATTTTTTTTTTATGTAAAGCACTTTGGTCTTCCTTGTGTTGTTGTAAAGTGCTATAGAAATACTTTGATTGTGATGAATGTTTTAATATTGACATTAGTCATTATCTACTTAAAAATATTTGACTCTGAAACTTAAAGTTACACTGTGTAAGATTCCCGGTCTTGCGCCTCTAGAGGCCACAGGTGCCACTGCACCGTCACAAAACATAAACACTAGGGCCCCTCCTCCTTCTGAAACTGTGCGAGCTGCGTCTATTTCCATCATTGTTTCAACTTTAGTTGACCTGCTGCTACCTTTGGAAGTTTGGACTGGATCTTCTATAGAGTTAGCGCTAGCGTTAGCTTATCAACAAATATCGCGCAATGGTCGCAGTAAAAACAACTAATAACTGTATGAAAAAGCACGTTCTAAAGAAAAAATAAAGAGGCTAATTTACCTGCCCAACAATAAAGAAGCAAAAACGTGATCTGATTTGCAGCCTTCTCTGTCTCTCATCTGACGCCAGCGAGCAAAAGTCTGTCCGATGTTGACTCTTGTCTGTGATCTGGTGCGGTCCCTTTCACATTTTCTTTTTCTTGCCTCGTCCGACATTGTCTTCATCTTCTTGTGTCCTTCGGCCCTGACGAACTGGCGAAAATAACAACGCTAAAAGTAGCTTCATGGTTATACTGCACCTCAGGTATAAGAGCAGAAGGGAATGCCGTAAAGCAAGTCGTTCCCTGTCACGTGACTCTTCCTGAACAGTGGAGCGCTCCCGGCCAAGTTGCGAGGGCGGTTTCTCAGTACAGAAGCCCCGCTCGGAGCAACAGATCGCGCCTCAGGCCTTATAATCACTCAAAAAAATCACAAAAACAAGTCAGTATGCCCCACATATTTAGGAGAAAAGTTACACAGTGTAACTTTAAATTTGAGAAAACAGCCTTAGTTAAACTGTACCTCAGCCAGAAATCAATGGACACAAGCTGACTAAATGCAATGAAATAAAGACCTTAATGTGTTGGATGTTTTCATTATTTTACTGTGAAAGCTTTTATGTTAAAACTGATCCATTCATCGGCTTCCACTTCCTGTCACATGTACTGCACTCTATCCCAGTCACTCTCACATTCATTCATTAGGGGACATTTAGATTCACCAGTTCACCTGCAATTCAGCTCATTTTAGTGAAGCTGGATCACTTGGCTCCCACATGGCTCTACATTTTACCTCCAATACTTTTCATATTTTAGCCACATTCAACACAGTTTTGACAAATGAGTTGTGTTGTGTACTCATATGTAACTCAAATACATGGATTGTGATGAAGAATTCAAAAGTTCTGATGCTTTGAAACTACAGAACCACTCTACTACACAAAAACACCTATAATTAAGCATAAAAATAAAAAAAGGACTTTATTCAGTAGTAAAAAGTAAAAACAACAGCTAACCTCAAAACCCAAAAAAACGTTATCATAAATATATAACCTAAAAAAAAAATTATATTGCAATGTTCAGTGTGCAAAACAGCTTCAGCTTTTCTTTCTTTTAGGGCAGATTGAGGAAGACCAAGTGCCTCAGCTCAGAGGGGCTGATCCGGTTTCTTCTCTAATATTATCTGCCCGGTTTTTGAAAAAAAAAAAGAAAAAAAGGCTCACTTTTCCGAGCCGGACATGAACGCCTCACCCTGACCCTGACAGATTGTGTGACATCATCCGGCCTGATTTGATTTAATTTTCCTTTAATAACTTCATCCCTTTATTTACACGTCCTGCCAAAAATGATTTCTCTGAGCTCTCCCACTCCGAGCGTCGGTGTTAACTCCTCTGCTCTTAACTCAGCCTCCTATACTCCTCCACACTGGGGCCTTGTGGTCAATAGTGGTCGAAGTCTCTGCATTATTCTTTCATCGCCGCTGAAGGCTCGTCTTTACAGGGCCGACCTTGTGGTTACTGTATGTCCATTAGAGTAAGAGGCATTTACTTAGACACCAGCTCCTATAGACCGCACAGAGGCCCGTTATCCCATTAACCACTCAGTATAGGTATAGGACAGAGTATATGACAGACACGAGCTGAAAGCAAAGGAAAAAGAAGATAAAGAGGTAAGTAGAGCTGGTAAAAACATGATAAAACGACTCTTAGGAAAACAATGGAACAAGTGAACTCCTTACATTATTACATCCTGGTCCTTTACACAGATTTCAGTGGAAGACTCCTGTTTCAAGGCCAAAAGCTGACAAAGCCAAGTGGAAACATGAATAGAAATGTGGTATTGTTGGAGAGGCGCAGGTCGAAGATGAACTGAGGTTTACGGAGGGCTGTAGGTCACGGTTTTATGGCTTTTACAATGTGACAAACGCATGACGGGCTTCACGTTAACCACAGCTCACAGGGAAACAGAAAGCGTGGGAGGTTTAACACAAGGCTTTTTACAGAAAAGGGGAGACAAGATGGACAAACATAAACACGTTCAGACGTTAACATTATGACCACTGACAGGTGAAGTGGATAACACAGATTATCTCTTCATCATGGCTCCTGTTAGAGGGTGGGATAAGTCAGGCAGCAAGTGAACATTTTGTCCTCTAAAAGCCTTTTCGCACTGTAGGAACCTTTTGCAGTTCCTATAAACCTGCAACTAAAAATGCTCAGGGTTCACAGAATTAAAAAATAATATATAGGCTATATTACAATGTTATTTATGTATTTAACCTGGGCTACTAAAACATGTACAATGCTTATTTCTGTCAGAGAAACATTTATTTCACTTTACCACTTTAACAGCAGCTGATGTTTGAACTGTGTCAGACTCAGATCATATCGGAGACAGATGGATTTATAAAGACTGCCACTCTCCTCCAGGCTTCAGTATTTGGATAACACTGTTTTAAATATATTTATTATGAATGCAAACAATGTAGGGAAGTGCAGCAATAATACCGGATAAATGCGCATATTAGCGGCTAAGTAATATGCACGAAAACTCGGTCCATTAATGCCTCGTTGGTGTTTTGTTCAAGTGAGACCAGAAATAGTGACATTAGAGACTTTGATTGAGGGAACAGTGTTTGTGGGCTGCAGCCTGCTGAAGCTCACAGATAAACGTTTCCAAAACTCACCACAGATGTCTTCACGCAGATTCTGTTAATCCTGACATAAAAGGAACGGTCCATATTTGATAACTGTTATAGTCCTGGCCCAGTGATAACTTCAGCCCGGTGTGAAGAGGCTCTGAAGTCGGGACATTGGCCTCCTGAGCTCCACACAGACTGAGCTGTTCAGATAAAAGCAGGCACGTTTGGGGAACTGTCCCGTTTTGTTGCATTCGCACATGAGAGGAACTGGGGACTGGGATCATGGTTCCTATAACCTTTTTAACTTCTACTTCAGAGCAAGGAGTCTCCAGTAGGAGACGTTTGGTGACGTTGGTACAGAGAGGCATAGTTGGGCGGCACGGTGGCATAGTGGCTAGCACTCCTGCCTCACAGCAAGAAGGTCCCGGGTTAGATTCCTGGAGGCCTTTCTGTGTGGAGTTTGCATGTTCTCCCCGTGTCTGCATAGGTTTCCTCCAGGTGCCAGGACTCCCCTGCAAAAGAGATTCTGAATCTCAGTGGGACTTTCCTGGTTAAATAAAGGTCAAATAAAATAAAAGTAGGTGTAGGTTTCTTTATACTCTCATAAAATGAAGCAGGTCCTTTGTCTTCTCACTCTCTGTAAACTCCCAAAGCCCAGACTTTACACGTCGTATTTAACTCTCCGTTAAGATTATTCCTGCAGCGAAATGTGTGTCTGTCTCTGTGCTTATGGTGCTTTCAAGTTCAGTTCGAATGGTAGTTTTCTCTGAGGGCAGAACTCAGTTTATGCAACTTTCATGTCCTTTATTAGTCGCACAGGTGGGACCTGGAAATTTCATGATAGAGTTCATTCGTATGATCAGTTTGTGTTGTTTATGTACCACAGACACATTTGAGGTTGTTACCAGTGCCTTGATGATAATAATGTTGAAGCTTTTAGTCTGATGTAGCACAAAACAGACAGTCCCATAACATTATCAAACGTCTAAAAATACAATTCTATGTTTTACTCCAGAACTGCAGCTCCTGTGGGGTGTTCCCGGTCTGCAGCCTCTATCAAACCAAGAACTACAAGCGCTGGTGTGGACAATACCTAATCAACATTTCAGGTTTGCATTTTTTGTCCCCAACAGTGCAAGTTCATTGGCACCGAGCTTTAGAGCCTCACAGATGCATTAAAGCTAGAGTAAGAAAGAAAAAATGTAGGTAAAGCAAACTTTTATTTAACAGTTCTCCCTCAGTTAAAGCAGTTTGTCACTGAAAATACCTTAAAGGGGAATCTGTCAGTAGCATGTCCTGGCATATCTTTCTCCAGAGCTGCTTTAAGAAGGCTCCGGTGTGGACGTAGCCTGAGGAAGCCGTTTGGGGGAAGGGCGTCTGTTTGTCCCAGCGGAGGGGTCAAAGGTCAGAGGTCAGAGAGTGAGGCCTGGAGGAAGGAGAAGAAGAAGAAGAAAGAGAGTGGCCCCTGATGTGTTGCCGTCCTTCTGCGATTGCCTCCGCCCCAAGCGCCGTCTTAGGCTCAAATTCATTGTCAGTGAGTGAATGGAGACTGAGGGGGAGGGGCTTAGGACGGGTCCGACCGCAAACTGGGACAAAGGTGAGGTCAGTCTGGACTGAGCTGACACTTCATGGTTTTTCTTCACTTTAGGGAAAACTAATGAGATCTGTGAACAGGAATAATTTGAGGTCTACACATTTCTGTCCACTTCAGAATAAGGAAGTCTTTTATTGGCTGTTGGTCTACGAGACTCAGGTCTGGATCAGCGACAGACTGTCGCGCCTCTGCTAAAGGGTAAAATCACACAACTCTAAAATAAAATAAAAACTAGAGACCACTTTTCAGAGTAGCACTAATTTTTGGTTTAGCCCTGGTTCAGACCTGGTTTAGCCCTAGTTTAATCCTGGTTTAGTCCTGGTTTAGTTCTGGTTTAGACCTGGTTTTGTCCTGGTTTATCCCTGTTTCAGACCTGGTTTACACTGTAAAAAATATCTGTAGATTTCATGGTAAAAATCAGTAAAATCTCAACAGTAAAAGACCGTAATTGATATATCAGTAAAATACTGTTTTGGTTACGGTAATTAACTGTAATATTAAAAATAAGGCAAAATTGTATTTTTTTAGTTTTATTTTTTGTAATGTATACAGTATAGCACTGTTAAAAAAATTGAGTCCAGTGTTTATTACATTTTAACACCTTTTTAAAAGATAACTTTAATTTTTTACAGTAAATGTTGATTAAAATGTAAGCCGCAAATTGTAAAATATACAGTTAATCTATTTTTTGAAAGATTAATAACTTAATTTTACAGTAAATAATAAAAACTCAAGTCAAAAACTGTAAAAACAACATTTGTGATATTATACTGTAAAATGAAATAAAGGCCTCTTGTAATTTTTACGGTAGAATTCTGGCAACCACAGCTGCCAATTTTTTACCGTAAAATTTACAGATTTTTTTTACAGTGTAGTCCTGGTTTAGCCCTAGTTTATTCCTGGTTTAGACCTGGTTTAGTTCTGGTTTAGACCTGGTTTTGTCCTGGTTTATCCCTGTTTCAGACCTGGTTTAGTCCTGTTTCAGGCCTAGTTTAATCCTGGTTTAGACCTGGTTTAGTTCTGGTTTAGACCTGGTTTTGTCCTGGTTTATCCCTGTTTCAGACCTGGTTTAGTCTTGAATGAGACCTGGTTTAGCTGTTTCAGACCTGGTTTAGTCCTGTTTCAGACCTGGTTTAGTCCTGGTTTAGTCCTGGTTTAGTCCTGGTTTAGACCTGATTTAGTTCTGGTTTAGACCTGGTTTAGTCCTAGTTTACTTCTGTCCTTCAGTAGTTCATTTTCCTGTGTTTATCTACTGTATGTTTAATCGTTTAGTCCTATGTTACCTCAGACTTTTCCACTCCTTCCAGTCCCGTAAAAGACCGTCCTTATATTTCGTCCACATATCTCCTGAGCTGGTCCTCGGTGTGGGTTAGTGAGAGACAGGACAAACCTCTCACCTGTCACTTGGTCTGAGCTGTCTTTTCTGCACCTCACATTCCTGCCCCGGGCTCCATCAATAGACCGAGACCTGCGCTGACCCCGGATTAACTCTGTGTGGCCCTGCGTGGGGGGTGGGCCACTGCTAAACTGTTAAAACTGTGCACTCGGATACAAACAAGAGAGTCAGTAAGATTATAAACACAGGAGGAAGAAGTAATAAAAGATATAAAAGCTACAACTCTTGATGTATTCTGTGTTTTTGAGAAATAAAAAGACAACATTGTGTGTCCAAACCAGACTCAAGTTCAATGTCATTGTCACTGTGGCTGTGAATGAGGAGCTGTGGGGGATGGGCTCCATATTATGTCGTTTTTAAGCCTTTTAGAGTCAGTTTTCAGGATTTTTTAGCACCTTTGCATATAATGATGTAGTTTTGTAGCACTCCAGTCTTAAGACGTCTTTTTTCTGGTCTTGGTCTCGTCTCAGTCTTTTTACTAACTTTTACTTTATTTAACTTTTCTAAGATTTTTTTTAAAACTGCTGATCATTTATGTTTCTTTTTGGGTTATTTTGCATTTCTTTGTGTCTTGTCTTAGTCTTGGTCTTGATGAGTATGGTCCTGGACTGCAACACTAGAAAAACTCATGACAGCACTAACTTATATTCAGCTCTGTTAGGCTTTTTAGCACCTTAAGACGTCATTATTGTGGCACTGTGGGACTATTTGACAATGACAGCAATTTCTAACTTGCATGTAGAAATTCTTTGGGTCAGGGATTAAAAATACACTGCAATTAAGGTTATTGTCCATAGTTTCAATGCTCATTTTATTCCTAAAAGTTTTAATTACTTGTTTAGTTTTTCCAGCATCTTAAACTGACGGAGACCTGGCTGCCGTTCTAAATCTCCGAACTCTCCGAACACCACCAAATACACATTTACACTGATACATTCATACAGGCAAGGTGGTAAGGTTTCTTGCTCAAGGACACAGCGGTAGTAAAAGGCAAACCTGGTAGATGGAACTGCCAACCTTTGGGTTAGCGAACGTCTCTGCTGAGTGAGCTGCTGCTGCCTCAGAGACACAGAGTCACACGCTAAAGAGAAAACATTGTAAAGCTGCATAAAATCTGTCTGAAAAGAGTTCAGAGTGGAATAAAATGTCTTTATATCTTTTTTGCATTTGTTTTATGACCTTGTATTTTTAGGCACACAGTCAAAGTAAATGGAAACACTTTAAATGGGCTTTGTTATACATTTATTTATACTTTAATCCTGTCTCCTATAAAACAGAAGCACATTTTACAGCCTTTAAAAATACACATTTTTTTCCAATAATTACTTTTCTACTGCTATAAAGAAACAGGTGAGGAGTCCATCAGAGTCTTTTGAACATAAACATAGGAAAAAAGCTGTTTACTTCCTTAAACTTGTTGTCTGAGGCCATTTTCCTTAAAGTAAAAATGTCTGTGAGGAATCAGTGGAAACAGAAAAACACAGTTTTTTGGATAAATGACTGAGAGCAGACTGGATGTAGAGGGCTTGTTGTTGATTGGTCAGTGCTTCCTGGAGTGGGCGGGGCTTTGTGGAGGAACTGAGCATTCTGAGGCCTCAGAAACTCGGCGCCAGAGAATACAGGATTACTCAAACTGAACACAACTCCAGGTCTGTTTTGATGAGGGAACAATTTTATAACGTGGGAGAAAGAGAGGAAGAGGTCATTTTGCAGAATCTAGACCTTTAAGATCCACATTAAAGCCTTTTCAGTCCCTTATTTAGTGTTTTTTCAAAGTGCTTTTACTGTTACTCTAATACTCAGGCGTAGTAAAAGACTGCTTAGGGCCCCACAGGCATTAGAGGGGCCCCATATTTTAATATTGTTTACATGTTTGACTGATTCTGATTTTCTTTTTTCTTTTTTTTTTTCTTTTTTTGCCTATTTATGTAATTTTCAGCTCGCTACTTCCTGTAATTTTTGATTGAGTTACTCTGGAAATGGGCACCAATGCCATTAAGGCTTTTTACTGTCTGTTTACCTTGGGCCCCTTTAGTAGAATTAGTAATGTTTGCAAAATTAATTCATTTTTGTGTTCATTTTTACATGGTGTACAAAATGATTGAGACTAGACCCCCAAAACTATCCTGCTTAGGGGCCCCAAATGTATAGGTCCGGCACTGCTTGTCTGTTGCACATGCTAAACCAATATGGCGTCTCCAGTTTATAATGCCATTAGTATTTTACTCACTTTATAAATATAGATACCATCTTTTCCAAAACTCCCAAAAGATGAGGAAGTATCTGTGTGACAGTATCGGAGGAGCTCAAATAAGCTATAATATTGCTTTCATTTAAGCCTAATTTTTAATCCAGTCACTGAGGGTCACAAGCCAGTGTAGTCTTTGTGCCAATCCCAAGCCCAGATAAAGGAGGAGGGCTGTGTCAGGAAGAGCCTAAAACTATCAAATGACTTAATGTGGCGACCCCAGAAAGAAAAGTAATGATAAAAACTGAATGGTATGCCCTTGAATAAAGTGAAAGTGAGAGTAAATCCACACAGACAGCAGAGTATTGTTGATATTTCATAATTTCATTGGAACAGAGGCCAGAGCAACTCCAGCCCTCTCTCCGACCTCACGTTGTCGGTTCAACAGGAAAAGAAACGGCCCGTTACACAACAATCTCCTGTCCTCTCTGCTCCACCGCCTCCTGCCCCGCTCCAGAGCTGCAGGGTCACCAGGGGCCCCTCTGTGATCCCTGACCCCACAACGAGGCCTCCTGCCCCGGGTCGGCCTCGGCGCAGAGTCCCCGGGGCGGTGGATAAGGGGCTGTCCAGAGGAGGATTATGGGAGATGTAGGCAGTGGGGGTGAACTGCAGCGGCGTGTCCTGTGGGCTCCGGGTGAACGTCAGTGCTGCTGCTGAACATAACCAGGTGTATGACGTACTGTTGGAGCGCTGCAGATCAGTCTTAAGACCACTTTTTTCTGGTTTTAGTCTTGGTCTCGGCCCTGAATGCATTTTTACAATACATTTTCTTGGTCTTGGACGCAGCAGTCTCAAAAATTTACTGATTTTGTTTGGTTTTTTGCTTATGTTCTGTCTTTTGAGTGCACTTGTTTGGTCTTGGTCTTGGTCTGGACTTGGTCTTGGCCCCTAACAGTCTTTGTCATGTCTGTGGTTCTCTGACAGGTCTTGGCCTGGATTAGTATAGTCTTGACTACTGCTTTAAGATGTTCGAGAAAAAAATCACGGCTAATATTTCACAGTACTCAGAGTATTCCTAGTACTGCACTTTGTTGTTTTCTTGTTCCTAAATCTTCACAGTAGAGTGCATCATGGGAGCTAAAATTACAAGTGTTTGAATTGGAATGTACAGTATATTATTACATTAAATTAAGCTTTACATACAGTGAAGCCTGAAATTATTCTGGCAAATTCTGACTTAAAGTTACTTTCATCCAACCAACAAGCCACTTTTTGTTCAAATGTAAAAAAAAAAAAAGCTGAGAAATATTTTTTTTCCACAAAAAAAATACCTCTTGTACATCGTCTCATCGCCTTTTTCATTTCTGGTAAAAAAAAAAACTTGCTGGTTGAATGAAAGTAACTTTAAGTCATCAAGAATTTGCCAGGGTATGAATCATTTCGGGCTTCACTGTATGTGACACAATAAATAGTTCTCCATTTAGTCACATAGGCCACTGTTAAGCCAGATTCACAGCGAGTGCGTTGTGTGTGCGGCGCCGACCAGAGCCAGCTGCGAGACCACGAGTTCACAGGAGAGGAGCGAGTTTATGCTGGAAGTTATGAGTTCACGCGATAATAACCAGAGAACTGCAGGTAAAAAGCCACGTTTGCCTCTGACCATGATCTCTTGTTCATTTAGAGATTATTTGGCGTTTTAACCACAGTTGAAGCCAAGTCACAGAAATATAAACGTCAACCCTGCGTAAGGACTATGTATATAAATACTTTCATTTTGCTCAGGTTTAATGCTGTCCGATGTCGTCTGTGACCTGCGTCCTCAGTTAAGACGTAATGTTTACAGCGATGTGAGCGAGAGCCTGCACAAGCGTTTTTATTTTGAAATTTACCTGATCCTCTTCACTGGTCCCGGGTCTGACTTCCTGTCTGGCTCCATCTGCTCCGTTCAACTTTATACCTGATGGATCCGGCAAAAATAGACTTGATCCATATTTCTGACGGAGCATTGAGTTGCATTGCGTCTGTTTCTTGCAGGAGTCGTACGGGACATGAAACATATTCAGTGTGAATTGGGATTTCTCATGGGAACCTTTTTTGAATACATTTTTTGCACTTTTATGGGCAGCTTACACACTGACACATACTGACAATATTACACCTTCACTATTACACCTTTACTATGGCACAACATGCAGTTTATTTGCAACAATTTGCTCCTATTGCCTTAAATAACATATTTATATTGTTTTCAGGTAATGCTTATTTATTGTTTATGTGTCTGTTCTTTCTTTTATGGTATTTTTTATCACAGACTGACAGACTTTCTGGTTTTCAAAAGTTTATTGTTTGGAGATCCTGACATGACTGAACTCTTCTGTATTTGTGGTAAACCCTCAGTGCTCTCAGCGTGTTATGTCTGTCTCTCCTGTGTGATATTCTGACCTTTTCTTTTGTCACAGCCCAGTTACAGCCTCCCCACCTCCACTCTAACCCCTCTCCTCTCTCTTTACCTCTCTAATCTCCGCTCCTGTCTGCTTCTCCGAGCCGTTCTCACACCGAGGTCAGAGGTCAACCTGTGAACTGGAGGGTTTCGGTTACAAATGGCTGCACACCTTTGTGAGTCGCCGCGGGGTGAAGGCCAAATATGTGTGGAGGGGCTGTTTGTTGTGTCTAAGTCCTGGTTTTACTCCCGGTCCCGCCTCCGTCTCGGCTCCTGGTGTTTGAAGTCAGCTGCAGAAGTGTGATGATAAGATATGAACACAGCTAAAACATGATAGACACACAAGAAGGAAATAAAAGGTCTTTGGAGACTGAAAATGCATTTATACAGCATTTTTATACCTCCATGCACTTTACATCAAGGAACCATTCACCCATTCACACTCACCCATTCACACTCACACATTCACACTCACACATTCATACGGTGGTGAAGTGTCTTGCCCAGGGACACAAGGACAGTAACAACAACTTTCTGATTACTAGGAAACCTTCTCTACCTCCTGAATCTCTCCCATCTGCTCTTTCTCTCAGCAGCAAATCATTCCCATGGGCACTTTGGCAGGTTTTTTGTTTTTTTTTTTTTTTTTTAAATCAGATGCCCTTCCTGGCGCAACTAGTCACATACAGTGACTGGGATCTAAAACAGCTGAAAGAGACATAATCAAATAAAAAATAAACCTAATAATAGTAATTGTTTATGTCCCAAACTCAGCAGTGTTGTATCTTCCTTAAAGACTGTGTCATGTTTTTCTCCATAGATTTTTTCCCATAAAAGACAGACCGATGGCTAAAAATTGTATAAGTAAAAGTATATATAATTTTATAACAAGTAGATAACTGTAATTTATTTCAAATTTGTTTTCCTTTTATGTACTTCATATAAACAACCTCTGGGGGCCCCCTGCAGTACCTTTGCGGCCCAGTGGGCCCTGAACCCCACTTTGGGAACCACTGTCCTAGTCTAACATAAAAACCAGGCTTCACTTAAAATATGTTTTCTTTTTTTAGCCTCCGTAGGCTAACACCTGTAGTTCACACTGAGCTAACTCTGGAAGTGTTGTGTAAACCTGGCCTTTTTACAGAGTTCTGTTTGTTCTGACCCAGAAAGAAGCTTCACCTCCAGCTCTACTCCTCCACCTCTGCTCCTCCAGCTCTACTCCTCCAACTCTACACCTTCAGCTCTACTCCTCCACCTCTGCTCCCCCACCTCTGCCCCTCCAACTCTACTCTTCCAGCTCTGCTCCTCAAACTCTGCTCCTCCAACTCTACACCTTCAGCTCTACTGCTCCAACTCTTCACCTTCAGCTCTACTCCTCCACCTCTGCTCCTCCAGCTCTGCTCCTCCAGCTCTGCTCCTCCAGCTCTACTCCTCCACCTCTGCTCCTCCAACTCTACTCCTCCAGCTCTGCTCCTCTAGCTCTACACCTTCAGCTCTACTCCTCCAACTCTTCACCTTCAGCTCTACTCCTCCACCTCTGCTCCTCCAAGTCTACTCTTCCAGCTCTGCTCCTCAAACTCTGCTCCTCCAACTCTACACCTTCAGCTCTACTCCTCCAACTCTACTCCTCCACCTCTACTTCTCCCACCTCTGCTCCTCCCAGCTCTGCTCCTTTAGCTTTGCTCCTCCACCTCTGCTCCTCCAGCTGCAGATCCAGGGAGAGCTCATAACCTAAGCACTGCTGAAGGAGAAGCACATTCATTTTTCTTGCTGAAAGTTTAGGACATCTATAATCTTACCTTGACGGTTAGATTAGTAAAATACAGATGCATACATATTTAGATTTGAGCGTACATTCACCCTGGTTTATCCTAAGCTTGATTACTGCAATTATTGAGAATAAATCTAATTAATATTGTTATCTTCAGCCTATATTTTTGAACATTTTTTGTTACAATAAATTGGGGGAAATGTGTGTTACCATTGAGTGAGAAGAACCAACACAGAGACAAAAACAGCAGCTGAAGTGCGTCTGCCTGGGTCTAATCCTGGTATAACAGGTTCCAGAGAGTGAGTCTGGAGCTTCATAATGAACCAGATTAAAACCGTCAGTCAGAGAGTCCTCACAGAAAAATATCATCAAATAATCACTCTACACTCTCCTTTATTTATAGAAGTAACACGCAAGTTATTCTATCATACAGAAGGAGAAACATCTAACTCTAAATATGGACACGTGAAGGTGTAAAGTTAAAAAGTCAACTCTGTTTTGCAAATAAAATAAAAAAAGCACAACATAAAGTTACCTTGTCTGGACAGTACTCATTTTGTTTTTGTTCTACAAGATGTATATGGCATTAATCCTGTTGTTTGGATTTGTCTCTTTGCAGCGCTGCCTCTCTGCTCTGTCTCTCACACAAACTCTGTCTCTGTAACAAAACGACTCATCTTTAAACCACACACAGCCCCGAGCAGTGTCCAGGACTGACCTGTTTAACTGAAAATCTACACCTTTGTAAACATACCTGTCCCAGGCCACACCCGCAGGTGACACAGGTGTTGAGAGACAGTAAATACATCTCATATGAAGATAAACAGCGCAGGACAATGGCCAGTTAATCGCAGGGCTGTACACTTAGAGACACACACTGACAGACGACCGTTCACTCTCACATAATGTCAGTAAGTGGGACATTTAGAGTCTCCAGTTCTCCTGTGTTTGGACAAAGCTGGGAGGAGGCCGCAGCCACAGAGAGCATGGAATAACACTGGACATAGAACATCTGAATAACTAGATAGACTTTATTGTCTCCGTAGGGAAAATTGTTCTCTGCATTTGAGCCATCCTTCAGTGCCGCTGGGGTTAAACCTGTCTCCGGATCTTAAGCCAGGATCCTGGTCAGCACTAACTCTGGCAATAGGCCCTTTTCACGATGACGTCAGACAACTTCTGTTTTGAGACGATGGGATGTATCTTCATTTCCAGTGCTGCTGCTCGCCAGTAAGGAATTTACTCGGAGTCTTAAAAATTGGCCAAATATAAGGCTACATGATGTACAGAAACTCGAAAAGGGATATACATTTTTCATTGAGGGTTACTTATTTGATTATGAAGGTAAGTGTTTTGTCTTGTAGCTAAAGCTAGTAGTTGTTCATGCTGTAGCGTTAGCAATAGGTCTAACGGGGTGTGCGATAAAACAATATTATTCTTCTAATTCTAATTCTAATTAGACCTGAAAAGTCTATTATTTTGTCACAGACTGATCACTACAGCAGAGTCAGTGTTCGAGCACAGAGCTTTACTAAATGAAAATATACTGTAGTACTATCCAGTGGTATTTCCTGATAAGCAGATTGTCAAATATTCAGATAAACTCAGATCATGACATGATCTCACACTGTTTTATAGCGCAGCTCTATCACTTAGCCATGTTGCTAACGCTATCTAGCTACATAACAAAGCACTCACTTCATAATCCAAGTATCCTTGGTTGAAGAATTAATATCCTTTCACAAGTTTTGAACGTTTTGTGGGTAAATATTCATTTGAAAATCGCTGTATATTGTGTAAACTTGTAAACGGCAATTTTAAAAAAAGTCTGGGTGAATTTCTTATGGGAAAAGCGCGGCACCGGAACTGAAGATACATCCCATCGTCTCAAAACAGAAGTTGTCTGACGTCACGTGAAAAAGGGTCTATTTCTTTCTCTTCAGTCAATTTGGAACTGGTCTATCACAGCCGTTTATCTGCAGTGCATCTTTCAAATACGGAAGCAGAGTGAATGTAATAACTTCTTCTCTCCGATTAACAGCGTTTAAGTCTTTCCTTCGTCTCCTGTTGGTTCTGCTGAAGTCCTCGTTGTTGTTCAGTCCTCTGTGGGATTTTTGTCTTGGTCCTGTTTCCATTTTAACAACAGTAAAGTCCCTCTGACGTCCCACGTAACCACCACATTCAAACAAACCCACTTTTTCCACAAGTCTTTGTACAACTGGCTTCTGCTGCTGTCCCCAGTTCACAAATAAGGACAGAGCCGCTAAGAATACGCCGCATTCTGGGGTTTTATGGCAAAACTGGCAAACCTTCATGTTTGTTTGAGTCAGCGGTGCACTGACTATGTCCTGTTCTTTGTTTTTCTGATTGCTTACTCTGCCTGTGATTGTTCTGCCCATTTAGTTCTGCCACAAATGAGACTTGTAAAAGAGTTATTCTGACCAGAAAAGAAAACCTACACAGGGAAAACATGCAAACGCCAAACAGAAATGCCCCTCACAATCCTGGATTCCCGGGATCTTCTTGCTGTGAGGTGAAAGTGCTAACCACTCTGCCACTGTGACGCAGTATAGGAAATTTGTAGGACTGAACCCACAATCTCTTTGCTGTTTAATATAAATTCCTGCATTGGGACAAACATTTTTTTACCAAACCCAGTGCCACATAATCCATCATCAAATAGAAATGTCTTGCATCAATACAGCCACAAAGAGGCACAAGGCAGTGTACTGCCCCAAGCATCAGGAATGGCATCTGGTGTAAAAACCCAAAGACCAAATCACTGCACACTAGGAGGCAAAGGGAAAAGTCCAGAAATACTGCATTCAAATGACAATACTGAGTTTTTATTGGCTTGAAAGGTGCTCAAGCCAAATGTTTTTTTCTTGCTTGCTCATAATGGTTGATATATGTGATGGATACAGTACAAGTCTATGGCTCTATGGGCTGGTCTCTGTCCTGGGGGGGGGGGGGGGGGGGGGGTTGAATGTTCCTCTCATAACGGGACACGGGGAAAAGGTCAGCGCCCGTCGCCGGACCTCACCGTGGGGACAGGCCTGGACTGCATACGCTGATATATGTAGTTTGTGTGGGATTCATATTTTATCTGAGAGTGAGAAAAGGTACAAGGGGGGGCAGAGGGGGAGGGGGCAGAGGGGGAGGGGGCGGAGTCAGGCCCGGGGCAGAAATTGATTTTGACCGGAGCAAAGGAAATGAGGAGAAAAAGAAAAATGGCACAAGGTCGAGAGAAGTGAAAGAGCAGGAACAGAGGAGGAAGAGGAAGGAGAGGAACCAATCAGAGGTCAGAGGTCACGGGGAACAGGCCACAGGTTTACTCACAGAGGGTTATTTATCTTTTACCAAACAAGATCTCACATCCGGATCAAACAAGTCACACAACAAAGCCAGACCGATGTGTGCAGCACTTCAGATACAGACGGAGCGCTGGCGGATACAGACAAACAGAGCAGTACATGTGTTGACCGGCGGGGGGCGCTAGTGAACACAGCGCAACAGACACAGCAGAAGAAACGGCTGAACTTATGAAGGACTGACTAGAGAAAAATTAAAATAAAATTGCGTCACCAAAAAAGAAAGTTCCATTCAGCTGCTGTCTTTCTTTCAGAGGTCTAGACACAACATTCACATGGGTACTTCAGCATAGTTTTTACTCCACATTAACATATTTATCCGGGCTTGGGACAATCGAACCAAGTCTGGCCAAGTCTGGAACGCCTCTAAAGCAAGGTATGGTTGCCTGATGTGAGTGCTCCTGATCTGTGACCAGACGTAGTTGGCTTCAGCACGCTCTGTGATGTATGCACTTGTTCTCTCAATAAAAAGTAAATAAACACCATATTTAACACTGGAAACAATGCCACTGCTCTTCGTGCTCACCTCTGTGAAGAAGAGAACCGACAGTGACAACAGTTTTGAAGCGGAACTCAGTAACTCTGCTCGTTTCTTGGCTGTTTTGCCTCATTTTCCTCTATTCGTATCTGTACAAAGTTTCTTCTGCCATTTGGCCGCTCTGGTACGATAAAAATTGAGAAATAAAGCCATCGCTTGTTGCTAACCGTGACGCGCCTCTTTTTCGCGAGACCCGAGACTTCTGTGACACCGGGGTCGGCAACACTCACTGTTGCAAGAGTTGTTTTTGGCTCAGAGACACCAGGGGAGATGCAGAACACTTTATTCACCCCACAACAACTCATTTAACCATCACAAAGACTCTCAAACAGTTTAGTTAAGGTAAAAAAGTTACTGAGTTCTGCTTTAAAGTCTCTAATATCCTGATGTCTTTGTTGCTCCTCGTATGCATTTATTCCAAAGCGTAACAGAGGACAAACGGGACTCAAAGCAGACTCAAACTAGGATAGATAATACATGTTTATGTTTATTTTATTTAATATGGGACAATACACATTAATTACCTGCCTGCTGGGCTTAGGTTTTCTCCTGCGCAACCTGTAAACAAACAGCGCATCCTGATGGTCGTCCTCGGAGCTGAGGATGGAACCAGGCTCGGCGTTAGGAGTTCGGGCCAACAGCGAACCCCTCCCCAATCGTACCTGGGCACGGTTTGAAAGGCCTTGGTGTGACTGCGTCCTAAGCCACTGGTTCCCAACCGTTTTTCCAAGTGACCCCCATTTTATCAGTGGATATGTTATCAGCCCTGACCCTAACAACACAGGTCTACAGCAACATGCTTCAGGAACAAAAGTCGTGACATTTTTTTTGGATTAGGTCACTAATAAAGAAAAAGTAAGTCAGTCAACAGTATTGGGTCAAAATAGGAAATTTATGCAAAATAAGGGAAAAACGGTAGTTTATCAGAAGGTACAGTGTCTACAAGCAACCAGTTCTATCTGAAAGCTGCACATTCAATACATTCATTTTAATATGTGTAGAGTTTTGACAGAAAATGTTTTGTTTTTATTTGCAGAAATCTCTCTCTTGGAAGTGGACAAAATGCATGCATGTAGAGAAATTAAATATTTTCAAAATATAAATATTATTTTTAAGCAAAAATGCCTAAATCTTTTTTGATGTGAAACAATATCATTAAATATCTTGAATACATTAGCTAACCAGCACAGTTATCAATTGATTTTCAGTTCATCTTATCAAAATAAATGAGATTTAGCCACTTTTATCTCGGAAGCAGATCGAGTCCAAACATTTGTAGACCAGTGATATTAGTTAAGGTTAAGGGTAGACTTTATTAAGTTTCTTCTCTGCATTTGACCCATCCTTCAGTGCTGCTGAGGAAACCTGTCAGGAAGCAGTGGGCAGCCGCGGTGCAGCGCCCGGAGACCGTTCTCCAGATCTGAACCAGGATCCTGGTCAGGACCCAGCTGGAGGATTAGCCTACTGTGCATTTTTTTCCATCTTGTTAAAACCTTTCACTGTCCCTGCAGGTTATTTAACATTACACAGATGTAGAAAACATAGAAAACAAGAGGAAGTAAAAGTGCTTTGAACTGTAATAGTGCTTGGAATGAACTAATTTACATTTCCCATTAACAACAACCCTGTCCTTACTGGCCATTAAAGCTAAAGCTAAGGTCTAAAGCTCACCTTCACACCTGAACCGTGTAAACTATTATCTCCCAAAAATGGCCCTGTCCCATAACTGATGTCCTGACAGTGTTCGGAGTCAGAAGGGAAATTGCATTAATATTTGAAGTAATGAAGCCGAGTGGTCATTAGCCGGTCTGCGCCGCTTCCATAGACATACATTAGTCCAAGACAAGCTCCATGTATTTTGCATGTCCTGTCAGGGTTTGAGATGAGCCCCGCGGCCTAATGGTCCTCTCAGGTGGAGGTGGGACGGGAGGAGGGGACGGGGGACAAAAGACTCTGGGGTTAAGAAAAGAACTGGTGAAATATAATGACGCAAGTGGAGGTAAAAGTGTCTTAATTAACAAAAGGTGTCCACAAAAAACATTTACTATGGTTTAGTCCTGGTTTAGTCCTGGTTTAGTCCTGGTTTAGCCCTGGTTTAGTCCTGGTTTAGTCCTGGTTTAGCCCTGGTTTAGTCCTGGTTTAGTCCTGGTTTAGCCCTGGTTTAGTTCATGTTTAGTCCTGGTTTAGCCCTGGTTCAGTCCTGGTTTAGTTCATGTTTAGTCCTGGTTTAGCCCTGGTTCAGTCCTGGTTTAGTTCATGTTTAGTCCTGGTTTAGCCCTGGTTCAGTCCTGGTTTAGTTCATGTTTAGTCCTGGTTTAGCCCTGGTTCAGTCCTGGTTTAGTTCATGTTTAGTCCTGGTTTAGCCCTAGTTTAGTCCTGGTTTAGCCCTGGTTCAGTCCTGGTTTAGTTCATGTTTAGTCCTGGTTTAGCCCTGGTTCAGTCCTAGTTTAGTTCATGTTTAGTCCTGGTTTAGTCCATGTTTAGTCCTGGTTTAGCCCTGGTCCAGTCCTGGTTTAGTTCATGTTTAGTCCTGGTTTAGTCCATGTTTAGTCCTGGTTTAGTCCATGTTTAGTCCTGGTTTAGTCCATGTTTAGTCCTGGTTTAGCCCTGGTTCAGTTCTGGTCCAGTCCTGGTTTAGTCCATGTTTAGTCCTGGTTTAGTCCATGTTCAGTCCTGGTTTAGACCTGGTTCAGTTCTGGTTCAGTCTTGGTTTAGTCCTGTCTCCATTAAACAGGAGCAGAATTTTATTCCATGAAAGAATAAGTTCTAAAAATGTAGGACAGTCCTTCAGCTGAACTGAATTTAAAGTTTAAACCAGCAATAAACATGAGCCTAAATCAGGGCTAAACCACTACTACTCTCTGAATTTAAAGTTTAGAAAATGTGAGTAAAGAGGAAACCATGTCTGTTTCCTTCAGCAGTATTCTTTCCAGCCAGACCTCCAGACTCTCACATGTCCTGCCTCAGCGTCTGTGTCTCTGCCCTCCCCAAATCCAAGCCTCTTCAGAAGTTACTCGCCCAAAACATACACACTCACACCTCTTCAGTAGAAAGTTATTCAGGTAAAACACTATACAGTTGTTGGGAAGGAATTTATTCAGTTTAATGCCTTTATTTAATCTAAAACTAGCTTCAGCTGCCGTCTTCTTACCTATTTTAGTAACTCTATGTTGTAAATTCTCTGTCTAACCATGCTTTACTAATATGTTTCTGCTGTTTACAAAGTGTAAGCACACAGTACCTACCTGTGGTCATCCGAGGAGCGGACAGAGCGTGTTAAAAACAGACCGGACACTGTCCCAGAGCCAGAATCCTGACCTGGTTTACCTCCTAAAGCCTAAAGCCTGAGGAGGAGGTCCCTGTCTCCTGGTGAGCTGACCCCGCCTCACCCTCTCACCCTCTCACCTCCCTGGGTACTGAGGCCCAAATCTCCCCCTGGCACCAGCTGGACCCCAGAGTAAGGCTGGAGGCTGGTAGAGGACCTGACCGGGGCGGGTCTTAGTCTTAGCGTGACTCGATGACGTCAGCGATAAAAAGGCGATTACCGGTCAGTGGGTTAATTCTCCTGTTCCTGACTGGGACGTTACCTCCAACAGGTCTGGGACACAGAGAACTCTTTTAAAAGTACTGTGGTTGGAAGTATTTGGGGATGCTTCTGACTCAAGGCACAACCATGCAAAACCCTTCAGAAAAGTAATGTATTGTTTTATTTTTGTTATTCAAACATCAGTAAAAGTCAAGGCCAAGGACAAAGTGATTGATCCTGATGTGAATCCAGATCTCTGTTGAGGTCCATGAACGTTTTTAAGCAGAACTGATGGGGTGGTTCTTGTTTGCCAGGATCCTTCGCGGCTGAACCCACGTCATCAGCGCCTCACCGAGTTCTGCTCCAAACGCCGAAATCCCCCATGTCGTTGTCTCGTCTCCTGCAGAGCTCGTCTCCTCTGTTTCGTTCTTTCCTGAAGGATGCTCCTGTGGATCTTCTGCGGCATCACCTCGCTACAAATTGTCCACAATGCACTGCAGCTGCTTCCATTTTTTGCAAACTTTATTTAACATTTAGAACAAACCTAAATATGATATTAAATATAACTGTGCCCAACATTACAGAATACAGGAAAAAGAGTCACATATTAATACTCTGCTTACCAAGAAGTAATTTTAAAAATAGTTTAATAGTTTTTTGCAGTTCATTTTTAACTTATTTTGATGTACTTGTGCTTGTAGGGATAATTTTCAAGGGATCTTTTCAAAGTATTCTTGTAGATCTTTTTTTTTTAAGTCAGACCAAAATAGTAAAGACAAAAACACGTTCACGCTCTGCTTGTTTTACCAGTTCCACTTGTAAAAAAGTTAGTTTTTATTCTAGATCCATGTTTTCAACACAGAATATTTGATCACACTCCTGAGCATGTTCCTAAAACGCTCACATGCGGCTGTTGGCAGGACGCTCAGCTTTGCTTCAGAGAAACCGACTCCAGAGGAAGGATCCTGATAAAAGAGAAACACCCAGTGGCTCTGCGCATTTCTTTGCCGTTTCTATTCCTCTCTGGAGCGCCCCCTACATTTTAGAGTAATGTAATACTCACAAGTCCAGCTGATTCCTGTGTGATCCCTCGCAGGGCTTTACTCTTATTTTCCCCTCCGCCTTTTTTCTGGCTCGCTGTGCCCTGACAAAAATTGAGAAGCAAAGCCATCTCTAGCTTGTTGTTTGGCTTTGTTTTTTGCTTTCTTGCCGAGACTCGAGACTTCTGTGCTTCATTTATCCCAAAACAACTCATTTAACCATCCCACAGACTCCCAAACTCTTTATTTCAGGTAAAAGAGTTTAATTTTCCACGTTGAGATACAGACCCAAGACACAAACTTCCAGTCACTAAAAGAACTCATGATTAGATTCTGTAGATTCTTTACCATTCAGAGAGCTTTGTGGCTCAATGGAAAGAGCATTTACCCCTGAACTAGGACCAGTGTCTTAGCAGGAAAGGTGGGAATCTTTGGTCAGCTCACGATTTAATTCACAAACAGTGCATGGATGCATCAAGCACTGTTTTGGTTCATGTCAGCTTTAATTAAATGATGTATGTAATTAGTTACCTACAATTATTTATCTAGCATGTTGTATAATGAACATTTTTACTTTTTAATTATATTGTATTTGTATTTGAAATGTTAATCTTATGAAAACTATACAAACTAATACATTATGGTAGCGAGAGTAAATGACTATTAGTTAAATTTAAGTAGTTCTGTAATGTGTATCTTTAGATGCAGTGTTCATGCAGAACATTTAAAACCGCTGATATTTAACGTATTTAATACACAATGAACACAGTTATTATACTGTGAGAACGTTACCACAGCGTCTGCATCTGTCAGGACGCCTTTGTTTCTGTGCTGTGTCAGTGGCCGTGCTCAGCTCAGTGACAGTGCTTCTTGGTGTTTTATTTTGTTTCCAAATCATTACGCTTTTGTTTGATGCACCTTGTAACTACTGCAGCTGTTGTCCAAGTCCCATTTGCCTCAGGTTTTTGGTTGATAACATCCAAACGCCTCCGGACAGAAGCCTGTAATGAAGCGGGCGCCGCCATGTTCTCACAGAGAGCGAGGTAAACAACTCCTCAGCTCCTGCAGGCTCACAGTTCTGTTGGCTTTTACCGGAGCCGACTCTTTGCAATCAGGTCGCTTCAATCATTAGTGGTCATTATAAAATTCAGATTATTAGCTTTTCTGAATCGATTCAGCATCATTTTAAAGACACATGATTACTGCTCCCACCCCACTCTCTGAGAGCTTCTGTTTGTATTTGCAATCGTGTGTATTTTTGTACATGGATACACTTTTCTTTGTTCATAGCCGTTCCTAAAAACCCTATGTTATCATAATAAAGATTAAAATAATTTATAGCTGATGTATTCTGATAGCATTATTTAGCTCTTCTAGTCATATTTATTCACTTAATCTTTCCCTTCTCAGCCATTTGGCACAAGTCATGACCAAGTCATATTTTTAACACAATGCACAACATAATAAGACGCCTGTTTATTGCAAAGTCAGTCCAGCGTCATGTGGCCATGTTTCTTGGATGTACAAACCTCTCTTTGGTTGTTTCTTCAGCGCTAAACGTCCACCACAGACCACTGCTGTGTTCAGAGATGCAGCTGTTTAGAGCCGCGGGCAGTTTGTGTGTCTGTGTGTTGTTGTGAACAGGAGGGGGTCTGCAGGAGTCTGCGGGAGTCTGCGGGAGTCTGCGGGGGTCCAGGAGGAGGAAGGGGCTGAGGGCAGATCGATAGCTCATCTCAGAGTGTTACCTGACATAACCTTCTCAGAGCAGGGCAAGGGTAACGCCACAGACAGGAATCAAAGCGACCGTGGTACAATAGGCCCGGGACAATGGACAGAGCTCGATTCTGCCACAGGAATTCTTGTTTTGTTTTACAAAACAGCGAGAGAAAACTGCTGATCCACTGAGGCAAATGTTGCATTCAGGCAGTCTATAGGCTACTTAACTTTAAACAGAGTGGTTCGCTCCGCTCGCAGGACCACAGGCTGTGACCTCCCAGTCTTAGAGATTATTTACAAATCTAGACTTTTAACCAGAGCTCTGTAGATCATCAGTGATCTCTCTGGCCACCTGCTGCTGAGATGTTTGACCTCCTTCCGTCAGGGAAACGATATCGTTCTATTAAATGCTCTACATCTCGTCAGGCTAAAAGTTTTTTTCCACAAGCTGTGATGACCTTGAACAATGCACCTTGAACTACCTCAGATATAAGACCTGCACCTTATTGCTTTGGTTACTTCTTTTACTGCTATTTATATATACAGTGTTTTTATTGTTAGTATTTATTAGGTTTTATTTAGGATGTATCCATGTGTTGTTTTATTGAAGGCTTGTGCTTGGTGTGTTTTGTTGTATTGTTTTGTTTATTTAAATGTTGACTGCACTTTGAGCTCTTGCAACTGTTTTCCAATGCAGTCTTTTTTTTTTAATGCTGCAAATGGCAAATAAACTGAACTGAACTGAACTTTATCTTCTTTTTTATATAATACAGTATGGTAACCTCCTAAAGGCACACAACCTCAGCCAGAAAATAAACTCACTGATGCAGAAATAGTCCTCCTCCCTGTCTCCCATGTTATAATGTTCTCTCATCAAAAACAGACCTGCAGTTGTGTTTTGTTTCATTCACGCCTGTTTGAGTCATTTTGTATTCTCTGGCGCTGAGTTTCTGAAGCCTCAGAACGCTCCGCCCACTCCAGGAAGCACTGATAAATCAACAACAAGCCCTCTACATCCAGTCTGCTCTCATTTATTTATCTTTAAAACAGTGTACAGTTCTGTTTCCACTGATTCCTCACAGACAGTGAAGGGAAGTGCTCTTTTTCTTTGATTATGTTCAAAAGACGGCAACACTCTGCTGCCCTCTGCTGGTCTCTTCACCTGTTTCTTTATGGCACCAGTATGAGTTCTTATTAAAAGCGTTCTCTTTTAGTCCCATAATGTTTTTAAAAGCTGTAAAAGCTGCTGCTGTTCTAGAGGAGACCAAGACTGGGTTAAAAATCTGAATAAAAGCAGAATATAGAATCTTTAAGTTAAGTTTCTAGTGACTTTTTATCACTGACTAAACAGTTTTGACTGATGGTTTGATGGATATTGGAAAAAAAAAATTCCTAGACAACCCTTAATTAAAAAAAATAATTTGAATTGATAGACCTCTTAAAATATGGCCAGAAAATGCATAAAAAAAATTAAATAAATACCAGAATCACTGGAACCGATCCTCTTTGGTGCGCCCCACTAACGTTTCACTGATTATGAATGCCCCAAAATGTAGACCTCCTCCTTAAACTTGGCCCGTTTCCATCAGGACGGCCCCTGTCTGCAGTGATTGCTGTGCTCCCGGGTCACCCCTGATCCACTCTTTATCAGCCAGAATAAGTCCTGATTGTGCAGGGGATGTCCCGTAGAAGGATGGGGGCCCAGACAGCGGTGAGTGGTGGAGCTGTGCCAAAGCCAATAAGAGACACAAACCGGGAGGAGGGGGCCACTCTCATGTTTTATTCATAATTATTGGAATAATCCCCAGACGTTAGAGCGGTGGTCTGTGCGAGCGCTCGGACATGTGTGCCGCAGTGATTTAGGCTCAGAAAGGAAAATATATTGTGTTTTAATTCAAACAGAACGACATTTATCTCCTTTACGTTGCATGGTTTTGTCGTTACAGAGAAAGACCACTGTTACTGTGAGTGGTCGGGTAAAGTTTTTGCATTTTTTGGACGTCTTTTAAGTCATTTTTTAAGATATACTGAGTTGGAGACTGGGTCAGAGCAGAGCAGGGCAGAAGAGGAGAGGGGACAGAGAAGTGGGTTCATTTAGGTTCAACGTTCTTCTAATCTCTATCTCCACGTCTGGTTTAATCCTGGTTTAGTCCTGGTTTAGTCCTGGTTTAGTCCTGGTTTATTCCTGGTTTAATCCTGGTTTATTCCTGTTTTATTCCTGGTTTAATCCTGGTTTAGTCCTGGTTTAGCCCTGGTTTAATCCTGGTTTATTCCTGGTTTATTCCTGGTTTAATCCTGGTTTATTCTTGGTTTAATCCTGGTTTAGTCCTGGTTTAGACCTGGTTTAGTCCTGGTTTAATCCTGGTTTAGTCCTGGTTTATTCCTGTTTTATTCCTGGTTTAATCCTGGTTTAATCCTGGTTTATTCCTGGTTTAATCCTGGTTTATTCTTGGTTTAATCCTGGTTTATTCCTGGTTTAATCCTGGTTTATTCTTGTTTTAGTGCTTGTTTAATCCTGGTTTATTCCTGGTTTAGTCCTGGTTTATTCCTGGTTTATTCATGTTTTAGTCCTTGTTTAATCCTGGTTTATTCCTGGTTTAATCCTGGTTTATTCCTGCCTGAGATATGTTTTTCTCCTCATTTAGGTTTAGTCCATGATCCATGCTGGTTTAGTCCTGGTTTAGGATTAGTTTAGACCTGGTTTAGCGTTGGTATAGTCTTGGTTTAGTCCATGATTCATGCTTGTTAGTCCAGGTTCAGTATGGTTTTAGACCTGATTTAGTCCCAGTTAAGCTTTGGTACAGTCCAAAGTATATAGTATATGTTTAGTCCATGATTCATGCTTGTTAGTCCCTGTTTTGTCTTTATTTAGTAATTATTTTTTCTGTTAATCCATGTTTTATCCCTTGGTTTAGACCTGGGTAAATCCAGATTTAGACAAATTTTAGTCCATTAAAGACTCTGAAAACCAAATATTTTCTCAAGTAGTACTCTGTGTAAAAAGTTTGAGAATCACTGACAGGAAGGTAAAAGCGGTCCACCCCAGTACTAACAGGAGTACATGATAGTAAAGTGTATACTGGACATGCATTGACCTAATTAGCGGCGTTAGCTTCAGTGTTTGAGTTCGTTGAGCAGCTGTCAGTGTCGCGTGGACCGGACTCACCTCACACCTGTCTGTGGTCCGCTCTGATGGACGGCTGTAATCTGAGCTCACCACAGAATATGGCGCATGCAAACAAACAAACACGTGCTACTGTTACCGAGCACAAAGACACCGCAGAGACAGGCCTGGTGTGGAGTTTCATAACTTTTTTTACTATTTGTCCTTTACTAATATGTTAACTTTCATAATTCTAAGTGCAAGTTTTTTCTCGGTGCACCGTTACAAGTTTTCAAGCGAGAGACAATCCCACTTTCTGCTGTGATTGTGAGGCTAACATTTAAACATTTACATTCAGAAAATCCTTGTTTGCAGCTTGGATCTACAACTTTACATTTTACTGTATTTTCCAGACTATAAGTCACACTTTTTTTCATCGTCTGGCTAGGGGTGCGACGTATACTCAGGTGTGACTTATATATTAAAATATTTCAGGTGTTGGTTAGAGGGCGCTCTAGGCTTGTGTACCAGCATCTGCTGCACCTGTACCACTGACAATTTCAATTCAATTCAGTTTTATTTGTATAGACCAGTATCACAACAAAGGTCGCCTCAAAGGGCTTCACAAACAGTTGATCAAACAGGAAGTCCATAGGATGCAGCAGGTGGGCCTCATCCAGGCAGGTGAGTGAATTTAAAATGTAAACATTACCACTAACAACTTAGGCTATAAAGACAACTGAGAAAGAGCGGAATAATGTGAAATGGAACTGATGCTGAGTCTGACGACAGCCACGCAGAGGAGGAAGCGGCGCTTCGTCTACCTCCGGAGTTGGCGGAGTTGTTCAGAAGCGACACCGAGGATGAAGAATTTAAAGGATTTAGCGATTAGGAGTGAGATGGTGAGTTTGGTGAACTTGTTATATTATGTTCTTTATGCTATAGTGAATGAATGAATGAATGAATGATTTTATTATTGTGTCTTGCATTCAAACATGCCCAGCCCTTTACTTGGGCTTATAAGACACCATCAACTGAACAAAAAAAAAAACTAGTTGCCAGACAGTAGGCACAATAAATCTACACAAAAATATACAATCCAAACAATTTCATCTAAATAAACACGACTGCCATTTTCTCCAGGCTTTACAAACAAATGTACCCAATTTATACACATTAAAATTAAACAACCATTTCATCTTCTCATCATCAGAGCTCCAGAACATCTCAGGTTTTTGGACAAACATCCCATTTTATAGATATTATAGTTATGTGAATAACTGTTAATATATTACGTTAACATACGAGACACCTATTCAGTTCGTTGTTTATGCTTCATGTAGCTGAATAACCATCAATGTGTTACGTTAGCATAGCGCACACCTATTCAGCTGTTGTTCTCTATTCTATTATTACTATAACTTGTCTTTCAACATGAAATGTCTGTTCTTGGTGTCAGATTTTGTAAAATAAATTTCCCCGCAAAAATGTGACTTATAGTCCAGTGCGACTTATATACGTTTTTTTCTTCTTTATTATGCATTTTTTGGCTACTTATACTCCGGAGCGACTTATAGTCTGGAAAATACAGTACTGTTCCGTTAAGCACAAAAGGCAGTAGTGTACAAAATCAAATTCATTTATCTTCTTCTGTTTATTCCTTTTTGAGGTTGAATCTCTTCCAGCAACTATGGGCCTCAGACAGGGCACACACTGGAGAGTTATTTTGTATTATTTCATTTATTTTGAGCAAGTGAACGCTGAGCCGATATCCAGGTGAGGAGAAGCCTGTCCAGACTAACTCTTCTCCTTTTCTACACACAGCAGTGAGTCTGGTCTCTCCTCTTGAGTTTCATTTCTCTTATGGGCGGAACAATCACAGGCAGAGAAACCAATCAGAGAAACGAAGGGCGGGACGTAAGAATCCTGTGTATTGTGAGAAGCTCTGTCCTTATTTGTGAACGGGGACAGCAGCAGAAGCCAGTTGTACAAAGACTTCTGGAAGAAAAAGTGGGTTTGTTTGAATGTGGTGGTTACGTGGGACGTCAGAGGGACTTTACTGTTGTTAAAATGGAAACAGGAGTACCCAGCTGGAGGATTAGCCTGTTGTGCATGTTTTTTTTTTTGTTTTTTTTTGCAGTTTAACAACAGAAATAAACAGCATTCTGCCACAGCTGTCTTTTCATTTTATCATACAAAAGAAAACTAAAAATAAAATGAATAATAATAGTAACAAAAAAACAAAACAAAAACAAATCCACAGGGAATTAACTGTAGAGAATTCAGGTGTGCACAGCTCCCTTAGTCCACTTCACATAATCACCATACTACATTTCCATTCACAGACCGGCCATTCCAATAGTCTTTCCAGATTTCACATCTGTTTTAAAAAAATCTGAACTTGATTTTCAAGTTTCATAGTTATATTTTCCATTTCATATATTTTATTCACTAATTCCCTCCATTTTGATTTAATAAGATTGTCTGTTTCTTGCCATTTCTTTGTAATTTGTTTAATAATTGCTATTCGTATTTTTAAAAATTCTTAATATTATCTGGAACTTTTCCCAGCAAAAGAACCAGTGGGTCACTATCGATTACAACATTAAACATCTTTGTTAATTCTGATGTAGACTCTTGCCAAAACTCTTTAATGATTTTACAGGACTGTGCTCTTCCTTTTGTTCGCCACATTTTCGCCAACATTCAGAGATCCCATCTTTGTATTTAAAAGCCCGTTGTGCATGTTTTAGGTTGATGATGGAGAGAAACAAAAGGCACAACATGCAAACTCCACACAGAGACCAAGGAGCTAACCACTTTGCCATCGTGGCACCAGAAAGAGATGCTTTGTGGCTAAACTGAAAATGTTCGATCCCCAGCTCAGGACAGTGCCTGTACCTTCTCAGTCTCCCTGCTTTGTCGAATAATTCTGTCAAAATAAAGGCAAAAAACTCATAGCGGGTCACATTTCCTGCAACTCTTTGGACCAAAACCTGTGTTAGACATAATTAATAAACACTATATTCATTGTATCTAATTAACCCCCAACGCTAACGACCTATAGGCTGCAGAGTCTGTCCTCCAGCTCATGTTTTATGTATGTCCCCAGCTCCTCCTGTCCCGCCTTTAGCTGTTCCTGCTCGCTCTTTTACAAGGTGAGTTTTCCCATGTACTCTCCCATCTGCTCCCCCGGCTCTTTGTAAACATAACTATATATCATCTCATTATTATCCCGATCCAGACACATTAAGACCTGGTGTACGCGGGGAGAAGACCCTCAGACAGACAGAGGAGCCTTTGTGATGCTAAACGGGGTCAGCCTCAGGATAACCACTCTGCCCTCGGTGACTCCGGAGCCTCCGTTCGTTAGCAGAGACTGTCGTTGTTGTTTCACTGCAAAGTTATAGTCACTGATGTTATTTCTACCTCCAAAATCTGTCTTTACGATCTTTTTTCATCTGCCTTCTAGTGTGCATACTATACTCTAGGTGCTATGTCAGATGCCCTCTCCAACATTTTGCAAAATGAGTTGTACAGAATTTTATGTTGATGCAAAATTTGTGGTTGTGAGCTAAAAGTGGGCTGTGGGAGTGTTTTACTGCCGCTTGTGGAGTGTTTTGAAAAGCGTATGAAGGGTTTAAAAGGGCTATATTATTCTTTTTTGTATCTTTTTAAGCACATTTTCTTCTCCTCTAGAACAGCAGCACGTTTTCAACTTTTAAAAACATTATATGACTAAAAGAACGCGTTTTGAATGCTATTGGTGCCAGGTGAAGAGACCAGCAGAGGACAGAGTGTTGCGGTACTTTGAAGACATTGAAAGACGTTTTTTACTTCCTTAAACTTTTTGTCTGATGCCATTTTCCTCCTAAAGTAAAAATGTCTGTGAGGAATCAGTGGAAACAGAGCTGTGCGCTGTTTTTTTGGGATAAATAAATGAGAGCAGACTGGATGTAGAGGGCTTGTTGTTGATTGGTCAGTGCTTCCTGGAGTGGGTGGGGCTTCGTGGAGGAGGCGGAGGTTTGTGGTGGAAGCGAATGTTCTGAGAAAATACAGCATTACTCAAACAGAACACAACTCCAGGTCTGTTTTTGATGAGGAACAAGATGGGAGAAAGGTGATTTTGCAGAATATTGGCTCTTTAAAGAGACATGATTTTTAATATGTAAAAAAAAAAGTGTGTCCCAACAAAGTAATAAGAAAAAAACATTAAAATATTTTCTAAGCTAAAGCTAAACCACTTCAAATGCTCTATTTCTGGCAACAATAGTTTGATTATTTATGCAGCAGTCTGTTGGGAGCAGTCTGAGAAAAAGAGATCGTAGGTGACTATAAAAATAACAAACAGAGCTGGTTCCACTGTAGGTTTAATTTAGAGACTCTAGTTGAAGTATTGGAGACACTAAACATGATGGATGCTATACTAAACAACATGGAACATCCCCGGTAGTCATGACCCTAACCCCAATGATGAACAATCGACCAGTCTATGGCAGATAAACTATTATATTTTGTGAACAATGCCTATTTCAAGTTGCATTGGTCAGCTATCATCCCTGTTTCCTCTCTTTACAGGTTCAGAGAAAATATCATTACTCTGTTTTCTGGCCCTTAATTAGAAACCCATCTGCTGCTGTCACTTTTCCTGTTTATTTATGTCACATGTATAATATAGTGTGTAATATAATGTACATTACTTTGGCAGCACCAGATCAGCTCCATCGTGTTAATAAAGCTGAAATGAGCTGACTCGATTAAAGGACGGAGTAACCTCAGCGTCACTGTTACCTGGTTACAGCTGGGATCATTCAGCTGCACATTAACCAGAAACACCTCCTGCTAACTTCATCTCCTCTTTCTCTACATCCATAAACCTCCTCTCTGGTCTTCCTCTAGGCCTCCAGCTCTAACCACAGGATCCGTCTCCCCATATGTTCACTGTCCCTCCTCTGTTCATGTCCAAACCATCTCAGTCTGGAAACTTTATGCACCTCTCACATGAGCTGTCCCTCTGATGGACTCATGAACTAATCCTGTCCACCCTCGTCAAGAACAAAGAGAACAGAAACATCTTCAGCTCTGCTCCCTTCAGCTCTGACTCTAGTATTGGTAAAATATTGGAAACTTGTGTTGTAGCGCCCGGTCTTGGTCTTGAGACCGATGTTGAGACCATTTTTACAGTCTTGGTCTTGGTCTCGGCTGCAGTTTTACTCAGTCTTGGCCTTTATTTTCTTCTCCCACAGCTGTTTTTTTAGGAGTTTTTCCTTAAGATAAGAAGAGAGATGTCCTGGGTCTGTTTAGTTTGTGTTGAATGTGTGTTTATGTTTGATTATCTGTTTGTGAAGCCCTTTGAGGCGACTTTTCTTGTGATACTGGGCTATACAAATAAAACTGAATTGAACTAAAATGGTCTTGATCTCAAATCAGATTTTACTTGGTCTTGTTTTGGTCTCAGATGTGGCAGGCTCTGAGATTTTATGTACCAAACATAAGAAAATGCTGTTCTTCCTAATTTTGAAATGATGATTTTCCACATCAGAAGAACCAGGAACAATTCAATTCACTTTTATTTGTATAACACACAATCAACACAAACAATAACTACACTAAACAGATCTCTTAAGGAAAAACCCCTAAAAAAACAGCTGTGGGAGAAAAAAAATAAGACCAAGACTGAAAAAATGGTCTCAAGATTGTTCTCAAGACCAAGACATGAGCTGTCTCTGTTTGTTTGTGGAGTCTGTTGCATTAAATCCACTTTCTTTTTACTTTTCCCTTTCATTCAGTGTTAGTTCACAGGGTTTTGTCTCGACCTGGTCTCAGTTTGCCTTGGTCTGGGTCTCAACTCGGTCTCGGTCCTTAAAAGTCTCAGCCCTGTCTCTCTCAGTACGGCCTTGACAACAACACAACTAGGAAACCGTAACTAAAATAATGTGCTTTATATGTGGTAGACTTCATTTTTGTTTATGGTTGATCCATATAAAGTTTAATTAGAAAGTCTTACATGATTGTCCTGCTCAGTCCAAACCAAGACTTTGTTTTATTAGTGATTCTAAACTGGTGGGACAGACTGGTGGGACCAAAACTGGGTCACGTGGAGGCTGAATATTGTTATAGTCAGATGAAATAATGAAAGATAAAGGTTTATACTTGGATTTTTGGAAATAAAACGTTGCACTCTGGTCCATTATTACTACTAGTACTACAGCAACCAACCACGTGATGACTAGAGTGGTTTATGTGAAAATGAGTGATGTGTCTTGCCCAAGGACACAACAACGTTACGCACAAGATCAGAGCAGGAATCAAACCATCAACCTCATGCACTACTGTCATCCCTACACTATTAGGAGTGCTTCTACTACAACTATTATTACTACTTCTGCTGCTACAACTGCTGCCACTATTTTTAAAAATGTAAAAGTATTTAAAACCAAATACCTTTTTATCAGCTTTTTATAGCTTTAGACTTTTACTGCTGCTACATCACCATCAGTGTCTAGACTCGGGCCTATCCCAGCTCTTGAGGACAGTTTTGTTTAAAGTCTGTTGTCTTTCAGTTTCCGTGTGGGACGCTCTGAGCAGAGAGCATCCATCACCGGGCTCCGTGTTTTTCAGTCAGCGTCCCGTGGCCCCTGATGTGAATATACTGCCACCTTTTATGAGCTTTAGGGGGATTCCTCTGTGTGCGTTCCCAGACTGACACTGACCCTCAGGAGCAGACGGGGCAGAGGGGAGGAGGGCCCGCTCCGTCTGAGAGCGCCCTCCGCTCAAATAAATCATTAAACTGGAGGTTTTAACGTGGCTTTATCGTGTCAGTAGAATGGGGATAGTGTGTGTGGTGATAAAAAACAAGATGAAGTTGTGTTTTTTGTCGGCAGTTTTTTATCCTGACAGGAAGTACACTGTAAAAACAAAAAATGTTGCAAAAACTCAGAAACTCAAGGCAACAGGATCCCTCAAGATTTTTGAGTTTTGAGCCAACAATCTCAAGTTTTCAACAACTAATATTTTTTGTTCACCTAGTTTAACGTTCATGTCTAAAAACAAGGTTTACTCACTATCATTGTTTTTTTAACCTGCCCACCTTTACTTTCCATTGTTCAGAAAAAAAAGTATTATTCATTTGTTAAATTTAGAACATTAAGGGCCATATTTACTAAGTCGGGTGCTAAACTGCGAGTGCAGTGAGAAAATATGCGGCCGCTATTAATGTTCGTGTTGTGCGTGAATTACTAAGACAAACTGCGAGGCCGGTGACAGTGCAAACAGAGGGGGCGGAGCTATTTAAACGGCATCATTGCGTGTATTGTTTTGCGTCATGGAAGGTGCGGAAGTGGAACACAAACGGAAGCAAAAATTTAACTAAGAAGAGCTGAAAGTGCTGGTGAATATTTTTTTCATCCGTCATGGCAAATAGATCTGCACGCGTGGCAAACTCTAACCCTATGTATTTGTTCATTTCTTCTCCGTCGTCTCACACGAATCACAGCAGCCATCTGTGCAAAAGATTAGCACGTCCTTCTCCAACGTGCTACATTTATACGTTATTTTCGCTCGCAAAGTCATGGTGAGCCTTGATAAATAATATTGCGGGCGGTAAATGAATGAATTTGCATTTTCTCCGCCTTCCATTGTGCGCACTCTGGGAAGAACGCCTCAGTTTACAGATTCATTAGGTCATAGGAGCAAAATCTGCTCTGCTCCTGTAAGACTCGCAAATCTCAACTGCGTCTGGGTTTGCTCCAATTTTAAGCGCATCTTATTCAGTTAGCGTGCAGCTAACCTTTGATAAATCTGGCCCTAAGTTTTATTATTATCAATACTGATATTGATAATAATTATATAATACTTTTTCTATTGAAAAACCGTGGCAGGGGAGCGCTTCGTGGGTGCTCAGGTAGAACAAAAAGAAACAAGTCTTGTGCAAACCTTTTCATCCTTCACATCTCATTAGCAATATTCCTCTGGGGCAGTTTCAGAGATTGAGACGTATATGTGATAGTGATTCTGACTTTGATGCACAAACCTCTCTCATGTCCCAGAGATTTCAGGAAAGAAGTTACACAAATAACCTACTCACACAAGCATATATTACAGTTAAAAGTATGGATAGACAGACTCTCTTTCAAAAAACTGCTCGCTCTCCTAGGAAAGTCCAGGTATATTTTTCCACACAATATAGTACTAAGTGCTATAAAATCAAAAACATCATCAGAAAAAATTGGGGAATCATACACTGATCCAAATCTAAAGACTTTATTCCATGATCCACCTTTGTTTTGTTTTAGACGTGTCCCGACTTTGAAGGACAAGCTTGTTAGAAGCTGCCTGTCTCCCACCGTTCCACCACCTGGATACAACGACCAAAAGGAACTTTTTCATGTGGAAGCTGTAGACATTGCGCTAACATTGATAAATCACCATTTTTCAAAGACCCATCTACAGGAAAGGTGTATCACCTCAGAAACTTTGCAAACTGTAATACATGTTTTATGGTTTATCGTTTGGAATGCGAGTGTGGATGCTTCTATATCGGGCGTACGAAACGCAGATTAAAGGACAGGTTGGCTGAACACAAGCTGGCTATTCGCAAGAAAAATCCACAATATCCAATAGTCATGCACTGTGACACAGCAGGACACACACACATCAGTTCTTTGAAGGCCATGGTTACTGAGTCCATTCCACAATCTTTACAGGGCGGAGACTGAAACATCTCCTTCAAAGAGAAACTTTTTGGATCGCCACTTTAAATGCAACAACTTGGCCGGGTTTGAATGATGACTTGCATCTGCATGCATTCTGGACTCATAATAGTCCTGTTAATTTTTGTGTATCTGGGTTTTTGTGGTCCAGTCGTGGGATGTAGGTTGGCTTGTTGTACATCTTGGCTTGCTTCCTTTTGCGACTGAGTTACGTTGACTGTTCTACGCCTAAAAATGTTTATGTAAAGTCATCTCTGCAGTTCTTTGTCTATCAATTGTATGTAGGACGCTTGTAGGCAGTTTTTATTTTTTCTTTATATTAATTATTATTATTATTTTTCTTTTTTTCTTTTACATTTTCACTTTGGTGTAAAAATCATCCGGACATTTAAATAGAGAGTGAGGTTCCCCGTGCCCCTCCCTGTATAATGAACACACCTGTTCTGAGTTGGGTAGTGCACCTTGAGGAAGGCCTTTGGGCTGAAACGCGTCGGTGTGTTTTTAATTCTTTAAACCATGTTGGAATAAAGGATTTTTAACCTGAGAAACAGTCAGAGTGCCTAGGATTCGTATACTTTTCCTATGTTGGATGAAAGATTAGTTAAAAAAAAACAATGATAGTGAGTAAAACTTACAATGTAAAGTTTTTAGACATATGAGCATTAAACTAGGTGACCAAATATATTTGTTGTTGAAAACTTGAGATTTTGAGTTGGCCCCAAAACTCAAAAAAAGAAAAAGTATTATATAATTATTATTAATATAAGTATTGATAATAATATAAACTTAATATACTAAATTTAACAACAAATAATACTTTTTTTTACTGAACAATGGAGAGTAATTTGGACGTGTTAAAAAAACAATGATAGTGAGTAAAACTTTTAACAATGTAAAGTTTTTAGACATATGAACGTAAAACTAGGCGAACAAAAATATTCGTTGTTGAAAACCTGAGATTTTGAGTTGGGATCCTGTTGCCTTGAGTTTTTGCTACTTTTTGTTTTTTACAGTGCAGGTGACCAGATTTGACATCAGTTTGCTGAAGAACATGGCATCTGCTCTACCACGCACTGCAGGTACATGCTTCCATCTTCTCTGGGCCAAGTGAACTTTTCTTTTACCTTATATAAACCGTTTCCGAGTGTGATGGTTTAAATGAGTTGCTGTGGGGTAAATAAAGCTCCCCCTGGTGTCTCTGGGTTGAAAGTGACTCTTGCAAGAGTGAGCGCCTCCGACCCAGAGTCAGAGAAGTCTCGGGTCTCGCGAGAAAGCGTCACCGTGCAGTTAGCAAAACAACAAGCTAGCGGTGGCTTTATTTCGTGGTTTTTATCGCGGCAGAGCGGCCAAATGGCAAAAAAACAAAAAAACAAACTACTTTGTATGGATATAAGGAGGGGAAAATGAAAATAAAGCCCACTTGTGAGTGTTTATGATAGTGCTTTACTCCAACCTGTAGGGGGCGCTCTATAGAGGAAAATAAGGCAAAAAGAGTGAAGAAATGACCAGAGTCACTGAGTTTTGCTTTAAAGTTTAGATTCATCTGACCATAGAATACATTTCTATTTTTAGAAAAGAGGCAGTGTCTGTGATTATTCTGCAAATCTGCAAAGTGATCTTTTGCACTCCCAGTTTGTGAAGACGTGTTGCTGTCATCAAATTCAAAATGTGCTATTTATTTCACTGATTTTCTTTTTTCTTTTTACCTCAAACACCCAGCTTCTGTATCATGACGTCACACAGTAGCTCCAGTGATTTCGACAACAACCCCCGCTCTCCGCCCTCTGCGTGTTTTTGGTCCCAGTCTGGTTCCTGAAGTTGGGGGAGGGACCGTTCCTCTGCCCCCTCCTCTCTCCCAGGCCTCTGTGAAACGCCCGGAGCATCCACGCTGCTCAACTGGCTCCAATCGATTTGTCTGTGAGACCCGAGCGTTACACTCACTCTCCCACAATGCATTTCTGTCTCTTATTCCTAATGACAGCGCGCCCTGCCCCGGACACCTCTGGGAGCAGCGGGTCGCTCCGTGACGGGATAAAGAGGACACACACAAGAAAACAACAAGAATACAGCTTTACCAACGAAATAAGAGACTATTTATCTTCAGAGGTGAAGTGTAAAAGTGGACAGAGAGAACATGATTTCATCTTTTTGGCATCATTTAGGTGAACTCCTGCTCTCAAAGTCCAACTTTACAGCTCAGATCGATTCAAACAGATTACAAAAACACAAACAAGAACAGAAAGGAATCAAATCTATGGCCAAAGAGGCATAAGTCAAGTCCATTTTTACCCCTTTCCCCTTCTTCTTACCCCTTTCCTTTCATTTTGTGCTTTCACGAGAGACGACGAGGTGTCTCAGTTCTGGAGTGAGGGAAGGGCGAGGTCTGAGGGCTGCACATCAATCCAAACGGAGCTTTTCCAGATGCACACTTCAAACCAAGGAGAAGGAGGAGTTTACCATGAAACATCGTGTTCATCGGTAACATGGCAGCGACATAAACGAGAAATAAGAAGTTATGTCACTTGTGTTTCGTTCAGCTTGTGCTTGTTTATATTGTAATGTATGCTACATAAAACTCATCCAATGAATGTGTAACGCCATTATTTTGTTACCATCTCCTTAGTATTCATGGTAAAACTGTATAGTGCCGCTGTTTCCTGCAAACAGACGGGACTTTAAACTTTATGCCAGTGTTTGTTTCGTGTTGCTAGGCCCTGTAATCGCTGAGATATTCACTGTTAAAGTTTGTGGAAAACATACAGGCTGTAGAGGAGAATCTAGTGCTTTATCTCTGGGACTTTTTTCAAATAATATAACAAACAAATAAGCTGTATGTAAGTCATTAATTGTGAAGACCAAAAAGGACGACTTTAGTTGCTGCTGTTCGTTGTTTAAGGGCTCAAATTTGTTGAATATTAAATAAATGTATAGACAGAACAAGCAGGCTAAAGGCACTTTTTTTTTTCTTTATTTACAGTGTGCTCCAATGTGCTAAAAATAAATACGAAGAAATAAATCAATAAACAGAAATATAAAATCTAACATTACAGGAGACTGAAGATAATCAAGTGAAAAAATATCAAAATACCACAGAGTGTACTTGTAAATGCATCAAAGTATTACCAACAAATGTAAATAAAACCCAAAGCTAAAGGCAGTGAGAATGTAGCTTTATCATCATCAGACATCATTCAAAAGCAGTAAGCAGCCATTTGTCCTGTTTCATACTTCCATATTTTCAGCCTGATGTCATGTCACGATATTTCCTGGTAGCGGTTGCAAGAGCCATAAAATATTCAAGCCTAAAAATAAAATTAAAAGTTTTTGCTACAACTACCAGCCCCCCGACTACATTTCATACTATTGAATATTTCTACATATAGCTTGGTGTATTACCATTAAACTTATATTTTGATGTACTACTGCTAAGGTTAATAACGCTTCAACATTAGTAATAATAATACTTTGATTTTATGTGATGTTTTTCTTCTTTCACTCTAAGGTTGCTCTACTCTTAGGTGCATTCCAAATATGGCACAAATAATGAGCTTGTTACAAAGTTATCGGACCCAAGGTTGCAGGGGGGGCTCCTGTCGATGGTGGGAAGACTCTGCAGAAACTGAGAACTTTTTGTGGCCCTGCCCTATGCACAAAAAAGTTACTCGAAGCCAAGAAGATAATGCTATGCAGAGATCGTCATACATCGTCATACGTAGTATAAAAACTTAGGACACGCCTCCCTCTAGGAGCGCGCTCATTCTGCTGACTGTAACCTTACCTGTGTTTTTACTGAATAAACTTCTGACTTGATTACACTTCTGAATCATCGTCCTCTTTGATGCTTTCACCTAAAATGAACAAATCCTTACAGTACTAAACAGATGCAGTTTATTACAGAATATGACTTAAAACAAGTTGATGAGCGTGTTTTCATTTACAAAACATCAACATCGATTTCACTGTGAGTCAGACTCTGCCGTAAATATATAAACTACAGATCTGTGCTGTGTTAGAATTCAATTTAGACATTTTCAGTCCAAAAATCTTGAACTCTGTTTATCTGCAGCAGTGAGCTAAAGCTAATGTTGATAACATTTAAGCTTTCTTTGTTACCTTCCTGGATTATTGTGAATACATTTTTTATGGAAGAGTTTGTAGCATATGTCCAGCTGTTGTTTGTGTCTTTGCCTCTGTCACTACGTCTACAAATGTGAAATTTAATAAACTTGTTGAAAACACTCGCTCCATTTTCCCTTAATCAAGCGCTAACTCTTGAAGAAATATCCTGCTTACTGAGATAATAATGAATGCAATCCAGCTACAAGGGGTCACAGGCCAGTCTACTGTTTGTGCCAGTCCCAAGCCCTGATAAATGGAGAAAGGCAAAGAAGGCGGGAGAGGGTCTGCTGTGGCGACTCCAGAAGAGAAAATCCAAACTAAGAGCGTAATAATGAAGACCTAAACCTGATGAACCCAGAGGACAGTGGGGCTGGTATTTAGCATCTGTGTCTTTGTTGGTTAAGGTCAGAGAGTAATTATGAGAGCGGCTCTTTAACCGAGCGGTACCTGAAGGCATCGGAGTGTCCCGCTGCGGAAACACAAAGGAAACGGTGACCCGCTGTGTGCGCGCTGACCTGATGTGTGGTCGGTGTGTTTACTGACCCCCGGTGTGTTCCAGGAACCCCGCGGAGTCCGGAGATCTCTGATGGAGACGAGGAGGAGGAGGAGGGAGGCTGTCGATGAGGCAGAGCTGAAACACGGCTACAGGCAAGGTCACAGAGGAACAGGGCTGTCATACACACCATGGCTTTGTTAAAATGGAAACATAACGCACGAAAGCAGAGCGAGGAAACGTCCCAGGCCAAGTCCCGAAACACAGGCCGCGTCCACCAACGCACGGTTCTGTCTAAGCATGCCATAAATACTCCAAAGGTTAGCAAGAAAGTTAGGAAGACTGACATGAAACTACTAAACCCCTGGAAGAACTAAACCAGGACTGAACCAGGCCTTAACCAGGACTAATCCAGGTCTAAACCAAGACTAAACCAGGTCCAAAGCAGGGCTGAACCAGTACAAAAAACAAATAAAAACAGAACATAACCACATCTAAACCAGGTCTTAACCAGGACTAAATTAGCACTTAATCAGTACAAACCATGACAAAATCACAACTAAACCAGGTCTTAACTGGGTCTTAACCAGGTCTATACCAGGTACCAGAACTAAACCATCTCTAAACCACACCTAAACCAGGTCTAAACCAAGACTAAACCAGGTCCAAAGCAGGACTGAACCAGTACAAAAACCAAATAAAAACAGAACATAACCACAATTAAACCAGGTCCAATACAAAAACAGAATAAAAACAGGACAAAACCACAAGGTCTTAACCAGGACTTAACATAATAAAACCAGGAAAAATAGGATTAAACCAGGTTCAAAGCAAGACCAGGTGTGAGTGGCATGAGCAGAAAACAAGGCTCCCAGGCAATAAGTCATGTCCAAGTTGAAATTTATTTACAGTGCCATTTTTCTGCTCATCACAGCACGGCACAAACACATCTCCCTGAAACAGCACACACCTGCCTTTTATCCAGAGGCCGATCATTGGCCTGGTCCACATCACTGGACCTACACAAAGAAACAGTTTAAAACACACATTTCCTTCACTGTGCACGAGGACTGCACCCACATCGTCCCAGCTGATTATCTCTGCCCCTACAAAAAGAAAACATCACCAAACACCAATAATAAAGCTGAAAAGAAAACTTCCAAAATGGTAGATGCTGATGATGTCGCAGGAAGTTGTTGGGCAGTGCCTCCCTGAACATTTCCAGGTAAGAAACTTAAACAAAAGACAAGGTAAGAACCAAAAACAACAAATACAATAAGGTTTTTAACCAATGAGCCAAAACAATAAAACAATGAAACTAGATGTGTGTATGGAAAATGAAGAAATGTAAACTAATAAGACAAACACAAACAAAACCCGGGATATGTGCAGCTTATTAGGAATATTAGTAAATGGATTTATTAATCTTTGTTTAATATGGGATTGAAAGTAAAAATAGATAAGGGACAAGTGAAGGTTTGGACTCACTTCGTCACAAACCAGGACTTAACCAGTACAAAAACAAAATAAAAACAGAACATAACCACAACTAAACCAGGTCTTAACCAGGAATAATCCAGGTCTAAACCAAGACTAAACCAGGTCCAAAGCAGGACTGAACCAATATAAAAACAGAATAAAAACAGGACAAAACTGCAACTAAACCAGGTCTTAACACAATCAAACCAGGAAAAAATAGGATTAATCCAGGTTTAAAGCAAGACCAGAACTAAACAAAATCCAAACCTGGACCTAACCACCACAAAAACAGAATAAAAACCAGGTCTATACCAGGTCAAAACCAGGACTAAACCAGGTCTAAACCAGGTCTAAAGCAGCTCAGCCATAAATAAAACTAACTGTAAATAAACTAAATCTATAAATGTAAATGTAAAAAAGACTCCTGCGTACCCTCAGCTGCCCCTGCCCCACAGTTTGAGAACCGCTGCTCTTCCTGCGGTGTTGTATGTGAATAAGGATGAGCTGGGGCCTGATCCCTGCCCGCCGCAGTCTGAATACTAACGGCAGAATAAAACCGTCCTCTCTCTGCTTTAATTGCTGGGAGGCAGCACAGAGAACACACAGAGACAGAGACAGAGGAAAATCTGCAGCTCGTATCGATCCCTGCCCCGCCACCGCCACCACCGCCACCGCTGCCGCCGCCGCTGCCGCCGCCGCTGCCGCCGCCGCTGCCGCCACCACCACCGCTGATCCCCTTCACCCAATTTACACCTGATTCAGCCCGGGCCGGTGTTAGAGGAGACGGTTGTCCTTCACTCCTCTCTGTGTTTGTTTGTTAATGTGCTGTTTATCACGCGTCAGCTCACACACAAACACAAACAACGTACTGTTAACGTTTAATGAAATATACTGCGAGCTTCTGTAAATGTCTATGGCAGCCGTTCCCAAAGTCAATACTGTCATGGCTTCTTAAATTCCCGAAAATTCCACGCGGACCTTCAGCTATAGAACTTCCCTAAAAACTATGTGATGTTTTTCTCCATATATTTTTGTAAAAACATTACAAAAGCCCTGATTGTTGGCTAAAAATAGTTTTAAAGTAATATTTGAAATCAAGAATATAACTGTAATTAATTTCCAATTAGATTTTTTTCTATGTACTTAATGTTTTTCGGTACTTAAAGGAACTAGCAGCATGAGCTCTACAGAAACTACTGCAGTCTAAATCAAAACAGCAGTCTTTCTGCTTTTCTGATTGGACAATCAACATTACAGTTTTAGAACAAAAAATGTAAACAAAAATAACTTTGCCATTATGTAAAGTAATAAATCAACTTTATCTCTGATTTTGGTAAAATTAATATTTACTACTACATTTTTACTTCATATCTTAGCGCAAATGTGGGTAATTTTTATGAAATACAAAAAAATGTATACTGCTCATGGCACCTTTAATATTTTCATTGACTAACTGTCTTTTTATATTTTGGATGTTTTATTTGTTGTTATTTGTTGTTATGGACCAAAACCATGTGTCTGAAATAAAGAATGAATTGAAATTTAATTGAAATATAGACAGCCTTTGGGGCCCCCCCGCAGTACCTTCACAGACCCCCAGGGGGCCCCGACCCCACTTTGGGATGTGTGTGCGTGAGTGAGTGTGAGTGTGTGGCAGAGTGGTTAGCCGTCTCAGTCCTGGGTTTGAATTCTGGAACTTTCTGTGGAGTTTGCCTGTTCTTGCCGTGTCCTTTAGGTCTGACGTATTTACAGAAGTTTGTATGAGGGAGCAAAATAAAAACATTAATTTAGACGTTTTTGGGCAGCAGGAATGAATGGTTGATGTTTATTCATTCATTCATCTTCTTCTGCTTATTCCTGTTAGTGGTTGCAGGTGACTGGAGTGTGTCCCAGTAACTTTGGGTCGTAGGCGGGGCACATCCTGGACAGGGGCCAGACAGAAAACCATTCACTCTCACATTCATCCACTAGGGGCAATTTAAAATCACCAATTCACCAAACACATGCATGAGTTTGGATGGTGGGAGGAGTAACAGCAGAGAGTTCATGTGCTGGCCGGGGATCGAAACCATGACCTCTTTGCTCGGAGGTGAGAACACTAACCACTCTGTCTCCAGTTGTTGGTTATATTTATATTTATATATTATTTATATTTATTAAAGGATACTCTGAATTACTATAGTCCAGATCTGCATCAGGTTCAGTTGCTAAAGTGAAAAAGTTAAAGTTTTGTGGATTTGTGATGATGAATTACCGTATTTTCTGCACTATAAGGCGCACCTAAAAGCCTTTAATTTTCTCAAAAACCAACAGTGCGCCTTATAATCCGATGCGCCTTATATATGGATCAATGTTGGTTAATTATGGCTACCGTATTCAGGAGGCGTCGCCGAAGTGACAGTGGTAAAAAAGGTAAAGGGGAATTCCAGTCCCAGCTGTTCATGTGTGCCATAGGCGTGTTTATGGATCCTGCCACAAAAGAACAAGGAGGCGCGGCCTTTGCTCCATCTCAGTAGAAGAGTTGCGACATTGAGGGGACAGAAAACTGAGCGCTCGAACGCTGTTCATGTAGCTTTGAACTGTGACAAATGGAGTTGGAAATACATTGTTTTCAACGAGGGAGTTGTAAGAACGCTGGTTTGTATTCTATTAATAAAGTTTGACTGACTGACTTATCTGACTGTTTTATTGACATTCCCTTTAGCACAGCGCCATCTATTCTATGCGCCTTATAATGCGGTGCGCCCTATATATGAAAACAGTTTTAAAATAGGCCATTCATTGAAGGTGCGCCTTATAATCCGATGCGCCTTATAGTGCGGAAAATACGGTAAATCTGAGCAAACAATGTCAAACCCACACATTTCTGTAATTCCTTGTCCTGCGTAACATTGAAATTAAAAAATGTAAATGACGTATCCTTTTGCATTATATGCTAATTATAGACACGCTAATGTTATCAAACCAGGCTCTGATATTCCTCTTGATTATTCATAATTTGCGATTTTTGGTGGCTAACGCTAATTCCTCCATTAACAGATGTTTTATTGTCTTTTTAACTGTGTGTACCATTCTGTCCTCTCCAGATCTGATCCTGGTTCAGATCTGGACACTGCTCCTGGCCGGTGATAAGTGACAGTTTACTGTGCCCTGAGTGTATGTCTCCAACACTGTACTGTTGTATCTTTTGTATTTGTGGGTCTGTGTTGTGTGCAGCCTGTGTGTGGCAGGTGATGAGTGGCAGCAGTGGGGGGTGTTTCCTCGATCGATCCCGGTCTCCCTTCAGAGTGACCTGTTCCTCTCTGTTCTAATGAGAAACCAAGACGATCGTATAAAAACTATACAACAACATGGACTAAATGAGAAGTGGCACACGGATGAAGACAGTTTGTGAAGAGTTTAAAGTTGTGTTTCCTTCTCACAAACTGGAGTCTGAGTGTTGTGGGGTCAGAGTGCGGACCGTGACCTCCCACCCGCCGCCTCGGCCCCAGACGAAATCAATTCCTAACCAGACAAACCCCCCACACCAACACCAGCACAGTCATCTTCAAGACACACAAACACAGACACACACACACAAACACAGACACACACACACAAACACAGACACACACACACAAACACAGACACACACACTGGGGTCCCTAACTGCAGCCCCAGACCCCCGCAGCTCTGCCCACAAAAGACCAGACCACAACAAGAGACAGAGCTGGACCCTTTTAGACTGAAGACAAGGTTCTCCTGTGTTGAACAAATGTCATGTATTTCCTGATTTTTATTTGAATGTTCTCAGAGTCACTGATGAGATTAAATATCTTGGACTTTATGTCGCCAGTGACCTCTCACATGACAGAGACATGCATAGGCAGAAATATAAACTATATGGGCAGCAAATATGCTCCTCCTGTAAGTTCAACCTGTGCTCAGGCTGATGTTATAATTACATTTTTTAGAACTTTTTGCTGCTCTTTATTTTATTTTTTATTTTTTTTATTTATTTAACAGGGACAGTGCACATTAATGAACATCTATTCAGTCAGTGACAGATGTAAACATGCTGGATTATAGCAACAATGCTAATTTGCATCCATAGTCCCTAGGGAGGTAACACAAAAACATGACAAGACAACGGAGAAGACAACAGATCACAATAAGAGCACATCACAACAGGACATTATTAAGAAGTTAAAAGTCAGTGGTTACAGGACTGGTTTGCTTTAAACCACTGCTTGAGCTTGAATACTGCACACTTGTGGCGCAGCTACAAAGACAGTTGTGTACAATGACTCCATGAGTTTCCTACTGAAGGTCCTGAGACATTGCAGTGCAAGTCATATGTTTGTAAACTGTGGTGTACGATCTTGTGCAGCTGTTATACGGCAATTTATTTATTCATTCATGTGCAGAGTCATGAAGTTATGTAATTCATACAAGCTCTGGTCTGTCCCAGGATCAGCTCTGTTAAGTTCACATCGACCTTTTTAAAGGGGATCTGTTGTGCTTTTTAATATTGCTTTTTGATGGGACAAGATGTTCAATCCAACAGAAAAAATGTAAAAAAATAAAATAAAAATAAAACCTCTCGAAGCATTTAAGTATATGATTTGTATGGTTTACCCCTTTGTCGTTTTTTGTTTTGTTTGTCATTATTGCTTTATTGTCATAGCTGTTTGTATTGTGATTTATTTTGGTTATTTATGTGTAAATGTATAAGTTAATAATAAAATAAATAAGTACAAAAAAAAAAAGTTCACATCTAAAATGTGGCGTCACTGGCGATCCTGCCTTTATGTATATACAGTGTATTTCTTTTTACTAGTATTATTATTATTTTGTATTTCCCTCTATGGACCAGACGCCCTGTGTCCTTAATAAAGTTTCAATGAATGAATGAATGAATGAAATGTTAATAAAGCAGTGTTTTCCATTTTATGTCCTAGTCAATGAAACTAAACGTAATGAAGGCTCATTACACCGACAGATCTGTAGTTAGGCATTTCATCAGGAGAAAGTTCTCAGCACATTTCTGTTTAATCTTCTTCTGTTCCAAGTCCTTATGGAGACAGAGCAGTCCTTAAACATGGCTCTAATGCTATTTATGCCTCTCCATCAGGGGAAGGTAGACTTTACTGTCCATGTAGGGAAATGTGCTGCTGTTAACCTGTTCAACTCTTCTCCAGAGCTGAGCCAGGGTCCTCATCAGGAGCACTGAGCTGGAGGATTATGGGCTCGACACAAACAAAAGGCAACAAACGGCAGCGACCGACAAAACTCACCGCCACCGCGTGATGGGCAGCAGTGACATCCGGCGACAGAGCAGGCAATGCCGTCAGTTCCAAAGCAGATCGGGGGTCTCAAGTTGAAGGGAATTCCGGGTTTTAAACAACAAAGTTACTCAAATATAAATGAGAAATTTTGTTCAAACTGAATGAAGTAGTAGTAGTAGTAGTAGTAGTAGTAGTTTTATTATTACTGAATCTGTTAATAATAACAATAAAAGGACAAGTATGGGTCAATGGCCTGGCTACATATTGCAGGCAAGAAGAAAATGGTGACGCACACACTGGTCAGGGAATCGCACCTGGGACCTTCTTGCTGTGAAGTGAGTGCTTACCCACTTTGCTGCATGCTCTGTCTGCTCAACCTCCCTCTGTCCTGCATCGCTTTTATACAAAACTACAGAGGTTTTCTTCCTGATACATCACGAGTTATCGCTAAAACTGTAGCATGTTTTCTAGCCTCCATCTTTTCATCTGCTGCAGCTCAGTGTCTGCTATTTTTGAACTTTTCCAAACCCATTTTAGCAGCGTTCGTAGCAGCTCAGTCAGCACTGCACCTGCCCGCTCTCCTCAGAGTTACCTTCCCTCCCTCTGTGCATGTGCTGCGGTGTAAGTTACATGTGAGGCTCGTGTGTTTCTGAGTGGCGTTAGGTCTGTTTCCTCTCCTGTTTCCTCTCTCGTTTCCTCTCCTCTCCTCGCAGACCGCGGCTGTGGCCACCAACGCTCCTCTCTCCTCTGGGACGTCCGTTAGACCCTCGGCTGAACACACAGCGGTCCTGAAGGAGTAACGCACCGCTCTACTTCCTCATTCAGACCAAACACAACCAGCCACTGCCTCATATTTCACCCCCCCCCCACACCAAAACCATGTGACCCCCGCACGCCAGAGACACAAACCACAAGGGACACAGAGGAAAATGTGTCTACATAGGAACCTTGTTTGTTCTGTGCATTAGCAGCTAAAGGGCAGTTTAAGATAAGAGACCACAGAAGTCCCAGGGCCTGGAGACAAGCACATGCTGCAGAAGTACGCCTTCATGTCAACAGACACTTTTTTAACGATAACTTCCTGATTTTGAGAATTCACTTATCATCACAGCAAAGTAGTATCAAGTCCACTTTGTGCTGCCGTCCAAATAAAATGTTTGCATTATAGCATATAAGTAAAACTTTTATGGCAAAACCAGCAACACATTCATACGACTCTCTCCCCATGTTTGTTGTTGTTGTTGTACTTAGCCAAACAACTCCTTCCCTATTCTATAATCAATCAATCAATCAAACTTTATTTCAGACTCACAATTGGTCCATATATATATATATATATATATATATATATACACTCAAGGAAAAAAGAAACACACCACTTTCATTTTCTCAATTTGTCAAAAAATATTACAACCAGTGAAAAATTACAGACTACAATGAGTTTAGTTACTATTCTGAGTCAAAATGAAATGAGTGTTTTCCTGGTTCCGGTTGATTGATTTTGATGAGCAATAACAACTGTATTTTTGTATTAATCACCTATGTCTGGGTCAGAGATGAATTGGACCTGTCCTCAATTGTGCACAACCATTCCCTATAAAAAGACACCAAAATGGAAGAAAAAGCACATTTGTTCCCAATGCCACGACTCCTGCAACCAGAGAAAGATTGGCAGCCATTGGCCTGCTTCAAGCTGAAGGAGCACACGGCTGTAGCCAGGAGTTTGGAGTCCATCACTCTACTGTTGTACGCCTCGCTGAGCGTTTCCACACCACTGGATCGTCCAATGACCGTCCCAGATCTGGTCGACCACATGTCACAACTGCTGCATTATTATTGTTTGGTCATGTTATTGTTATTGAAACTGTCATAAGCATTGATTAATTGGGTCTGAATATCAGGGACGGGTTTATGGTTGATGTGCACATGGAATATTTCCATCAAAAATAAGTAACCAAACAAAAATGTGGTAAAAAAGCAGTGGTGCGTTTCTTTTTTCCTTGAGTGTATATGTAAAACATAAAAACATAAGAGAACAACAACAACAAACTGTCAACACAGGGAGAGAGTATACATTACATCTACAGTCCATACAAACACTTTCTCCAGTGCCTCCAGAGTTCAGACTTGTACCGTACACTGCTCACCTTAGGCATTATTAAAACTGTAATAATTTCATTTTTAGAATCCTCCAATCAGCATAATAAATTTATATACAACATTTCTAATGACTGTAAGGTGGGCACAGTGTTCTGCACAAACAGCTGCCACTCGTCCAGCGAGGGACCTTCAGCAGGAGTCGGAGCATCATTAAATGCAACTTGAAGCTTTTTAAACTTAGCTTTACTGTAACTGCACCATAGCTGGGCAGTGTATAGTGCTGTGCAGTAAGCTTTAAACATACACATATACAACTGAAGTTAGTCTGGATAATCATGATCTGAGTTTCACTTCTATGGGCAGAGCAGAGTAACCAATCAGAGAAATGAAGGGCGGGACGTAACGCAGAGCACCGCTGACCCAAACAAACATGGATTCTTGCTGATTTTTTCCATAAAACACCAGAATAAAGCGTATTCTGAGCAGCTCTGTCCTTATTTGTGAGCGGGGACAGCAGCAGAAGCCAGTTGTACAAAGACTTGTGAAAGAAAAAGTGGGTTTGTTTGAATGTGGTGGTTACGTGGGATGTCAGAGGGACTTTACTGTTGTTAAAATGGAAACAGGACCAAGACAAAAATCCCACAGAGGACTGAACAACAACGAGGACTTCAGCAGAACCAACAGGAGACGAAGGAAAGACCTAAACACTGTTAATCAGAGAGAAGAAGTTAGAAAATGTGCTCTGGCGCGATTTTGGTTATCTTTGCTCGGAGATTAGCTTCCGTATTTTAAAGACGCTCTGCAGATAAACAGCTGTGATAGGCCAGTTCCACATTGACTGGAAAGAAATGGGTCCCTCTGAGTGAGGAACTGGATTGTCCTGCTTTTGAAAAGAAAGCAGGAGGGAGAGGAGAACAGACACAGCAGCACTTTTTGTGTATAATTTGTCTGCCATTGATTCAGACTGCTCAGAGCAACAGCCAGAGGGAGAGGGAGTTCCTAAAACTCTGCATGAGGTCCAGACTCAGGTGGACCTCTGTATTAACCTTTATATAACCCACACTGCCTACTCTCTCCAAAACCATGCCCCACCCCCAGAGCTGGAGCCTGGGCGGAGCCACAGAGGCCAACGCCTGAGTCCACATGCCCCACACACAACATTTACATAACGTCATACTTATGGCCGCTTGAAATGCGATCAAACGGTAACAGGTTGTAGAGCTCTGACCCTGAACGCATCACCACCACATCCCGGTGATCGTCTCTCTGTCGCTCTCCAACGCACCACAGCGGCGCGGCGGGCGTGTCCACGTGTCCGTGAGCAGGTAATGGAGAAGGGTGAGAGTTTAAACACTGCAAACAAAGACGTGAAACAAGAGAGAACGGACATAAAGGACGGAGGAGGGAAGTGGGTCAGCGTCACGCCCAACACACTTCTGATCGACTGGAAATACGTCTTCTGTTCACAGGCCTGGCTCGAGCCGAGAGCTGTGGGTAAAAAAGACTTCTCCCTGACCAGTATTAATAAAAGCTGAAAGATAATGTCATTTATTATTGAGTTGGCATGTATTATTCCAGTCCAAAGCCTGGATAAACCCGCAGAAAAATCCCTGCACACTAGGAGGCAGAGGTGTAGATTTTCTCTCTGTTTGTTCCTTCACATTTTTGGGGCCAAAGTTCAGTTTCCTTCTCTCCACACTCTGCTGATAACGGCGGAAAACCACTCATTCTTTACAAAAACCTGCTCAAACATCTCTGCTGCAAACAATGCTGTGTGTGATACCAGAGTTTCACTGCAGAGACAGAAATTCTACAGATCAGACATGGAGCGACTGCTCTGCCAACTTAAAATCTCAAGTTTTCAACAACGAATATATTTTTGTTCACCAAATTTGATGTTCATATGTTTAAAAACTTAAAATTTTATCATTATTATTAAGATAAGAGGGATAGTTTATCTCAGTTGGACAAAATATCCATAATTCATCTCATAAACCATTACATAAAGGTGAGTTTAATGCACTGTAAGAGAAAAATGTAGCGAAAACTCAAAATCTCAAATTTTCAACAACGCGTTCACTTAATTTCATGTGTGTCTAAAAACCTTAAATTTTAAGTTTTACTCACTATGTTATGTTTTTAACTCATCTTATTGATATTATTATTGGTATGATTATTGATAATAAAAACTTAATATACTAAATTTAACAAAAGAATAATACTTTTCCTGAAAGTAAGTTGGCTGTAAGATGAGTGCATTAAACTCATCTTTATGTAAGGGTTCATGATATGAATTATGGATATTTTGACCAACTGAGATAAAATATCCATCTTATCTTAGGCTCCTGTATAATGGATGATAGAAAATTAAGAAGAAATTTGGAACCAACAATTTCAAAACTAATTTCAAAATCAGCAGGTCTTTTGTAGTAAAATGCTAAATGAATCTTCTTCAGAACTCTGATGTAGCTCTGGTCTCGGAACTTAAACCTGGATTTTTACCGCGGTGGTTCTCAAACACAGGGCCAGGAACCAAACATGAGACCTGGAACCCTGTATTTTTGTTGCCAAACAATTTGACTCTGAATATTTAAAATCTAAAAAAAGTAACAAAATTTTGTTTTATTTTTGGTAAATGCTAGAAGTAAACATCAGAGCATTAATGTATAGGGAAAAATCTATTTATGTATAAACTGGCATTATATAAAAAAAAAAAAATCCCAAAATTGTTTAAAATAATGAAATAAAAAATAAATAAAAATCACTTAATAAAAAAAAAAATATATATATATATATAATGAAAATAAAAAAATAAAATAAAGATCCTTAAAATAAAAATTATAAAAAATAAAATAAAGATCACTTAAAATAAAAATAATAAAAATAAAATAATTAAAAAAATAAATTAAAGGTCACTTAAAATAAATAATAAAAATAAAATAAGAATAATAAAATAAAAAATTTAAATCATATGATGAAAATAATAAAAAATAAAATAAAGATCACTTAAAATAAAAATAATAAAAATAAAATAATTTAAAAAATAAAATATATTAAAATTATTATTTTATTATGAAAATAATAAAAAATTAAATAAAGGTCACTTAAAATAAATATAATAAAAATAAAATAAGAATAATAAAATAAAAAATTAAAATCATATAATGAAAATAATAAAAAATAAAATAAAGATCACTTAAAATAAAAATTATAAAAATAAAATAAAAATCACATAAAATAAAATAAAATTAAAATAAAATATAGTGTGTCTAAAAAATATATTGTTCTGTTGTGAGGTCATTCCATCCACTGCCCCAGCCTTGACCTGTTGGCTCTATCTTACAGTCCACACCATATCTTAACTTTTGTAAAATCATAATCCAGTTTCTCAGCCGGTCGTCCCACCGTTCCTCATATTTGTGCTTTCTACCACAGTATGTGTACGTGTATATGTGTGTATATTAGTGTGTGTGTATGTGTGTATTCAGTGAGTCCGCGAGGTTAAGCCTGTCCCGTGATAAGCCCAGGTCCAGTGGAACAGGCCCGTCCCACACACACCACACACAGATAAGAGCTGATAACATTCACAGGAACAAGTGCTGCAGGCTCCGGCTGCACTCTACAAAAACACACGCACAAATGTGGTTCAGATCTGTGGATACACTGTAAAACTACGCAAAATGCTATTGTGTACAAATAATTAGGTCCAACGCACACCGGGACGCATAGTGGTACTTGAAAAGGCTTTAACATGAACAGTGTGTAGTTTTAAATATGTTTTTATCTGTTCATATCCAACAAAATAATAGAGGTAGCTCCATTCTGTGTGAGTGTTTTACTTATCTTCATGTATTTTTTAGCCGCGACCCCATCGAGTTACCTTAGATTTCCACTGCAGACCTATCCGCTGCAGTGCGGGCCCTCGACTTCTGTCTCCACTCCGTCACACAACAGAGCTCTGAGCAGCTCAGGAAGAAAGTGCGAGAAGAACGAGTCTGTGCCATTGGTAAAGACCAAAACAACTGTTTAATAAGGAGTGTTTGGAGTTTACTTTCACTTCACAGGTTTTTACTTTACAACAGAGAAGTAGTTGGGCACCAAATAACTATACAAGTACAGTAAATGTTTAATTGTGTCTGTCTGCTTCGTAGTTTATTTTATTTTATTTATTAATTTAACAGGGACTGTGTGCAAACACATTAATCTTACAAAAGAAGAGATGCTTTACACCAGATTTAGATACAGCTCGTTTCCATCTGCAGTCCCCGGGCAGGTGAGCAATACAATAAAATACATATACAGACATTCTAGCATCCATCATTTCCTCGCCATAATCACACTACACATAATCAACAGTTCAACCATCAAAATTTTAAATTACTACCATGGAAATATTACAAATATTACAATTACAAATATGTAATCAGTATGATCTAAAAGATAATAATATGGGGAAGAATGGTTAAATATAAATAATCTAATCAAAAACATTGGAATAAAATGATATTACTGTGAAAATCTGGATGTGCAGGTTCAGTTTCCTGTTTAGTGCGATCTGAACTTGGTAGATTCATTCAAAATCTTGCGTATCTCCAGCGCTGCAGATTCTGTGGAAATACTCACTTTTCTGCAGAGTGGGAGGCGCAGTGCAGCGGAGCGGAGGTGCACGAGGTGGAAAATGGGGGTTTAACCATTTGGAGTTCAAGTGTAATTGGTGCATTTTGATCATGGTTAATACTTTTTTAATCAACTCTTTTTGCATTGTAAGTACGCTGTGTGTTCTGTGTGTTGTTCTGACCCATGCCTCAGTCACAGTCAGAATCTAAAGCTGATAATTTGGTGGGACCCAGAACAGAGTGGGACCCCGAAGTGTGTCTGGAAGCAATCATGGCCGAACGTGCCTCAAACGGAGCATCACCAAAGGGTTATTACAGAAAAAAAAACAGTTTAAAGAAATACAATTAAAGGCTGCAGGATTTTCTCAGGCATTTTTCACCAACTTTAGGTGAAGACTATGATTTTGTGAGGGCTCGCTGACGTCACCGCTGGGGCTGGGACACAGATTTAAACATGAAGAACATGAGAAGAACATGTTTGGGGCCCTTCTCTACAACAGAGGCGAGGCATGTTTTGGTGAACATGTGCCAGTCTAATGTTTCTATAATAGTCTGAGTAATTGTAAACGGTACAGCTCTGTTTCCTCGCACACATTTTTTCATCCAAAAAGTTTAAGGAAGAGAAGTTCCTTTTGTTCTTTAAATTATGCTCTGCCCTCTGCTGCTCTCTTCTCCTGTTTCTTTATGGCACCAGTAGAGTACTTATTAAACACTTTTTTTTTTTTTGTCACATAATGTTTTTAAAGGCTGGAAATTGTGCTGCTGTTCTAGAGGAGACCAAGACTGGGTTAAAAATATGAATAAAAGCAGAATATAGACTCTTTAGATAAAATGTGAGGTGGGTACCGTATTTTCTGGACTATAAGTCACACTTTTTTCCATAGTTCTGCTAGAGGTGCGACGTATACTCAGGTGTGACTTATATATTAAAATATTTCAGGTGTTGGTTAGAGGGCGCTCTAGGCTTGTGTACCAGCATCTGCTGCACCTGTACCACTGACAATTTAAAATGTAAACATTACCACTAACAACTTAGGCTATAAAGACAACTGAGAAAGAGCGGAATAATTGGAAATGGAACTGATGCTGAGTCTGACGACAGCCACGCAGAGGAGGAAGCGGCGCTTCGTCTACCTCCGGAGTTGGCGGAGTTGTTCAGAAGCGACACCGAGGATGAAGAATTTAAAGGATTTAGCGATTAGGAGTGAGATGGTGAGTTTGGTGAACTTGTTATATTATGTTCTTTATGCTATAGTTATGTGAATAACTGTTAATATATTACGTTAACATACGAGACACCTGTTCAGTTCGTTGTTTATGCTTCATGAAGCTGAATAACCATCAATGTGTTACGTTAGCAAACCACACACCTATTCAGCTGTTGTTCTCTATTCTATTATTACTATAACTTCCCTTTCAACATGAAATGTCTGTTCTTGGTGTCGAATTTTGTAAAATAAATTTCCCCCAAAAAATGCGACTTATATACTTTTTTTCCCTTCTTCATTATGCATTTTTTGGCGAGTGCCACTTATACTCCGGAGCAGCTTATAGTCTGGAAAATACGGTAAATAGAAAATTGTCTGACTTTGCTGTGGTTATTTTTTTGGTTTCATTGTGCACAAACAGAAAATACTTAATGGAAAACGTGTACATAATATTGCAAACCAAACCATTATATCTACCAATGTATGGGCAATTTATGTTAAACAAGCACTGAAATCTGTTGTTAAGACGTCTGCTCTTTCTGCTTTGTGTCCACTCTTTCCTATAAGCTGCTGTCTGTTGTTCTATATATTTTTATTTTTCCCAGAGCTGTGGAGCAGTTCTTTCTGTGTCCATGCACCATAACCAGACCACAGAAGGGGCCAGTGCAGGGAGGTTGTGGTTGGCACACATATGCCCAGAGGGGCCCGGGCCTGTCAGCTCGGTAGCCCACATCTGGAGCCTCCCGCTGGGCCACTGCGCCTCGCTCCGTCCCCTCCTCCACCTCCTCCACCTCCTCCACCGCCGCTCCCCGGAGAGCCCTGAGCATACACGCCGCGCGGACACATACAGAGGGCCACGGATTCATACAAAAACGCGCTTTACCCGTACGCTCCTAAAGGGAAGTCCACAAAACACTTAGGCGCACACTCGAACGCCCACGCGCTAAAATCTGAAGAATTATGCAAATGTGGAGCCGGCGGCACAAGATGGCACTGTGCTCGGCCTCGTGCCAGAGTCCCTTTCATTTTTATAAGATTAACACAGAGGAGAGAGAGAGGGGCTGCTGTTACAGACGCCCACTACACCGGGACGTTTGAACTCAGAGACGCACACAAGTCATCACAATATACACATCTACACTATATATACTGTATTTGTCTATATGTGCTACATGTTACTGAGAGACTTTTTATACAGGAGCTGACTTCTGAAGGCCCCTGCACAAGATTACAGTCAGACTTACAGCATTTTACATTAACGTCTGATAATGTTTTAACCTAATAGAGTTGATATTACAGAGTAAACACCATGAGAATTTTGTGAGACACAAATCTCTCGAGACAAAAGACAAGACGACACTGGGTTAACAAGAATGGGCATGAGAAGATTTTTACAGTATTTTTAATAATTCCTCAAAGTTAAACCAAATGAATAAAAAATGTCTCTTATTCAACTTAAAATTAATCAAATGCAAAACAAATTTAGTGCATTTTAAAAATTACCTTGTAATCTTTAGTATTCACACTAACAGAAATTATGTATACTGCCAAACTTTTGACTGGCTTCTCCTGAAAAAACTGCAAACAAAAACTGATTCTTACATCACTAGAACAAAATTAACTTCACAAGAAACTTCTCACACCTTCATGAGACCTTGCCACACCCCAGCAGACCGCAACACATTTTTAAAAAGCAATAATATACAACAAAATGTGCAAGGAGCACAGAAAAAGCATGGTGTACAGAACATTTGTTATATTCAAGTGCTTACGTGCACAGATAAATGGATCCAAGTGCCCATGAGACACTACCATTTTGGCTCTTTGTTAGATTTTGTGGCTGAAAACGTGACTGAAAATGTTTAACAAAAACTAAACATAAAAAACATTTAACATCAACGAATGCTTTACGCAAAATTTAATTCACCTGCAACTATGCTTTTCTGTCTCTTATGTTTTCAATCAGGGCTAAGAATGACTGCTTAACTAACCATGCTAAAGTTAAAATGGTTGAAATGGGTAGAGTTAGAAGCCATTGCTGAAGAATGAAGAATGCTGGAACTGCTGAAGCTCTCAGGAACCACACAGTAAACTCCAGACCAAAGTCTTCTCTTATTGGTGGATCTATCACCAGCTGTTAGATCTCACAAAGCTTTTATTTTTACAGGTTTAAACAGAGTGGAAGCCGCTTAAATTTCTGCTAAACTGGAGAAACATCTAAATACTACAATACGAGAGGGCATTTCTAATATTTCCATCCAGCCCTGACTGAAGATGTGAGTCCATGATGCACACACACCTCCCAGTCATTAACATGGAGCCCTGTCCGTGTTTGTTTGCCTTCTAATGGACCATTTAAATGCAGAATATTCGCAGCAGACCCAGGCCGTCCTCCGCTGGGGACGCTCCGGCTCCATTATCCCGGAGGAAGTTCTGCTTGTTATGATCAGTCAGCGCCGCGTGGACTGGGAATGAGGCGCTCTCTCTGTCCCCTGGAGCTGATCTCTGCTCACAGACACCAACAGGAGAGAGGAAGAGGAGTGGACAGAGACAGAGGAGAGAGGAGTGGACAGAGGAGAGAGGAAGAGGAGTGGACAGAGGAGAGAGGAAGAGGAGTGGACAGAGACAGAGGAGAGAGGAGTGGACAGAGGAGAGAGGAAGAGGAGTGGACAGAGGAGAGAGGAAGAGGAGTGGACAGAGGAGAGAGGAAGAGGAGTGGACAGAGACAGAGGAGAGAGGAAGAGGAGTGGACAGAGACAGAGGAGAGAGGAGTGGACAGAGGAGAGAGGAAGAGGAGTGGACAGAGGAGAGAGGAAGAGGAGTGGACAGAGGAGAGAGGAAGAGGAGTGGACAGAGACAGAGGAGAGAGGAAGAGGAGTGGACAGAGACAGAGGAGTGGACAGAGACAGAGGAGAGAGGAAGAGGAGTGGACAGAGGAGAAAGGAAGAGGAGTGGACAGAGACAGAGGAGAGAGGAAGAGGAGTGGACAGAGGAGAGAGGAGAGAGGAAGAGGAGTGGACAGAGGCAGAGGAGAGAGGAAGAGGAGTGGACAGAGACAGAGGAGTGGACAGAGACAGAGGAAGAGGAGTGGACAGAGACAGAGGAGAGAGGAAGAGGAGTGGACAGAGACAGAGGAGAGAGGAAGAGGAGTGGACAGAGACAGAGGAGAGAGGAAGAGGAGTGGACAGAGGACAGAGGAGAGAGGAAGAGGAGTGGACAGAGACAGAGGAGAGAGGAAGAGGAGTGGACAGAGATAGAGGAGAGAGGAAGAGGAGTGGACAGAGGAGAGAGGAAGAGGAGTGGACAGAGACAGAGGAGTGGACAGAGGAGAGAGGAAGAGGAGTGGACAGAGACAGAGGAGTGGACAGAGACAGAGGAGAGGACAGAGACAGAGGAGAGAGGAAGAGGAGTGGACAGAGACAGAGGAGAGAGGAAGAGGAGTGGACAGAGACAGAGGAGAGAGGAAGAGGAGTGGACAGAGGACAGAGGAGAGAGGAAGAGGAGTGGACAGAGACAGAGGAGAGAGGAAGAGGAGTGGACAGAGATAGAGGAGAGAGGAAGAGGAGTGGACAGAGGAGAGAGGAAGAGGAGTGGACAGAGACAGAGGAGTGGACAGAGGAGAGAGGAAGAGGAGTGGACAGAGACAGAGGAGTGGACAGAGACAGAGGAGAGGACAGAGACAGAGGAGAGAGGAAGAGGAGTGGACAGAGACAGAGGAGAGAGGAAGAGGAGTGGACAGAGATAGAGGAGAGAGGAAGAGGAGTGGACAGAGGGGAGAGGAAGAGGAGTGGACAGAGACAGAGGAGTGGACAGAGGAGAGAGGAAGAGGAGTGGACAGAGACAGAGGAGTGGACAGAGACAGAGGAGAGGACAGAGACAGAGGAGAGAGGAAGAGGAGTGGACAGAGATAGAGGAGAGAGGAAGAGGAGTGGACAGAGGGGAGAGGAAGAGGAGTGGACAGAGACAGAGGAGTGGACAGAGACAGAGGAGTGGACAGAGACAGAGGAGAGGACAGAGACAGAGGAGAGAGGAAGAGGAGTGGACAGAGACAGAGGAGAGAGGAAGAGGAGTGGACAGAGATAGAGGAGAGAGGAAGAGGAGTGGACAGAGGGGAGAGGAAGAGGAGTGGACAGAGACAGAGGAGAGGACAGAGACAGAGGAGAGAGGAAGAGGAGTGGACAGAGACAGAGACAGAGGAGAGAGGAAGAGGAGTGGACAGAGACAGAGGAGAGAGGATACACATAATTTCCATCCGTAGTCCCCACTCACTCACATTCACAGCGGTCTCCCATCCAGGAACTGACCAGGCCCTACCCTGCTTAGCTTCCGAGGTCTGACGGGATCAGGCATCCACAAGGCGGGATGGCCTTATAATTATAATATATATAATATATAACATATAATATATAATAATTATATATTTCTGAGCTGATGCTTCGTAGTGACGGAGGTTTAAGGATGAAATGATCAGAACGAGTCCGGTGACGGTGTATGAGCTTTAGAAAGGCGCAGGAGCACTTCCTGGTTTCATGTGTCTACGTAGAGCTGTGAGACCAGGCGTTTTCAGCTCTGAAGAAAGAGACAGGACATTTAATGCTCTGTCAATTCCGCACCGTTGCCAGCAGGGGGCCAACAGACACCTAACCCATGTGCTCCAATCATTGTGACTTATGCATCAGTTCAACAGTGACTATATCTGACCTGGGATCTAGCTTTGGGACGACTTACTTTCGTGGTTTCTTCAGAGGAGTCCACAGTGAATCCTCTGCCTCAATCTGACCCTCTCCTCTGCATCTTCTTCTCTCACATCAACTAACTTCATTTCCTCTTTCACTACATCCATACACCTCCTCCCTGGTCTTCCTCTAGGCCAGGGGTCTGCAACCTACGGTTTTAGAGCCACGCGCGGCTCTTTAGCCCTGCTCCTGCGGCTCATTGGGCGTCTGACATCTGGTTATGTAAAGTTAGAAAAGAAATACGTTGACAATTTTGAAACAAACTACATCTGCAGCCCCTTCTCTGTTTAAAATAACTTTATCCTTGTTTTCTAGAATATGACATAGCCTTATTGCCACTGTTTGTAGCCTTTATTGGCCGCACAGTGCACACACAGAAGTTAATAAAACAGCTCCAAGAAATGGTTACTGGATGTAACTCCGGTTCTCAGAGTGTGCGTGGCTCCTGTATTTCTGCTGGTTAGTGGCCTATTAAAAGATAATCAGTGCAGGGAGTATTTAACACAGTTCTTTGTTAGTTTGCAATAATTAATGACCATCCATAAGCTATATTTCAGTTATAGGCCAAACGACTTATGTGCATTGAAACTAGTTGTGGCTCTTTACAGATGGAAGTTTAGAATTTTTTGGATCCAGAGTTGCAGACCCCAGCTCTAGGCCTCCAGCTCTAACCTTCTACCTCTCACTGTCCCTCCTCTGAGCTGTCCCTCCTCTGAGCTGTCCCTCCTCTGAGCTGTCCCTCCTCTGAGCTGTCCCTCCTCTGAGCTGTCCCTCCTCTGAGCTGTCCCTCCTCTGAGCTGTCCCTCCTCTGAGCTGTCCCTCCTCTGAGCTGTCCCGCTCATTCCTAATCTCATCCATCCTCGTCCTGAACAAAGAGAACCTCGACATCTCATAATCAATTGCTATTTAGCTGAAGACGTCATTACCTTTTTTACATTTTGTTTGTATAGTTTGAGCCACTGGGGCCACCGTATTATAGAGCTGTAATATTTGCCGAGCCGTCCCTCCGGTTTGTTTGTGCAGACGGACCGGGGTCGGAGGTCACGGCCGCTCCAGGCTTCATTTGCATGTCTGTCCCTCGCATTATCCATCTTTAATAACTCCAGTGTGTGTGTGTGTGTGTGTGTGTGTGTGTGTGTGTGTGTGTGTGTGTGTGTGTGTGTGTGTGTGTGTGTGTGTGTGTGTGTGTGTTATGTCCGCACTGTGAGTGTGCGCTGGGGTTATTCTAATAAGGCAGTGCCATTGCGGGCCGGGGTCGTGGTCAGGCGCAGTTCATTATGGATATTAATATTTGAGGAGTAAAGCCATGGCGGGGCGGTTTTGCTCACAGTCTGACAGGACACGTCCCGGCGCCAGCGATGTGTGCGTCCCAATGAGAGGACAGAGGATAGAGATGTCCACTACAGCAGTGTTTCCCAACCAGGGGTACACGGACCACTAGGGGTACGCAAGCACATTTGAGGGGGTACTTGGAGTTATTTGATCATTTATGTAGGACCATTTCAGAAAATATTTGGCTGTCAAAGACTAAAATGAACCTAAATCTGGACTAAACGAGGGCAGTGCTAAAGGATAAAATAGGGATTAACAGAAAAATGTGACATTTAAGAGGACTAAATCTGAACCAAACCAGGTCTAAAACAAGAAAAACACAGGTCTAAAACAAGGACTAAAGCCGGTCTAGAACCAGAACTAAACCAGTAGGAAACATGTCTAAAACCAGAGCTAAACCAGGTCTAGGACCAGAACTCAACCAAGAAAAACATGTCTAAAACCAGAACTAAAACCAGAACTAAACCAGGTCTAAAACAAGAAAAACACAGGTCTAAAACAAGGACTAAAGCCGGTCTAGAACCAGAACTAAACCAGTAGGAAACATGTCTAAAACCAGAGCTAAACCAGGTCTAGGACCAGAACTCAACCAAGAAAAACATGTCTAAAACCAGAACTAAACCAGGAAAAAACATGTCTAAAACCAGAACTAAACCAGGTCTAGGACCAGAACTCAACCAAGAAAAACATGTCTAAAACCAGAACTAAAACCAGAACTAAACCAGGAAAAAACATGTCTAAAACCAGAACTAAACCAGGTCTAGGACCAGAACTCAACCAAGAAAAACATGTCTAAAACCAGAACTAAACCAGGAAAAAACATGTCTAAAACCAGAACTAAACCAGGTCTAGGACCAGAACTCAACCAAGAAAAACATGTCTAAAACCAGAACTAAAACCAGAACTAAACCAGGAAAAAACATGTCTAAAACCAGAACTAAACCAGGTCTAGGACCAGAACTCAACCAAGAAAAACATGCCTAAAACCAGAACTAAAACCAGAACTAAACCAGGAAAAAACATGTCTAAAACCAGAACTAAACCAGGTCTAAACCCAGCACTAAACCAGGAAGAAACATGTCTAAAACCAGAACTAAACCAGGTCTAGGACCAGAACTCAACCAAGAAAAACATGTCTAAAACCAGAACTAAAACCAGAACTAAACCAGGTCTAAACCCAGCACTAAACCAGGAAGAAACATGTCTAAAACCAGAACTAAACCAGGTCTAGGACCAGAACTCAACCAAGAAAAACATGTCTAAAACCAGAACTAAAACCAGAACTAAACCAGGAAAAAACATGTCTAGAACCAGAACTAAACCAGATCTAAAACCAGAACTAAGCCAGGTCCAAGCCAGGACTAAGCCTGGTCCTGGGGGTGCACAAGACGAAAAAGGTTGGGAACCACTGCACCACAGCCCCAGATGAGGCTTGATGTGGCTTTATTTTGGCACAGGAACAGTTGTATTGCTGTGAACTAACACAAAATCAAGGGGCAAGTGGTTTGATTATGTTAAAGATTAATTTGAGGAATAATGCAACAGACTCCACAAATAAACAGAGACGGATCATGTTCTTGTTTTTTGGAATTACTCCAAAATGATGAATAGATTTTTTTAATAATAATAATAAAATCCCTGAGATCTGAGACTGAGACAAGACCAAGAGCGTAAAAAAATGGTCCCAAAACCGGTCTTGGGCGCTACAACTCTACTGCAAATTAGTCCCGCAACGTTGCCATCAACTATGGGCCTTAGTCAGAGTAAAACCTGGGACAATGGCCGGTTACTTTCTTTACATCCTGCTGCTCTCCTGTGATTGACTTTAATTGGAAAACTCCTGGTTGTGCTGCAGCTTGGACAGTTCCTGTAAGAACTTGTTATATTTGCAGAAGCATTGAAGTACACAGATTCTGCAGAACATTATGACCACTGACAGCTGAAGTGAATAACACAGATTCTCTCTTCATCATGGCTCCTGTTAGCGGGTGAGCTACGTCAGGCAGCAAGTCAACATTTTGTCTTCGAAGTCGATGAGTTAGAAGCAGGAAAAATGGGTAAGGATTTGAGACGAGTGGGTCTGCGGTGGCTCTGAAGTCACACCAATAAAATCAAAAACACGCAAATAAAAACTGACACATGCACACAAATTTGGAAACATGCACTTAAATTTAGAAACCCATGCACAAATTTGGAATCACACGAACTAGTGAGCGTGAATTTCAATTTAATTCAATTTTATTTTATTTGTATAGCCCAGTAACACAACAACAGTCGCCTCAAAGGGCTTCACTAACAGATGATCAAACTTAAACACACAATCAACACAAACAATAACTACTCTAAACTAAACAGACCCAGAAACCCTCCTTCTCAGTGAGGAAAAACTCCTAAAAAAACTCAGCTGTTAGAATTTGTGTGCATGTTTCAGTTTTGTTCCGGTCTGCAGTGGTCAGGATCTGTCAAAAGTGGTCCAGGGAAGGAACAATGGACTCGTGCTTCCCAGTCCTCTGTTCTGCTTGGTCCTGGCTTGTGCTGTAGTGTGGACACTTCCCATAAGAAAGTGTTTTTTTTATTTATTTGCAGAAGCATTGTGGAGATAAATTTGCATTGGTGCAGAGACAAATTTAAACAAGATGTGCTCTGTCCCCTGTAAGGGACCTGACACAGAAACCTGCTCAATCCATATCACAGCTCTACACGACGCGGCACCTCCAAGCCACACTTTACACTCAAAAAAACCCCGGAGAAGTACGAGTGTAAGCACCAAAACGCAGCCGCAGCAGAAACTCCAGGCGTGTTATTAATGGTGCCGTGTGGAGCGCGTGTTTATTTTGGACATGTGTGCTAGTTAGCGCCAACAAACTCGCGGCATGTCGAACAACACGCTCGGGGACCGCACCGAGCCAAACAAATGATGCCTTTTTTTAGTTAATTGTAGATTTATACAATAGGAGGCACAGAACACACAGTTTATAGGTTAGACTCTGGGAAACGGGGAGAGAAGGAGAAGGGAAGCAGTGTGGATTTGGGAGAATAAAAAGGGCATCCGTGTCAGTTATATACTCCGCAGCACTTTAGAGAAAGAGGACAGTTTTTAGGCCAATTAGTCAGAGAGAAATAATTAAAGGCCACGTTAGAACGAGAGGAGGCAGTGACAGGTAAAACATGCCTCCACGCATTTTAAAGTCACTGCCATTTAAAGTTCCTCTGTCCTAAAACTGCATCCTCGGTCATAATTATAAAGGTGAGAACACACAGTAGAACTAAGTCAGGGTTTCCGCTGCATTCGTGGCCGCCACAGTAAAAAAGCTTCTCTTTAAGTTCACCTGGCGCTGCCTTTGTGGAGTTCACACGCTTTTTAACATCAGTACAAAGGGTTAGCATGAGCCAGTGTGGAGTAAATAGTTTTGTAATGTGTTTTTTTTACTTTTCCGTTGTTGTGGAGTTAAAAGTATTGCATATTGCGCTGGGGCTCTTCTCCTCGCTGTCGCAAACACTCGCAGACTGAGGAGGAGGAGGTTCGCTTTACATTTTGTTGATGTCTTGTTGTTAGGGTTATGTTAAAGCAAAGATAATGAGCTAACTACTGCCGCAGATTCATCTGGGATAGGCAATTATTATTCAGTTCAGCAGAGAAGCTTTAGTTTTTTTCCTATTTTCATTCAATTTTAATTCCACTGCAATATGACCATTATATTATAGCTAATGATTATAAGAAGCTTCGAGGGCCTGAGGAAACACTGCATGTGTTTTTATTTGAACTCAACTCTTAGTCTTGTTACTTGTAGAGACCACAGCCTCCTGTCCTGAGAACCTCCATCAGGGTAATAAGAAAAATACCACCAACAGTAATTACAGTGTAAGAAAGAGGAGAGAGGAGGACATGCTTTCTCCAGCATCTAGACGCAACATAATTTTAAAAACATGATTTGCAAACAGCCAGTATTCTAAAGTTGGTAATGTATTAAAACAAATTTCACTGTTTAAACATGTGTGCAGGTGTAAGGGCACATGGCTGGGGGTCAAATATCTGAAGGGGTACGGGACTGTGACAAGTTCTCACCACAGTGGGTGAACTGTAGCCTGACGAGTCAGACTCTAACATTAAATGTAGAGTCTGAGGACGGTCCATAGACAGAGGTGGAATCAGTGGATGTCATTCAAACTGCTTCCGTAACAGACCAGCGCTCTGGCCAATCAGAGCAACAGACCAGTGGAGCCAGCTGGTATATTAGACTTTTGCCATAGCCAACCGGCTAATCCAGCAAATCCATCCTTCTTTAAGACGAATGATTGTAGCTTCTTTCTGCTCCACTTTCTAAGAAAAACCCAAATCTAACTCTTCCTAAACTGATGTCAAGGCCGATTCAAATGAGCACTGTTCGTTAGCCACAGCCATCGTAGTTGTTCTGCTCTGCAGCATCGCCCAGCGCTGTCGTCATCGTGCTAAGCCCCGCCCACTCCACTCGCTACACCCCCGCTACACAGATAGAGCGCTGTGATTGGTCCGACGAAGCCCCGGACGGAGCCAAGATTGGCCCCTGTGGTGTTTTACTCAACCAACCACTAGGCAAAACATATTTTCTGCTGCTAGGGGGCGTCTAGATTTCTAGGCGAACTGAGCACCGTCCAGAGACCGTTCTCCAGGTCTGAGCCAGGATCCTGGTCAGGATACCTGCAGCATGGTGCATGTTTTGGGTTGATGGGGAAAAGTACAGAAAACCTACCTTGAGCTCTAGAGAAGAAACTCTACCCTGAAAAGGCCTAACCTGGTTCAGGAATCAAACCCAGGACCTTCCTGTTGTGAAGGAACGATGGTAATGATTTAGAGTTTTAAGGATAGGTTGAGGTAGACTTTATTATCCCCGTAGGGAAATTTGTTCTCTTCACTTGACCCATCCTTGTGGTTGATATATTTTAATGTTTTATATGTGACATTGACCTAACTAACACTTTTCTTTGAATGAATTATGTTTACAGATGCTTCCTGTTTTTAAAATTGTATTTACCTGCGAATGTTTAAGGATTTTTTCCCTTGTCTAGGTTAAAGGTACAGTCTGTGTATAGAGTGAAAGTGTGACTGCACCGCTCTGGAACTTGGTCGCCAGATTTCTGTAACTTCTGTTCCATGTTCCAAGATTAATAAAATCTCCACAAAGACTCTGCCTCAAGACCTTTTATTATTTTCTCAGACCACACCTTCCAATGTTCCAGGGTTAAACCAGGTGCATCCAGGTCTAGTTTTAAACCTGTATGAGATCTGGTCCTGAGCAGTCCACTCTGAACTAAAACTTTCTATCTCCAGCTTCTCTCATCCTACTTTCCAACTGTGTCTCTGTGCTCCTCCTTCAGCTTTAACCATCGCTGGTCTATTTCAGGAGCCTGGCACTTTGGTAAAATATATCAAACAAACCCTGGAGTTTCTGTAGAACACAAATAATGGTTTGAATCTCGCTCTCCCTGTCCTCGAACAGCACAGAGAGAAGGAGGGGGGCGCTGCCTGCTTCATGAATATGCATCTATCACCGAGCAGTCACAGGCGTTTATTAACACACAAAACACAGGCTTTCCCCCTTTGTCTGTCGACGCTGTTCCACTTCTTTCTGCAGAGTACTGTTAGCAGCTCCGGTCGATACAGCGCTCTCTCTACGGACTCGCAATAGCACTGGAAAAGAGAGGTTTTATTCTCTATTTATCAGAAATAATGCAAGGCAGATGGAGAGATTGAAAAGAACAAGTGAAAGTAAATGCAAACATAGATATACTCTCTTACAAAATTAGCTTTTTTCAGGATTAGATTATATATACAGCTGCAATCAATCGCTCCTGGACGGGCCTTCTCAGTCTCTAGTTTTAAATCGCATTGGAAAGAAGGAAGCAGCAGCACGGAGGCCATCAAACATCACTGAGCTGGAGGCTTTTGCAGGAAAAGAACGGGCAAAGATTCCAGTGGAGAGGTGTTAGAAGATCGATAGCAGTGACCCAACGTTTGTGAGAAGTGATAAAAGTGAAAGGATGCTCCACAAAGTCCTGAAGCTCAGGGATGAATATTAATACTGCCCATGGGCCTGTGTTAAAAGAGCACACTTTCAGTTTTTTTGTCATTTATTCTCTTCTTTTTTTTACATCATTATATTGTTTGAGGTGAGAGGGTTGAACATTTCTGATGCATCTATAAACTTTCCCTGAAGCTGTCAGTACCCTGCTCCTGACAATGGGGCGTGCCTCATGAATGACATTTTACGGTTTAAAAGAACAAATATGAAGAAAAGACGAAGATATATGAAGATACTATAAAGCTTATTAATGTAACATTAAGGCTGGATCCCATTTCTACCCCTTAGCCCTTTGCCTTAGCCCTAGCCCTTCATTTTGCGCGTTCACGAGAGACAAAGGGCTGTCCCAATTCTCTTTTGCAGTAAGGGCAAGGGCTAAGGCGAAGGGCTGTACTCCCCTCCAAACGGAGCGTTTCCAGATGCACACTCAAAACCAAGGGGTACAAGGAGTTTACCATGATACGTCGTGTTTATGGGTAACATGGCAGCAATAAAGACGTATATTCTGCATTTATGACCATTTTAAGAGTTATGACAGAGTTCTTTTGTATTTCGTTCACCTTGTGCTTTAAAATAATGTAGGCTACATAAAATTTGCTCGCCTAATGGCAGTGCCTTACGCCTTATTTTGTTGCTATTTCTTTTGTATTTGTGTTGTCAATTAAATTTAATATTGATTTAAATGCTTCAATATAAGTAAATACACAAATAATAAAGTACCTGCTGATATGTTTAAATAATAATTTCCAATGGTTAAGAACAAACTAACCCCAACACGTTTTCTTGTCATGGTTTATTCATGCAAATCTGCCTGTACTGGTGTGGCTCACAGCGCCCCCACTGGCCCGGGGTTGAATTGATTTATAGGATATTCTGAATCAATATTATATTGAGGAAAAAAATATTACACTGCATTTAATGAATGAATATTTTTACCCACCCCTAGTTTTAAGAAGTCACTTTCTGGATTTGATGCAAAAATCCAAACTATCACAAAACACCTCGGTCTGGTTCAGCAAAAAGAGGCGGTCTCAGTCCAAAGAGCAGCTGTTTGCTCTGAAACCATGGTCCACGAGAGCTTTCACAGCTGAAGATTTGGGAAAGTCAGAAAGTCCGGACCTAACAGCGCAGGTGTGAAAGCTCCCTTAGTGAAGTTCAGTCTGTGTCTCTACATGGTTTACAATCTGAATCCTACTGTCCTTGGCCCATGACTGACTTTTACTGAAATGTTCTCAACAACAACAAAATTCAGTGTTTATTAAAAGGCTCTTTGTTACAACATTTATTCACACCTCTCTAAAACTTCTGCTCAGTAACTTCTCTGTTGTCTCTGTGAGCTCTGGCACGTTCCTGTGTATTTGAACCAAACACACATTAAAGTCTGCGTCTTATCGTTGTTTATCCTGCTCTAAAGTCCTAAAGCTGCTGCCATTCAAACCCCTGCCCCCTCAGGCGTCAGAGCCGTCCTACGCCTTTCCCCCCTAAAAAAAAAAAACAACAACATGTCAATCCCCCTTCCACCCCTACTCCTCCTCCTCCCCCTCCACTCCTGCAGGGGGCACACCAGCCTGTCCCGGGGCACTGCTCGCATTAGCGCCGCTATCACCAGCCAGCCCCTGAGTTGTTTATTTTCATTTTAAGCTGACATTTTAATGCGTCGCTGCTCGGATTCTTGTCTGATGCTTTGCCAGGATCCGGGGTGAAAATATCCTTCGCTCAGGCGGCTGTCACCTCCAGGCACGAGTTTGGACTAAACAGTGGCCCGTAATAATCGCTCCAAGGTGGGTTCGCCAAATATGAGCCCACAAGGTTATTTTGATTAGAGCTGGGGCATGGATATGTGTGCATGGATATTTCATAGACTTCTTCATCCTGCTGAGGAAATATAAGTGTGCACGGAAGCATTTGGCAAAATATATATCCACAGAAACCAATTGGTCAAGTATTACAAGTTTAAAAAAGTCGTAAAAAGTTAAATTAAAGATGATTTTTGTCCTGTTCTGTTTGAGGAAAACTAAGTCTTCAGTCAACTCTGAGACCCTGATCTCATCTGGACTTCATTATGAGGTGTTTCTGAGAGAGGGGGAACTAGAGCAGGAGCTGGACTTTTGGACCAATCACGGGCTCAGAACAAAGAGGGGCGGTCTAAGCCAGGTCTAAACCAGGACTGAACCAGGTCTAAACCAGGTCTAAACCAGGTCTAAACCAGATCTACTCCAGGACTAAACCAGGACTAAACCAGGTCTAAACCAGGTCTAAACCAGGACTAAACCAGGTCTAAACCAGGACAAAACCAGGTCTAAACCAGGTCTAAACCAGGTCTAAACCAGGTCTAAACCAGGTCTAAACCAGATCTACTCCAGGACTAAACCAGGACAAAACCAGGTCTAAACCAGGTCTAAACCAGGACTAAACCAGGTCTAAACCAGGACAAAACCAGGTCTAAACCAGGTCTAAACCAGGACTGAACCAGGTCTAAACCAGGTCTAAACCAGGACTGAACCAGGTCTAAACCAGGTCTAAACCAGGACTAAACCAGGTCTAAACCAGGACAAAACCAGGTCTAAAACAGATCTAAACCAGGACTAAACCAGGTCTAAACCAGGACTAAACCAGGTCTAAACCAGGACAAAACCAGGTCTAAAACAGATCTAAACCAGGACTAAACCAGGTCTAAACCAGGACAAAACCAGGTCTAAATCAGGACTAAACCAGGACTAAAACAGATCTAAACCAGGACTAAACCAGGTCTAAACCAGGACTAAAACAGATCTAAACCAGGACTAAACCAGGTCTAAACCAGGACTAAACCAGGACTAGAACAGATCTAAACCAGGTCTAAACCAGGATTAAACCAGGACTAAACCAGGACTAAACCAGGACTAAACCAGGACTAAAACAGGCCTAAACCAGGACTAAACCAGGTCTAAACCAGGTCTAAACCAGGACTAAACCAGGTCTAAACCAGGACTAAACCAGGTCTAAACCAGGACTAAACCAGGTCTAAACCAGGACTAAAACAGGCCTAAACCAAGACTAAACCAGGTCTAAACCAGGACTAAACAAGGTCTAAACCAGGACTAAACAAGGTCTAAACCAGGACTAAACCAGGGCTAAGCCAGGACTAAACCAGGTCTAAACCAGGTCTAAACCAGGACTAAACCAGGTCTAAACCAGGACTAAACCAGGTCTAAACCAGGACTAAACCAGATCTAAACCAGGTCTAAACCAGGTCTAAACCAGGACTAAACCAGGTCTAAACTAGGACTAAACCAGGACTAAACCAGGTCTAAACCAGGACTAAACAAGGTCTAAACCAGGACTAAACCAGATCTAAACCAGGACTAAACAAGGTCTAAACCAGGACTAAACCAGATCTAAACCAGGTCTAAACCAGATCTAAACCAGATCTAAACCAGGTCTAAACCAGCGTTGGCTCCAACTGCTCACATCACAAAAACAGCAGGAAAAAAGAGAAGCACAAATGTGACTTTAAACAAAATAAAACAGAAATGCAAACGTGAGAGGAGAGATTTTCTGAAACCTTTTTTTCCCCACCTTCTCAAAAAACTTTTTTTTTTTCAGACTAAGCAGTAGGTCGAGCCTTCAGTTTTAATCCTCAACCAGAGCAGGACTACAACCTAAATATAACAAAACTACAAAAGAGTCCTGAGTACCCCCAGCACCATTTTACAAACACATACTTAAATGTCAAAGGCTTGTTGAAAACTGTGTTCAACTTCCACCTTTCTCTTTTTACTTTGAGGTGACATCTTTGTAAGCTACCAACATTTCTTGTGTTTATCCACCTGCCGACTGCGTGTTTGTGATGCACGTACGTAACCTCGAGTGCCTTCAAAATAAATTGTACCCTTCTGTATAAAGCACATAATACGTTTTTTGGAGTTATTGCTGCAAAAATGAACTTCAGAATTATATTTTCTCATGTGGCCAAACCTTTACTGTAGCTTTTAGATAAACTGCTTGTTAATTGTAAACTGGCTTCTCCAAGGCCATCACAAATATTTCTGGCGCAGGGCTAATATTTTACATAATGTTCCCTGTTTTAGGCAATTTAGTGATCCTCAGAAGATAAAGATGTGAGCTGAATGATAATCTCAGGGAGGGACAGCCTTGAAAACAGAGTCCAGAGGAAAAGGTCAGACCAAGACAAATTATTTTGTCACGTCCAGTTTGTTCACACAACGCTGGCGGCGCTGAGAGGGGTTCATGTTGAAAATAAATGAGCAGCTCACAAGTTCACAAGGCTGTCTACATTCTGTATAGGTAAACTTTCCATAGTCCTCCATTCATTCATTTTGCACTGCTTATTTTCAATCCACTTTGGGCCTGAGGTGGGTACAAAGTATTTTAATGTTGTCTGTTCTTCTCACCGTCCAAACTCATGCATGCACAGGAGAAGTGGAAACTCTAAATGTCCCATAGTGAATGAATGTGAAAGTAAATGGTCGTCTGCCTGTGTATCTGTCAGTCAGAGCTGTCCAAACATTTATTTATTTATTTTTTTTGGCCCTCAGGCTTCCAAAGTCTTGGTCATGAAGTACTGCCACATGAAGTACTTTTACTGCAGGTAAAAAAGCTTAATATTTGAGTGAGATAGACCTGGCATCAAGAAAGAAACAAATGGAAAGTAGTTGTTGGTGGCGCCAAAGAGGTTCTGTTCTACTCTGTGCCAGTTCCAAGCCCAGATAAATGTGTGGTTGTTGTGGAAGGGCATCGAGAGTAAAACCTATGCCAAAGTTTGCATGTGAATCATTCACTGGGGACGTCTCTGAGAGAAATGGAGCAGCAGCCGAAAGGGAATTTCTTTGTCAGTGAGGCAAAATCCGTCTATGTTCACACTGCAGGTATTAATGCTTAAGTCTGATTTTTTGCTGAAATGTATTTATTTTTAGAGTGGAGGTTCACATTACATTTTAAATATGACTTCCTGTTGGAATCGTCCCTGAGCCTAAAGCAGAGGCGTCCAAACTTTTTCCAATGAGGGCCAGATCTGAAGATGTTCAAATATTCAAGGGCCGACAGTCCCTCCTGATGTTTTCTAGGAACTGAACGCACATAGAGAATAAATAAAATGCTCACTGTTATATAAGTACTTTGTTTTCAAAAGCCAAATAATTATAAATGATTTTCTCTGAAAACACAATCTAACAGAAGCCACTTTTGTCTTGCACCTTTTTGTCTGTGACGCGTGCTCACTTTGTTTTCTTGCTTTCTGCACTTTATTCTGTATAAGATCTGCCTGAACAAATGAATTTCTCTACTGTGCAATTAATAAAGTTTAATCTAATCTGAGTCCCAACAAAATAACATCTTTGAACATAAAAACTGCAATTATTTAGCAACACATTAATCTGAAAATACAAGGCAGAGAGTATTAGATGAGATGCACAAATGTACTAATAAAGCTACAGAAACACTGTACAAAAGTGCTGGAGGGGCAAAAGTAATGCATTTTGTCATAGAAGCTGAGGGCCGTATGAAATCTCAACCTGTGCCACAAATGGCCCCCGGGCCGCACTTTGGACACATCTGGCCTAAAGTGATGGAGCCTGGAGTGGTGGGGCTGTGCTGTGAGAGGCTTTACAGATCTATAACCCTAGAATGTCAAGGCAGATCCATCTGTCAGTGCCACGCCTCAAAATTCAATTTCTGAATATTTTGGATTTTATTTTATTTTTACCCATAATGCTAATTAAGTTCAAAACCTCACTTTCCCACTGACCAGCTCCACCGCTGCTGTCTGCCGCTTGTTATTATTTGATCTGTCCAGTTTCCAGCTCCTCAGCGCAGAACTGTGGCTCCATGATGATGGGAATGTGAATGGTATTTATACAGCGCTTTACCGATGTCACAAGTCACCCAAAGAGCTTTACGCAGAAGGGAAGGGGTATTTCATTCACTCCATAGTCTACGTTTTGTAGCCACAGTTTCCCCTGGGGCAGACTATGTCCATCTGACCTCAGATACACATAACGTTACTAGAATTACAAGAACCACTACAGAGGGCGGTGTAGCATCCCCAGATGTAAAACAACATTTGCTCAATCATCATTCTCATACAAAGCTACAAAACAATGGAACACAATACCTCATGAAATTGTGTCCTCAACAAACTTTTACTCATTTTCAAAGGAATTAAAGACTTGGCTACTACAAAATCAGGTCTGTAATCACTAAAAACTAAATGTCAGCTACCTCTGCCCTGTTGTATGTGAATGAATGCACTTTAACATTGACATTAACAATGTAATTGTATATTTTAGTATATGTATGTTTTATTTTCTGTGTAACCAAGGACTACAGATGGAAATTAGCTTGAAAGCTATAATCTGATACAAGCATATTTGCCCTGTGCATAATGTAATTTGTATATTGTCCTTATAAATAAATAAATAAATAAATAAATAAATAAATAAATAAATAAAAAAGACTGACAGAAGCACTTATGATGTAGTAAAAGTCAGATGAAAAGTGACTTGTCCATTCAGACTGCACTCGCATTGCAAAAGATCAGATATGTGTCTGATTTAGGAGCACATACGACAGAGGCCAGGGTAGGATTTCAAAAAATCCGATTTGTGCTGTTCACAGTCAAAAAAGTCAGATTTGAGCCACTTTTGCCAGCAGTCTGAACATAGCCTAAAGCTGGGGACACACTTCACGATTTTTTTGCCCGATTTTATAACGATTCACAGTTGTGCTGAGTCTGTAGCAGTCAACACCAGCTGCAGGGAATCGTAATCACCAGTCGGACCTGAAACCCGTTAGTGTGTGATGTTCAAAGACTCGAATCGGCGCAAAAACCCCGCCTGACGTCAGTCGCAAGCAACTCTCCTGTAGTGTGGGCTGTTTACATCCAACTGGGAATTCATGGAGTCCAGCGGCCGATGAAAAACAGCTGATGGGACACAGGAAATGGCGTCAGAGAACGAAGACAACGCAACAGGAAGCAGCGTGAAAATATAAGCGGAAATTTGAAGAAGAAAACATAAACAACCATGGCAAACACCGAAGAAAGTTGAGCTCTACACAAGCGAAACTGGATACATTGACATTTTTTCTTTTTCATTTTTTCCAAACAGAGAGCTGCACACACAACGGCAACAGCGACCCAGGTAGCTCCATGTTTGTTTACCATTTAGTTCTGAGTTTGCTGCATTTGTTTGGCGTCAGTTGCGGCCTCAGCAGATCTTGTAGTGTGTGAGGCGCAGTCTTTCAATCGTCAGAACTAAATCTGCTGAAACCAGTCGTTAGTGTGCGCTCCTAGTCTTTTCAGAATCTGTAACCACTGAGAAAATCATGTATTGTGTCCCCAGCTTAAGTGTTAGGCCTACGAGTAACTGGCCACTGCTCAGGGTCTGCCTAATGCCCATGTTTACTCAAAAAGGCTCCAGTCCCGGGCGACAGGAATAAACATAAGAAGAGGCATTAATACAGAAACATTCCAAACCCTTTCCCCGTGTCGGCCCTCTCTCCTCTTCTGTCCTTTCATTTTTTGCCCAGCACTGAGCTCTGGAGCCACAGGGCACAGAAATAATTCAAAGTCTTTGCATATTGCAGTTGCTCTGGTCAGCGGCGCTGCTTTACAACACATTCGTTTATCAGTTTGAGTGACCCAGCCAGCAGCCCACGCCATTACAAACAGCCTGGGACCCCCCTCACGAGACCAAAACGGACCAATGGGAACGCTCCGAGGACCCGGCGAGGGAGATCAAACCGATCTGCAGCAGCATCCCTTTAGGTAACAGCCATTTTCTGCGCTGTTTAATTTTTAATAAGTTGCCTCTCCCAACATTTCTCCTCTTTCGTTTTTGCATATTCTATTTATAAATATATAATTAATGTCTGAGAGGCAGATAAAACGAACGGGAAGAGTCTAAAAAAGGCCCAAATCCTCAGCAGAGCAGCAGCAGCAGAAGCATTTGTTGTTTAATGTGGATGATAACAGAGAGGAGAGATGCTGAGGACATGTTTTTTTTTTCATTTTGTAACAGTCAGTTTTTTTACCCGAGCCTTTGTTCCAACACGGAGCTGAGTGGTCATTTGTGGTCTAACAGGGAAGCTGGGAATACTGGGAATACTGCAGCTAAAGTGGAGCTACTATTGCCTACTACTGTGCCTGCTTGTAAATATGTAAGTATGCAAGTAATAGGGATGCATGATGGCAGAGTGGTTAGTGCTCCTGCGTCTCTGCCAGGAGGTTATGTGTTTGAGCCTCAGGTCTGCAAGTTCTTCCTGTGTCACTGTGGGTTCTCTCCTCTTCAATCAATCAATAAAACTTTATTGATAAAGCACTTTGCAAACATGGAAAATGCTTTACACGGTTAAAAGCAATGATCTTCTTCCCTCCTCTCCAACTACATTCAGACATAGTTTAATCTGTTTTAACCACCCTCTTAAAATTGCCATTGTGTCTTTGGGCAAGACACCTCACCCAGCCTGCCTGTGTGAATATGTCAGTGTGTTTGTGTGTTTGGTGATGGTCAATCAATAACTTTTTAAAGAGTTTGATTGAAAGGTCAAAACTAGATTCTTTAGAACTCCAATGAAGACTTTAGACGTTACAAAAAGCAGTATTAGTGACAAATGCTGGAGGAATTGTGGACATATTTTGGGATTGCCCTATAATAGAATGTTTTTGGAAAGATTTTAAAGTCACGTTATTGAAAGTGAACCTTCTTTTGGACCCTTTAATCTTTATACTGGACATTTTCCAGAAAATTTTACCCATGATCAAAGATTTCTATTGCATCTTCTAATGACTGCAAGAAAAATGTTAATTGGTTGAAGCCTGAACGACCTGCCATTACACACTGGATACAGAAAAGTTATGTGTATACAATGGAATATTTAAAGTTACACTGTGTAAGATTCCCGGTCTTGCGCCTCCAGAGGCCACAGGTGCCACTGCACCGTCGCAAAACGTAAACACTAGGGCCCCTCCTCCTTCTGAAACTGTGCGAGCGTGCGTCTATTTCCATCATTGTTTCAACTTTAGTTGACCTGCTGCTACCTTTGGAAGTTTGGACTGGATCTTCTATAGAGTTAGCGCTAGCGTTAGCTTATCAACAAATATCGCGCAATGGTCGCAGTAAAAACAACTAATAACTGTATGAAAAAGCACGTTCTAAAGAAAAAATAAAGAGGCTAATTTACCTGCCCAACAATAAAGAAGCAAAAACGTGATCTGATTTGCAGCCTTCTCTGTCTCTCATCTGACGCCAGCGAGCAAAAGTCTGTCCGATGTTGACTCTTGTCTGCGATCTGGTGCGGTCCCTTTCACATTTTCTTTTTCTTGCCTCGTCCGACATTGTCTTCATCTTCTTGTGTCCTTCGGCCCTGACGAACTGGCAAAAATAACAACGCTAAAAGTAGCTTCATGGTTATACTGCGCCTCAGGTATAAGAGCAGAAGGGAATGCCGTAAAGCAAGTCGTTTCCTGTCACGTGACTTTTCCTGAACAGCGGAGCGCTCCCGGCCAAACTACGAGGGCGGTTTCTCAGTACAGAAGCCCCGCTCGGAGCAACAGATCGCGCCTCAGGCCTTATAATCGCTCTAAAAATCACAAAAACAAGTCAGTATGCCCCACATATTTAGGAGAAAAGTTACACAGTGTAACTTTAACTGCACAATTACAGATAAAAACTCCTATCTTCATGAAATGAAGCCTTGATTGTCTGCAAATGTTTAAATGAATGTATTTCTGTGACCGTACCTCATGGGTAACTGCGGGTAGAGGCCCAGTCTCAGGACAACTTTCTGATGTTTTTATGTGAGCTGTGTGAAAAAGAAGTCAAATCAACAGAGACCTAATTCTTTGTGTAGTCTTAGTTTGACCTAAAAGTGTTGGAAGGAAATCTCCAGTTATCACTCAAGCCTCAGGTGTATTAGTTTCAGCATTAAATATTAATCACTATCAGCCTGTGTCATTTTAACTGGATTTGGTTACAGGCAGCAGTGGCTTAAAATGTAGAGCTGGTTGCCTCATAAGTTGAAGGTTGAAGGCTCGATCCTTGCTCCCCCCTTGTGTGTCCGTGAGCAAGACATTTTACTCACCTTGCCTCCAGCGTCTGCGTAGACTGGTATATGACTGCGTGAGTGTGAAAAGGTGAATGTTTCCTTTATGTAAATTCCATTTTCCTGGATTTACCATTTGATTTTAACGTCTTATGGCTCTACACGTGGACAGAACACTTGCATAGTCTGTTAATTTTTTGCCTCTTGTGAACAAACTGCATCAAACACAAACCTCTCCAACCTTTTCCCTTCCATTTCCTTCTCCTCTGTCGCTCTTTGAACCACCAGAGCCGCCCCGGTTTAAGGTTTTACCAGGAATTTGTCCGTCCTTCTTCTTTTCCCCTTTGAAGACCAGGCTCTTATCGACTCCGGGGCTAAACGCCGGGCCTCCTCTGGGACCGAGGCGTTGGTCCGGGCGTCCTTCCCACTCTCCACACGTAAGCTACAAAAGCACACGGATTCATCTGCATGCTAAAACATCACACGGACCGAGACATTTGCAAGAAAGATGTAGTGACATTTGGATTTGAGGGAGCAGATAATGGGGGGGAGATGGAGATAGGCGGGCTAGCATATGCACGCACACTTTAGCACGCACCGTAACCTTTCCCTGCACAGACACGGCAGGAAAAACATGGAAATGTGCAGAGAGGCAGATCAATGGGGCTTTGTGGCCTCATGGTGTGAGAGGCCGAGAGAGGAAGAGCAGTTTTAGATTGGGTTTTAAGGGCTGTTAGAAAGCACTGACCGTTGCATTAGGTTCGAATGAAACAAAAACAGAAATAAATCTTGAATTAAAGGAGTTTGACCAAGCTCTGAAATGGCTTAAGATTTGAAGACACGCTATTGTTGACCTCTCGAAAAAGGGGAACTAACTAGAGGCATGTTTTCACTTATACTGCAGTGACGGGTCGAGGTGTTGATATAACTAAGAGCAGTCCGAAACATACCGTATTTTCCGCACTATAAGGCGCATTGGATTATAAGGGGCACCTTCAATGAATGGCCTATTTTAAAATTGTTTTCATACATAGGGCGCACCGCATTATAAGGCACATCCACTAGATGGAGCTGTGCTAAAGGGAATGTCAATAAAACAGTCAGATAAGTCAGTCAGTCAAACTTTATTAATAGAATACAAACTAGCGTTCTTACAACTCCGTTCACTCCCAAAACAAGTTAGTGCATTCACAATACGGTACCGTACGCACCGGTAGCTCTTATTTGCGCCGCCCTTGTTGAAAACAATGTATTTCCAACTCCATGTGTCACAGTTCAAAGCTACATGAACAGCGTTCGAGCGCTCAGTTTTCTGTCCCCTCAATGTCGCAACTCTTCTACTGAGATGGAGCAAAGGCCGCGCCTCCTTGTTCTTTTGCAGCAGGATCCATAAACACGCCTATGGCACACATGAACAGCTGGGACTGGAATTCCCCTTTACCGTTTTTACCGCTGTCACCTCAGCGACGCCTCCTGAATACGGTAGCCATAATTAACCAACACTGATCCATATATAAGGCGCATCGCATTATAAGGCGCACTGTCGGTTTTTGAGAAAATTAAAGGCTTTTAGGTGCGCCTTATAGTGCGGAAAATACGGTACATTTATATTCCAAGACTTGCAAGATGTAGCAAAAAACAAAGCTAGCGTTTATTAGCTGTGGCGTTGTGGTCATATGGCTCTTGCTTTGTGAACTAAAACTGAAATCTATAGAAGCCAAATTTAAGATTAACCTTTAAAAACATTGTGACTAAAAGAGAACGTTAATAAGTTCTCTACTGGTGCCATAAAGAAACAGGGCAAAGAAAAGAGGGCAACAGAGGGCAGAGCTGTCATGCGCTTTTGAACAGAATCAGAGAAAAAAAAAAAAACTTTTAACATTCTTAAACTTTTTGTCTGATGCCATTTTACTACAAAAGTGAAAATGTCTGTGAAGAATCAGTGGAAACAGAGCTGTACACTGTTTTTTGGATAAATGAATGAGAGCAGCCTGGATGTAGAGGGCTGGTTGTTGATTGGTCAGTGGGCGGGAGTGGGCGGGAGTGGGCGGGCGGTTTCATAAAGAAACTGAGCATTCTGAGGGCTCAGAAACTCAGCGCCAGGGAATACAGGATTACTCAAACAGACATGAATGAAACAGGACACAACTCCAGGTCTGATTTTGATGACAGGACAACTTTATAACATGAAAGAAAAAGAGGGAAAGGCCATTTTGCAGAATATAGAGGTAAACCGTCTGCTGTTTACTGCAGCTGCTCTACCTTCAATACTAAATACTGGTGCTACATTTGTTTTTGTTTTTTAATTGAACACAAATGTCGATGCACTTTTAAGACGTTAGCGTTACGCAACAGCCTCTGGTCTCCTGGACTGAGAATAACAGGAACACAAACCTGTTCAGGCGCTTCTGAACCTAACCAACTTACATACATGAAGAATGAGAGATCTAAGGCACTCTGACATAAGTTAAAAGTCTTTTATTTAAGCGAGGGACATGCCATCAACTTATGCTGCGTTCACACCGGACGCGTTTGAGGCATCTGGGGCATCTGGTTTACATGTTAAGTTTATGTAAACGCGCGTCTAGACATCCTGCGGCGCGAATCAAGCATCCGGCGCGGTGCGAATCGGGTCGCGAATAGCACGGCGCGAATTGAGCGTCGACGCGTCTGACGCGCGAATCGAGCCCGAGTTGAAAAATTTGAACTTTGGCTAATATTCGCGGCACGTTAACCAATCAGGATCTAGCTCCTGCAGTCATGTCGGAGGACGTAGGAAGCGGAGATCCATCAAAACAATCACGGTGGACTCATCGAAGCTGTCAATGTGAACGTGGAGCTATAAACTACAGCCTGCAGCAGCTCTGCTACTTTTATAAAGACAGCAGTCAAAAAGACAGTAACAAGACATAGAGGGGACCTTTAGCGTGTGCTGAGCTGAGCTCGGTGGATTAGCAGTTACTGCTCTCCCCAAAACAACAGCAAAAACAGTCTGTGTACTGACTGCTAGCCTAGCCTAAAACCCGCTAAAACCACTAGAGGCCGCTATTAAACAAGAAAAAGCTCTTCCATATCTCCGCTCTGCTGCTGGTGTTGAGTGCCTAAAAACAGCAGCAGTGTCCTGGGGACATGTCCTCGCACCGACCCGGGACACAGGTGAGCAAACCGGCGTGGCCTCAGTTGCATTTAGCCCTGAATGAGCGACCATTACCCTGGCACAACAGACTCCACCCATGATGTGAATTCGCGTCTGAACACATTTGTTTTGACGTGCGAACAGAGCAAAATGGGCGCACGAATGAAGCGTCTGACTTCAAAATGTTCAAGCGTCCAACTAGACGCGTCGGACGCGAATTTGACGCCTCAAACGCGTCCGGTGTGAACGCAGCATTAGGATGGCTTCATCAGGGCATACAAGATTTTAAAAAGGTATCAGGTGGCCTTAATAGTTAGACAGGTCACATACCACCCGCTAGGACAACTTACATTACAATACATACACATTCAGAGGCAGTAACAAACAACACTGGAGAACAAGTGTGTAGAAGAGTGGACCTACTTTTATGTAAAGTGGGTCTAGAAGCCCTTCTGTTCCTGGTATTTTGCAGAAAATGTTACTGACTTATTGTAACCATTTCTTTAAAATGAGGCCACCATTATGCCATGTTTCTGCAATGCATGTCCAGTAATGCCCTCCTGAATTCCAAGGTCAAGTGAAAGTTTTCAAATAAACTACCAATCAAGAGAAGACATATACAGCATTTTTTTTATACCTTAGACTGTTATACACTATATTTCCAAAAGTATTCACTCACCCACTCAAATAAGGCAGGTGAGCTAATACTTTTGGAAATATAGTGGAGGAATCTCATGTATCTGGAGCTCTAGCGCAGAAATTTCCCAGCGCCTCGTTTCATAAAAAGGTTTAATTAATTAGGCTGCGCCACACAGTTCACATTTGAAGTTAAAACAGCCCATTCCCCGACGTTCCCTGAACCCGAGGAACAAGCCAAACAACAACCAAACAAACCATTTCTGACTCTCAGTCCGTGTTCCTCAGCGGGACGGGGGGCGGGCCATTGTTCTGAACCTGACCCTGTTTTCTGCTCCATGTTCCTCTGCTCTGATAGCACCACTACATTTTCTTATGACTTATTCATCTCCTTCTCCTCGCTCCTTAATTTATTATTCATTTGATCTAAAATTTCATTAATTTTCTAAAATGTTCCAATTGGGGCCGTGCTGTTGTTCCCTCGCTCCTCTCTTTGTCCGAGCCTCTTTTGTAGTTGCTGTTGTTCTTTCGTGTAGCGGCTCTTGGAGGTTATCGTCTTCTGAGCACTAACACTGCTCGCTGCACAAGTTTAAATCACTTTTAATGAGCCAGGGCAGAGAGAAGAGAGGCAGAAACATACAGACGTCTTATCTGCTGCAGTTTTAGACTTCCTCATTTACAGATGATGCTATTTTAGTGCAGCTCAGAGTTGGATTTTGAAGATTTCCACACTTTTCTGGAGAGCAGCTTTCAGTTACTTTTGCTTGACATATTACGCAGCTTCCTTCACATCGGACTCAAGCTATGGTCGTTGTGATTGGAGGAATAAAACCAAGCCAATATTCTGATCTTTTCTGCTCCAACATGGCTACATTTCTAGCTTTTAAAATCACAGCTCAGTGATAAGCACTAATATCTTCCCCCTAATAAACATTCTCTAAATGCATTGCTAAATTTGAGCTAGGTTTCACTTTTAAGATTTCATTTTTTTGTGCTGTTATTTTATATAAACTTATTTATATATGCCATCTTGGTGTTTTCCTTATCATTTTGTTAAGATACACTTTTTATGTTCCGCTTTTCTCAGTCTTTCTGAAACAGTGTTGGACTCGTTTGCAGTATTATTTAAGGTTTTATAACTTCAAATATTGTACATATATGTGGAAAATGTCTTCTGTTGGGGAGCTGTTATTTAGCAGTGAACGCTTGGTTTAGGTGTCTGTCACCCCCTGCTGGCTATGGAGGGGACTGGACAGAGCATAAAATGACTAATTAGCATGGCTATTAGCGACATTGCAAACAGAATACTACTCCAAGTCTGTTTTTGTGGTGGAAACAACATTATAGCATGGTTAAAAGAGAGGAAAAGGAGCTTTAATCTTATTATAAAATATCATGCACAAATGTATTTACTCCAAAAACCACCAAAGATGATGTCTGTGATCACTCAAGGGTCCTGGCCCATCACTTGAGAATACAGAAGATCAACAACCAGTCACAACCAATCACTAAATCATAGCTTATGTTATGTTAAATCAAGTTTTTCCACAAACAACACTTTTTACAATACAGATCACAGTTTTTATCCAATAAGGAAAAACTGCATACATTCCATGACTAATCTTGGATGAGGAGAGGCTTTAGTTTATGCCTGTTCCTACATATTGTGGAGGAAACAGGAGCTGGTAAATCTGAACTAAAACCAATAAAGATGCAGGGATTTTCAGAAGGCCGTGTCTTTGAAAATGTAAAACAAAACTTCTCCCGTTGACCTTCCATCCCAACGATCCTCGTCACTTCTGTCCAGGAGAGAGACCGTGACACGAGCCCTCGGCCTTGGCTGTAAAATGCTAATAACGGCACCGGCTTAGACTATCGCCTGGAAGCAGATTACGGTCCAAGGCTAAAACCTGGAGAGACGGCCCCCGACATTAGATAAAGAACTTAAACAGAGGGAGGTGAAGCAGGGATATCATGGGATTTTAAACAACGATAAAAAGTCCAGGGATCGTTGGAGCGGCGCAGACTAAACTATGGCTTTATCGCTGTGGAGGGCTCACACGCCTGGGATATTTTGACGACTGAAAAATCCACCGTGTCATGGCACAGACTGGAAGAGAGGATTCTTTTAGGAGGACAAAGTGATCCTAGATCTAAACAATGTTGCTGAGAAGTCTTTGAAAACATACACAGCTCTGCGATTGCATTATAACTATTGACATGCAAAATAATTACAGTATCTTAGTAGTGTTTGATATATCGCACACTGTAGATTGTTTGACCAGAAATTAGTTAGTTTTTGGTCAGTTTGAGAACTTTTTTAACTGGAAATTGTCCGTGATAAACAATAAATAATAACACTGCACCATCTGGCCATTTTGAAAATAATAATGCCCTGTCAGCCATACACCAGGTGGGTCTTTTCCAACTTGAATCTACAAAGTTTGAGATGTGTGATGCAGAAACCAGGATGCTGTCCCCCAGAGTGAAGTGGTTAGTTCCCTCACTTTTGCTGCAAGAAATTAGGGATTTGAGTTGCCCACAGGAGCAGTGTGGCGGTCCCAAGACCAGATAAATGAAGAGGGTTGGCTCAGGAGTTTGTCTATCCAGTGTAAAAACCTGCCAAAGATGACCTCTGAAAGAAAATGAGCAGCAAAAAAAAAAGCAGAAATGAGGGTATTTTCTAACATTGTGTATTAAAAACATGAAATGGATTTTATTCATTCATTTGGTCTTCCACTTATTCCTGTTAGAGGTCACAGGTACTGGAGCCTATCCCAGTAACTTTGGACGTCTTGCCTTCATCCACTAGGGGCAATTTAGAGTTTCCAGTTCTCCTAACTCATGCATGTTTTTGGATGGTCAGAGGGAGCTGGAGTATCCAGAGTGCCCATGTGGATGTTTCTACATTGGAAGGACTAAGCTTAAATTGAAAGTTAGGCTTGCTGAACATAAACATGCTATTAGAACAGTATGGCATCACATTATAAAGAAGCAGGTCATGGCAATAGTTGCAACAGTTTGAAAATTTGTGGCATTGAACACATTAAACTGCCAATAAAGGGTGGAGATAGACTAAAACAACTTCTTCAAAGAGAATCCTATTGGATATTTTCTCTAAAGGCAACACAATATCCAGGTATAAATGAAAAACTTGACTTTACTCCTTTTTTGTGAATTATTTTTCATTGTGATTCCATAGTTTTGTGTCATGTTTTGTAACTATTTTGTGATTATTTTCTGTTTATATTGAAATTAATTAACTTTCCTTATTTGTGGTTTCTACAGTAATGTTGTGTGATTATCTTGTTACGGATTTACTCTTTGGATTGGTCATGTGAACAGGTCACATGATCTCTAGGTATAAAAGAGTTCTGGCAGCCATTTTGTTTCTTTTAATGATGCACATGCCCTGATGAAGGCCCTGAGGCTGAAACGCGTTGATATTTTTAAACTTAATACAGCCCATGAAATAAAGGCTTTTTAAATACCTTTGAAATCCCATTCAGTGCCTCAGTCTCTGTTAGTATCCTACGTGATCCCCAACCTGAAGAGCACCTGGGTAAAACTTCTGCAATCTTCAGACTCAAGTAGCATTCCAGTAACCAAGAAATTTTGAAGAGTATCCAGAGAGAACCCAGAGTAACATGAAAAGGATAAGCAGACTCCACTGTGCGCCCCACAATGGATGCCTGAATACAACAGCCAGGAATCTACAGATAATTTGCCTGTTTTTAATGAGAGTAAGGTCTCTGTGGTCATAGTTTCACAGATTTTTTTATTGTTTTTTTTTTTCTCCTTTTGTGCCAAAGCTTACACCCTTGTCAGCTCTATGCTTTAGCTTCATTATCTGTCAAACACCACCTAAAGAATCATCTGTAAGAAAGTGTGAAAGTGTTGACGTCTGTCCCTTGCAGCCTGTGAAGCCCAAGGTTACACTGCCTCTCTCTCACACAGGCGTTAGTGCTGCCGCTGCTGCTGCTACAGTCTGTTAAACGGACCATTAGCTCCGTGTTGAAAACCCACTCGACCCCCCGGGCTCCAGGGGTCAGGGGTCGTGAACAGACCGGCGGGGTCAGCGGGTGTCGAGCTAACCGGTCCGCGATCAAAGGCAGTGGTCAGCCCCCGGAGTTCACTGACTTCAGCTTTAGTCACTTAACACTGACCTTAACAAAGCGGCCCTCAGTGAACCGACAGAGTGGTTAACACAACACACTGTGATTTATGACCAGGGCACAGAGAAACTGGGCTGGGTACTTTTGGTGTTAACCTAAGAAGAAGAAGTAATAGACATCAGTACAACCAATAAAACCAGTTACTAACAACAAACATGAAAGAACGAGGGACAGCTCATGGATGTTTTAGAGATAAAGTTTCCAGATTGAGATGGTTTGGACATGAACAGAGGAGGGACAGTGAACAGAAGGATGAAGCTGAGCTGGAGGCTTAGAGGAAGATCAGAGAGGAGGTTTACGGATGTAGAGGATGCAGAGGGTTAGATGGAGGCAGAGGATTCACTGTTTTTTATTTATTTGACGTTTATTTAATTTGGAAACTCTCACTGAGATTCAGAATCTCTCTTGCAGAGGATGGGGATCTGTTGTATGTGATGTGTTTTTGGTGGTAGGGGAAACCAGAGCACCCAGAGGAACCCCACACAGACACAGGGAGAACATGCAAACTCCGCAGAGAGTTTAGGGTTTGAACCCAGGTCCAGGAATTGAACCCAGGACCTTCTCTCTGTGAGGCAGGAGTGCTAACCACTACACCACCACTGTAAAGGAAACAAAAAACACTGTCTCTAGATATGATTTCTACACTTATGGTCAAAGTCATTGCCAGCAGCAGCAGTAAAAACACATTTAGCCAAGTCTAGAGGCACAAGTGAGAGCCTGAGCAAACGGCCAATGGCTACTGCAGTCAGAGCGGTCCAGAGCTGACATGTTATTCCACGATTTAAGGCCAATACTCACCTTTCAGCTCTCCAACTGCGGGCCAAGTGTACGACAGAGAGCCAAGACAAACAGTCCTCTCTCAGTCGTCATTCTCTAAGTGTGAAGTGTATAGGCCGGTCTTTCATAGCTGCATACCTACAAGTATACTGTAATAGGAATTAGCTGTGTAACAATTAGACTTTTATAGGCTTTATTATTAAGGAATCTGCAGGCACACTCCAATAAGGGATGCTCTGATTGGCTGCCAGGGGAAAGGTAGTTGAAATCAGAAGTTTACATACACTGTATAAAAAGACACATAACTTTTTTTTTTTTTTTAATCTCATTGTCTGACATTAAATCAGACTGAACTTATGAACTTTTAGGTAAATTAGAATTACCTAAATTATTTGTACTTGCTAAATAACAGAATAATGACAGAGATATTTATTTAGATTTTTTTTATCAGTTGTTTTTTATGTTTTTATCCAGTGACAGTGAGACTCTTGGCAGGACATAAAAAATGATGTACATAATTAGATATTTGTACAGTGAGGTGTATGTAGGTGCATGTGTATGTACATATATACATATGTATATTCTGTATGTATGTGTGTATGTATACCTTTTTATATATTTTATATTTATTATTCTTACATGTGCTGTATTTATTTATTGATGTTCTGTTTTATTATTGACTCGATGGGTATATGCAATGAAATTCTTATGTATGTGTACAACTTGTGGTCTACAAATGGTGAATTAAACTTTGAACTTTGAACTTTTTTACTACCTTCAAAGTCAGAAGTATACATACGTCTCCTTAGTATTTGGTTGCATTGCCTTTAAACTGTATGACTTGAGTTTTGGGAAACCTTCCACAAGCTTCGCTCAATAGTTTGGTGGAATTTTGGCCCAGTCCATATTGGAAAAATGGGAAGCTGAGTAAAAGGGCTGAGGATAAAAATTGGTGACGCAAGACGTGTTGTTTAATGAGGAGGAGATAGCCGCTTGTTCGCCTCAGGCTAACGCTAAACTCAGAGCTAGAAGTCTAAAGATGGTCGCTCTGCTGTTGAACGCGATATAGGGAACAGATTTGTTTGTAACATCACTGGGACAGCAGGAGTGTTCAGCTTTAACTTGTACATGAGGTGGTAGTCTTCCTTACAACAGGCCACAGCAGCGCTCACAGCTTGTCACCGAACGCCTCTCAATAATTAATGGTTCTCTGTGTTATCTAAGGTTACACACAGGAGGAGCGGCCCTTGGTATAACAGTAAACGCTTGTATGAGTTTTCTGGAGCTAAAGGTCCAGACCAGACCACATAGATAGATTTTGTTTTGTAAAAGTGAGCGTTTTCTATGTCTTTAAAATAATTCTTCGAGCAAGGCCTGTTAGTGGTGGCAGTAAACAAACCAGACTGTGGCAGAGAAGGGAATAAAAGGCACATTTTCGGTGACAAGATGGCTGAACTTGGCTTAATAAAGTTGCTTGTGGCACTTATCAGGAGGTGGTTCACCCAAGGCGCTACCCAGTGTTAGGGTTTCCAGATCTGACTGACCCAAAGAGAACTTAAACCCGCCCAGCACAAAAAACAAACAAACAAAAACAAAAAACAGCCCCTCTCTAGAATCTAAATGTTGAAACCGTAATACATAAGAAAGAATACGCCATAAGCACAAAACTTACCACCTGTACTAAAACCAGGCACGTGCAGAGACTTCTACAGGGGCAGGTGCTCAAAGCGAAAAAGGGGCACATACAATAACCAGATTTTAAAACACTGTTGTGTTAGGACTGTGGCAAGCAAGACTCTCACACAACTATTGCATTTCTGTGTTTACTATGATATATTGCAATACGGTAAGGATGAAGCTATACATTTTTAATACAATTTTGGGAAAATAATAAAAAAACTAATGAACATATAAAATGTAAAGAAAACACACACTGCATGACACTAAACTAAATAATGTAATTTTATCCATGCTCTGACAAGATGAGAATTATTCCCAGCACTGAGAAAGTCCTGAGACATTTCTAGTAACAAATTAAATAAGTTATGTTGGAAGATTTTGGGACATCACATTTTTTCTTTTCAGATCACATTTTGCCAGCTCCCATCACCAACTAGTTCGTATTTTTGCACAATTATAGCAAATTCTCGCAATTTAATTGCATTAAAATGCCTAAATGCTAACTGCAATCCATTATTTATAAGCAACCCGGTCTAAAAATAAAAAGATTTTATGCTGTCAACAATCACAAAGCATTTTATGGAAGCATTTTGTAAATATCTAGGTGGTTAGCAAGTAGCGGTCAAAAGCTCCGTATTTAAACAGAAATTATCTAACGTGCGTGCATAATACTTTCATGGCTTTGTCTTACAAATCTCGCGACACAAACAGCTCACTCACCGGTTCTTTCATTCCCAGTGACTGTACTGGGTTTAAGTTCTGGAATCGGGACCAAAAAAATTATAACAGCCCTCTTTATTGGCTCCGCAGTCCGCTCTCTCCTCTGTTTTCAGCTGCGCGAGGGGCACGAGACAGGCGCGCAACTCACGGAGACAAAAGGTTAAAGTTCACGAGGTACTGGCGGCCGTGTGATGTCATTTATTTCAAATTATTAATAATTAATGAATGAATAAATGTTCTTATTAAGAGCCACATGAGGGCCTAAAGCCACAAAAAAAAGAAAAAAAAGAAAAAAAAAAACAAAGAAAAAAGACCAAGGACCAAAAGGGCACTTGGAGGCAAGGGGCAAAAGGGGCAGGTGCTCAAGCCCCCTCCGCCCCCCCCTCTGCACGTGCCTGACTAAAACCAAAGGAAAAAGTAACACAAACAGGCTACAAAAATTTAATCTGTAAAAAGCCACCACCAATTTTAATGCACAGAAGTGGCTTAGTCTATACCTGAAATAAAGCCAATGGGTGTAATATTCGAAAACAAACAAAAAACTGTGTTAACTACTGCACTGACTATGGCCCTGTCCCAATACTCACACTTGTGCACTTGCGTTCCTCAAATGTGCGTTCACGCTGAGGGAGTGTGTAGTGTGTCCCGGTTCTCTTTGGATCCAAACTTCACTGCACACTTCCAGTCAGTGTGGGTCAGAGCAGACTTTACTGAAGTATATTACCCATAATGCATTTCATTGTGATGTTTTCGAATGACGCTGTGTTTGTTTCTTAGCAACTTAGCAGTGAGCGCTAACTGGCAAAAATGAAAAGTAACGCATTGACAGCTAAACAAATGGATATTTTAAATGAATGTGCCTAATGTCCAGGTAACAACTCTCTTAAAATGTTAGACACGACTGATCTTTCTGTGGCAAAATGATCCACTTTTCAACTTTTATTAACTTTGAGATAAATCCAGCAGCAGTTTAGCAAACACACTGCTAACAGACAGCGCTGTTTATTCTATTAAATGTTTTTACCTTGTGACTTTCATATCACAAGTGTCAAAGAAGTGTGGAACCCGCCCTCCCCTGCAGCCCTGTGCACTCACACACTTCATGCACTTTCAGAAAAAGCGCACTTCAACAAAGTGTGTAGTGCAGGTGCTGGGCCTATCTCACTCAGAGAACTAGAGTTACATCCTGGAACTCTTCTTGGTGCTGGTGTGTGGCTCTTCTAATCCTTCGTCTCAGATGCCCAAAGAGCCTCATGTGGCTCTAAAACCATTGAGGTTGCAGACCCCTGCCATAGGGAAATTTGTCCTCTACATTTGACCCATCCTTCAATGCCTCTGGGGTTAATTCTGTCAGGAGCAGACCTGAGCCAGGATCCTGGTCAGGAGAACCTATAGCTGGAGGATTAGCCTGCTGTTTAATGGTTTGGATGGACTCAAAGAAAAACAAATGTGCATTCCCCTCCAGTCCTATCATTCCTTTGTCTTTCTCAGATCCTCTCTCATGCTCTCACTGTAAACCTCTCTGACCATCTAACATCTCCCAAAATCCCCCCGAACCATGTGACCCTCTGACCAGCTGCCCCTCCTCCAGAGACGTGCAAAGAAAACGGTGAGCGGAGAGAAGTCGACCTGGCCCCTCGCTGCTCTGACATCTGCAGCGCCCCCTACGCTCTGGGACCTGTCACTCACTCGCGGGGCACAGCTGTAGCGGGACGGGGGCGCGAGATTTAACCCCCTGCAGCGCTCCCCCTCCCACCACACATCCATCTCCACCACCACACGGGACCAGAGCCTTGTCGGGACCTAATCACGGGGCTTTCTCCAAATAAAGAGGTTTATTTTAGTAACGGGGCGGGCAGGAGTCAGGCTCGTCAGTGAGGTGGACGCAGAGTGGGTTTGAATTCATATTGGTGCAGAAATAAGGCTTCTACAGAACTATACAGCATATTTCTATTAAACATAAGTTAATTTATCAAAGTCAAGTGAGAGTAGTTTTTAGGGGAATTTAACTGTGCCTTCTGACAGCAGCTATGGTGGGCCTGTGGGGTAGGGTGACCAGATTTCTATACCCAAAAACTTTTTTATTCAAATTGTGTACGTAACAAGCAAAAAAAAAAGCTTAAAAATTCCATACAATTTTCCGTCATGTAATTCAGGCGCATGAAGCTAAGGTTTAAGTTGTATGACTGTAATTTACTGATAAAAACAAATCATGGTGAATAAATTTAGTGACAGAAAGCATTTTAGTGTCCTATAGTTTTCTAATGGGAACAACTGAGACATAGTTTGCTGAAAAGTGGGACATTTTCACAAGAGGTTTAACGATACAGTAACTCTATCGATGTATCAGATTTTTTTCCCTATGATACAACTACATCGATACACATGACCTTGTATTGAATTGTATCGTTTTCTAGGAAGTGAATATCGATACACATGAAGTATCGATCGATAATATCGGAAATATCGAAATTAGAAATGTGTTTGTTAAAATAAAACCAGATTTGGCTTTTTGGAGATAAATTTTGTGTTTTTAATTAAATAAAATGTTATATTCAACTTTTCTTCACTCTCTGTCTGCTGGACATAATCAACCCCGGCCGCGGTGCTACATTTGAGAGTAAACTCAAAAAGTTTCTGTATTGATTATCAATATGAAGGTGTTGAATCGTATCGAATCGTATTGTTCCAAATTAGCCAATATCGTTCTTGAATCGTATCGAAACACTTCTAATCGATACATATCGTATCGTTGCAAAAACGTATCATTACACCCCTAATTTTCACACATTCATGGGACACTTTCAGTTTTTACAGATATCTGTGGGGACATGGGACAAGGAGCCTAAAACTGGGAAATATGGACATCTGGTCACCCTGCTGTGGGGGCATGCTGCTGTCCATGAACAAATCCAATCAAACTTATTCCCCGAGGTCTTGGGCGGCTGGAGTCTACCTAGGAACTATGGGTCTGAGGCGGGGTACACCCTGGGGTTGGGCTGACGCTTACACACTGACAGACAACTATTCAATTCACTATGGGACATTTAGAGAGAGAGGAAGCAGGGGTGCCTCAGGATAACCCATAGTAAAACCATATCATTGTTAGCGCCTGTGTTTGCTGAACCCTCTGTGTTTCCTCTGCGTACCTGGCTGTGTGAGCTGAGATCTGATTGGTGGACTACTCTCCAGCCCTGCTCCTGGTTGGCTCCTGGTTGCTGCTCCCTGTCCTGGTGCGGCGTCCCGGTGTCTGGCCAACCCTGTGCCACGCCCTCCTGCCAGTTCTTGCTGCAGAGATTTGACTGAACAACATGCCAGTTTCCTGACGAGACACTGGTAGTCAGTTGTAATTTAGGTTTGTAGTTTTTTTGTGCTTTTGGTTTCTTGGTTTAGTCCACACTTCATCTGTATCGAGCCTCTTTTTGTTTAGATTTGTGACTATTTTTGTAGTATTGTAATTAACTTTACACTTTCACTCCTCTTAAATAAATTAACAACTTTAGTTTTACCATTTAACATCTTGGTCTGGGTTGTAAAAGTAACACAGGGAAGACATGTACCATAGCAGAGTGGTTAACTCTCTTGCCTCTCAGGATTGAGGTTGTGGGTTCCATCGTTGGGCCGACCAACTAAATCCAAATCCACTTTATTTGTATAGCACATTTTACAAACAAAACAGTTTCCAAAGTGCTGCACATAGAACAATAAATAATAAATTACTATATTCAGCTCCACCAGTCCCCATTAAATAATAAGAACCAGTAAAACCAAATAATAATATAACAATAAATAAATACCAAGAATTAAATAATAAAAACAAAACCATAAAAGACAACAGAGGTCTTAAGACGAGACTTAAAACATTCCACTTTGGGGGCCGCTCTGATGTGGGGGCAGAGTGTTCCATAGTTTGGGGCCGGCCACAGAGAAGGGCCGGTCCCCCCTGGTTTTAAGCATCGTCTGAGGGACCACGAGCTGGAGCTGGCTCTCGGACCTCAGAGAACGCACCAGAGTGTAAATTTGTATGAGGTCAGTAATGTATTTTGGAGCCAAACCATTCAATGCTTTGAAAACAAACAATAAAATCTTAAACTCAATTCTAAAATGAACTCTGATCTCTCTGAGTGGACTCTGCAGGTTCTCCCAGTGTTACTGTGGGTTCCCCTTCAAAAGCTAAACTTGGATGCTGCGGGTTACATCAAGTAACCTGAGACGTTCTCTTCCTCCCTCTGTCCAAACGCATGCATGTTCATGTACGAGGGGAATCTGCAACTAACTATAGGCCATTGTCCAGGTCGTACGCCATCTTAAGCCCACAGTTGCTGGGATATGCTCCAGCCACATGTGACCCCTGATGGAAATAACCTGAAGAAAATGAAACAACAGCCTGCAAAATCCTAATGTTAAGTAAGCAATGGCCCATTTGTCCATTTAGTCTTTAGTTATTTTACCGCATTTATTTTATTATAACAGACTTGTAAAAACATGTCTCTATGGACCATATATCATTTCACATCCTACACTGTGCCTCTTCTTCACACTGTGTAGAATAAAATCTGCTGGAGTAACCGGTGTCAGGTTTCTGTTTGCGTTGGACTCTGCTTTGTCTCCCTCAGTCCTCACTTCAGTCTTTACCGTCTTCACTGTAAAGACTCAGAGTGTATGGAGACAAGACTGACAGCTGAAGTGGATGATAAATATAATGTACATGAACGGGGAGGATTTCCCAGCGTCCATCTCTTCCTCTGGATTACAGCGGCCATCTTTGTGTGCAGTTGCTTTGGGGTTCATACCAGATTAAAGGCTTTGGGCTTAAATTAGGAGACTTTACCAAAATCCTTCAGAAATGACACGTTTTATCCCAGAGACAGAGAAACTGCACACTGCCCTTGTGTCTGTGTACACTGCAAAATCATTAAACTAAATCTTAAAGGGGCAATGTTCTGCAAAATGTCCTTGTCCGCTGAGTTTCTGAGGCCTCTAAACTCTCGGTTCCACAAAGCCCCACCCACTCCAGGAAGCACTGACCAATCAACAACCAGCCCTCTACATCCAGTCTGCTCTCATTCATTTATCCAAAAAATGGTGCACAGCTCTGTTTCCACTGATTCCTCACAGACAAAAACTCATCATTTTCAAATTTCCCTTTAATTTTTCCCATAGAGGTTTTAAAAAAATGCGTATATTAAGAGTTTAAAAGCTTGATGGAGGCTAATTATCTATGGGGTCAATGAATGGACTAAATACAAGCTGCCAAAAGCAACAATTTAAAACCATTCAGGCTAAACCACACACAAATCAATTTGTCAAGGCATGTAAATGTATTAAGTAGAAAAATACATGATATGGAAATACAGTATCCAATTCTCAGCAAGTGCCCACTGTCACATTACTGTTCTAAATGGTTCTTACAAATCACTTTAATGCATTTATTTGCAAAATTACATCCAACACATGCAAGAAGTGGATTTCAGGCTGATGCTGCGTGATCTGAGCCACAGACTGTCCCACTTCAGTACAGACGTCTCCTCCTGCTCCTGCTGTGGTCATGCGCTCTCGTCCACAGTCCAAGCGAGACACAGTTCATCTCCAACGAGCCTCCCGTGTTTCCAGTCGAGCTCCTGTTCCTGCCTGGCACTTTCCGCTCCAGGAACCATCTCCGGACCAGCTTCCTACGGAGCCCCTTAGGGGACATGGTGAAAAAAAAGAAAGACAAGAGGGGGAAAAAAAGCAAAATCTCGAGAAAGTTTTGTGAGATCTCGAGAAACTTTTGCGAGATCTCAAGAAACTTTTGTGAGATCTTGAGAAAGTTTTGTGAGATCTCGAGAAAGTTTTGTGAGATCTCGAGAAAGTTTTGTGAGATCTTGAGAAAGTTTTGTGAGATCTCGAGAAACTTTTGCGAGATCTTGCGAAAGTTTTGTGAGATCTCGAGAAACTTTTGCGAGATCTTGCGAAAGTTTTGTGAGATCTCGAGAAACTTTTGCGAGATCTTGAGAAACTTTCGTGAGATCTTGAGAAAGTTTTGCAAGATCTTGAGAAAGTTTTGGGAGATCTTGAGAAAGTTTTGCGAGATCTCGAGAAACTTTTGTGAGATCTCGAGAAACTTTTGCGAGATCTTGCGAAAGTTTTGTGAGATCTCGAGAAACTTTTGCGAGATCTTGCGAAAGTTTTGTGAGATCTCGAGAAACTTTTGCGAGATCTTGAGAAACTTTCGTGAGATCTTGAGAAAGGTTTGCAAGATCTCAAGAAAGTTTTGCAAGATCTTGAGAAACTTTTGTGAGATCTCGAGAAACTTTTGCGAGATCTTGAGAAAGTTTTGCGAGATCTCGAGAAACTTTTGCGAGATCTCGAGAAACTTTTGCAAGATCCCAAGAAACTTTTACGAGATCTCGAGAAACTTTTGCGAGATCTTGAAAAACTTTTGCGAGATCTCGAGAAACTTTTGCGAGATCTTGAAAAACTTTTGCGAGATCTCGAGAAACTATTAGAGATGCTGCAAATGTTGTTGCTAGTTCAGAATCGTCTTTACTACGCGACAATCCCTTTGTGTGCAAAATCCTCTTCAGATGTCTCTCACTTGTATGAAAGCCTTGTCTACAGCAAAGAACAGATTTTATGTCTTTATATTTGATATATATATGATGATATTTTATTTCTCAGAATAAAACTCCATAAATCTCTCCCATGAGTGCGTGTCTTCCATCGTTACAATACACTGCTGACCCAGAAATACCGGAAGTAAACAATTGCTTTAAAAACTTTCCCGGGATCTCGCAAAACTTTCTCGGGATTTTGCAATAGTTTCTTGGGATTTAGCTTTTTTTTCACCATGCTTAATAAAAAATGTGTCCTCTGTGTCTACTTTTGGGTCCAAATATCTTGAACAGTTAAAACACAAAACCTTACAGTGAAGATATCAAAAGCCTGGCACATTGACGCTAGTCTTTTTAAGCCAAAAGCGTCCCACTCTTCATGATACTTGAGCTATTGGTTTAAAAGATAAACTCCATATTTCTCAAAGCCACATATAAGTTGAAAATCATGTGTTTTTTGCATTAAGCAGCGTTTTCACATGATATCAGGACTCTGGTCTGCTCCCTCCCACGTCGTGCTCCTCTGTATAAACCACAGCTGGATTGCTTGTGTGCGATTGCCCTGTTAGCTCTGCTTCTCTCCAATCCACCAGTGCCTTTCATGTCCACATGTTCTGACCACAGCGCTGCCTCCAAAACGCACTAAAATAAACATCTTTGAGCGTCCGTGTGCGCAGATCCGGGGGCCACTTCGCATAATGACCAGGCTACTCCGCGAGCCGGACACGCTGCGTTTGAAGAAAAAGAGGATTAAACCAACTTTTATACCTTCGTTTTTTAAAGGAAAGCATCTAAATCAGAGACTAAGACCTCGCAAAACCAAACAGTGGACCGCGTAATGACAGCCAGGGCCTCCGCAGCGGCTGTGAAATAACGCAGCGAGGGAGGGCCGGCGGCGGCTCGGACGGACGGCTCGTAAGTACGGGTTTCCGGCCGGTTTGTGCTGGTTTTTATGGGAGCCGGGGCCCTGTGATCAGTGAGGCCTGAACAGGAACGGCCCTCACAAACAGAGTCCGAGCTTCATCACTCAGAGCCTGGGAAAGACTGGAGAGGGATCAGCAGAGGCGCAATGTAACCAACTTCACTTGAGTACATTTTTCAAGAGGCTCTTTTACTTTTACTCCACTCCATTTAGATTAAGTATCGGTACTTTTTACTCCACTCCATTTAGATTAAGTATCGGTACTTTTTACTCTACTACATTTTTTGAGTTGGTTTGAAGTACAAAGTATTTTGAGTTTCAGTTTAAATTCATTTGTTTTTACTGTGCCCTCACTGTAGACACACAGTACTTAAATATAACAGATGCAGTAAAGTAGTTCTCCTTTAGAAACATCAGAATAATAAAGACAGAACAGATTCAGTCTCTTCTACTGCAGCAGTTTGTTCATTTCATCAGGAATCAGCAAAATCCTTCACATTTAACCAGCGGTGGACGAAGGACTCAAAAGGCGTACTCAAGTAAAAGTACTTCAAAAATAATACTGTTCAAGTAGAATTATGAGTAAGTTCGATGTGATGTTAGTAGGTGGTCAGGCAGCAAGTCAACATTTTGTCCTTGAAGTTGATGTGTTAGGCAGTGGTGGACAGTAACTAGATACTTTTACTTAAGTAAGTACATTTTTTGAAGAAGTACTTTCTAGGGCTGCACAATATATCACAAAATTATTCTTATTGCATTATCAGCAAACGCAATATTCGTATCGCAGAGCCTTAAAAGAACATGTGTTGTGACTAAATAAAAATGTTAAAAAGTCCAGTTTTAGTGGTAATTTAATTAATTTAGCCACAGCTTAGCCTTGTTTTATTCCTGGTTTAGTCTGTGTTAAGTTTTGATTTTGTCGCTGTTTTGACTTGTAAATACAGGAACTTACATTTTTGTGAAATGTAGTGAATTTAACTTACTATGTTCAAAAAGTAGGCTCTATTTTCAAATATCACAATAATATCGTTACCGCAATTTTCAATATAGTTATCGAATATCACATGTTTTCTCCATATCATGCAGCCCTGGTACTTTCTGAGAACATTTTGTAGAACATACTTTTACTTGAGTACATTTTGGATGATGTTTTTTGTAATTTTACTTGAGGAAAGAGTAAAAGGGGTCCAGGCCCCACTGGGGGTCCGCAAAGGTACTACAGGTAAAGGTAAAGGTCCCTAGAGGCTGTCTATATTTCAATTTCAATTTTTTTTTTTTTTTTTTGTATTATTATCATTATTTCAGACACATGGTTTTGGTTCATAAAAACAAACAAAACATACAAAAATATAAAAAGTCAATGAAAATATTAAGTACCTAAAAACATTAAGTACATAAAAAACATTTGAAATGAATTTACAGTTGTATACTTGTTTTAAAATATTACGTTAACACAATTTTTAGTCAATAGTCACTGTTTTTGTAATGTTTTTATAAAAAAACATATGCAGAAAAACATGGCAGAGTCTTTTGAATAGAGGGAAGTTTTATTGTTGGGGGTCCGCAGAGGGATTTTCGGAAATTTAAGGAGGGCCACGACCGCCTTGACTTTGGGAATGGCTGGGTTAAGGAGTTAAAAGTAGTTTTTGTCCTCCTCTTTTCTACTTGAGTATTATTTTTGAAGCAACAGTACTTTTACTTGAGTACAGATTTTAAGTACTTCAGTCCACCGCTGGTTAGAGGCGGGGAAAAATGGACTTTGGTGTGGTGTTCCCGGTCTGCAGTGGTCAGGATGCACCAAAGGCGACCCAAGAAAGGAACAGAGGTGACCCAGAGACAGGTGATGGACGGAGTTCGTGAACCCATCGCTGATAAAGTTCCTTCACATCTCCTGGAAGCTTCTCAGAAACAGTGTGGGAAGCCTGAGGTCCCGGCCTGTACCAGTTTTAGGGCGAGGGAAGAGAAAGCCCTGCCTGTCTTTAGCACCAAACCACTTTAACCATCGCTCCCTGACAAATGATACGGGAGCTTCTAACAGATGACAAACTGGGACTGTAAACTGTTCACGACTTTCTCACCAACTTCTTTTTTCTGACTGAGGTCCAGGTCCCGGAGGTTTGGTCATTTAGGATTCGCGTTGGTGGAGGAGTTTAGAGACTTCAGTGTGGTGTGTTTACAAACCCGCTTCCTCCAGATGTTCTTTTATCGAGGAGGAAGAAAAAGTCATCCAAATTATATTTACCCCACATGACATCCATTACTGTACCAACTCAGAATCATGTACAAAATATACTGACATGTAATGAGGCTTTTTCTTTCTTTCTTATTTTACTTTCAGCTTCTGGGGTCATTTTGGTTTAGGTTTTTTACGCCACATGCCCTTCCTGCAGCTCACCTACTGTACATGGATTTTCATGGTGTACTGTGACAATAAAAAAGCAATTCTTTTCCCTTTTTTAATTCTATTTGACAAGAATCTAGACCTTTATGTTTTAAGACCTTTTTTTCAGTTTTGTTTAAATAGAACTTCACTTTTAAAATATATTTAAGCTAACGATTATGAATTCACAAATTTGCCACAACTATCAACATTTTATAAATTTAATTTAATTTTTATTTCTCACGTCAAAGAAGGTCTGTTGCTCAATAAAAAAATCCACATTTCTAAGCCGATTCTAACGATTTTTATTTACATATTGATATTTTGCAGATATTTTTAGTTTCAACCAATTACTATTTTGAAAGGAAACACTGACTTTAAGACAGTGTGAGACTAAAGTGTATTTTTAGTTGTAGAAATTGTTATTAATATTTTTATTATTATTTTTTTAGGCTTTCTTTGACAGTGGAGCAAAAACAGAAAATCACATAGGAGATAGCAGTTGTAAGAATATATAATATAATACATAATCACTAATAAGTCAAATTCCACTCTGTACTGAAACTATTTAATATGCACATTTCACTTTTTGGATTGAACTAAAAAAACAAATACAGTTTACCACAATATTCACACATTGTTACGTCCACCTGATCTCCTAATAGATTTCTGTTTAACTATTATTTTTTGTGCCACATAATTTATTTTTGTTTCCTAAAAATGAAAAAAAAAGGGCAACAGCACCAGTATAAAACTCATTTTCCTCCTCCTCCTTGTGTATTTGGAGTCAGATGATGATTCCTTTGGTCCAAACTCCATTTCCCTCCTGTCCCTCTGCGATTTGAGGAGATCTGTGTCTAATTAATAATCTATGCGAAAACGTATGCCGTAAACGTGTGTTGTGTTCATTTAAGTTTATGCAAATGTCTCTAAATGTGGGCGCCCTCCGTGTGCCTTCTGTTGCCTCGCTGCTCTCGGTGGCACACACACGGCCCCCACGCCAGAGCCAAAACCAATTATGGCCCCTTTGTCTTAGCCACATTGAGCCCCCCTCTTTTTTTTTTTTTTTTTTTAGTTCAGCGTTTGAGGTTTGGTCCTTGGCATTAAAACTCCGGGCAGAGGTCCAGCTGGCGCGCTTCCATCCCGACCTTGTCAACACCTGCTCCCAAAGCGTTTGTCCGGGCATCGCCGAAGGGAGACCAGGGGTAGATCCTGCCACGGGCCCAATGTAGCCGCCCCATCGCAGTGGAATCTAATGAGCCCTGTGCCAGCTTAATTAAGAAAACCAGCTTAATGCAAGAAAAGAGAAAAGGCAATAAGGGGAGCAGGGCGGGGGGGACCTACTTTTAAAAATCCTGGACCGCTACCAAACAACCGAAATGAATAATTAGCAAAAGATGAGCGCAAAGAGAGCCAAAATATTATTAAAATTTGTAAATCTCCTTATCGGCCGCCCAATGTCACGTATTAGCGCGACACGAGGCTAGTAATATTAATAAATGGTGATGAACTTTGGATTATTTTGGGAAGGCGTCCAAGTGTTATCGGGGAGAGTCACCTTGTCGGAAAAGCCGTTATCTTCTGGTGTTTCTGAAGAGGGCGTTGTGCGGCGGAGGGGGCGTCTGTGTTTATGCATGATTAGCCAAAGAAGAGACACAGCGGCAAAGGTGATGCATCATTTAGATTTTATTCTGCTCTTATTTATCTTTTTAAACCAGTATCAGAACAGCAGCAGGTTTTAAAAACATTATGTGACTAAAAGAAAAAGTGTTTAATAATTACTCTGGTGCCATAAAGAAACAGCAGAGGGCAGCAGAGTGTTATACTATTTTGAACAGAAGCATAGAAAAAGAACACTTCACTTCCTTAAACTTTATCTGATGCAATTTTACTGCAAAAAAAGTAAAAATGTCTGTGAGGAAGCAATTTTTTTGGGATAAATGAATGAGAGCAGACTGGATGTAGAAGGCTTGTTGATTGGTCAGTGCTTCCTGGTGTGGGCGGGGCTTTGTGGGACAGGAACTGAGCATTTTGAGGCCTCAGAAACTGTTTTTGATGAGAGAACAACATTATAACAGGACATTTGAATATAGATGCTCTAATGGCTAATGGCTGTGATCATTTAGCAGAAATGACAGTAAGTGGTTCGTGAATATCGCTCGGTCCATTTCCACTCTAGAGAAATCCTGTTGACTCTTTACATTCATGTTTATCTGACATGGGCTTGGTTTTTGCAGTGCCTCTGTCTCTTATTGGTCAAATGCAACTGAATGCAAATGGAGAAGTATTAACCTTTGCTGGATTTCCATGTGGTATTCATGTTATTCCAGGAACATGAGGCTTTGGAAAATGGCGACAGTGTCTTCACAATCTTTCCTGACTGGTTGTGGGACAGAAAATGGTGCAAGGTCTTTCATGACCAGTCGCTTACAAAAGATGAAGAAGAAGTCCAGGTTTATTAAAATATGCTGTGTTTAATTTTGTAATTTTCTTTAACACCAAACTTAGAAATATTCAGTGCTAAATTGTCCATTTAAGAATGTCAGCCATCAAAGTTAGTAGTCAGTACGGAGGTAATGAGGGGCCCCAGTGCAGGTTTTCAGACCAGGCCCTTAAATTATGAAGCACATTCAGTAAATCTATACTTCCACATATCATACTTTAAGTTTTAAAAAGTGCTACTGTACTTTCCTAAAGTGGACTAATAGTTTAAAAATATATTCAAACATGTCACAGCCACAAAAAATGTGATGTGCATTTTTGTTTATAACCAAACTTTGTAAGCATTAGGTAAATATGGTGAAGGTATTATGCATATCATACATGTTTTTTTTTTTAAATAAATGCATGCTTGCAGTTAAGTTATAACCCTAAATGAAAATAATCCACTAAAACTGAGAATAATTAAAGAGTCTTACTGGGGCCCCCCTCATGTCCCAGGCCCCACTCCAGCTGCACTCACTGCACGGCCCTGGAGAGAGGGAGAGGAGGAGAGAGGAGAGAGGAGGAGAGAGGAGAGGAGAGAGGGAGAGGAGGAGAGAGGAGAGAGGAGGAGAGAGGAGAGGAGTGAGGAGAGAGGAGGAGAGAGGAGAGGAGTGAGGAGAGAGGAGAGAAGAGAGGAGTGAGGAGAGAGGAGGAGAGAGGAGAGGAGTGAGGAGAGAGGAGAGAAGAGAGGAGTGAGGAGAGAGGAGGAGAGAGGAGAGGAGTGAGGAGAGAGGAGTGAGGAGAGAGGAGGAGAGAGGAGAGGAGTGAGGAGAGAGGGAGAGGAGAGGAGAGAGGAGTGAGGAGAGGAGGAGAGAGGACTGAGGAGAGGAGTGAGGAGAGAGGAGGAGAAGAGAGAGAAGAGGAGAGAGGAGAGAGAAGAGGAGTGAGGAGAGAGGAGGAGAGAGGAGAGGAGTGAGGAGAGAGGAGGAGAGAGGAGAGGAGTGAGGAGAGAGGAGAGAAGAGAGGAGTGAGGAGAGAGGAGGAGAGAGGAGAGGAGTGAGGAGAGAGGAGAGAAGAGAGGAGTGAGGAGAGAGGAGGAGAGAGGAGAGGAGTGAGGAGAGAGGAGAGAAGAGAGGAGTGAGGAGAGAGGAGGAGAGAGGAGAGGAGTGAGGAGAGAGGAGAGGAGTGAGGAGAGAGGAGAGAAGAGAGGAGTGAGGAGGAGAGGAGAGAGGAGAGGACTGAGGAGAGAGGAGTGAGGAGAGAGGAGGAGAGAGGAGAGGAGTGAGGAGAGAGGAGAGAAGAGAGGAGTGAGGAGAGAGGAGGAGAGAGGAGAGGAGTGAGGAGAGAGGAGAGAAGAGAGGACTGAGGAGAGAGGAGGAGAGGAGAGAGCAGTGGAGTGAGGAGAGGAGGAGAGAGAAGAGGAGAGAGAAGAGGAGGAGAGGAGAGAGAAGAGGAGTGAGGAGAGAAGAGAGGAGTGAGGAGAGAAGAGAGGAAAGAGAAGAGAAATGAGAAGAGTGAGGAGAGAGAAGAGGAGTGAGGAAAGGAGGAAAGGAAGAGAGAGAGAGCTGAGGAGTCAGGAGAGGAGGAGAGAACAGAGAAGAGTGAGCAAAGAGAAGAGGAGAGAGGAGAGAGAAGAGGAGAGAGGAGTGAGGAGAGAGAAGAGGAAAGAGAAGAGGAGAGAGGAGTTGAGGAGACAGAGGAGGAGTTCCTGACGCTCCTTCTTCTGCTCAGGTCCATCTTTTATTCAGCAGCGCAGCGTCAGGACGTTTGCCTGATACTCAATTATACATTAGTGTACATCACTTGGCAATCTGTTCATATCACTTTAATTGGATTTTAATATTGCCTCTGATCTTGTTGTCCAATTAACGGCACTGGCTGGCAATAAAGCAGAACCACACACTCGGCGACACCTTTGATCCCCGCCATATGGAGCTCTTCCATTGATTACCACCGCCCCCCTCCCTCCTCTAAATACAGCCCCCCCTCGCAGAAAACGTCCCGTGATGAATGGGGAGGCGGCCATCTTTCCTCCGAGCCCCCACTGATAGGATAAAAAAATTCACTCCCAACTTCATTTATTCTGTTGACACTCGCCGCTGATTAAAAACAATATAAACCAGACTGGTGTCGGACGGGAGGGGGGCGGGGCGGGGGGCGAGGGTTTGGGGGTGTCCTGAATAACATATGCAAATCTGCGGCCGGGCATCTATCTTCCTGAGGTCGGGGGAAGTGGAGGGATGCTGGTGGCACTGACATTGCTTTGCTTTGCCAAAGACGACGAAGTGACGTCCATTTTCTATTCTCGGACTCCTCTGGTTTGTCCTTTGGTTTTTCTGCACCATCCCTCCTCTCACCGTTGTTGCTTCAAGTCATATTTTGGTAAACCATAAACTATTCTTTATATAAAAACATTTATAGTTAAATGACAAAGTGCCTCTTGAGTTCCTAACATAGAAGAAAATCCTATGGGTACGCAGGAGTAGCACAGAGCTGGAATGGACACTTTCTTCAGATTTCCAAAGGTGGCACCCCTTTTTTTAAAGCATGTGATTGGCCAAAGCTTACTGACAAACCAAACATCTGTGGAGAACTGTGTCAATAATACACACAGACGATGTCTAAAGCTGTGCAGGTGAATATAACTTTTTTATCAGTGTGAAATAGGGATGTAATGGTATTGGCAATATCACGATAGCAAAAGTCTCTCGATATCGTCGTGGTCTCGTTACGGTATCAAACAGTGTTCTCCCCAAGCGAAAATACATAGTTTTGTTGCAGCGGCGTGGTAAAAAGCAGAGGAGAACTACATAGACCATGATCCTTTGCTCCGTTTGAGCCAACATGGTGGAGGAAGCCGTGTTTTTTAGCAGCGTTAGCAGATAAATCAGCGAATATCAAGACTCACGGCTGTTTTCTGTAGCGGAGGATTAAAAGGGTTAGTAAATAATACACTAAAAGTTACTAAATAAACTTTTTACGTTCTCCCGCTGCACCGCGACACTTCGCTCGTTCATTTCATCTCGACTACAAGCGCTGAGAACTATAAACTAACTGTAGTGTCCAGCAGAGGGCGGCTGTGAGCAGGAGTTTGTGGATAGAAGCAGACAGTGAACACTCTGGCCCTGTGCTGACCCCAGATCAGTGATGTCTGAGGGACTGCTCTTTGTTGTATAAGAAGGGGAAGTTCCTTATATGGTCATTGCTCATGTTGTCAAAGCAAACTAATGTGATCCAGATGAAAACTTACTTTGGAGCAGATAAAACATGAAATATGACAATAATTATTGCACCAAAGGCTTCGCAGGGCATTTTTATATAATATATGTTATCATGAGCATTTCCACAATATCGCAATAACTATCGTATCGTGAGGTTAATATCGTGATAATATCGTACCATGAGATTTGGATATCGTTACATCTCTAGTGTGAAACTTTTCCTGTAGACCGTTGTCCTAATGTTAAGAAACATGTATTGTAAGTTTTGAGTCATTTAATGTTTTTATATGAAAAATAGGCATTAACTACGTAAAAATGCACAAAATCACATTCTTTTTAAAAAACTAAATCTGAATATTGAGAGTGATTTTTAAAATTCTTGATTAATTTTGTCGGACAGAGGTTTTTACAGAGAGGATTATGGAGATTTTGTCTTTCAGTAAACTAGAAATATTCCAGCCTGGTTTTTAAGAATAAAATGAGCAATAAATCAGGCTCAGGATTATATAAATAGTAAATCTGCTCCCAAACGTATTTAACTAAACACCTTAATGTGTAATTTGGACATTTTCTTTAATTCTGGGTAAAAGAGAAACTGTGTCTCTCCTTAAGGCCTTGTTTTTTCGGTGTCATTATATCATGTTATGAAATCAGTTTACATTCATTTTTTGCTTATTCTTAGGGTTGACACTGACAGATACATTCACTCACATTCATTCACTATTGGACATTTACAGATCTGTTTCTAGACACGATAGGGGCCCTAGGTAAGACAAACAACTGAGGCAATATATAGGCTCCAATTTCTTTCTTTTTTTTCTTTTTTCTTTTTTGTAAATCCCACTTCAAAACAAAAACATGGTAAAAAGGGCATTTGATAAAATTTTACTATGCATCAATATAAGCTCTCCTTTTAAAGCTGCACTGCCTGATTTCTTTTTCCTTGTATTTTTGTAAAGATAATTATTAGTTATTAGTGCAGGATAACAGAAGTCATCTGAGAAAAACTGAGCCTCTGAGGTCAGCTGTGGGCTGTGTTATAAAGGTTTTTGTTTTAGAGCGAGGGAAGGAACAGTTTAACCAATCACACGCTTTCATAGGACAGGAGCGCTCTGATTGGTCGATACATCCTTTATCTATCCACAACTAGAATCTATCAGGAATAATGTGAAGGAGCTATTGTTTTAGTTCAAACTGTATAGTTTAGTTTAGTTTATTTATTTATTGTCAGACTCAAGGTCCATATAAGAATCATCACAAAAACATGCCCAACACACAACACATACAATAAAAAGGAAGAAAAAGAAACAATTATAAAAGACACTTATACCATGTGTTTCCACAGAGAGGACTGCACTGAAACTAGGACCAGCATCAGGATCACGCTCTCTTGTATTTATAGCTTATTCACAATATTTTTATTTTTATTTTAGGATTTTTAGAATTAGGAAAGGGGAGTGTATCATTCAAACTCAACATTTTTTTAGACACATCACTTTTGCAGTCACAAAATCAGGTATTGCAGCTTTAACTTACGCATTAACAGACGATGAATATGTTGGACAGTATAAGACAGGGGGGTCCCAGAGTCCTCCCCCAGAAAATCTGAACAAAACAAATAAGATTTCCTGTTTTCTGGTGCATTTTTGATGGTGAATAATATTTTACGCTGGCTACAATTTATGGTTTTACTTTTCTCCAGATGAGGCCCTGTTTTCCGTCGCTAAAACTGTTTCTTCACTATTGTATGGTTAAAAGACCATCCTTGGCGGGCCCCCATTTACCTCTGGGCCCCAGGCAATTGCCTACCTTGCCTATTGTGACGGCTCTGGACATTTAGCGTCTCCAGTTCTCCTGCGCCACAGAAACACACAAAACCCACAGTAACACAGGGAGTAGCAGTCAATCTTGGAATAAAACCCAGTGCCTCTTTACTTAGCAGCAGGAGCTCTAACTACTTTGCCACCATGCAGACTTAAATACTTGAAATATTTCTGTGTAGTGAGTCTGAGGGGGAAGGTGGGTCGTATTTGGAGCGAGGAAACGTTCTGCTGTTGGAGGAGTGCGTCTGGGGCCCGCTCAGTCAGAGAAGTGAGAGGGCTTTGAAGACCGCGGTGGAGGGATGTGCTCGGCGTGACCCAGTTCAGTGGAAACACACAGTTGGAGATACTAAAAGGTGTTGTGTGTTTGTATCTGCGCTGTGTAAAGGCCTGGGGGGGGGCTGGAGCAGAGCTGATGTCCGGTTCAAGTGGTCAAGGCTCGAGCCGAGTGGATCCCGCTGCAGGCTGTTGACAGATGAGCCCTTCACTGTTCTGTACTCTGTGATACAAGAAACACGCAGCCGGCAAGACTCCGCACTTCACCGCTCTCTGTGCAGTAAGTCATTTAAACAGGCTTTTTATTGTAAATATTACGTTAATGCTCAGGAAAGTAAGACGTCTGCTGCACTCTCACAACTGTGTTTGACATGAAGTATACTGCAAATCCAACCAAGAGTACGTTAAGCCTTAAGCCTAACATGAGTATCATTGTACAACTGGAGAGCCTGAGGAGGCTGATGGTTCTGCTGCTGCGGTGGAGAGGAGGAGAAGGAGAGGAGAGGCTGAGGAGCCTGAAGGTTCGGCTGCTTGGGTGGAGAGGAGGAGACGGAGAGGCTGAGGAGGCTGATGGTTCTGCTGCTGCGGTGAAGAGGAGGAGAAGGAGAGGAGAGGCTGAGGAGGCTGATGGTTCTGCTGCTGGGGTGGAGAGGAGAAGGAGAGGCTGAGGAGGCTGATGGTTCTGCTGCTGCAGTGGAGAAGAGGAGACGGAGAGGCTGAGGAGGCTGATGGTTCTGCTGCTGGGGTGGAGAGGAGGAGATGGAGAGCCTGAGGAGGCTGATGGTTCTGCTGCTGCGGTGAAAAGGAGATGGAGAGGCTGAGGAGGCTGAAGGTTCTGCTGCTGCGGTGAAAAGGAGAAGGAGAGGCTGAGGAGGCTGAAGGTTCTGCTGCTGCAGTGGAGAGGAGGAGACGGAGAGGCTGAGGAGGCTGAAGGTTCTGCTGCTGGGATGGAGAGGAGGAGACGGAGAGGCTGAGGAGGCTGATGGTTCTGCTGCTGCGGTGGAGATGGGGGCAGATGAAGAATGACCCTGGTGTTTTTGGGTCCACTGCTAAACCAATATCAAAATGAACAAAAACCTGTGTAACTTGCTGCTGTCTTTTAGATTTGGAAAAGTTACAACTCTGCTTAGGTAAAAGGCAATAATTAAAATGTATTTCCCTGTAAACTCACTGTAATATTGTATAATTATTTATTTATTATTGTAATAATAATTTATTTTATTTCATGTTTTTTTCTGTTATTATTTGATTTTACTGTTTTTATTGTTTTAATAGGAACTAGTAAAGTTAAATGCAGTATTTATGTATTGTTTTTTATAATTTTGTGCAGGAATATGGAAAATGTTTTTATAAAATGTGTTATATAAATAAAGATTGGATTGGTATAACAAGGCATTTCCAGACTCTCCTCTCCCTAGACACTTCATCCAGGCAGTGACAGTTTTAGTTTTAGACCTGGATTAGTTTTTGATTTGTCCTGGGTTAGTCCTGGTGCAGACCTTGTTTGTTCCTGCTTTAGTCCTGTTTTTAGTCTTGAATTAGTCCTGGTTTAGTCCTGAAAAGTTTGATAATAACACACTAAAGTTTTTACATTTTGATTTGGCATTAGTTTTTATGCAGATGCCCTTCCTGATGCAACTCTTTCTATTTACCGGGCTTGGGACCTCTGGATTCTCTGGATCGATTCTCTTTGTGCCAGGCGGGATTTGAACTCAGCACCTTCTGTCATCCACAATCCATGGCCTGTGTGCTCATAAACGCACGTATTTGGAAACACTGTCGTCTTTCCAGTCGGCAAGCCAACCCTCCCTCGTTTATCCAGGCTTGGCACCGGCACAAAGAGTAAACACCTTTATTACATTTCGTTTTATTATTGCCTTCTTTTGGGCACTATTCCTCCTCTGTCCAGCGTCCTCTCCGTCTCCACAGCGATGTATTACCTGCTTAATTACGGCGCGTTTGTTACGATTTGATATTTTCAGATATTTTTCACGCCTGCTGGAGCTCATGAGAGAAGACGCTGTTTGTGTTTGGTCTCCTCACGCTCCGCCGCGCCTCCTCCTCCTCCTCCTCTTCGTCCTCGCGTTCGGAGCTAACCGCGGTCTCGTCGCTTCCGCCCGACCGGCTCTCTCCGTGAAACACACCACTTGGTTGAACAATTAATTATTGTAATGACAGAGCGGGGGACACACCGGAGACTCGGAGCGGAGACACACAAGCAGGGCGTTAATCTGTTAAAGGGAAAGTAGGTGAGGACTGGAGATGACATTAGCAGCATTTTTCATTTGGATTTAGAGACGTAAAAGGTCGAGAATAACTGGACTGATTCAAATTGCGGCAGAGAAGAGATATATTTGTAGATACGGCTGTAAACTCACGTAATAAATGAAAAACCCGCATGACATTGTAGCTCTTTAGTGCTACAAGTTTGGCTCATTTTCACTCGCAGCTGGACAGGATCCCCTTATTCTCCACGGGGCAGAAACAGGGCACAGATAGAAAGATAAATAAATACTTTTTCATTATTCACAAGAGAATAAATAAATGAAAAGCCAATTAAAAACACAATCTAAAGCACACAGAGTGTATTGCACATGTGTATGTTCAGGGATGTTTGTAAGCATCAGTGGTGGTAATGAGGGGCCCCAGTGCATGTTTTAAGAATGAGCCCGAATGTTACGAAGCATGTTATAAGAACTGTACTTTCTTTGTAATTTCTTAAAGTCAACTCATCATTTCTTTAAAAAATTGAAAAGTCAGTGCCATAATAAATGATATGTTTACTCTTGTTCATTACTAAACGTTGTTAGCATTAGGTCAGACGTGTCCAAAGTGCGGCCCGGGGGCCATTTGTGGCACAGGTTGAGATTTCATACGGCCCTCAGCTTCTATGACAAAATGCATTACTTTTGGCCCCTCCAGCACTTTTGTACAGTGTTTCTGTAGCTTTATTAGTACATTTGTGCATCTCATCTAATACTCTCTGCCTTGTATTTTCAGATTAGTGTGTTGCTAAATAATTGCAGTTTTTATGTTCAAAGATGTTATTTTGTTGGGACTCAGATTAGATTAAACTTTATTAATTGCACAGTAGAGAAATTCACTTGTTCAGGCAGATCTTATACAGAATAAAGTGCAGAAAGCAAGAAAACAAAGTGAGCACGCATCACAGACAAAAAGGTGCAAGACAAAAGTGGCTTCTGTTAGATTGTGTTTTCAGAGAAAATCATTTATAATTATTTGGCTTTTGAAAACAAAATACTTATATAACAGTGAGCATTTTATTTATTCTCTATGTGCGTTCAGTTCCTAGAAAACATCAGGAGCGAACTGTCGGCCCTTGAATATTTGAACATCTTCAGATCTGGCCCTCATTGGAAAAAGTTTGGACGCCTCTGCATTAAGTGAATAATGTGAGGAAATGATCTATATCAAACATTTTTTATCTTTTTTTAATCATAACAAAAGCTTGGTCTTAAATGGAGTCATGCCTCGTGTATAAATTATTGTCCAGAATGAACATAAACCACTGAAAATGACTCTAGTTAAGGGCTCTCAGTGGGGCCCCCTCATGTCCTGGGCCCTGGTTGCTCTGCCAGGTCCTGTGCTTCATTTGTCAAGCGTTATTTACCAAAGATACATGATTTGGGGATTTTGGGTTTCTGTCTGACTTGCATTGCTGCAGGACAGAGTAAAATACTTTAACTCAGACAGTTAAACTGTACAGTTAAACACAAATTGTGAGTACACTTTTGGTTCTCCGTGACCTTTTATGGCCTGCACTGCAGCTTCACAATTCTTTAAACCTGGTGCAGTGAACACACATTTATTAAATCAAGTGTATTAAATAGTTATCAAAATGTAAATTAAAGTAGTGGTCTGTGATAAAGTTTTGATGAAGTTTAAAAATTAAATTCAGTTATGTTCAGATGAAAATTGAAAATGAAATGAAATGAAAATTAAATGTGCAATGTAAATATTTTTTCTTGTTAAAAAGGGGCACAAATATAAGATTTTTTTCTTCTCTTGCTCCTTTTCATTCAAACTTCATGCTGTCATGTAAACATTTCTGCTTTTTTTTTCCTTTTATACAATGAATGAAATAAAAAACAACAAAAAAAACACCATCTTTGCTGCAGCTGCCGTGAAAAATGCATCACTTTTGAGCATCCAAACTCTGTTTTGCTTGTGTTTTCTTTTGCCATGAAGTAACCACTAAGCTAAATAGTGTTAATAAAACATTAACACTATTTAGCTTAGTGGTTACTTCATGTCTTGCATCACTGTTGTGGAGTCTGTTTGCTCACCAACCTTCAGTCACAATCAGAATCAGAGTTTCTTTATTTTAGTCCCAATGGGAAATTATTTTTTTTACAGCCATGCAACCCAACCAAGAAATAAAAATAAAAAGATATACAATAAAACGTTTACAATATAATTAAAATCTAATAAATATGAAACACTCAAAATCACAGATGTGTCTAAAACACCTTAGTAAAAATTAACAATTTCAAAATATAATAAGGAATTTTAAATCTTAAAGTTACACTGTGTAAGATTCCCGGTCTTGCGCCTCTAGAGGCCACAGGTGCCACTGCACCGTCGCAAAACGTAAACACTAGGGCCCCTCCTCCTTCTGAAACTGTGCGAGCGTGCGTCTATTTCCATCATTGTTTCAACTTTAGTTGACCTGCTGCTACCTTTGGAAGTTTGGACTGGATCTTCTATAGAGTTAGCGCTAGCGTTAGCTTATCAACAAATATCGCGCAATGGTCGCATTAAAACAACTAATAACTGTATGAAAAAGCACGTTCTAAAGAAAAAATAAAGAGGCTAATTTACCTGCCCAACAATAAAGAAGCAAAAACGTGATCTGATTTGCAGCCTTCTCTGTCTCTCATCTGACGCCAGCGAGCAAAAGTCTGTCCGATGTTGACTCTTGTCTGCGATCTGGTGCGGTCCCTTTCACATTTTCTTTTTCTTGCCTCGTCCGACATTGTCTTCATCTTCTTGTGTCCTTCGGCCCTGACGAACTGGCGAAAATAACAACGCAAATAAAAGTAGCTTCATGGTTATACTGCACCTCAGGTATAAGAGCAGAAGGGAATGCCGTAAAGCAAGTCGTTTCCTGTCACATGACTTTTCCTCAACAGCGGAGCGCTCCCGGCCAAGTTGCGAGGGCGGTTTCTCAGTACAGAAGCCTCGCTCAGAGCAACAGATCGCGCCTCAGGCCTTATAATCACTCAAAAAATCACAAAAACAAGTCAGTATGCCCCACATATTTAGGAGAAAAGTTACACAGTGTAACTTTAAACAAGTCAGTACAAGTCTTCAGTCAAACTCATATAAGTTAATCATATGTTAAAGTGTTAGATTATGTGACTAAATAAAGCATTGTGTAGAACTGTTGTGCTCTTTTAAACATAAACATGGAAAAAGAGCACTTCTCTTAAGTTACACTGTGTAACTTTTCTCCTAAATATGTGGGGCATACTGACTTGTTTTTGTGATTTTTTGAGCGATTATAAGGCCTGAGGCGCGATCTGTTGCTCCGAGCGGGGCTTCTGTACTGAGAAACCACCCTCGCAACTTGGCCGGGAGCGCTCCACTGTTCAGGAAAAGTCACGTGACAGGGAACGACTTGAGGCGCAGGTATAACCAGGAAGCTACTTTTAGCGTTGTTATTTTCCATTGCGCGATATTTGTTGATAAGCTAACGCTAGCGCTAACTCTATAGAAGATCCAGTCCAAACTTCCAAAGGTAGCAGCAGGTCGACTAAAGTTGAAACAATGATGGAAATAGACGCATGCTCGCACAGTTTCAGAAGGAGGAGGGGCCCTAGTGTTTACGTTTTGCGACGGTGCAGTGGCACCTGTGGCCTCTAGAGGCGCAAGACCGGGAATCTTACACAGTGTAACTTTAAACATTTTGTATGATGCCATTTTTTTCTACAAAAGTAAAATCAATCAGTGGAAACGGAGCTGTAGACTGTTTTTTGGATAAATGAATGAGGGCTTGTTGTCAAAATCAAAGCGTTCTGAGGACTTACAAACTCCGTGCCAGCGAATACAGGATTACCCAATGAAACAAAACACAACTCCAGGTCTGTTTCTGATGAGGGAACAACATTAGAACATGGGAGGAAACTCAAAAGCTCAAATTTGCAGAATATAGTGCCTTTAAAAAAGAAGAAATGTTTTGGAAAAGTTGAAGCTTATTGTTGCAACATTGTTACGTCATTGCTGCATATACTGATTTTTTCAGTACGTGTTTACTGTTAATAGTCAGCCACATTACATTTACAAGCCAGTGTGCTGTTTGTGCCAGCGCCAAGCCTGGATAAATGAAGTGGGGAGTATCAGGAAGGACATTCAGTGGAAGTCAAATCAATGTGAATCACAAAGAGGTCGATGGTTTACTGTGAAGTCATTACAAATAAATGATAAAAAATTTAATGGCCACCGATTTAAACTGGGATTTTTCATAAGCTTCAAAGAAAAACCAGCCATAATGTAGCCTACCTTTTATTAACAGTTGCACATGGACCAAACTAAAGCCATTTTTGTGCCCTGAGTTTGACTCCAACCCTGTCATTTAAGAGCATTTTCCATCCATATCCATTGCCAAAATTCAGCCCATTCAGTGACAAATGTGCTCCTTTCAGCCTCCCCTAAACCCATTCACCCTCACACATTTACATTTGTACGGCGCACATTAATTCCCGGCTCCGCGCTCATTTCGGGCGAACGCACTCCGCTCTTAAAAACTCCCATTCAAACTTAAATGAAGTCGGAGAGATACATTTTTCCGTCAATCTCCCGGAGTTTTTATTTTGGCTCGGCTCCAGCTCCGGCTCCGGTTCTCCTCGCTCCGTGCGCTCGCTCTGACCTGTGCTCGCTCTGTGTGTGCGCAGAAACTCGGCTCACGGACAAAGAAACTCAACCTGATCATACAGATATATACATGCAGCGCTGCGACGGACAACAGAGGAAGGGTTTGTAAAGTAAAATGTTACTGCAGTCTGAATAATGTAAGCAACTTTAAGTTTACTGCTTTGTGCATTTTGTGAACTTGGTGAGAAGAAAGTTTGGCAGAAAACTAAACTCAAAAGTCTAGGGTCTGCACTAGACTTAGTTGGGATTTGACAAGTTTTTTAAAGATCCTATATTCTGCTTTTATTCATATTTTTAAACCAGTCTTCAATTCAGTTAAGTTCAGGTTTATTTGTACAGCCCAATATCACAACAAAAGTCGCCTCAAAGGGCTTCACAACAATCAGACTTAACACACAATCAGCACAAACAATAACTACACTAAACTAAACAGACCCAGGACACTCCTGTCCTTAGACCATCCTTCTCGGTAAGGAAAAACTCCTAAAAAAACCTTATGGAGCCCATATTATACTATTATTAGACTATATATTATTACATAGTCTTGGTCTCTTCTAGAACAGCAGCAGGTTTAAAAAGATTATGACTAAAATAAAACACTTTTAATAACTACTGACATAAAAAAAACAGGAGAGGAGACCAGTAGAGGGCAGCAGAGTGTTGCGGTCTTATGAACATAATCAAAGAAAAAAGGTACTTCACCTCCTTAAACTTTTTATCTGACAGTTTCCTAAAAATGTCTGTGAGGAATCAATGGAAACAGAGCTGTACAATGTTTTTTTGGATAAATGACTGAGAGCAGACTGGATGTAGAGGGCTTGGTGATTGGTCAGTGCTTCCTGGAGTGGGCGGGGCTTCGTGGAACCGAGTGTTCTGAGGCCTCAGAAGCTCAGCGCTAGAGAATACAGGATTACTCAAACAGACGTGAATGAAACAGAAAACAACTCCAGGTCTGTTTCTGATTCTGAACTTTAGAACATGGGAGAAAGAGAGAAGGACATTTAGCAGAATATAGAGCATTTAATGTTTTTAGGATTATGAACAAAGGTGTATTAATGAACAAAAACACATCGTGCACTGCAAAAAAATTTGATACATTTACTTGAATTCAGATCATCAATCTTGATTTGAGCAAAAATAACTAGGTTCGATTTATTTAGTTATTAGGTAAATTATTACTGGATTATTTGCCTTGTTTCAAAGTATTTTTTTTTTTTGTTTCAAGCTATTTTTACAAACAAATTTAAATTATCTTACCCCATGGACAGAAAATTTAGCTTGAAATAAGTAAAAAAAAAGCTTGAAACAGGGAAAAAAATACTTTGAAACAAGGCAAACAAGTTATATGTTTTAAGTTATATCTAGTTATAAGTTAGCTAATAAATAAATAAATCCAATCGAGTGAAAATTGCTCAAATCAAGATTAATAATCTGAATTTTTGCTTAATTAAAAATATGAATTCAAGTAATTTTATCTAATGTAGAGATTGAAAATTTCCAGTGTGCAGATGGTTGAGGTGCAGTGCCCAGGACTGGACTCAAACTTGAAAATCTTCTAGTTCAGGGGTAGATGCTCTTTCCATTGAACCAAAAAACTTCTGGATCTAAATCGTTGTCTGGATCCAGGCCAGAATTTATACACTGCAAAAAAAATCAATATCTACATTAGTTAAAATGTCTTGAATTATAATTCTTGATTTGAGTAATTTTCACTGGATTGGATTTATTTACTTTTTAGGCTGGATACTTGTTTCAAATTATTTCTTTCCTGTTTCAATACATTTTTACTTAATTCAAGCAAAATTATCAGTCTGTGGGTTGAGTAGATTTTTCTTACCCCACAGACAGATATTACACAGATATATTGCTTCAAATAAACTTGAAAAACTTAAATATCAAGTAAAAAGTAACCTAATAAGTAAGTAAATCCAATCTAGTGAAAATTACTTGAATCAAGAATTATAATCTGAATTCAAGCCATTTTAACTAATGTAGATATTGATTTTTTTGCAGTTTTGTTTTGTTCTTGGCCCAAAACTGACAGAAATCTTCACAACAAAATGAGTTAACAGCATATTTGCACCGCAGTTTTAGCTTCTGCACTGTACTCATATTACTAAGATTCCAGATTGTCTCAGTATTTGAGTAAATTCTTGCAGCCAGCCTCTCCTCAGACTTGGCCACAGTTTCCTGGTTTTATATCCGTCTTCTCTCTCGGCTCTGACCCCGGTGCTTCCTCCGCAGAGACAGCCAGGCACTCTCCCGGACTGTGGATGCCTGCCTCGACCTCTCCGCCCTGGGTTTGGGTTTGATCTGTGTCTCCCTGTAGCGGTGCGTCCCCTGGAGGGTGTCAGCGCGGCTCAGGGAGGGCTCCGGGGGGCCTTTCAATCCTTCATCCTGGTCTCAGTGTTCAAAGACCTCGGCCAGTCTTAAGGCAGATGCACACAGACACACACACAGACACACACAGACACACACACACACACACAGACACACACAGACACACACACACACACACACACAGACACACACAGACACACAGACACACACACACACAGACACACACAGACACACACAGACACACACAGACACACAGACACACACAGACACACACAGACACACAGACACACACAGACACACACACACACACACACAGACACACACAGAAGTGAAAAACAGTGGACAGAAACAGAGCGAGGGGAGGAAGAGGCTGAGAGTTCAGAAATCCTCCAGAGAGAGATGGATTAGGAAATGGTTTCTGAACTTCCACACACTGTTATAATGCTGATGCTGATAAAATTCTATAAGAAAAGTAATTCATATGCAACCGATGTAAATGCTATATATCAGCCTTCAATGAAACTTGGTTACAGTTCATAAATTACCTGCAGCTACAACAATAACCTGTTAAACCACATGTACATCTTCAAAACCATAACATTTACCTCTCACACATCTCAACAATCAGTAATTTAGTTTCCAACCATACTCTGTTCCAAACTCGTGCATACTTTCCCTACCCCACTGTACTCCCTACTGCAGAGGCGTCCAAACTTTTTCCAATGAGGGCCAGATCTGAAGATGGCCGACAGTCCCTCCTGATGTTTTCTAGGAACTGAACGCACATAGAGAATAAATAAAATGCTCACTGTTATATAAGTATTTTGTTTAAATTAAATTTAAATTTAAATGATTTTCCTCTGAAAACACAATCTAACAGAAGCCACTTTTGTCTTGCACCTTTTTGTCTGTGATGCGTGCTCACTTTGTTTTCTTGCTTTCTGCACTTTATTCTGTATAAGATCTGCCTGAACAAGTGAATTTCTCTACTGTGCAATTAATAAAGTTTAATCTAATCTAAGTCCCAAAAAAATAACATCTTTGAACATAAAAACTGCAATTATTTAGCAACACACTAATCTGAAAATACAAGGCAGAGAGTATTAGACGAGATGCACAAATGTACTAATAAAGCTACAGAAACACTGTACAAAAGTGCTGGAGGGCCAAAAGTAATGCATTTTGTCATAGAAACTGAGGGCCGTATGAAATCTCAACCTGTGCCACAAATGGCCCCCGGGCCGCACTTTGGACACATCTGACTTAATGTTTAGTTAATCTGTCAAACTTGTGTTTTGTGTTTTAATTTGTAGTTACTTAAGTTCAGCTATTTTTCTATACTGTTGGTTTTGCCATTATTATAACTGTATTTATTTAATTGAACTTTTTTTTTTTTTTACATCAATACATATTCATATCCGCATATATATTCATATTCATATTATTATATACATCTGTTATATGTTTTTTGTTCCTAGTAAGTCATAATATTGTTTTGTTTGTCTCATGTCTGCACCTGTAAAAAAAAAAAAAAAAAAAAAAAAGTAAATGCTATTTTTAGTTTAACACATCTGGAAATTATTTAAATGGCGTATATTCTGCTTTTATTCATATTTTTAAACCAGTCTCCTTTAGGACAGCAGCACGTCTTACAGCCTTAAAAAAACATTATGTGACTAATAATTACTCTACTGGTGCCAGAAAGAAACCAGCAGATGGCAGCAGAGTGTTGCGGTCTACTGAACATAATCAAAGAAAAAGAGTCACTTCCTTAAACTTTTTGTGTGATCCCATTTTACTCCCAAAGTAAAAATGTCTGTGAGGAATCAGTGTCATCAGATCAAATGAATGAGAGCAGACTGGATGTAGAGGGCTTGTTGTTGATTGGTCGGTGCTTCCTGGAGTGGGCGGGGCTTCGTGGGAAAGGAACCGAGCGTTCTGAGGTCCAAAGAGTACAGGATTACTCAGAACATTAGAACATGGGAGAAGGAAAAGTCGATTTTGCAGAATATAGACCTTTAAACAATGACCCCTTTTGCTAAAACAGCAAGCTTGTAATTCTATAGATATAATTAGCCTGGTTTCTGCAAATTAAAGTTGGATTTCTAATGAGTCAAACTAATGAAGAGACATTAAACTACCTCTAAATGGAATTGGAAAGGCATAAAACCAATGAGAAACAAAACTTTACCCATTTTAGAAACAGTTATGCAGTAATTGGTCAAGCATCGAAAGTATTTTGGCATAAATCAATAGAAGCTCCAGACCAAACGTTCACTTTCCTGTTCCTGTCTTCCATCTGAAGCCTAGATCTCACATTAAACATTGAGCTCTTGTGCCAGACAAACTCTTATTCTCTACAACGAAGCTTGTCTGAAATCTCTTTGCTTCAGTTTTGTTTCTATGGGTAGCAGAGGTACAACAGTACAACTGCACTGGGGTCCAGCAGGATTAGGGGCCCCTGGGAGTGGGACCTTGTCTGTCTATGGTCAAGTTTTTACCTTAAAATCACTTTATCCATGTTAAATTTAAGCAAATTATTACAAGATCTGGATTATTCTGTATCATCTGTCAGCGAGTTCATCAGGAAAAAAAAAGTCTGTGACAATTGTGACAAACCTAATTTAAACACATGTACTTTTGTAGGAAACAAAGCAGACTGTAAGTAAAAACAGCTGATTTTAAAGCAGAAACTTGAAGTATTGATTGGCTTTATGTCACTAGGGCCCATTCTAAAACTATGCACTGTGGCCCCTCAGTGCTAAGTTACGCAATTAGTGCACCGCTGACCTGTAGCCAAAACAAAAACGTGGGTTTATGGTGGTTACGTGGGACGTCAGAGGTACTTTACTGTTGTTAAAATGGAAACAGGACAAAGACAAAAATCCCACAGAGGACTGAACAACAACGAGGACGAAGGAAAGACCTAAACACCGTTAATCAGAGAGGAGAAGTTATTAAATTCACTCTGGTGTTATCTATAGAGCATTACCTTCTGTATTTGTAAGACGTGCCGCAGATAAACTGTGATAGGCCAGTTCCACATCGACCCAAGAGAAACGGTTCGCTGTGAGTGAGTCCTGCTTTAGAAAAGAAAGTAGGTGGGTTGGTGGAGCGTGTGGCGTGTTTACAGACTGACTACAGATCACCTCGGCCTTGTATTTGAGTCAGAACTCCAATTATTTGCCAAAAGTCTCTCCCTGGTCTCCCCCGCTGCTTTCCTGCGGATGCTTCACCGTCCTGGCCAAACTTAAATGGTCAGTCCATGCATCTGCAACACTGTCACGTGCTCCCATTTTCTCTTTCTCAATTCTGTGCTGTTCCTGTGTAAGCAGCCATCACTGGAACAGATATGTCCTTAACTAATGCAGCCTTATGTTATTACTGTCTATGAGGACTGGGATGGCACCACACACATTCCTCTGACATCTCGCCGTCAGAACCTGCTGCTCACTAGTTCGTATTATTTTATGAAGCTCTGAGTCCATAACTCACCTCCACCATTTGGGACGGTCCCGGAGCCAGGATTCAGAAAGCAGATGTGAGGAAATACTCGCTGCTCCTTCAGCCGTTAAACGACATCAAGGATCAGAGTCAGAGGGTCACTGCTCGGAGGTGGGACCTGTTACTGAGGCTTTTTATAATTTAATTTTTCCAATGCTCGCAACAAAATACTGAGCCATTAATGAAGCTTCACGCAAGTAAAATAAGAAAAATGATAATAATCATGAAGAAAATACTGTTTGGAGAAGACAAAGTGTGTGAGATACTGTTAAAGTCAGAGAGGTCTCAGGTCAGGGTACTCTTTGTGCCAGTCCCAAGCCTGGATTAAAGAGTCCAACGCTTTCATCTGTGTGTGTTTCAGAGTGGACAGAGGGGGTAGAGGAGGGACAGAGAAAGGACAGATGAGGGATAGAGGAGGGACAGAGGAGGCATAGAGGACAAAGGAGGAGGAAAGAGGAAGGACAGACAAAGGACAGAAGAGGGACAGTGGAGAGATAGAGGTGGGACAGAGGAGGGACAGAAAAAGGACAGAGGAGGGACAGTGGAGGGACAGTGGAGGGACAGGAAGTGTAGGTACTGGCTGTATGAGCTGCTGACAATATAGCGGTGCGTCCTTTGGTCCTAAAGCCTGTGGGACAAGAGGGACAGAGGAGGTACAGAGGAGGGACAGAGGAGGGACAGAGAAAGGACAGAGGAGGTACAGAGGAGGTACAGAGGAGGTACAGAGGAGGGACAGTGGAGGGACAGTGGAGGGACAGTGGAGGTACAGAGGAGGGACAGTGGAGGTACAGAGGAGGTACAGAGGAGGGACAGTGGAGGTACAGAGGAGGGACAGTGGAGGTACAGAGGAGGGACAGTGGAGGTACAGAGGAGGGACAGTGGAGGTACAGAGGAGGTACAGAGGAGGTACAGTGGAGGTACAGAGGAGGGACAGTGGAGGTACAGAGGAGGTACAGAGGAGGTACAGTGGAGGTACAGAGGAGGTACAGAGGAGGTACAGAGGAGGTACAGTGGAGGTACAGAGGAGGGACAGTGGAGGTACAGAGGAGGTACAGAGGAGGGACAGAGAAAGGACAGAGAAAGGACAGAGGAGGTACAGAGGAGGTACAGAGGAGGTACAGTGGAGGTACAGAGGAGGTACAGAGGAGGTACAGAGGAGGTACAGAGGAGGTACAGTGGAGGTACAGAGGAGGGACAGAGGAGGTACAGAGGAGGTACAGAGGAGGGGCAGTGGAGGTACAGAGGAGGGACAGAGGAGGGACAGAGGAGGTACAGTGGAGGTACAGAGGAGGGGCAGTGGAGGTACAGAGGAGGGACAGAGGAGGTACAGTGGAGGGACAGTGGAGGTACAGAGGAGGTACAGAGGAGGTACAGTGGAGGTACAGAGGAGGGACAGTGGAGGTACAGAGGAGGGACAGTGGAGGGACAGTGGAGGTACAGAGGAGGACAGTGGAGGTACAGAGGAGGGACAGTGGAGGTACAGAGGAGGGACAGTGGAGGTACAGAGGAGGGACAGAGGAGGTACAGAGGAGGTACAGAGGAGGTACAGTGGAGGTACAGAGGAGGGACAGAGGAGGTACAGAGGAGGTACAGAGGAGGGGACAGTGGAGGTACAGAGGAGGGACAGAGGAGGTACAGAGGAGGTACAGTGGAGGTACAGAGGAGGGTACAGTGGAGGTACAGAGGAGGGACAGAGGAGGTACAGTGGAGGGACAGTGGAGGTACAGAGGAGGTACAGAGGAGGTACAGTGGAGGTACAGAGGAGGGACAGTGGAGGTACAGAGGAGGGACAGTGGAGGGACAGTGGAGGTACAGAGGAGGGACAGTGGAGGTACAGAGGAGGGACAGTGGAGGTACAGAGGAGGGACAGTGGAGGTACAGAGGAGGTACAGAGGAGGTACAGTGGAGGTACAGAGGAGGGGCAGTGGAGGTACAGAGGAGGGACAGAGGAGGGACAGAGGAGGTACAGTGGAGGTACAGAGGAGGGGCAGTGGAGGTACAGAGGAGGGACAGAGGAGGTACAGTGGAGGGACAGTGGAGGTACAGAGGAGGGACAGAGGAGGTACAGAGGAGGTACAGAGGAGGGACAGAGAAAGGACAGAGAAAGGACAGAGGAGGTACAGAGGAGGGACAGTGGAGGGACAGGAAGTGTAGGTACTGGCTGTATGAGCTGCTGACAATATAGCGGTGCGTCCTTTGGTCCTAAAGCCTGTGGGACAAGAGGGACAGAGGAGGTACAGAGGAGGGACAGAGGAGGGACAGAGGAGGGACAGAGAAAGGACAGAGGAGGTACAGAGGAGGTACAGAGGAGGTACAGAGGAGGGACAGTGGAGGGACAGTGGAGGGACAGTGGAGGTACAGAGGAGGGACAGTGGAGGTACAGAGGAGGTACAGAGGAGGGACAGTGGAGGTACAGAGGAGGGACAGTGGAGGTACAGAGGAGGGACAGTGGAGGTACAGAGGAGGTACAGAGGAGGTACAGAGGAGGTACAGTGGAGGTACAGAGGAGGGACAGTGGAGGTACAGAGGAGGTACAGAGGAGGTACAGTGGAGGTACAGAGGAGGTACAGAGGAGGTACAGTGGAGGTACAGAGGAGGGACAGAGAAAGGACAGAGGAGGTACAGAGGAGGTACAGAGGAGGTACAGAGGAGGTACAGAGGAGGGACAGAGGAGGTACAGAGGAGGTACAGTGGAGGTACAGAGGAGGGACAGAGGAGGTACAGAGGAGGTACAGAGGAGGGGCAGTGGAGGTACAGAGGAGGTACAGAGGAGGTACAGTGGAGGTACAGAGGAGGGACAGTGGAGGTACAGAGGAGGTACAGAGGAGGGACAGAGAAAGGACAGAGAAAGGACAGAGGAGGTACAGAGGAGGTACAGAGGAGGTACAGAGGAGGTACAGTGGAGGTACAGAGGAGGTACAGAGGAGGTACAGAGGAGGTACAGAGGAGGTACAGTGGAGGTACAGAGGAGGGACAGAGGAGGTACAGAGGAGGTACAGAGGAGGGGCAGTGGAGGTACAGAGGAGGGACAGAGGAGGGACAGAGGAGGTACAGTGGAGGTACAGAGGAGGGGCAGTGGAGGTACAGAGGAGGGACAGAGGAGGTACAGTGGAGGGACAGTGGAGGTACAGAGGAGGTACAGAGGAGGTACAGTGGAGGTACAGAGGAGGGACAGTGGAGGTACAGAGGAGGGACAGTGGAGGGACAGTGGAGGTACAGAGGAGGGACAGTGGAGGTACAGAGGAGGGACAGTGGAGGTACAGAGGAGGGACAGTGGAGGTACAGAGGAGGTACAGAGGAGGTACAGTGGAGGTACAGAGGAGGGGCAGTGGAGGTACAGAGGAGGGACAGAGGAGGGACAGAGGAGGTACAGTGGAGGTACAGAGGAGGGGCAGTGGAGGTACAGAGGAGGGACAGAGGAGGTACAGTGGAGGGACAGTGGAGGTACAGAGGAGGGACAGAGGAGGTACAGAGGAGGTACAGAGGAGGGACAGAGAAAGGACAGAGAAAGGACAGAGGAGGTACAGAGGAGGGACAGGAAGTGTAGGTACTGGCTGTATGAGCTGCTGACAATATAGCGGTGCGTCCTTTGGTCCTAAAGCCTGTGGGACAAGAGGGACAGAGGAGGTACAGAGGAGGTACAGAGGAGGGACAGAGGAGGGACAGAGAAAGGACAGAGGAGGTACAGAGGAGGTACAGAGGAGGTACAGAGGAGGGACAGTGGAGGGACAGTGGAGGGACAGTGGAGGTACAGAGGAGGGACAGTGGAGGTACAGAGGAGGTACAGAGGAGGGACAGTGGAGGTACAGAGGAGGGACAGTGGAGGTACAGAGGAGGGACAGTGGAGGTACAGAGGAGGTACAGAGGAGGTACAGTGGAGGTACAGAGGAGGGACAGTGGAGGTACAGAGGAGGGACAGTGGAGGGACAGTGGAGGTACAGAGGAGGGACAGTGGAGGTACAGAGGAGGGACAGTGGAGGTACAGAGGAGGGACAGTGGAGGTACAGAGGAGGTACAGAGGAGGTACAGAGGAGGTACAGAGGAGGTACAGTGGAGGTACAGAGGAGGGACAGTGGAGGTACAGAGGAGGTACAGAGGAGGTACAGAGGAGGGACAGAGGAGGTACAGAGGAGGTACAGAGGAGGTACAGAGGAGGTACAGTGGAGGTACAGAGGAGGTACAGAGGAGGGACAGAGGAGGTACAGTGGAGGTACAGAGGAGGTACAGAGGAGGGACAGAGGAGGTACAGAGGAGGTACAGTGGAGGTACAGAGGAGGGACAGAGGAGGTACAGAGGAGGTACAGAGGAGGGGCAGTGGAGGTACAGAGGAGGGACAGAGGAGGGACAGAGGAGGTACAGTGGAGGTACAGAGGAGGGGCAGTGGAGGTACAGAGGAGGGACAGAGGAGGTACAGTGGAGGGACAGTGGAGGTACAGAGGAGGGACAGAGGAGGTACAGAGGAGGTACAGAGGAGGGACAGAGAAAGGACAGAGAAAGGACAGAGGAGGTACAGAGGAGGTACAGAGGAGGTACAGTGGAGGTACAGAGGAGGTACAGAGGAGGGACAGTGGAGGTACAGAGGAGGTACAGAGGAGGGACAGTGGAGGTACAGTGGAGGTACAGAGGAGGTACAGAGGAGGTACAGTGGAGGTACAGAGGAGGGACAGAGGAGGTACAGAGGAGGTACAGAGGAGGTACAGAGGAGGTACAGAGGAGGGACAGAGGAGGTACAGAGGAGGGACAGAGGAGGGACAGTGGAGGTACAGAGGAGGTACAGAGGAGGGACAGAGGAGGTACAGAGGAGGTACAGAGGAGGTACAGAGGAGGTACAGTGGAGGTACAGAGGAGGGACAGAGGAGGTACAGAGGAGGTACAGAGGAGGGACAGAGGAGGTACAGAGGAGGTACAGAGGAGGGACAGAGGAGGTACAGTGGAGGTACAGAGGAGGTACAGAGGAGGTACAGTGGAGGTACAGAGGAGGGACAGAGGAGGTACAGAGGAGGTACAGAGGAGGGACAGAGGAGGTACAGAGGAGGTACAGAGGAGGGACAGAGGAGGGACAGAGGAGGGACAGAGGAGGTACAGAGGAGGTACAGAGGAGGTACAGTGGAGGTACAGAGGAGGGACAGAGGAGGTACAGAGGAGGGACAGAGGACAAAGGAGGAGGAAAGAGGAAGGACAGACAAAGGACAGAAGAGGGACAGTGGAGAGATAGAGGTGGGACAGAGGAGGGACAGAAAAGGACAGAGGAGGGACAGTGGAGGGACAGTGGAGGGACAGGAAGTGTAGGTACTGGCTGTATGAGCTGCTGACAATATAGCGGTGCGTCCTTTGGTCCTAAAGCCTGTGGGACAAGAGGGACAGAGGAGGGACAGAGGAGGGACAGTGGAGGTACAGAGGAGGGACAGAGAAAGGACAGAGGAGGTACAGAGGAGGTACAGAGGAGGGACAGTGGAGGGACAGTGGAGGTACAGAGGAGGTACAGAGGAGGTACAGAGGAGGGACAGTGGAGGGACAGTGGAGGTACAGAGGAGGGACAGTGGAGGTACAGAGGAGGGACAGTGGAGGTACAGAGGAGGGACAGTGGAGGTACAGAGGAGGTACAGAGGAGGTACAGAGGAGGTACAGAGGAGGTACAGTGGAGGTACAGAGGAGGGACAGTGGAGGTACAGAGGAGGTACAGAGGAGGTACAGAGGAGGGACAGTGGAGGTACAGAGGAGGAACAGAGGAGGTACAGAGGAGGTACAGAGGAGGGACAGTGGAGGTACAGAGGAGGGACAGTGGAGGTACAGAGGAGGGACAGTGGAGGTACAGAGGAGGTACAGAGGAGGGACAGAGAAAGGACAGAGGAGGTACAGAGGAGGTACAGAGGAGGGACAGTGGAGGTACAGATGAGGTACAGAGGAGGTACAGAGGAGGGACAGTGGAGGTACAGAGGAGGGACAGTGGAGGTACAGAGGAGGTACAGAGGAGGTACAGAGGAGGTACAGAGGAGGGACAGTGGAGGTACAGAGGAGGGACAGTGGAGGTACAGAGGAGGTACAGTGGAGGTACAGAGAAGGGACAGTGGAGGTACAGAGGAGGTACAGAGGAGGGACAGAGAAAGGACAGAGGAGGTACAGAGGAGGTACAGAGGAGGTACAGAGGAGGTACAGTGGAGGTACAGAGGAGGGACAGTGGAGGTACAGTGGAGGTACAGTGGAGGTACAGAGGAGGGACAGAGGAGGTACAGAGGAGGTACAGAGGAGGTACAGTGGAGGTACAGAGGAGGTACAGAGGAGGGACAGAGGAGGGACAGAGGAGGTACAGTGGAGGTACAGAGGAGGTACAGAGGAGGTACAGAGGAGGTACAGAGGAGGGACAGAGGAGGTACAGAGGAGGTACAGTGGAGGTACAGAGGAGGTACAGAGGAGGTACAGTGGAGGTACAGAGGAGGTACAGAGGAGGGACAGAGGAGGTACAGAGGAGGTACAGAGGAGGTACAGTGGAGGTACAGAGGAGGTACAGAGGAGGTACAGAGGAGGGACAGAGGAGGTACAGTGGAGGTACAGAGGAGGTACAGAGGAGGTACAGAGGAGGGACAGAGGAGGTACAGAGGAGGTACAGTGGAGGTACAGAGGAGGGACAGAGGAGGTACAGAGGAGGTACAGAGGAGGGGCAGTGGAGGTACAGAGGAGGGACAGAGGAGGGACAGAGGAGGTACAGTGGAGGTACAGAGGAGGGGCAGTGGAGGTACAGAGGAGGGACAGAGGAGGTACAGTGGAGGGACAGTGGAGGTACAGAGGAGGGACAGAGGAGGTACAGAGGAGGTACAGAGGAGGGACAGAGAAAGGACAGAGAAAGGACAGAGGAGGTACAGAGGAGGTACAGAGGAGGTACAGTGGAGGTACAGAGGAGGTACAGAGGAGGGACAGTGGAGGTACAGAGGAGGTACAGAGGAGGGACAGTGGAGGTACAGTGGAGGTACAGAGGAGGTACAGAGGAGGTACAGTGGAGGGACAGAGGAGGTACAGAGGAGGTACAGAGGAGGGACAGAGGAGGGACAGAGGAGGTACAGAGGAGGTACAGAGGAGGGACAGAGGAGGGACAGTGGAGGTACAGAGGAGGTACAGAGGAGGGACAGAGGAGGTACAGAGGAGGTACAGAGGAGGTACAGAGGAGGTACAGTGGAGGTACAGAGGAGGGACAGAGGAGGTACAGAGGAGGTACAGAGGAGGGACAGAGGAGGTACAGAGGAGGTACAGAGGAGGGACAGAGGAGGTACAGTGGAGGTACAGAGGAGGTACAGAGGAGGTACAGTGGAGGTACAGAGGAGGGACAGAGGAGGTACAGAGGAGGTACAGAGGAGGGACATTGGAGGTACAGAGGAGGTACAGAGGAGGGACAGAGGAGGTACAGAGGAGGTACAGAGGAGGGACAGAGGAGGGACAGAGGAGGTACAGAGGAGGTACAGTGGAGGTACAGAGGAGGGACAGAGGAGGTACAGAGGAGGTACAGAGGAGGGACAGAGGAGGTACAGAGGAGGTACAGAGGAGGTACAGAGGAGGGACAGAGGAGGTACAGAGGAGGTACAGAGGAGGTACAGTGGAGGTACAGAGGAGGGACAGAGGAGGTACAGAGGAGGTACAGAGGAGGGACAGAGAAAGGACAGAGAAAGGACAGAGGAGGTACAGAGGAGGGACAGAGGAGGTACAGAGGAGGTACAGAGGAGGTACAGAGGAGGGACAGAGAAAGGACAGAGAAAGGACAGAGGAGGTACAGAGGAGGGACAGAGGAGGGACAGAGGAGGTACAGAGGAGGTACAGTGGAGGTACAGTGGAGGTACAGAGGAGGGACAGAGGAGGTACAGAGGAGGTACAGTGGAGGTACAGAGGAGGTACAGAGGAGGTACAGTGGAGGTACAGTGGAGGTACAGAGGAGGGACAGAGGAGGGACAGAGGAGGTACAGAGGAGGTACAGTGGAGGTACAGTGGAGGGACAGAGGAGGGACAGAGGAGGTACAGAGGAGGTACAGTGGAGGTACAGTGGAGGGACAGAGGAGGGACAGAGGAGGGACAGAGGAGGTACAGTGGAGGTACAGTGGAGGTACAGAGGAGGTACAGTGGAGGTACAGAGGAGGTACAGAGGAGGTACAGTGGAGGTACAGTGGAGGTACAGAGGAGGGACAGAGGAGGGACAGAGGAGGTACAGAGGAGGTACAGTGGAGGTACAGTGGAGGGACAGAGGAGGGACAGAGGAGGTACAGTGGAGGTACAGTGGAGGGACAGAGGAGGGACAGAGGAGGGACAGAGGAGGTACAGAGGAGGGACAGAGGAGGGACAGAGGAGGTACAGAGGAGGTACAGTGGAGGTACAGTGGAGGGACAGAGGAGGGACAGAGGAGGTACAGAGGAGGTACAGAGGAGGTACAGTGGAGGTACAGTGGAGGTACAGAGGAGGGACAGAGGAGGGACAGAGGAGGTACAGAGGAGGTACAGTGGAGGTACAGTGGAGGGACAGAGGAGGGACAGAGGAGGGACAGAGGAGGTACAGAGGAGGGACAGAGGAGGTACAGAGGAGGTACAGTGGAGGTACAGTGGAGGTACAGAGGAGGGACAGAGGAGGGACAGAGGAGGTACAGAGGAGGTACAGTGGAGGTACAGTGGAGGGACAGAGGAGGGACAGAGGAGGTACAGTGGAGGTACAGAGGAGGGACAGAGGAGGTACAGAGGAGGTACAGTGGAGGTACAGAGGAGGGACAGAGGAGGTACAGAGGAGGGACAGAGGAGGTACAGTGGAGGTACAGTGGAGGGACAGAGGAGGGACAGAGGAGGTACAGAGGAGGTACAGTGGAGGTACAGTGGAGGTACAGTGGAGGTACAGTGGAGGTACAGTGGAGGGACAGAGGAGGTACAGTGGAGGTACAGAGGAGGGACAGAGGAGGGACAGAGGAGGTACAGTGGAGGTACAGAGGAGGGACAGAGGAGGGACAGAGGCGGTACAGAGGAGGGACAGAGGAGGTACAGTGGAGGTACAGTGGAGGGACAGAGGAGGGACAGTGGAGGTACAGTGGAGGGACAGAGGAGGTGCAGAGGAGGTGCTGTATGACATGTTGTAGCGGAGCGTCCTTCAGTGCTAACGCGTGTGTGCTCAGGACTTATCTTGATGTCCTAGTTATCGATTCCTCGACACAGAGATAAGGACGAGAGGATGAGGGGCCCCTCCCGCTCGGCTCCGGGCCCCTCGCCGCTGCTCCGTCTGCCACAGAGGAGAGCTGCGGTTTTATCTGAGCAGGTTAAGATCATACTACACTCACACACACGGCTTTAACCACAGCAAACTACAGCAAAAATACTCCCTACATTTGACCTACAGTACCAGGCAAAAGTTTAGGACATGTTTTTCTTCTTTGAAATAGTGATTTGTTTTTATTGTTAGGATTGATCCGTTGTTTTTTTTTTTAGGATGTGTCCATATGTTTTATTTAAGGCTTGTATGTTTTGTTTGCTTAAATGTTGACTGTGCACTTTGAGCTTTTCGCAACTGTTTTCCAATGTAGTTCTTTTTAATACTGCAAATGGCAAATAAACTGTACTGATTTTAGCCTTTTTGAAGGTGGTTCTTTGAAGGCCACATATTTTCTGAGGTGGTACATGGTCTGAAAGGTTCTACAGTCACTGTTCCTATTAGAATTGAATGATAATGTACATGCAATAAAGATAATAAAACCTCCAGAAGCATTAACTCTCTGTTTCTCCTGCTGCCCAGAGAGGACAAACTGAGCACTGCTGAAGCTTATCATGTTTCTTTAAGTAATAATTAATTACTATTAACTAACAAGGCCAAAAATCTACACACCACACTTTGGAGTTCTCTCTGCTAATTGGCTAAAAGGGGACAGAATACAAGAAAATGCCTTTCCCACAGCGACTGGGACAGGGATGGATGTTGTTAGCATTCATATACTTTATATTACTTAAGTGGTTCACATAAAACTCCTTGCCCTCTCTGTCACACCTCAGTCACCTCTCTCTTTGTCCACATTTCTGATTGGCTGTTGTCACCTGTTACCGGGCAGGATTTAGGATTTGAGTCCAGTGGCTTCCTGCCTGGATAAAGTCACTGTAAACATGGAGATGTTTTCAGAGCAAATCCTTGAGTCTTGAACCGCGGGTCACGGCAGAGAACACTCATTTGAATGGCTGTTTTATTTTCGCAATTTACATCCGAGTCATTGGCAGGCTCGCCGCTCTGACCCCGCGCATTCATCCTCGCGTTCGGAGCTAGGTGTTCCATTCAAGACCTCGGTTTTCTGTCCATGTCGTCTCGCCTTGGCCTCTTCCTTTAAGTGTCTGTTTAAAAAGCCCTTTTTTTTCTTCTTCTTCGTCTTCTTCTTCTCCTTCTTCTTCATTTTGCCTCCCACTCGCTACTTTGCAATTCAACGAGTAAACAATTAAACACTAGCCTCAGCCGTGACACCGGAGCAAAGCCGCTCTCCGCCGATGGTGATCAATAGTGCGCGTCTTGCCTGCGCACCACTCGAGGTCGCGCACTTCCACACAAACCCCGCTACGTACAGGCTAATGGTCATTGAACGGCGCTCTCCGAATGAATCCTCGAGTAATAATGTTTAATTCCTAAGACTTCCAGCAATTAGTCTGCCCCGGGTTTCATCCATCATGCAACGGCCAAAGAAAAAAAAAAACCCAAAACAAAACGAGTCACCTGGGGCGGCTGGAAAACGCAAAACAAACTCGAGTCAAGAGATCACTTTTCTCTTAATTATTCTCATTATTTCAGTGATAACTGTGTGTAATGTTTTGACAGTGTTGGCGCAGCAGCAGCAGCAGCGTCTCTTTCTAACCTTGATAAAGTCCAGCAGCTCGAGACACATATGGGCATTGATTTTTGCCCAGAGCGAAGTGGGCTGAACTCAAAGGGAAGCTTGTCAGGGAAGGAGGCAAGAGCAAGCGGGAAAGATGGTGGTAAAATAAAAAAAAGAGGACAGAAATCTCCCCAAACAAACGAACGTCTGACCAAAGCAAGATGGCACCCTGACCCTTTGGCTTCCTCAGACATGGGAGAGAGAGAGAAAAGAAAAAAAAAAAGAAAACGCAGCAAGGCAAAAATAACTCAAAGCTTTCATTTCTTCTATTTTGGCTTTTTCTGCAACAAAAGAAATTAATGCCCGCTCCGAATGAGTCTGTCGGGCCACAATATGTTCGCCAGCTTTGAAGTGATCATTGAGTTTTTCTAACAAAGGGAATAGAGAAAGAGGAGAGGAGAGAGCAGCGGCCTGGTTTAGTGTTATTTTTTTTATTTTTTTTGGCGAGGCACAGAGTGAATTCCTCGCGGACTCTCTGCCTTCAGCGCCGTGCGTTCGTTCGTTCCGTTCGTTCGCTCGTCCGTCGGTTGTTTTGTGTTGGAAGCAGGTAGAAGAAAGTTAATGATCACAGGTAAATGGGAGAGACTTTGATGTTTATTTATGCCGGGGCCGCGGTCCCTGCAGCGGTCTACCTCGAGACCGCAACGCCGTTTGTTCTCTCTCCAAATTTAAGTGTTGGAGAGGGCCTTTGTTAAACTTTCAAACAGATGTAAATACGCAGCTCTAGTTTTCTTGCATTGTGAAGGACGAAAGGACTGGATTTTGGGCCAGAAACAGTCTGCAACTTGGCCTAACTCGTTCTGACTTATTGCATTGTTAGGCTGTTGTTAGTCAGTGTTGGTGGTTCTAACTTTGAGGCAACAGTGCACCTCACCTTGCACCCATGATAAAAATTACAATTAATAAAATAACTGCAACCTTTGGAGAAGAATGCTCTCTGCTTTAGAGGCAAACATACAACATACAAGCAATGCTACTGTTGATAACTTTACTCTCGCAGTTTGGGTCCTGGGTTTGATTCCTGGAGCATGTGAAGTCTTTTTGTATGGAGTCTGCATGTTCTCTCCTGTGCCTGGGTGGGTTTCCTTTATCAACTTCAAAACATGCACAATACACTGCAAAAATATCAGTATCTACATTAGTTTAAATGACTTGAATTCAGATTATCAATCTGGATTAGAGCAATTTTCACTAGATTGGATTTATTTACTTATTAGGTTATTTATTACTAGATTATTTGACACAGACAGGTAATTTAGCTTGAATATCAGCTTGAAACAGGAAAGAAATAACTTAAAACAAGTCAAATAATCTAGCCTTGGCTCCTCCTGTAGCAGTTCATCCTGGCTCAAATGTGGAGAAAAGTTGTCCACTGTTCCCTTGCGCAAACTAATATTTTATTTATTTATTAATATTTTATTTGATTTATTTGATCTGGACATCACAATTACATTGGACAAACCAGATGCATAGTTTAAGCTAATTCTCAGCACCAGTTCATAGGAGGCTTTGAAGAAAAGCGTTAGTGCGGCAAATCAGTGGAAACATGTTAGCTGCAGCAAAAAAATCTCAGTTAGCAGTAGCACAACAAAGAAACATTTAGAAATATTTACATGCCCAAAGTGCAGCCCCTGGGTCAAGATTTCATATGGCCCTGGACTTCTATGGCAAAATGACTTCTGACCCACCGGTGTTTTTACAGTGCTTCTGCTAGCGTGGTCTGTGCATTTGTTCGCTCTGTCTTGTTTCTTTAAATTAGTTCATCAAAAAACTATTGCAGCAGCAGTTTTTATGTTCAAAGATGTTATTTTGTTGGGACTTGTTTTAGATTTTGTTGTCAAAGAAATTAATTTATAATTATTTTGCTTTTGAAAATGAAATACTAATGAGTATGCATTGAATTTCTACAGTATGTGCGTTCAGTTCGTAGAAAACACCAGTCAGCCCTTGGACCTTTGCACACCTTCAAATATCTTTGGAAAAAGACTGGACACCACTGCTCTATAGCAAAGTTGAAGGACAAATGCAGAGAAGTTTATGAAGTTTACCTGGGCTTCAGCTCAATGAATCGTGGGTTCAAGTCTGGACTTCTTTCTCTCTGCTCCATTGATTTCGTGTCTCCACTGTTCTGTCCAATACAGCAATAGGCAGACAGTACAAGACAATATTCCTGCCTTTATCTCCTGTCCTGACCTGTGGGCCCTCAGCCTAACTTCCTATGGACTTCCTGGACCCCTACCTCACCCCCACTCCCCCTGTCTGGATGAATCCTTACAGAGCTGATTTATGATCCTATAGGTGAGCTAATGGATTAACAGTCCTGACACACTGTTGCCTGTCCGTAAGGTTTCTTCTTCTTTTTTTTCCACAGCTGTTTTTTTTTAGGAGTTTTTCCTTAAAAGAAGGAGGGTCTTAGCACAGGGATGTCCTGGGTCTGTTTAGTTTTGTGTTATTGATTGTGTGTTTATGTTTGATTAACAGTTTGTGAAGCCCTCTGAGGCTATACAAATAAAATTGAACTGAATTTAAATCATCTAAGGATAAGAAAAACCTGAGCCAGGGAAAAAGAAAGATACCTCAGGGAGAACCACAGTGGATGCTCTCCCAGGACAGACAGAGGGACAGAGATGTGTCCAGGACAGTTTGATGCAGACAAGCCCTAAACTTCAGTCAGACCTCATTAAAAATTCAGGTTGTGTACATTAAATTTAATGCATCTGCAATGAAAATGTATTTTTACAAGTTGGCTACTTAATCATCCTCTTCAGCGTCATGCAGATGCTCAGTCTCTTGCATGGAAGAGTCCGTATTACTGGTTGCACTTAAAAACCCTGCTGTCTTTCAGATGCCGTTCCCTGTTGTCCTTCCGCCAGCAGCTGCCTGAAGACTCCGGCTCTATTTCCACAGTACAAAATCAATCCTCCTCTTCGACAAACACACATCCTGCTCCTCTTCAAAGCCTCTCCGTCTGTGTACAAGCCTGTTTCTATTCTGTACACTTGACCTTCTGCTCCCAGGCCCAGTTACGGCTCATAAAAAACAACAAACAGCAGCAGCGCCGCGGTCTCTATCTCCGGGATCATTACGCAACTCTTCGCCAGGGAAGGCAGGGACAGGAATAGCCAAAGGGCAAGGTGGATGGCCCGTAGTCAGCGCTCATCTTTCACACACACACACACACACACACACAGCACTGTACACCTGCAAGCACACACACACACACACACACACACCAACAGGAACGCAGGCAGGCAGGGGCCGAAGATGAGGGAGAGGGCCATGTATCACACCGGGACAGAGAGAGAACGGCCCGGGATATTGTCAGGTGTAAGAGATCTTGAACAGGTTTTAAAAATAGGTACAGTATAATGGATGGGTAGAGTTACAGCGCCACCTAGCACTTTGAGGGAATAAGCTGTGCATGTTTGCAAATACAATAACATTATGAGACCACTGACCAGTTCATCATGGCTCCTGTTAGTGAGTGGGATTTATCAGGCAGCAAGTGAACATTTTATGCTCAGAGTCGATGTGAAACAGGAAAAATGGGTAAGGATTTGTAAGAGTCTAATTCTTCTGCAGTATGTCCTTCTCTGGTCATCTGGGCCAAGTCAAACGCAACCCAGGCCACTTTCATATGTGCTCCTAAATCAGACACGCCGGGAACTGGCCAGATCATATGATAACACACATGACCGACAGCGCTGATGGAGCTCGTCAGTGAAAAAAAGTGAGGTTTTAAGCCTAATTAGTATTTAAGGTGACAGTTTAAACTTAAAGGGGTCGTATCGTAACTGTACTGAAAAGAAATGAGAAGAGAAATAAGGATTGAGGAGTGTCACTGACAGATCTATTCAAACATCTTCCTTAATATTCTAAAATTAAGGATCAACTCTGTCAGTGAAGCCCCTCACATCACAATCTCACCACTCCAGGTTCCATCATGTCTTTTTTTTTTTTGCACATGCAGGTCATTTTAGGGCCAGAGACAGTTCACACACATGAGACTGAAGGAGGCCACAGTTAAACTGTAATGTGAACAGCCACTCAAAAAAAATCATGATTCCAGTAAAAAAAAAAAAAAATCGGAATTGAGCATTAAGAGCTGCAGTGTGAACATAACCTTAGACCACGGGTGCCATTTGGAGGCCGGTGTTTTGAGCAGCTGGTTAATACTGCGTTAAGTGTTATTCTCTGCTTTCGGGGCAGGTGCTGGCCTGGGACATCTGTGGGATCTTTCATGTACTGGTTGACCCTAGATTTTTCTGCTGATTTCCACTGCTCCCTCCGTTTTGCTTTGACCCAGGGAGTCTCAAAAGGGCGCCGGGACTTAAAGTTCCAGTACCTGATTGTCTTTTTCAGAACCAGGAGAGAGAGAGACAGTTGAGTTTCAAACAGAAGCCCCGCCCTTAGCTCCTTACTCACTCTCACAAACCCCTCCCATGCTTTTCTCTCGTCTCACGCGTGAATTCATGCGCGCGCCTCATACGCGTGCACAACTCGAGACTGAAGCGGAGAGTGAAATGGAGATTTAGGCATAAAAATGGCAACGTGCATTTCATGCTCGCTGTATACAGACTGCTAATCCTGTCCCAACACAAATCATGACAGTACTGGAGACTGGTGTTAGTAGGTGAGGACACGTAGCTATGAGAAAGCTGAGCGTGTGGAGCTCTGAAATGATGGGTCTCAAGAGCGATAAGGTCCGGAGACTACAGCGCTAACTATATTAGCATTAGCAACATAAGGCTAAGCCCTGGCAACGTAAGGCTTATATCTGTTTGCAATTCGTTTAAAATGTAACAAAACAAGAGAAACTGACCACAATGCTAATAAAAATATAGTGAATAGAAACTTAGTTTGCAATGCAGTCGCGTAACGTTAGTTCTCTCCATCTTTGGAATGCAGTTCCAATATTTATTCATGTTTTATTTCTTTTATTGTCCCATTTGCGCTTTTCTGGTGTCTTTACTCCTTCTGTTTTCCTTTGTTTAGGAGCTTTAGCAGCGTCTGCTGTAACCGCTAATGCAGGAATCGCCACTTTGCCCTCTGGTACTTCAGCCGCCAGTGCTGTCTCTCTTTACGAATTGTGCACGCGCAGACCATGGCAAAGACACTGAATAGCAACAGCCAATGGGGTTCTCTCTGAAGTCCATGGGCGTCAGGAGGCTTGTGATTGGCCAAGGCCTCCACCGTCCCTGCGTTGGAGTTTCTCCTTTCTCTATTGAGTGTTCATTTCTCAAAATTGCTTATAATAACCAACAGATGGGATTATAAAGCAAGATTTTTTCAAAAACGTTTGCTTTTGCAATATACTATATGGGGTCTAAACCATTTTTCTCAACTAGATGAAAAATATATTAGGTACTGGAACTTTAAAGTACGCTGTGTCTCTGTGACGATCTCATGGAGGATGTGAGAATGACTCATCTGGGCCTTTCGAGCATGAACTGGCGTAGCTGCTTCCCGTCTGAGCTCTGGTGGAGCGATGCCAGCAAGGGCAGGCAGATGGTTGTGTGGAGTGGCTCGTAGGCATCCGGAGACAGTCTGTAGGGCAGAGGTGAGGGCAGTGTCCAGCATCTTGACATGGGGGCTATGACACCAGACTGAAAGTGTGACGGCTACAGACGATGGGGTCAGAGCGTCTCCAGAACCTGCAGCTCTTGTGAGGTGTTCCCGGTCTGCAGAGGTCAGGATCTATCCAGAGTGGTCCAATCTGCGGCCCCACACACAACAAACATTTGCTGCCTTAATTTTTGCGCAATCTTGAGTGTGATATTAGAAGCAAGTGATGGAAACAGCAAATTCTGTAATTAGAAACCTTAAAGCACTCGCTTCAGCTGGATTTTGATCCACAGTTCATGAGAATTATGGAAGATGGAAACACATTTGTCAAATAAAGTCTGACGTAGTGAACATAAACATCCACGTGACCATTGGCTGAGTACTTCCGTATGGACAGATGAGATGGTGAAACCAGAAATATTCCTATTAGACAGACACAGGTTGTGAGAAAAATGTCTTGCATAAAAATAAAATAAAAAAAACAGCTGTGTATTCTGACACAGAGCTGCAGTTCTGGAGACGCTCTGCCCCAGTCGTCACAGTTTGTTCCTTTTGTCAAAAATCACTCAAATCTCTACTCATTTCTCTTGCTTTTGACATTGTCTCTGAGGAGTAAATGTTCACTTCCTGCCTGATATATCCCACCACTCACAGGCTGCCACGATGAAGAGAGAATCTGTTTTATTCCCTTCACCTGTCAGTGGTCGTAATGTTATGCCTGATAAGTGTATGGTTAATTAGGTCTACAATTGAAAGGCTCCAGAGTGACCTGTGGAGTTGTTAAACCAGCCCCGCACTTCCTCCGTCCTTTCATCTCTTTATGGAACATGTCACAATTATGTTCAGCTCGCGGCGGCCATTACAGTCAGAATACGACTTTGCTTTTTGAATGAGCTGAAGTCATCATGTCTCCATGCGGCGGTTAAGTGAGCGGCTGTCCATTTGTTTATTAGCATCGCCTTTAGCCCGACCAGCTACGCACCATCAAAGCGCTTTTCTTTCGCCCCCGACGCCCGAGCCATCTTTTCAAATAACGCTGCGTTTCTTCTTATTACCACGGCCATCTCTGCTCGCCTCGGGGCCGCACCGCGAAATTAAAATACATTGAATGAAGTTTCTCTTTGAAGAATGGACCGATACAAGAAGTGGGGCTCAGAATTAGACAAAGAGGAGGAGAGGGAAGGAGAGAGAGCGGTCGGGGGGCAGCGTCGGAGTGAAGAGCCAGCAGAACTCTGGGCTCGGAGGCAGTGACGGGAGCGGCGTAATTAAAAGTGCACATACAGGCAGAAATGTGGGGCTTTCGAGGAACCGACCTCTGGGAACTCATCACTCTATGGCTCTTGTTTGAAGATTTGTTTTTTGTTTTTTTTTTGGAGTGAGAATCCGACGCTTTGAAAAAGTCCAGGAGTCCTTCGTTCAAACCAACACTTTATTATCTGATCTTTTCTTTTATTCCACTCACTTGAAAGAAAAAAAAAAAAGACGACGGGCCAAGCATTTAAACCAGAATATTTATCTTTTATTTATTTTATGAGTGTAATGGGGACACAAGCACTTTGTGCCAGTCACAAGCCCAGGCAAATGGAGGGGGATTGCATCAGGAAAAGCATCCAGTGTAAAACCTAATGCCAAATGTGGTGACAATGAAAAGGAAAAGCCAAAAGGAAAGACACTGCATTGGATTTATGTGGCAATGGTTTGTTTGTTAGTCTGTTAACGAAGATCATTAAAACAGTATTGGTTAAATTTTGATGACATTTTCAGCTAAGGTCTGTGGGCCAAGGGACAAATTGGGCTTTTTTGTGGAGCTGAGACACTGTAAATCCAGGTTTTTTTAAAGGATTCTGCACCATTCTTTACCATGATGAAATACAAGGTCTTTGAGGGTCAATGAAAGGAGCATTTACCCATGAACTAAGAAGGTCCCTGAATTAAGTCCTTGACATTATATCTTTATTATTGTAAGATAGGTACAATGGCTAAAGTATTGTAAGTATTAGATCGTTTAAGTAGGACTAAACTGGGATTAAACTGGGACAAAGTGAAACAAAACCAGAACTAAACCAAAACAAATAAGGGCTAAACTGGAACTAAACCAAAACAACACCAGGACTAAACTGGACCTGAAACAGAACAAAAGCAGGACTAAACCAGAACTATACAGTTAAGAACTAAAGTCGTGTTCAAAAGGCCTGCATCAGGAATTAATCTGGGACTAAACTGGGCAGAAACCAGGGCTAACCTCTGAACTCGTCCAGGACTGTGTCTGTGTATAAACCATAAGTCTCTTCCACCTGCTTGGTCGTATGAGTGAACATAAATCCATATCTGTGTTTACAGACAAATACCACAGACAGTATCTCCTAAAGGTCAGAGCGTCCTGAAACACAAAAACTGTGTTTGTATTTTGAACCAGATGTGTGTCGTGTGAAAGGTTTCCATCTGCCTCAAGGGTCAACACTTCTCCCAGCACTGGTACAGTACATTCACGTCTGATCCAAAGAGTTTTATTGATAAACCCTGAGACACTGCCGGGATACAAGGCTTTTTAATCCAAACAGAAAGGAAGAATAAACAAACAAGCACACAAGTTTTGTTTCTAAACTGTGTATAGTACCTTCAGAAATACTAGTCCTTAGCATTTGCTTGTCTAGATTTAAACCTCAATAGCTGAACCGCAACAAAAGTTAAAAAAGCAGTCGTCTGGATTGGATTTTTCAAGTTGAAGACGTTTCACCTCTTATCCAAGAGGCTTTCCCAATTCTGAAATGAACTGGTGAGAGGCTGGTATATATTCTTCTAGGAAGGAGGAGAACCACTCAGGATATTCATGGTCACATTGACCAATAGAATTTAGTTTCAGGTCTAAACTCCTCCTTCCTAGAAGAATATAAACCAGCCTCTCACCAGTTCATTTCAGAATTGAGAAAGCCTCTTGGATAAGAGGTGAAACGTCTTCAACTTGAAAAATCCAATACAGATGACTGATTTTTTTAACTTTTGTTGCGATGCATTTACCCTGGACGAGTGAGAGTCTTCACAGACATCTCAATAGCTGAAGTTTCATTTTTTGCTGTTACTAGCTTGATGTGAACAAACTGAGCACTGTGGGAGTATCCTGGCTTTTCCTTTTCTATACAAAAAAGTTAGTCTGGTACCTACTTGGGACCATTTAGTTTCTGTGCGGAACAATCACAGGCGGAGTAACCAATCAGAGAAACAAAGGACGGGAAACAAATATGGTGGATTCTTGCAGTGTTTACTGTATTCTGAGCAGCTCTGAAGTTATTTCTGAACGGGGACAGCAGTAGAAGCCAGTGGTACAAAGAGTTGTGCAAAAACTTGGGTGATTTTCGATAACGATAACGCAGACTTCAGCAGAACTAACAGGTGATAAAGGAAAGCACTAAAAGACGTTAATCAGCTCAGAGAAGTTATTACATTAGCTCAGTAGCCAGCTCTACCTTGGTTAGCTCTTCCACTTTTGTAAGACGCGCTGCAGATAAACGGCTGTGGGCCAGTTCCAAATCAAACCAGAGAAACCCTTCACAAGTCACTAGCCAGTGTTGTTGTCCACCTACTTACCTTTGCAAAAGGTTAAGTGTGCGAGCTCTCTGTCCTGCTCAGGCTCAGCAGTGTGTTCACATCTTAACCTCTGCTGCTTCGAGAAAGTCTTAAAGTCTTAAATATTCACCATCTGACTTCTTTCCCTTCTATTTGACTAAAACTAATTATTCACTCAGCAACATAATAGAAGTCAACTCTGAAAAATTGAAACTCTGAGCCTTTCTGACAGTGGGAGAGGCTGGCTCCCACTCAAACACTCAGGCAGTGGGCCTTTAAACAAGCAACTGTGTCCTTTGTTTTCTCTTTCTTTCTTAGCTAATGATATTTTTACTTCTGAACTCAGCTGTCACTGAGCTTCTTTATGGTGTTACAAGTTCATTAATGACCTAAACTCTGACCTTCTCCTGACCTCACAGTTAATGTCAGTGGCTTTTATTGTCTTTTAAAACATGATATTATTTTTTCTTCATGTGACGAATCAAGGTCAGGATTTTCCCACACAGTCTTTCAGATCTGTTTTATCGAACAGAGAGAAGTTTGACCCAGTCATAGTAAAAACAATGAGGATACTTCCTGACAGGACAATTAGAGTTTCATTTCCAGACTTCCCTCTGTCCTTGAGCACCTCGCTGCTCCGCTGGCCCCACATTAACACTGGTTAGGACTCCATTTTGGCCGATGGCTTCTCCAGCGTCGGCCCAGATGAGAAGGAGGCTGCATTTGTTTTCCTTTTGCAGCTTATGAGCACGTATGGATTTTTATTTTAGCTTGCAATGCGAGGTCTCTGTGCATCTCTGACTTCCAAGTTTAACGTATGATAGTTAGACTTACCTTAAAAGATAATTGAACACCAGGTCAGATGTCATACAAACTCTTTAGATGGAGTGTTGCTGTGGACATCTCTCCAGACTTCCTCCCATCTTCCAAACCCATGCATGTACAGATGACTTGATGCCCCTAAATTGGCCCCAGTGAATGAATGTCAGGTGGTTTGGTTTGTCTCTGTATGTCCAGCCTTGTAACCGCTGCACTGTGGTGTAAATATAAGAGAGCTAGTTTACAGAAGCCTAAAGTTTGCCTCCAGTGATGCCTTAAAGTTTGTGCTGAAGAAGCCCAGGTCCAGCAGCGCCAGTCTTCTGTTTTCAAACGCTCATGTCAGTAACTTTCAGGCTCTAATGAGAAATCTGATACAGATTTATCTATCGCCTGAATAACTCTGAGACCAGCCTTGATGATGATGATTTAAATGTATTGTTAGGTTATTTCTGAAGTAGCACTTATTTTTGTGTGTGTTTGGGTGTTTTGTTCACAGATTACACAGATTTTGCTGCAAAGGTAACTCACTGCACATGAATATTGGTCTAAATCCCAATTCACACTGAATCCGTTGCATGTCCCGTACGACTCCCACAAGAAATAGACGCAATGCAAGTCAGTGCATCAGTTCACACCGGCTGTGTTGCAGTACGTCTCCGTGTCCGGCGCTTCGTCAGAAATACGGATCAAGTCTATTTTTCCATTAGGTATAAAGTTGAACAGCGCAGAACGAGCAAGACAGGAAGTCAGACCCGAGTCCAGTGAAGAGGATCCGATAAATTTCAAAATAAAAACGCTTGTGCAGCCTCTCGCTCACATCTCCGTAAACATTACATCACAACCGGTAACACGTTTACAAAGAGATGTGCCAAAGGGTCCCGGGGTCATTTGCGACATGGACGACGAAAGATTAATCCGGGAAGTGGAAAACGACCAGATTTTATATGACACCTCACATCTTTATTATAAAGACAACACAAAAAAGGACAAGGCTTGGAGTGAACTCGTGACTTCCAGCTGACTCTGGTCGGAGCTCGGTGTGAATCTGGCGTAATTGTGTAATTTCTGGCAGAGCATAGCCTTTTTAAGTATCCATTATGTTAAGATATTATTTGGACCTGTAGCGGGTACAACCTGGGCAGTTAATTGCACTTCTAAACATACAGATGACAACAAAAAACAACAAAAGCATTGGGAGGGGTTGGTCAAACAGATGCCAGTCTCAGTGAATCTGTTCTTGACATGAGCAGCCCATTGTCTCCTCTGCCTCTCCTTGTGGAGCCCATAACTCTGTGATGGATGGAGCGGTGATGGCTCTGATCGTACTGTGCTCTGGAGTGACAGCTGTTTTAAGGACAAACTCAGCCCAGAGAGAGGCACGCGTTCAGATACAAGGAAACAGGCCTGGAGTAAATGACATGGGCTTTGTTGCTCAATGGACTTGAGCATTTACCCCTGAACAAGAAGGTCCCTGGTTTGAGTGCAGATCAGAGCCATTGTGAGAAGCCTAGAAGGAGGTCTGGATTCTCCTAACTGCTTGTAGTGCAGAGATTACTTTTCCTTAGTTGACTGTTCATTCATTCCTTTTATTTGTTCCTTTCATGAAAATGCACAATAATACAGTCGATATTTGACACAATAAGTAATACATTTTTATGATTGGAAAGGAGCTGTGAGAAGAATATAATTATTTTTTTCTGCCCCTTTACTTAATCTTAAAAAAAAAAAAAAAAACTTAGATGGCTTTACCCATTGCTTTTTTGCTGCCTACACCATCAGTACTCAATCAACCACATAACCAAGCACGTATTGTCTAAATTGTTTCGCTCTATACATTTTTTTAAACTGAAAAATGTTTGTACAACTCTTTAAATCATTCTGTTGAGAATTCCAAAGTTTTTCACAAAAACACATTTGTTTTAAAGTGTTTAAAGAGCAACTTGATGCTTAAAATTAAATCTCCTCTGACTTTTATCTTGAGAAGTAAACACAAACAACTTGTGCGAGCTCTCTGGCAGTGCTCAGTGACCATTTGAAGTCAGAGCAGTGCAGCCTGGTGGTAATGAGAGCAGAGCTGGCACAGTTTCAGCTCACACTTATCCCGGACACAGATGAAGCACATTAAAGATGACCAGTCTGAACCAGGTCCCAGACACAGGCCATTACTGCTCCATAAATGATAATTCATACACCGCCTTCAAATCTGCTCCTTCCGAGTGTCTTCTGTCGCTAATTACAGGGTCAAAAAAGCAATTTGTACCATCCTCCTCCTCCAGCCGAGGTGTTTCCAGTCTGTCCGACACACACACGCACACACACGCACACACACACACACACACACACACACACACACACACACACACACACACACAGACCAGACCAGACCAGACCAGAGGAGAAAACATGAGCATTATGCAAAGAGACCAGCTGCTGCAACACCTCCCGACAGGCTGCACAGGGCAAGGAGAGAGGAGAGAGCAGAGAGGAGAGGAAAGAGGAAGGAGAGGAGAGAGAAGAGAGGGCGAGGAGAGACAAGAGGAGAGGAGAGAGGAGGGGAGACAAGAGGAGAGGAGAGAGGAGGGGAGGGGAGACAAGAGGAGAGGAGAGAGGAAGGAGAGGAGAGAGAAGAGGAGAGGAGAGAGAAGAGAGGGCGAGGAGAGACAAGAGGAGAGGAGAGAGGAGGGGAGGAGAGACAAGAGGAGAGGAGAGAGGAAGGAGAGGAGAGAGGAGAGAGGAGGGGAGGAGAGACAAGAGGAGAGGAGAGAGGAAGGAGAGGAGAGAGGAGGGGAGGGGAAGAGTAGAGGAGAGAGTGTAGAAAGAAGAGGAGGAGAACAAAAGTGAGAAAAATTAAGGAAAGAATCTGAAGCAGGAGTTATGTTTTTGTTTTCCCACTCACTTCTGCAAATGTTTTTGTTTTGTTTTTTTGTTATTAAATAGTAAACATGGCCGAGTGAACCTTCTTAGTATCTGAGCATTTGGTTTGGTCAAAATGTTGAAAACCAACAAAAATAAGAACTATGTAAGTAACCTCTTATTAACCTTTACTTGACACTGATTTGTAGAAAAGGCATCAGCAACGAGGTTTGTGACTATTTTGGGTGAAAGTGAAGCTCAGTTATCAAAGTGAACTGGTGAGAGCTGAGATATCTGCTCCTGGGCAGGAGGAGTTTTTACCTGAAACTAAATGCTATTGGTTTAGAAAACTCAGGAGAGGGCTCAGCAGTTTTAGGGTTATTAGAAGTTCTTTCTAAGTATTCTAAGCCAATAGAATTTAGTTTCAGGTCAAAACTCTTCTTTCCTAGGAGCATATAAACCAGCTCTCACCAGTTCAATTTTAGAATAGATAACGCCTTTTGGATGAGCGGTGAAATGTCTTAAACGTTGAAAACCAAGTCCAGATGACTTCTGTGTAAACCTTTTGTTGTGATTGAGTCAGCATCAGACAGCAGAGCTACATTCCACATGACATTACAAACAATTATGATCTGTGTAAGATGGAAAACGTATTTACTGAAACCTTACCTGTTTGCAGTCATATCAATCTGCAAATCTGAACTGTTTCATAATTTTGCCTGAACTTTACTGTATGATTTAAAAATGTTCCTTGGGAGTTGCACACTGGATGTTTTAATGTTTGACGCTTAGTGCCCAGAATAATTATAACCTCCTCCCTCATGTTTGGTCACCACTTGTACTCAGAGCCTGATAATGTTGTTGCTGGTACAGTGAGGGGTCGCCTGGGTCCACTGTAACCGTCCCGAGTGTTCGCGTGCCGCTCCTCCTCCTTCCTCTCTGCGTACGGGACAGAGCTCTCAGAGGGATGTCAACTGGACACATTAACTCATAAAATACTCCCCTCGCCATGAAATATGCAGCGGCGGGCCACGAGGATGGAGCCGGCGATCCATAATTGATGTAAATGAGGAGGAAACGCGGTCGTGTGCTTGAGTCTTTACGGGACAGAGAGAAAGAGAGAGGTCAGAGCTTGTTCCATCGTGGTGTGGAGGAGAGACACAGGAAGACAATGACTTCCACATGAGATGGAGAAGCTGGGATATAGTTGGTGAGCCTCGCGAGCTGCCCACTTGTGAGTAGATATTATAAAGTGTATCGACAAACAGCCAATGGGACAAAAGCATATTTTATTGATGCACCTGAATGAATGAAACCTTTATTGCAAACTATTGCAGACAGCACAATACAAGAGACAACACATGAGACCATAAAACCATATAGGTATTAATTAAATAAAATAAAAACAGTACAAAAGGTGCCACATGACATCCACTGTCAGTGTCAGTGAGTCCGGCACAGTGTAAAAGAGCTAAGTAAACAAAACTGAAATATGAAAAGTTAACCAACTTCTTGAGCAGCTGAATACTGCGTGGGACAAAGGATGTGATGCCTCTCTTGGTCTTGGCTCATCTGGGACGTCCCATACCTTCACCCAGATGGTAGGAGTTTATAATCAGGACCACAGGGGACGTTGTGTGTCAGCAACTATCTTTTGGGCAAGGTTCAGTGTATATTTATTTGCTAAAAAGACCCGCTGTCCATTTGTTTGCCTGAGATCTTACTGCCCACTTTGACCTTATCCAATTTGTTTTTATCTTCTAAGGACAGTGCTCCACCCCAGCATTGAATACAAAATGTGAAAATGCTCTCAATAAAATTTTATAAAATAATCTCAGCATTGTTCAAACTACATTAAAATTTCACAGTTTTCTTAAAAAATACAGCCGCTGCAAACTTAGCTGTGGTGTTGGAGTTCCATGTCAGCTTCTGATCAATTATAGTACCAAGATACTTAAACTCAGGCACAATTTCAATGGCTTTGTCATTCAGTAAGACAGGGAAGTGAGAAGAGTTTTTCTTGAAATCAAAAATCATTTCCTCTTCATAAGCAGGGGATTGGACAGTTCTTACCATCATAAAACTTCTCATGAAATCCTTAACAATAAAGAATGCTTTAATGAAGGCCTATATTTTGTTTTCTCAGATAATTCCTGAAGAATTCTGAACTCTGGCCTCATGTGGAGGAGTTCAAATATCTTAGGGTCTTGAGGGAAGGAGTGAGACTGAGAGGAGGATCAGTGCATTCGTCGGCAGTAATCTGGTCTTGTACCCGGTCTGTTGGATTTACCGTTCCTCCTCTCACCTGTCATGAGCTTTGGGTCACCAAGAGGACAAGATCTCTGCTACAAGTGGCTGAAATGAGTTTTTTCCCCAGAGTGGCTGGACGCTTGCTTAGAGAGAAGGTGAGGAGCTGAGTAACTTGTGAGGAGCTTGGAGTAGAGCCACTGCTCCTTCACGTTCAGAGGAGCTTGTTAATGTGGCTCAGGCAGCTGTTTCGGAGCCTTCTGGAAGTCTCCTTGGGAAAATGTTCAGGGCATGTGCCACTGGGCGGAGACCCCAGGGGCAGTGGCGTAAGGTCGTAACCCCAGGGGAGGTTCAAGGAATGGACCCTAAAGTTATGAAGCTTATTCAGGTCTTAGAAGTCTATATGACCATGATGATACTTTCAGGTCATAAAAAATGCACTGTAATTTCTTAAAGTCGACTAATATTTTCTTTAAAATAGTCGGTATCAAAAAAAAAAAAAAAAAAAAAAAAAAACAAACCTAAAGCATTTGGTAAATATTGTGAAGGAATTATGCATATCATACATTTAATTTTTTTCATTTGAAGACAAAGCTTGTTCTTCAATGGAGTCATGGCTGCAGTGTAATTTATATTTTTCCCAGGGCTCTGTGTTCCTTATTGTCTGTCCATCTAATTTTCTAAATTCTTCTCAGACAGTTGGTTACAAATGTCTGTAACCTGTTTACTGCAGTCTTTGTTGACTGACTATACTGAAGGACTCTCAAAGGGCCCCCCTCATGTTCTGGGCCCCAGTGCAGCTACAATTATGTTACGTTCCTAGAAGATAAAAGATGGCTGGGACAATTCCTGCAAAGTACTATTAGGTAGCAAGTAGCATAATGTTTGTTAATGTAAATAATAAATCCTCGATTGTAAAACATGCTTTTATGCAATTTTCCATCCTAACCTCATATAAACGATAACATACTTCTCTTTAATAATGAATGCTGCACTTTCTCCTCTTTCTTAAACCTAAACACAGTTGGATTTCCTGCAGTTTCATGTCTGTCCTTCAGAGTCAGAGCCTCTGGTCTGAATGAATATTTAACTCAGAATAACCGTCTTCTCTCTGTATCAAACCAAAACACCATCATGTTTTTGTAGGACGAGTGAGGGCAGGCTTTATGGATTACATCACTCTGTCATCTGTACACAAAGCCCACTCTCTGCAACTGTAATCGAGTTTTAATGTAGCTGTTTTGGTGTAAGCACAGGGTATTTTGAGGGGAAAATTCTAGCCACAGGTTACTCTTGTGCTAGTCCCAAGCCAGAAGGAATAGACCATCAGGCATAAAACCAAAATTCCCATTGAGTTTCTATGGCAGCTCCTGAAAGAAAGGGGACCAGACAAAAAAAAATTATCTGTTTGTTTAAAAGATACTGCCCATTACAACAAGCCTTTCACCAAATTCTGACCTTCTGATGCATTTTTCCCACAGCTCAGTTATGAAAGTTATGAAGACATTTCAGACCTATCTTTGTGTTTGATTTCTTATCACACTCGTCCATGTCTCTGCATCAGAAACTCTCTCCCTTCAGTCAGAGTTATGTGAGAAATCCTGGGCACAGTGTGTTCAAAGCAGTGCCAGCTCAAAAAAAAATTTAAAAAAATAAACTCGTCCAACTCCTCGTCGCCTTCACCGACCTCGAACTGAACGACGCGACAAATGTGGCGACTTTTCAGACGAGACGAGAGAAACATTGGCAGAAACTCGACTCAGAAACGCGGCTCTGTCCAACTCCTGAGTGAAGAGTCGCAGCAGAGAGAGTAAATACAGAAAGACATATGCAGAGTTTGATGATGGACCAATTTGATCACTGTCACTGCAGCTAAAACTTATCACTTTACATCGACAGTGTGTTTCAGAGTAGAATAAAACAATATTAAGGCTATCCCTAGGCCTATTTAGTTGTTGCTGGGAGAAATTATTATATCATTGGCATCAAATCATGAGTGTTTCTACTCTTTTCCTATTCTATACAAAGAAGTTAGTCTGGTGTCCTGTCCCTTCACATAAGTTTTGTTTCTATGGGCAGAACAATCACAAACAGAGTAACCACTCAGAGAAATGAAAGGCGGGACATAAGCAAAGCACCACTGACCTGTATCCAAAAATAAACATGGCTGATTCCTGTCGGTTTTGTCAATAAAACACCAGCAAACTGCGCTCTAAATTCTGAGCAGCTCTGTCCTTATTTGTGAACAGGGACAGCAGCAGAAGCCAGTTGTACAAAGACTTGTGGAGAAAAAGTGGGTTTGTTTGAATGTGGTGGGACGTCAGAGGGACTTTACTGTTGTTAAAATGGAAACAAGACAAAGACAAAAATCCCACAGAGGACTGAACAACAACGAGGACGAAGGAAAGACCTAAACACTGTTAATCAGAGAGGAGAAGTTATTAAATTCATTGTTTTCGTGTTTGCAAGACACACTGCAGGTAAACTGTGATAGGCCAGTTCCAAATCGACCGGAGAGAAACACTTTGCTGCAAGTAAGGTGTAACCCACGTCTCCAAATCACATTCAAATATCTCCTCCTCCACTGCACTACCATTAGACCCCCCACAAGTGGCGCTGTGATAAAAATGACAGCCCCGATGCCACTTCCTGTCTCCACTTCCTGCTCCCGGCTGTGGACTGTAGCGCGTGGCAGAGGCTGCACAAAACCACTCGCGGTTTCCTGAATTCTACACCAAAAATTCTCAAACTCAATGGTCAGGTTTTTTTTTCCCCAACACCATGAACTCTGATTCCTCGTTCTGAGGTGGCGAGCTAAAACCTACGAACAATCTACGAACTGGTAGGATCTTTTTGTTTTTCCCTTTCGTTATCCGGACTCAGGATTTTTTTGGGGATTATTTTTGTGTTGAACTCAACCGAGGAACTTGAACTAATCAAAGGAAAAAAAATTCTTTGATACAAAACTTGAAAAGGAACTTGAACTAAAGGGGTGTATGGTGTATTTTTTTTCCCGTGGTCTTTTGCCGCACTGGTATTTATGTCAATTATTTATTTTGTTTGTTTTTTTGTACTGTCTCAATTTATTTAATATATTCAGCTAAACTTATTTCTGTCTCCTGTGTGTTTCATTCTCCCCAAGCTCCCATAACGAATCCGGTTCTTCTGTCAGTCATATGCATCCCATTGCAATAACTCAGCCTTAACGTCTCAAACTTTTAGGTTAGCGTTACAAAGGCCTTTACTACTTTTGAAAAGAAAGTAAGTAGGTGGAAGAAAACCTAGAGAGGTGGAGGTATGCTCTGGAAACGAGAGGAATGAAAGGTTAGTTGAAGCAAGAAGGAATACATGTGTGAGTGAGAGAGACCCCAGTGGAGCAGAGAGGGTTTTCAGCACTTGTGGTCGACGGTTCAGAGCGATGGAGAGAGTAGAAGACAGGTGAACAGGTGTGAGCAGCAGAAAAGGAGAAAAGTGCAAAGTGTTGTATGGTTTAGAGACAGATGCCCAGAGGAACAGACAGGAGTCAGAGCTGAAGATGTTTCTGTTCTCTTTGTTCATGACAAGGATGATTAGTTTGTGAGCTCGTGAGAGAGAGGTTCTGGAGATAAAGTTTCCAGACTGAGATGGTTTGGAAACTCCAAAACTCACATAAGCTGTCCACTCTTTCCTGATCCTATCCATTCTCTTTACCATTGTTGTTGTCAATTATGGTGAAATACGGACAAAAGATGGACTTGCAATGATCACAGAAGAAAAGATGATTTTGGCCCTGAGACAAAACTTGTATGAATTAGTGATATACTGGAGTCTATGGCCAGTGGGATCATGGGTGAACTGTCAAAACTGTGAGAATACAATTCACTCCAATGGTCTCTCTGTAAACCATCGATAACCGTCATGTTCACGCTCTCCGCGTTTTTAAATATTCTCAGCCTCTTATGTGATATTGAGCTAAATCTGATGGATCTGTGTAAAAGTGAGGACTTCGCCAAAGCAAAACCTCTTCAGCAAAAATCAATGAGAGTTTGATTCATGAGATTCCCATTTCTCCTCCCTTTGTTTCACACCGACTCTACAACGATCCATCACGCACGGAGATCTGAGCTGCAGAAAATATGTGTGTTATGAGTGTTTTTCAGACCTTATCCGGGACATTATAAATCCAGATGCAAGGGGTCACAAACCAGCGTACAGTACTCTTTGTGACAGTTCTAAGCCTGGATAAAGGAAGAGGGTTGAGGCAGATGATTTCCTGTGGAGACTCCAGAAGGAAAAAGCCAAAAGGAGAGAAGAATCCAGGACAGAACTAGTTTAGCAAATGGAGTTAAGGGACTATCCAGGCCATCTATACCCATTCAAGTAGTTTTCGGCATTTTTCTAACTATCTTCACCATATTTGGTTGGTTTGACATTTTCCTTCATTAATTTGCCAATGAGCAACACATTTTTACTGTGGATCTTGAACATTGTATAGATTCCAGGAAATTTCAAAGGATCCTGTGATATTGCGGAATTAGGCCATAAATACCAACTCCAGCCACAAGGGGTCAGTAAAGGAACAAATGATTAGCTTCAGTGGATTCTTAAACGGTTTTGGAGCTAAATGCAGCAGCAGTGGCTCAGTCGGTAGAGACGTTTGAACCTTGATTTGAGTAATGTTTTATTAAATTAGATTTATTAACTAATATGTCTAGAGGGTCTTAATTTTAAGCCATTTTTACTTATTTCAAGCAAAATTATCTGCCAAAAGGGTAAGTGGAATTTTTATACCCCAATGGCAGATAATTTTGCTTGAAATAAGTAAAAATGGCTTAAAATTAAGACTAAGACTAAAGATAAGACTAAGATTAAATTGAAACAAGTCAAATAATTTAGCCTAGTAAGTAAATAAATATAATCTAGTAAAAAAAAAAAAAACCACTCAAATCAAGGTTAATAATGTCAATTCAAGTCATTTTAACTAATGCTAGATATTGATTTTTTGCAGGATATTATTATTATTATTAAATGGATTTACCCCTGAACTAGAAGATTGCTGACACAGTAAACTGATAGGGCTTTGGCAGCTTTGAGTTTTTGTTACAGTTTATAGAGATTAACCTTCTTCTCTCACTCCAACTAACTTCATCTCCTCTTTCTCTACATCCATAAACCTCCTCTCTGGTCTTCCTCTAGGCCTCCAGCTCTAACCTCAGCCTCATCCTTCCACCCATCACTGTCCCTCCTCTGTACACGTCCAAAACCATCTCAGTCTGACTTTATCCTCTGTCCCGCTGATGGACTCGTGAACAAATCCTCTCCATCCTCAAACAGAAACATCTCCAGCTCTGCTACCTCCAGGTTTTCCTCGTTTTCCAGGATGGCATTGTTTGTTTTGTATTTTTTTTGTGTGTGTGTGTAACATGACAATCACTCGTTCTTCCTCTCTCCCTCTTTCTCTCTGTCTCTCATTCGGGGCCAGATCAATGTCCATTGTTCCAGCTCTGACCTTGTGTGGAGGTAGTTACCGCTGTCTCCCTCACACAAAGACGCCAAGGTCACAGGCCCGATCAATGCCAGGTTCACAACAAAAACCATCCTCCAACTGTAGTCACCAATTTCATGTATGTCCTAGGATGTGTGGAGGATTTTTGCAGCACAATTTGAAAACAGTGTGCACAGGAATAACTGCATGGATCACTATTGTTCAGGTTTTTAATGAATGAAACTGGTGAAAGCTTTGTCCAATCACATGCAAGAAGGTCTGCAGATACTGTATAGTAATGGATGTTGGTTCTGTTGGTTGTTGGTCTACACATCTTCTCTAAACGGAATCAACAGTGGCGGTAAATCCTCCTATTTAATATTATGCTAGTCTATTTATCACGAGCTATCTATAAAAATCCTTAAAGGTAGTCTTTCTGAAAAAGTGTTGGACTCCTTTGCATTAGTATTTCAGGTTAAAATAATGTATTTGTGGCAGAGAACACTTGGATTAGGAGTCTGTCGTCCCCTGCTGGCAACAGTAAGGACAGGACAGAGCATAAAATGGCTAATAGGCAACATGAAGCTAACAGATAGATTTCTGAGCTTCGTAGTGACGGAGATTTAAGGCTGAAATGATCAGAACGAGTCCGGTGACGGTGCTTTAGAAACGCGCAGGAGCACTTCCTGGTTTCATTTGTCTACTGTAGAGCTAGTGAGACCGAACGTTTGTAGCTCTGGAGAAGGGCAGCGCCTCAGCATACAGGATTACTCAAACAGAATACTACTCCAGGTCCTGTTTCTGAGGAGGAGACCACATTAGAACAGGGTTTTTAGCATCTGCAGAGCCTCCACAGTCAGTATTTAAGCTGCTCTGAGCCACAGATTAGATTTTTCAATATGGCTTTTTTTTTTTTTTTTTTTGACATCCTGTACAATTAAAAACCTGAATTAATCAAATCAATTCAATCTACTGCAGCCCTTATCTACTCTAATCATTTAAAATGTTAAAATTAGTATGTGATACGCGCAAACTAAACAAAATTGTAAACTACAAACGCTTTAAACACCACAGCAGCGGTGTGAACAAAAGCATAACGTCAGAGTCTCTGTGCTTCAGAACCATCCATCTCCATTACACTTCCACAGATCTTATTTTTCCTAATCCACTTTTTTTCACCAAACACTAACCTCTAATCATGCCCGGCCCGTCTCCTCTGTTCATAATCACTCATTTCTTTGCCAAATTCCTGGCGGCGCCTCTCCCTCTCCCCTCTGCCCGTACAGCGGCGCGGCGCTGTGTGGTGTTCGCAGGTCCGGCTCTAAACTGTGTAAAATCATATATTATTGAACTGTGGGGGAGGAGGAGAGTCAGCGGGAGCCAAGGTCGGCGCGATCTGCCCGAGGAGCTGTCGATCAATATCATTTGGTCAATAACTTCTTTATTACGAGCGCTATCACTCGGAGCGATATAATTTTGGAGTTAAAACTGTTTTTTTCACTGGCCCCAGCTGTAGATGCAGTTGGGATATGGAGCTAAAATGCAAAAGGCCGTTGATATAAAAGTCCGATGTTTGTTTGAGATGTTGTTGATCAGAGCTGAGAGAGGAGACGTGGCTCGTTTCTGTTTTATCATTTGTCCTTATTTTAAATTTCACGTATTGATCGCTGCGTTTGCATAATTATCGATCGAGGACATGACTTGTTGGAGTCTGATGGGTCTTTAATGGAGGCAGGAAGATCAAATGTGAAAGTCGCACTGAAGACTGAACTCTGAACCACAGAGAGAGCGGAATGCATGTTTCTGTGTTCTCTTGATGGTATGAGATTTTATATTTATGCATTTGTATTGCATATGAATATTAAAATCAATTAAAGCGGAACTCTGCTCGTTTTTTCTCTGTTTTTGCCTCAAGTTCCTCTCTGGAGCGCCCCCTACATTTGGGAGGGCAGCACTTTCGCAAACACTCATAAGTCCAGTTGACTTCTGTGTGATCCCTCGCTTTACTTTACTTTTCTCTTCCTTCTAGATGTACAAGTTTTTCAGTTCAGTTCAGTTTATTCAGTCACATAAAGCATTGACCACAGTAAACCACAACAAAACAGTAATTATATTAATGCCAAACCTAGTTACAACTGCTTAACTTACACTTGAAAATATTATAACAAAAATAAAAAAGGAAAGAAAAAATAATTTACAGCCAAAACTCTCAAATATAGAAGTGTAAAATACGCGAAATAAAGCCACTTCGTAAGACTCAAGACTTCCAGTGTTATAAGTTATGGTTAAGAGTACAGTTCTTATGAGATATGAAAATAGTTTTTGGTTCAATACAATATTATTTTACTTTGCACATTCAGCTGGACGTTTAAAAGATGACACCACATTCTCAGAGCTACACTTTATTCTGCCGATAGGTAACATGTTTTTCAGTAGTCACTAAATCCCTGTCCATACATAAAACCACATTTTAATTTTATTTTGGCTTACTTTAAAATATACACTAAAACTTAAATATATTGTAAAAAAACACAAATTTGGGTTGTGACTATTGACAAAAACTGGCCAAAAATGCTCCTGTACATTTACAAAAACAGCAAAAATCTTCTAACAGCGTTGTTATTGTGTTGTTTTGTCGTAGTAGTTTGTCACCTCCAAATATTCTGCTCAGAGTCCCTCATGAGAAAAGTTTTCAATGGAAGATTTTCTTTTTTGCCAGGACACAATGTACACTGTCGACCTGTTTAGATGTTAAAATGATTAGAAACAATAACTCATCACTATTAATAAACTGTTGTGAAGTATGAATTAATATGTAATTAACAATGTTTTAATGAATAAACCATTCATGGATACTGAATTATTTTCGATGTTCAGAATTTTGCATTTACATGAGCTTTGTTACTTAGGAAATAAACATTAATAGCAATGTTTATAACTCAATAGTGTTTATAAATATGGTAATACTTCTCTTAATGCTTAAGAGAGTGAGTTCTTCTAAAGTGTTACCAAAAGACCTAGAGGTGACTGGATGCACCCTCTGCCTATCCCAACGCTCCTGAAACCACAGAAATGATCAAAACTTTGCTGTTAAAAATGTTAGTTTTGTTGTAAAACTTCAAAAGGATGTTCCAGAGACGGTTGCTCACATAATGAGAGTAATTAAAAAACATCTTCCGCTGTTTTCTCTCATCTTTGTAATAAAGACATGCAAATGGTCCTTTTATCGCTCCATGTCCCCAACAGATGAACACTTCAGGGTGCACTGGGAAAACAAAAGATTACAATCAAACTCTACAGTAAAAATAACCCTGTGTTTGCAGGAAAAAAAGTACGTCCATTTCTCCAAACCAATGTGAAAAACAAGCCTCGTGTTTGAAGGACGAGCTGCACAGTTACGGAGCTATGTTCACTTTTCGTGCATCTTTCTTCGTTTAATACTCAGAGAGGTCACAACACCGACAAATTTAACAATTACCGAGGTCAGAGTTCAAGGATCATTCCCAGGCAATTGATCACGCTTTCCCAGGCCTTGAAATACCAATCACTGCTGTGGACCATGTGAACGCGAAATAGTGATACTTCTCAACCAAAATACTAAGTAGAAAGTACTTTATTGGACCACCCCTTGAATATTTTCCCATGCAAAATATATCTCCCTATATATTTACATAATGGAGGTAATACTAACTTCAACCTAGATCTATATTTCAACAAAACATGTTAGCCAAGTTTAGTCCTGATCTAGACTCAGATTAGTCCAAGATTTAGCCAAGTTTAGTCCTGATCTAGACTCAGATTAGTCCAAGGTTTGGCCAAGTTTAGTCCTGATCTAGACTCAGATTAGTCCAAAGTTTGGCCAAGTTTAGTCCTGATCTAGACTCAGATTAGTCCAAGGTTTGGCCAAGTTTAGTCCTGATCTAGACTCAGATTAGTCCTGGTTTAGGCGGAGTTTAGTTTACAACTTGTTTAGACCCTGTTTAGTCCTGAATTAGGCCAAGTTAAATTCTTGTTTAGACCCTGGTTAGTCCTGGTGTAGACCCTGTTTAGATCTGGTTTAAGCCCAATTTAATCCTGCTTTTGTTCTGGTGTGCGCCCGGTTTAGTTTTGGTTTAGCTGGGTAATGCTTTCAGATTAAATCGCTATATATTAAATTTTAGGTTTTGACCTGCATTTGTTCTTAGTCCATTAAAGGAAACCCAAATAAATGATCGCTGACTCTGATGTACGCTGCCTTTAGCTTTGATCAGAATGAACCACGTCTCACCGTCTTTCTCTTGTAGGATTCATCCCAGTAACCAGAGAGTTATTCCCACACTGCGCCTGTGTAAGTGCGGTATTCCCGGTGTAATCCCACACACGGCGGGTCACACTCCTGTCCATCACACCTCCCTCTGGAGACTCCACGCCTCGACCCCGAAACTCCAACTCTGGGTCGACTAAAACACTTCCACATTTCACAAACACACGCAGGGAGTGTGAGTGTTTTCAGAGGAACAGCTGACCCCAGAACTGTCTGACCTCTGACCTCTGCTTCAGCACTCCTACCACTACAAGCACTGTACTCCACCTCTGCACTACGTCTTATTCTGAGTTAAAGGATTGCATTTTCCCCATCCGTTATAGATCCATGAAGCTATATAGTCAAAAAGATGAGGTAAGTGCTTCAAGATGTGTCCCTGAAGTCTGGAATCTCGTGAAAAAGCAGCACATCGCAGTTAGAGCCAAACAACAAGCTAGCGATGGCTTTATTTCTACGTTTTCGTCACGGCATAGGGCAGAAAAAAATGTTGTATGAGGGGAAAATGAAAGCAAAGCCGAGCGAGGGGTCACACAGGAGTCAACTGGACTTGTGAGTGTTTAAGATGCTTTACTCAGAAATGTAGGGGGCGCTCCAGAGAGGATTGTTCTGCTTTAGCTGAGGGCCATTACCTTGAATTTTGTCCTCAAGATGTTCACGATAAACAGGTTTTTTTCAAATCTGACTTCAGTGTTGCCAGATTGGGCTTCTTTTGAACATCTTGGGCTGGAAAAACTAGCATTGGGCTGGTTTATAAAATTTGGGTGGTAGACAATATTCTGGAGAAAATACCAACAAATACTCACAATTTTATACCTTTATAAGTAGAAATACACTTTCAATGTGCATTTCAATTCCTCCCACTCATATCATCAGTTCATTTGTTTTAAAATGAGAGATTTTTGTTTGGTTGCTTACCAAACTCTCAAGTTTTCTGTGGTTTCTATGATGCCCTGACGAAGGCTTTGGTACTTCTTTGTGTTACTTTTTTTTAGTGCTGCTGTTAGGTTTTGTGTTCTTTCTTACATATATTGGTTTTAAAATGTCCAGTGGTTGTGCTTTAGGATGATTTTTATTGTGTTGGGCAGGTTTTAAGTTCTGTTTGGGCTGGAAACTGTCAGTGTGATCTGGCAACCCTGCCTGACTTCCTGATGTGTGTTTCTGCTCTGGTTCCACTCGTTTCTTTCCTCGTGTTTCCTCTTTGCCCCACTGTAGAGTACGTACGTCTCTGTTTTGCACCAGTGCCTTGTTTACCAGTCCAAGGTTACCGCCGCACCACTGGGACCTCGAACGCACCACCACTCCGCTGCGGTGGTGCGTTCAGGGCCCAGAGGTAAAGGGTGAGGGGCAGGCAGGAGTCGGTCCTGGATGTAACCAGTGACCCTCAAACTCAACGCTCCAGGCCCTAGATCCAGAACACACAGAGCTCACCTGGTCCCGAGTACAGATACTCCACAGTCTATTTTTACTGCATTGCTTATCCATTTGTGAACTTTGTATGTTGTTTGCAGGCCATTGGTACTCACACAGTCGAGCACAATGTTTGCCAAAAGGTTGATGGGGAACAAAATGTGTGTTGTAGGGAAGTTTAAGCCCAATATTGTTACGATGACATAAACTGGTGACATTTATTTGTGAACACTCACATCAGGCCAACTGTACTGTGTCCAGGCCTGGAACGCCCCAAAAGCACGGGACGTTCAGCTGAAGTGAGTGCTCTCCATAAGTGCCCAGGTGTGGTACACTTCAGGACTTCACCATGGTTGGCGGCAGCACGGTCGCTCATGCACACGGACAACTACCGTATTTTCTGGACTATAAGTCGCAGCTTTTTCCATCGTCTGGCTAGGGGTGCGACGTATACTCAGGTGTGACTTATATATTAAAATATTTCAGGTGTTGGTTAGAGGGCGCTCTAGGCTTGTGTACCAGCATCTGCTGCACCTGTACCACTGACAATTTAAAATGTAAACATTACCACTAACAACTTAGGCTATAAAGACAACTGAGAAAGAGCGGAATAATTGGAAATGGAACTGATGCTGAGTCTGACGACAGCCACGCAGAGGAGGAAGCGGCGCTTCGTCTACCTCCGGAGTTGGCGGAGTTGTTCAGAAGCGACACCGAGGATGAAGAATTTAAAGGATTTAGCGATTAGGAGTGAGATGGTGAGTTTGGTGAACTTGTTATATTATGTTCTTTATGCTATAGTTATGTGAATAACTGTTAATATATTACGTTAACATACGAGACACCTATTCAGTTCGTTGTTTATGCTTCATGTAGCTCAATAACCATCAATGTGTTACGTTAGCATAGCGCACACCTATTCAGCTGTTGTTCTCTATTCTATTATTACTATAACTTGCCTTTCAACATGAAATGTCTGTTCTTGGTGTCGGGTTTTGTAAAATAAATTTCCCCCAAAAATGCGACTTATAGTCCAGTGCAACTTATATACCTTTTTACTTCTTCATTGTGCATTTTTTGGACTCCGGAGCGACTTATAGTCTGGAAAATACGGTAACCCCCAGTTTGTACCAAAAACAACGCCCGAAACAACAACTGCTGTCTGTTTAATCAGTCTGACAAGAACCATACCAAGAACGACTCACTGTTTTGCTGAAGATAGGTTGGAGTTGTATTTTTTGATCAGCAGCCAAGAATCACAGGAAACAGGCTCCAAGTGTCAAAGTAAACTTCCTCTACACTTTCAAAATAAAGGCTCACTGACACAGCGGTAATGCAAACATCACACACCAAGAAATGTATTCTTAAGGAGAGATGTAACATAATTTGCGACACCAAGCAGCCATTTTACAAAAGACAAGATGAAGAAGTTGAAGGCCTGGGGCTCAGTGGCCACAGCTTTGAGTGTAGACGGTGAGTGTTGTGTAAAACAGAGAAGGGAGAGCAACACAAACGGCAGAGCAGCAGCAGCTCGACCGCGCTCGCTGTAAACTGATGCTTTTCAACATACGAGCGCAAATCAATCTGTCTCCACGGCACACACCTGTAAAATGGGAATAAAAACATTTATAAATGCTCATAACGTCACTAATCCTCTCACTCACCTTTCTAAGAGGAGGACACACAGCGACAGTAGTTTTAAACCCTGACTTTTGCCTTACCATTACCGTTACTTTTTGATAAAACCTTTTCAAAATCAAACCAACCCTCCAGAAACCAGTACAGGTAAAAACTTCACCTTCATTACCTCCAAGGCAGAGGGAAAATAATTTCTGGAAAAAGTGGGTCATAACCAGAGCTTGATATTAACTTTTTTGTTCACTGGCCACTGTGTGTAGTCTTTGTCAAAAGTTACAAGCCAATTTGTGATTTTACTAGCCACGATTTAATTAGTGGAGTTTTTCTGTACATTTTTTAGTATACAGTAACCTTAAAGAAATGTCAAATTTGGTTTTATGCCTGGGCAGAGATTCATCAATTATATATATGAAAAAACTGGTTTAAATTGTATCTCTGTGAATGTAATGTAACATCTTTTAAAACATTAAATATTTTTTTAAATTACAATTTTTTTAATATTTTTTTAAGAAAAGGTCCAAAGTGCTCAGGAAGTTTTTATCAGTTTGTTATTCTAAAGGTGGGTGCTCTTTGGTGTTTGGGAACAAAGAAACACCTTGAGCCACATGAAATAAAGGCTTTTTAAACTTCAGGTGTATGAAGAGTGCCTTGTTTTTGTCTATATTTTTTACAAATTTTCTTTCTTCAATCATGATGAATTACTATATAATAAGTGATGTAACGTATGTGTGTCCTGAGTCGGACACTTTCAGCTAAAATTCTATTACTTTTTTATCTTCAACAAGTCATAAAGTCACTCATTTATTATCTTCATTAATGCAAATTGTATAAAATAAAAGTATATTTTCTTACGTTTATAACGATATATTGGTTGGATAGCTTCTTTTACAAATATTTTGTTGCAGCTGTATGAAATAGCGCTATCGTCCGAGGTTTAAGCTCGGCAGTGCTATGGCCCTGAGTCGGACACGCTCACCTTTCTGGCTTTTTCAGCCTTATTTTTTGGATTTTTCGGCTCTAATTTAAGGCTTAGATATTTACGTTAACAAATTTTCACACCCGGTTCCTTGTTTCCGTCTTTCAAAATAAGATTGTGGGCTAAGCTAACGTTAATCAGAAAATAATAAGACGGACAAAGTTAGCTACAAAAACACTAAGATCACTGAAAGAACGTCGCCCGAGTGTGACCTGAGCGTTCCCTGCGCATTTCCCGATCAAAATTACTTTCATATCATGATTATTTTATAAACACTTAGCATAAATACACAAAAATTACCACAGAGGTAGAGCAATATGTGGAGTTTTTGTTTATCTACCGTTAGCCAGTTAACGTCTTTGCGAGCGTCTGTTAGAAGACTGAAAAATAGCAAAAGGTGAGCGACTCAGGACACACATACGTTACACTGAAGCAGAGAAACATAAATTCAGGCCTAACCTCTGAAGTTAAGATTTGGCCTAAGTATGTGTAAAATGAATCCGGCCAAAGTGGCAGTGGGAGTATTTGTATCATTAGCCAAAATAAAAATCCACCTGCATTTGTGTGGATGGCGAGGGTTAATGTCAGGCCCTGGTACTGACTCCAGACCTGAGTGCCACTGACACAGAGCGAGGCACAAACTGGAACCAGCGACCTAAATTCCATCCCCACGTTCTGGTAGGAGTTGTGTGGACATGAAAGCCGCCCCGTCCCGGCCGCGTCCGCGCTCTCCAGCAGCTCTCGCTCTAATCTTCCTCTCCGCTCCTTCCTGTCGTCAGTGTCACACATTCATTATTAATGCCCCTCGTCTTGTTCGGCTCTATTAGAAAGTCTTGTATCAGCTGCTCAGGGCCAGAGGAGGACAGCGAAAGACGGGGGAAGAAAAAAAAAAATCAAAATGAAGACGTTGGAGCCGGCTGTAATCACTGTGTCCGCTGCTCTGTATGCTAATGCCCCCTGTCTCCATACTGCTGACTGCGACATGTAATATAAATGAAGTTTTCGGTCCTGGGGAGATTGGAGGCCGCTGTTAGCCGTGCGGAACCTCGCCGCTAAGCTAATGTCGTAATGAAAGTCTTTTACATGGAAATTGGCATCTTTATCCGCGTCTCGGAGGGATTATTCTGAGTCGGACACAGAGTATGTTACTTATACACGGCGTAAATACACAGGGGACAGCAACGATACTGTCACATATACAATACTTTATTTTACCCCCAACAGAATCTGCTTAAAGGCTGCAGAGCTCATACACAATACTGAGGTTTAGACAGCGGTTCTAAAGCGGCGGGTCAGAAGAAGTTTCAATGTTTAACTCATTTGAAGCCTAAATGTCGTTTTAATTGCATCAAAAGTGAAACAGATTTTTAAAAACACATGTAAAGATAGTAGTAAAATAACAATCAATGCTTTACAGTTTCACCAAGTTCCACCTTAAATAATCTGAAATAAGCCATAGACCCTTTTCACGATGACGTCAGACAACCTCCGTTTTGAGACGATGGGATGTATCTTCATTTCCAGTGCTGCTGCTCGCCAGTAAGGAATTTACTCGGAGTCTTAAAAATTGGCCAAATATAAGGCTACATGATGTACAGAAACTCGAAAAGGGATATACATTTTTCATTGAGGGTTACTTATTTGATTATGAAGGTAAGTGTTTTGTCTTGTAGCTAAAGCTAGTAGTTGTTAATGCTGTAGTGTTAGCAATCGGTCTAACGGGGTGTGCGATAAAACAATATTAGATTATGTTACAATCTAAATGAATGACAGTCTGCTTGTCTGAAAGGCTCACTGCATAGTACTGCAATGAACTTCTAATTAGACCTGAAAAGTCTAATATTTTGTCACAGACTGATCACTATAGCAGAGTCAGTGTTCGAGCACAGAGCTTTACTAAATGAAAATATACTGTAGTACTATCCAGTGGTATTTCCTGATAAGCAGATTGTCAAATATTCAGATAAACTCAGATCATGACATGATCTAACACTGTTTTATAGCGCAGCTCTATCACTTAGCCATGTTGCTAACGCTATCTAGCTACATAACAAAGCACTCACTTCATAATCCAAGTATCCTTGGTTGAAGAATTAATATCCTTTCGCAAGTTTTGAACATTTTGTGGGTAAATATTCATTTGAAAATTGCTGTATATTGTGTAAACTTGTAAACGGCAATTTAAAAAAAAAGTCTGGGTGAATTTCTTATGGGAAAAGCACGGCACCGGAACTGAAGATACATCCCATCGTCTCAAAACGGAAGTTTTCTGACGTCACGTGAAAAGGGTCTATTCTGACTTTTGTTGTTGACCTGACCCAACATTAACCCTTTAACTGGCCTTGTAACTGCACGGCTGAACTTTTTTGACCTGTTTGTTCCCATTCAACTCTGTGAACAGTGTGTAACACCGACTACTTCAACGAAATATCACTGTCTGAAAAAAATGTCTTGTAAGAAATGTAAAACTCTGTGCTGACCTGCAAATGAGAAATTACTCGGTGCAAGTGCAAACTTTTGATTGTGTAGATTCGCTCTACCTTTGATCCGAAATAGAACAAATTTTTAATCGTGCTCTATCAAATAAAATTTAAATTGAAAAAAATTATGTTATGTTTGGATACAGCAAAACTATTCATCAAAATATTAAATATATCCTTAATCAGTTTATTATCCATGCAAAATATTATATTCATAAACGTAAATGGGCAAGGAAAACGCCACGCATACAAGAATTCATAATTGAGATGGACAGATACATATCACTCATAAACAAAATGGAAAATAAAAAAGCAATAACATTCTCCATGAGATATATGGACCTTTTTAAAGGGGACCTGTTGTGCTTTTTTAATATTGCTTTTTGATGGGACAAGATGTTCAATCCAACAGAAAAATTAAAAAAAAATAATAATAATAATAAAAAAAACTCTCTAAGCATTTAAGTATATGATTTGTATGGTTTACCCCTTTGTCGTTTTTGTTTTGTTTGTCATTATTGCTTTATTGTCATAGCTGTTTGTATTGTGATTTATTTCGGTTATTTATGAGTAAATGTATAAGTTAATAATAAAATAAATAAGTACAAAAAAAAAAAAAACTTACAGGCAAGAAAACAATCTTTGTAGATATGATTACTAGAGCCCCCAACAATCATATTTTAGTTGAAGAGAGTAGTTCTGACAATAAAATATACGTCTGTGGTTCCTCAGTGGTTGCTCAGTTGAGATGTCAGGTTAAGGATGACAGGAGTGCAGTGTTTGAATGATGAGTACTAGCTACTGTAGTATAAAAACTACAGTATGCAGTATAATTTTACACACTAAGGCACATGAGAGGGGCCCATTGAGAGTCCTGTGTTGGTGGGTTATGCTCAGTCTGGGCATGACTCCAGCTTTTCTTTTGATAAAAAATATAAAAAAATGTATGATGCATAATTCCTTCACAGTTTTTACTTAATGATGACAAAGTTTAGTTATAGTTAGTGAGTTTAGTTTTTGTGACACTGATTGTAAAGAAAGTATTACTAGTCTTTAAGAAAGTACAGTGCACTTTTTGTAGCTTAAAAACACGATATATGGACGTACAGACTAGGGCTGCACAATATATCGCAAAATTATTGTTATCGCAATATCAGCAAACGCAATATTCGTATCGCAATAACACTGTGGTCTTCCATCTGACAGAGATTTACACTGAAGAATCATTTTCCACCAGAGCCTTAAAAGAACATGTGTTGTGACTAAATAAAAATGTTTAAAAAGTCCAGTTTTAGTGGTTATTTAATTAATTTAGTCACAGCTTAGCCTTGTTTTATTCCTGGTTTAGTCTGTGTTAAGTTTTGATTTTGTCGCTGTTTTGACTTGTAAATACAGGAACTTACATTTTTGTGAAATGTAGTGAATTTAACTCACTATGTTCAAAAAGTAGGCTTTATTTTCAAATATCGCAATAATATTGTTATCGCAATTTTCAACATAGTTATCGAATATCGCATGTTTTCTCCATATCGTGCAGCCCTAGTATAGATGTATAGCTTCATAGCTTTGTGAAAAGCTGCACTGGGGCCCCTCTTTACCACCTTACGCCAAGGGCCCTGCTTTCTGATTGGACTATCTGAATATTAGTAGTAATAGATTTTTTACACAATTTCTAAGTGTGGAAGTGAAAGCCTTAACAAGAAAAAGTAATCACATTAAAACGACAATGGTTATGGGAAAAGTAGGTTGGAAAAATGTATCAGGGATAAAAAAGTGTGATAATCATGGCTCCAGATAATGTCTTACCCCAAATTTACACTGAGAACTATATCTTGCATCTGCCTAAACATTAATTTACACCAACGGCGTTAGAGCTGGGTGCTTGATGTTTACATTACAGCCATGTTTTACTGAGCCTTTGTTATGACAGTGCAGCAGAAGTTTGTTTTGACTGCTAGATTGTCATTGTGCTGCTGTAAAAACAAAAAACAAAAACTCTCTTTAGCGGCGCGGCGAGTCGTTCCTGGATGCGCTCGAGTCGTCGCCGCTGTGAATTGTCAGAGAAACATAGAAAGCAGTTTATTTCCATGCTTTTGATATCATTAATGTTTTTTGTTCCAGTGGTCATTTGATCAGGGAACCTTTATGTATTTTAGCTTTTGTATACATAAAGAGAAAAGATAATTAAGTGACTTGACGGTGTCGTTGGTGTGATGTGTTTCCTTTACAATCTGCTGTTAGGTAATGCAAAGCTAGAAATAATAATGATTCTTACCTCTGCCCAGTAGATTTTAATTGGACAGTCCTGTTATAAACGATCAACCGCGAAAAGCTGCCTCCCCCGCCTCTGCAGATCTGTCAGGGGCCCCTCCTCCCCTCTCTGCCGTCGCTCGGCTGGGGCCCGGAGCCAGCCGCCAGATTCATATCACCGTAACCTGTTACTTAATTCATTACGGGGGATACAGGCTAATTTGATTTGATATTATTTTAATAAAGTTCTGTGATATCCGAGATTGTTTCAGGCTATCAAAATAATTTTCCAGTGATTAGCGTTCGTCAGCGGGAGCCTTTGATAGCAGCGGTTCGGCCGGGGCTGTCCTGAATACATTAGAGACCCCTCTCACACACACACACCGGCGGTCAGAGCAGCGATGTTCTGCTTAACCTCATCATTTTTCAATTTTCTATTAAATTTTACTCAAAGTGAAGCCAACAGCAAATGTGAGCAGCCTGGTCACACGTGGATATAAATGGAAAGAGAACATGTGACGTGAGAAAGGAAGAATGAGCTGCTGGCGTGGATTAAACGTGCGTTGTGTGAGAGTTACAGCACAGTACAGGGGTTGTGTTATGTTTTTAGGTCAAGATATGTTATTGTCTCATTAACTAATTGCTTAAAGCTCCCATATTCTGCTTTTCTCAGTCTTTCTGAACTAATGTTGGACTCCTTTGCATTCAGGTTTTATAATTTAAAAAAATGTATCTGTATTGTTATGTATTGCAGAAAACGCTTGGCTAGGTGTCTGTTGCCCCCTGCTGGCAATAGTGTGGACTGGACAGAGCATAAAATGGCTGCTTAGCACAGCTGTTAGCAACAATGACAGCAGTTTAAGTGGTGTTTAAATGATCAGAACGAGTCCGGTGACGGTGTCTGGGTTTTAGAAACGCGCAGGAGCACTTCCTGGTTTCACCGTGTCTATGTAGAGCTGTGAGACCGAGCGTTTTCAGCTCTGGAGAAGGGCAGTGCCTCAGCATACAGGATTACTCAAACAGAATACTACTGCAGCTCTGTTTTTGAGATCATATTAGAACATGGGTAAAAAAGAGGAAAAGTCGAGATAGCAGAATAGGGGAGCTTTAAACAAACATGATCCTCTGTAGCATGTTCCAAAATATTCATGATTACGATACAATACAAACAAATACCAGGAGTTACAAGCCGGGGGAATTTGGGAGTGCCCCACTGGTGCACCATTTTCTAAGTTCAAAAATATTTTCTCTCCCGTTAAAGATCCCTGAAAGGCAGTGGCAAGTCATTTTCTCTCTCTCTTCTGGTGATCTTTTTTAATTCTCTTTCTTTTTCTTTTTATTTTTTATTTTTTATTTTATGAACCCTCTGAGGCAAGCAAAAAAAAAAAAAAAAAAAAAAAAAAGGTGATGCTTATTTTATTTTTATTTTATTTTTTTACTTTATGACCCTTAAAAGGCAGGCAAAACTTGGGAAAAAAACAAACTGATATGTAAAGGGAATCTTCTAATATATAAAGATAGGATTAGATACACTGTATTTAGGTAAAAACAAGTCTGTCCTCCTAAATAACTTAATGTTTAAATGAATGCATGAATTGTGATTGTGTCTCGTTCCATGCAAAATCTTTTTGCATTTGGCCCTTGACCTACTTATACATTTCTGTTTTGGCCCTCTGAGGGACAAACGTTTGGGGACTCCTGCACTCGACATTTTTACAGAATAAAAAGAGCAGTGGTTCTCCAATTTTTCACTCCAATACCTCCTTTAACTGCCTGTAATGAGCTTAAATCAGGACTCACCCAGGATTAAAATAGATTTAATGTTAGGTCTGACTAAACAGAGACAAACATAGGACTGAATCCAGGACTAAAGCAGGTCTAAGCTCTGAACAACTTGAGCAAAACAGGACAGAGTCAGGATTAAACCCAGGACTAAACCTGATCTAAACCAGTCTGTAATCAATTTTTTGTTAACCCAGTCAGTGTGAGTAAAATATGCAGATAATTCCTCCATAACTGGGCCTCTCAGTGACATCTCTCTGTATTCCTGTGCCGTTAGCGCTCGCCCCTCTCGCGCCTCTGTCCCGTTGCACAAACACACGCAGGACTCGTCAGTATCAGATTCATCTCGTGGCTGGGAGCGGTGGAGGGGGCTACATCTGTCAGCGCCGCGCGGCAAAAGGCGACTCCGGTTCAGATACTATCTCCGCCTGAGCGCTGCATCAAAAGATTTAGAGTCCCGCCCGGGCCGCTCTCACCCCCGAGGAGGGCGAGACACCGGGCAGCAGGACAGCGAGCGCAGGGAGGGACGGGACAGATAAGACCGGGGTAATAACAGCCTGAGGGAGTCCAAGACGGAGGACGGAGGAGAGAAGAGGAGGAGAGGAGTGTGACCTGTTTCTGAGGAGCTGAGAGCAGGCTTCACTGAGGTTTACACAAAGGAAAATACAGCTCAGTCACAAAGGTTTGTACTGGAACATGCAGTGTGTGAAAAGGAGCTTGTCAAGTCCTATTTTTTAAACATTTTTCTTCCAAAACATTGATCCTACCCGACCCTATCTTTGTGCAGTGATTCCCACACTGACTTGGCACATTAACAAAAAAGGAAGCTGAATTTCATAAAGTATTTCATAAAATAAATGGTCCATTATGCACTGTTGAATTTCATCAAATTAGATATTAAGTGACATTAAAAGTGCACTAGAATGTGTTTAATTTCCATGAGTATGTCGTTCATTTATCAGCTTTAGTCTGGTTCTCTGACGTGAGCCTACTCTCACTTCAGAGCAGAGACGCTGTATAAATCCTACTGTTGAGCTTCAATGGATCTCTATGGGAGGGCAAACAAGCATTTTTTTTAATTTTTATTGCAAAAAAGCAATACACTGATAGGATAAATGAGCCAAAAATGTCCTGCCCCTGGACGCATGAGTCTCTAGGAGTGAATGGAACAGTGTGCGGGCTGTGACACTGCTGCTCGTTGATGATTGGTGGAACTGCAGAAAGATTTTGACTGGCAGCACATCGCCTTTTGACTGCGAAGCATGCGATGAACTGGAGGATGACAGAGACAGTCGTGCGCTGAAGGAGCTGTCCGGAGCATAAAATGGTTTACCTCATTTTTACCGTTACACTCTAAATAAACAAGGCTAATCATAGCGCTGTTGAGTCGCATGCAAACTCTAGATAACTAGATAGACTGGATAAACCCTTTATTGAACGCCAAAAGATAATTCTGGTGTAATTCCCTGGGAAAAGCCTGCTGTGGTCCAGGAATCAAACCCAGGACCTTCTTCCTTTGAGGCAGCACTTGCCCACAGAGCTGCCACAATTAGGTGACTAAATGTGCACATTTAGTCACCTAATTGTGGCAGCTCTGTGGGCAAGTGCTGCCTCAAAGGAAGAAGGTCCTGGGTTTGATTCCTGGACCACAGCAGGCTTTTCCCAGGGAATTACACCAGAATTATCTTTTGGCGTTCAATAAAGGGTTTATCCAGTCTATCTAGTTATCTAGAGTTTGCATGCAACTCAACAGCGCTATAATTAGCCTTGTTTATTTAGGTGGTTAATGCTCATCCATGTGTTAATGTCAGTTTTCTTCCTTCCAAAGACATAAATGTTCAGGTGAAGTGGTGAATCTAAACCTCCTGTCATTCTCTGTGCCATCCTCAGGCCTGGTATTGCTTGTGCAGTGTTGATTTAGAGTGTATCTGTATGCAGTAGCTCCAGAGTACATTACACCAGCCCTCCTCTCTCATATTCATATCATGCGAGCTGATCTTTCCCATTAGTCTCTGTGTGCGCCCTGTGAAGCCGGAGTAGCTCTGGTGAAATATGTGGCGTTTTATCAGCGGCAGATCCAGGTACATTCTCTTCTGTGTACGTCCTTGAACTCCTGCACCTCAAACTCGCGGCAGATTCTCTTTTTATGGCTCAAACGTGACGCCTTCTGCAAATAGAGACGCGGAATGATGCATCTCTGAAGTGTCCCTGTGTCCATATGGCACAATGACAGAGGGAGGTCCCAGAGAGAGAGACAGGTCCTGGGTCAGACGCAGCCGAACGGTACAAGCCTGGGGTTTGGTGAGTGGTCTTTCTTAATATTATAATTCTATATTATTAAATCATCATTTCAGACCCTTCATGTTGACCAAGGTGGATTGGACAAAATGAGCTGAGGTTACAGAAGGTGGTTTTTCCATTCAGCTCCAGGTTTTATCTACATAGCTCAACAAGTTGAATTTAAGACTTTTTTAAGACATTTGTAAAACCATTGCTTGAAAAAAAATTAAGATGTATTTCATAAGCCCACAGAGTACAGTAAGCTGAGTCATAAACGTGGCAGTGTTGTTTAATTGTGACGATTGCCACAAAGCATTTTGTTCTTGGTAAGAAAAAATCTGAGTTCTCAGTATCTGCGACGATAATACGCCTTTGAGAATTTAAGTGAAATAAGCTGTGAACACACATATTTAACCCTCTAAAGGCAGGCGTTGCAGATTTGCAAGCAGCTAAATGCTCATTACCTAATTACAAAAAAAAATTGTTTATTACTACCCCATATGATCATTTCCCCCAAATATCAGATTTCTCCTGTTACTAAAACTTAATTTGAGCCTAAGAGGGTTAAGACCTGTTTAAACATATTTAAGACCCATTACTTTGCAAATTTAAGCCTTTTTAAGGTCTTAATTTAGATTTTAAACATTTTTTTTTAGACTTTTTAAGAACCTGCAGAAACCCTGCCAATGCGTCTGTGAAACACACCATCAGAGCAGTCATATTGGCACAGAAAACATAAAAGTTAGTTACCTAAGGCAAGGCAAGGCAAGTTTATTTGTATAGCACAATTCATACACAGAGCAATTCAAAGTGCTTTACAGAAAAAAAAAGGCAAATTTAAAAGTACAAAACACAATTTAAACAATAAAATCAAATTTAAAAAGTATAATTAAGAATTAAGAATTTAAAATTAAATTAAGAGAGAAGAGTGCAGATAAAACACTTTCAGATTGTCATATGCACAATTAAAAAGAACAGTCTTAAGTCTGGACTTGAACATTGTCAGAGTAGAGGCCTGGCTAACATCGACAGGGAGACTGTTCCAGAGTTTAGCTGCAGAAAACTGAAACGCTGCTTCACCGAGTTTAGTCCTGACTCTAGGCACCAGCAGAAGACCTGTCCCTGAGGTTCTCAGAGTCCGAGAGGGCTCATATGGGACCAACAGGTCAGAGATGTACTGTGGTGCTAAGCCATGGAGAGACTTGTACACAGCAGAGATGTTTTAAAGTCTATTCTCTGAGCAACAGGAAGCCAGTGCAGAGACCTGAGGACAGGACTAATATGGTCGTACTTCCTGGTTTTGGTCAGGACCCGAGCAGCAGCGTTCAGGACGTCCTGCAGCTGTCTCACAGCTCGCTTAGTGAGTCCAGTGAGCAGTGTTACAATAGTCTAACCTGCTGGAGATAAACGCATGAATAAGTCTCTCTAGGTCTGGTTTAGACAGTATAACTTTGATTCTGGCAATGTTTTTGAGATGGTAAAATGCTGATGATGTTATAGATTTAATGTGACTGCTGAAGTTCAAGTCAGAGTCCATGATTACCCTGAGATTTCTAACCTGACTTGTAGGTTTTAGTGAAAGAGACTAGTTACCAGCCAGAAGAAAACCCTCTCCCAGACCCTCACCTGAAATCTTTAGGAGCGCCAGTGTTTGTACTTTTCACTCCCAGACATGATCCATGGACAGGCCCGAGCGCTGTGTCCAGAGCATGGATGCACAGTACGACCTGGATAATAATAAGACCTGCAGGACACCTACAGCTGAGAAAATTGACACAGTTTTGTAGTGTTTATTATCTATTTTCACACCATGGACTTTTTTCCTGTTTGAAATCTTTAATTTGGCCACAAAATAACGTTTTATGGTTTATGACGTCACTGCTCAGCCGCCATCGTGCCTATTGGTCAGAGCCGATCACATGGTCATGGCACAATGCAGAAGTAACAGCAGGAGTAAAAAACTTTTTTGGCATCATGCACCAATGAGCACCGCTACTGAAAACAACGGCGGTCATTATTATCCAGTTCTGTAACACATCCATGGTCCAGAGCCATCAGATGTTTGTGTGTAGGATGATGTTGACGCATATATTCACATACAGTCACTATCCCCTGTTCATGTCATTGCAATCTGGAAACTTTATCTCCAAAACCTGTCACATGAGCTGTGGTTCTTCATCAGATTTAACAAACTGGTCCCATTAGTTTGTAGTGTGAGCACATTTGAGTCGATCAAGCCAAACAGCATCCATTTTGAAGTAGAAATGTGCCTTTAGACTCCAGATTTAATGAGCAGACTGCTTTCTTCTGACTCCCAAAGCCCACTACACATTGCGTCATATTTTAAGATTTTTTCTATCACATCTCTTCTCCTGTAATATCATCCACTGAGTAGCCACAAAAAAACCACATTGACACATCGAGTCCGCCGTCGCCAGCGCATGATTAGGTCCACAATGTGCTTCTCTTATAAATGAGCAGAGCCTCGACGTTACCTGTCTTCAATGGGAATCTGAAGTCCCGGTGGAGACAGATGGCAAAAAAAAGCAGCCGTCGTAATGAAAAGTTGATTAAGACGGAGAGATAATTACTGTGTCCTTAACGGAGAACGGACTGTGCTGTTAAATAATGGAGGTGTTGGACTTTTGATGTGTTTATGAGCAGTCATTTCATCAGAGCCACTTCATCTGAGACGCCTCGAGATGGGAGACCAGAGAAAAACAAGTTTGTTATTTTACTTTTTGACTGGTCCACTCTCTGTCACAGGTGTATCCTAACCAGTCCAGTGTGCCTCTTTTTATATTCTATACTGGGATAACGTACACTGTCCCACAAAGGGAAATATGTCCTCTGCATTTGACCCATACTTCATGGACCAGATCTGAGCCAAGATCCCAGATGGGAGTAGCTTTTTTCCTTTATATTTTCATTTCTTTTTTCCATCAGATGACAAATATAGTATCAACAATATTTATGTTTTCCAATAATGAAAGAAAGAAAGGAGATTGCAAAAGGAAGCTTATGAGAAAGGAAAGGTTTGTGTGCGTCAGGAGGGATGCAATATAAAGGACATTGTACACTTATTGGAATACAAAACTGGTACAATAAACAATGAGAAAAAACAACAAAAAACTAAGAAAAGAAGGGGAAAAAGTAGCTAGACCTTCTTAGGTCTAAGTCAGGAATTCCAGCAGCATCTGAAAGGCAAGGCAACCAATGAGCACCCTGCAATCAGGAAGTCCTGGGTTTGAGGAAGGTTTGGGCTTAGTAGTAGTAGTAGCAGTAGTAGTAGTAGTAGTAGTAGTAAGTAGTGGTTAGTGTTGTAGTCAAGACCGTACTAATCAAGCCCAAAACAAGGCCGAGCCCAGAGTGAACTGAGACCAAGACAAGGCCAAGACTTTAAGGACCAAGACCGAGGAGTCCGAGCTCATGGCAAACCGAGACCAAACCCTGTGAAGCTAACACTAAATTAAAGGGAAAGGTTAAAAAAAAGAGATTATTTTAAGACAGATCTGTTCCTTGCTCTTCTGACTGCTGAAAACAAATTACTCCAAAATTATGAAAAGTATAATTTTCTTATATTGTTTGGTAAATAAAATCTCAGAAGTCCGCACAACTGAGACAAGGCTAAGTAAAACTGGATTCAAGACCAAGACCAAGATTTTACTGCGCCAGCTAAAAACATTTTCAAGTACTTTTATGTCAAGAATACTTTGTATCGCTTTTCCTCAAGTAATAGTTTTACTGAGTACTTCTACCTGAGGATTGTTATTTTGAGTTAATCACATATGTGGAGTACTTCTTCTCCTCTGCTGTACTCTGTGGAGCCCTGGCCTGTTTGCACCTGTGTTATGGGCGCAGTTGGGTCGCAGCTGTTGTCATTGTGCCTCCGGTCTCAGGATCCAGCCTCGCTCTTTAACCAGGTCAGAGCTCATTAGACGCTCTGAGGCTTCACCTGGACACACTTCCTCTCTCGCTTTTTAAAATCTCCTCAGCACTTTCCTCCTACTCACTTCCACACTTACTTCACTAACTTCACGGAGACTTCCACAGAAAGTCTGCCGGTCCTTCTCTAAGTGCCACATGCCAAAACATATTGTGTGGCTCCAGTCGAAATCCACCAATTTGTAGACACACTGTCCAGGAATTCTTTCATTATTTTCTTCCACTTATTCCCATTAGGAATAACAGGAAGCTGAAGCCTATCCCAGTAACAATGGACGATGGTCAGTTAGTTCCTGGGCTGACACAGTTCACGCTGACATTCATTCACTATGGGACATTTACAGTCCCCAGTTCCTCTAAAACATGTTGGAACCCTCTGTAAAGTTGGAGATAAAGTTGCTGTGAAGCCAGATCAGCTTTTACAGAAAGTACTGCTTCCAGTTCAGTGCAGTAACTCACCAAAGGTAAGCTTTACAGTTCACTTTTTTGTGACTATCACTGTTCAGTTCTGCATTACACGTGTTTGTATAAAACTTTTACTCATGAATATTTTTGGCAATCACACAGCCACGACCCTGGAGGTGATCTGCAGTATAACAGCGAGTATCTGTCGAGTGTCACGATCCGTGTCTGTGTCCTGTTTTCTGTGTTTTGTTACCCTTGTGTTTTATTTTGTAGTCTGGTTAGTCCTTGTGTTTTTCTGGTTTACTTCCTGCCCCGCCCTGATGGGTTTGTGCTCCTTGTATATTTAGGCCCTGTGTTCTCCTGTAGTTCAGTTATCGTGTCTTTATGTGAGCGTTAGTGTCATATCCAAATCTGCCTTGCCCCAGTGTTCCCTGTGTCTCCTGGCTTCAGTGTATTTTCATAAGTTTTCATTTGTATTTTTTGTTATTCCTCTTTTGCCTTTTTGTTTCTCCTTGAGTTTTGACCTTTTTGGTATTTGACTTTTCAACTTTTTTTTATGTTTTTTCCTTGTGGAGTATTTTCATTTAGTTTATTAAAAATTGAAATGGTCATTTCTTTTTTGGGTCCTTTTCCCACTATGCTTCACACCCAACCATGACAAGACCCCACCTAAAGTGTTTGTGTCACGGTCGGCCTAGAGATTGAACCCACAACCTCCTTAGTGAAAGGTATGAGTGCTAACGTCTTTTCCATGCTCTTCAGGATTATTTATTTTCAATTTTACTTTAATTACAGCATTATACATTTATAAAATCTATATTACAACATTATATTCAGTACAGTAATTACAGTATTCCCTAGCCTGGCCAGACTTTCCTATTTTCTTTCTAAAGCCAAGAGTTGATTTTGACCCAACCTACCACAGCTTTTTATCTGCAGAACGCCTTACAAAAGTAAAAGATAATCTCCTCAGAAATAACCAAGATGGCTGTAGCTTATACAGAGTGAATGTAATAACTTGTCTCTGATTAACGGCGTTTAGATCTTTCCTCCGTCTCCTGTTGGTTCTGCTGAAGTCCTCGTTGTTGTTCAGTCCTCTGTTGATTTTCTTCGTCCTGTTTCCATTTTAACAACAGTAAAGTCCCTCTGACGTCCCACGTAACCACCACATTCAAACAAACACACTTTCTTCACAAGTCTTTGTACAACTGACTTCTGCTGCTGTCCCTGCTTCACAAATAGGTTTATATACTTCTAATATTCAGTTTGCTTCAAGCCTGAATACTGCTTTAATGACAAGCATTTATGAAAAAGGTTTTAAAATACACAATAAATGAAGGCTGCTCTAGAGAAATACCATTATTAAACTCTCCTGTGTTTATTTGCTGAATTCATTAAACACATGGATTGTTTCTGATAAAGTTCTATATAATTTTCCTTCTTACCTGCTTTTCCCTTCAGTGGACGTCCCAGCAAATCCTCTGCCTCCTAACGTGTGCTCACTCACTCCAGATGCCCTTCCTGACACTCCATTGAACCGGACTTGGGACCAGCACTTTCTCCGAGATTTCTCAGTAATAATCTCGAGAAAAAACAAGCTCAGTTCCATTCATCGACCAACAAACCAACACCTGAAAACACATTAAAATCCTCTCTCCGATGTGACTCTTAAAGATGAGAAACGGCTAATCGTGTTGTGGAGGTGACAGGATTCAGGGGGGAGTTCGGGGGGAATAATAATTACCTGTATCCGGTGCAGAAATAAGCCCTAATGGTCAGTAATCCCCAGGCTGGAGTGGGCCCTCTCCACACTGCTCCACTCAGCGCTCGGTAATGGGCACGGCTCTGTCACTTACATATGCATAGATCTGCCGCCATTAAGGCCGGTTTGAATGACAAATATGGGTGGGTGTTCGGGGAAAAAATAATAGAAAAGGAAGCAGGGAGAGAAGATTTGAATGTGGTGGCAGTCATTTGGCAGGTGCTCTCCAGCCCTGTCCTTAAACCTCATTAGCCCATTGTTGGGGGAGATGCGGCCCGGTGGAAGAAGTGGGACTCAAGAGCAGTTTGGGTCTTTTTGATCAGAGGATGGAAGCTGTGGGTGGAGGAAGCGAGGGCTACTTTAGATTCTGATATTAAAATTGAAAGATGTATCATATGGTGCAGTTCTGTACACATTGTGCTCATGTTTAAAATCCATTTCTTTTCTATAGCACTGCGACGATGTACAGCTGCAATGGGAAATATTCAACCCTCAAAAGATTTTTCAAGAAGATTCTGGGACTGTCCTGGACTGGCCTTCTCAGTCTCCAGGTTTAAATCTTGTTGGAAATCTTTGGTGGGATTTAAAGAAGGCAGCAGCAGCAAGGAGGTCATCAAACATCACTGAACTTAAGAGGCTTTTGCACAAGAAACATGAGCAAAGATTCCAGTCCAGAGGTGTAAGAAGCTTTTTAGCAGTGACTCAAAAGTGAAATCAGTAACTTTTTAACCTTAAATATACTGTTTTGAAGTCCAGTTTGATGGTTAAATGAGTTGGTGTGGGGCCAAAAAAGCAGTTCTGTATCTGAAAACAACACTGAGTCATGGAAGTCTGAAGTAACGTAAGAAAGAAAACAACAACTTAGAGATGGTTTTATTTCTCGAGAAAAAACTGTGTGCGGATACGAGGAGAGGAAAACTGAGCAATGGGTCACAGAGGATTCAACTGGAGTCATGAGTAGTTACAATAGTGCTGTACTTCCAAATGTAGAGGGCGCTCCAGAGAGGAAAATGAGGCAAAAACAGTGAAGAAACAAGAAAAATTACTGAGTTCCGTCTTTAAAGCATACTCTTATTCTCATTATATTTCATTATAATGTCTTAGAGGTGAAGGGTTTGAACATTCCTGATTACAACTGTATTTGGGCAGTCACAAATCTGTACAAGTGGTGAGGGTTGTGTCAGGAAAGGCAGCTGTAAACCCATACGAACGATGTGCTGTATTTCCTCCTCTGGGTTTTGTCTGAGCTAACACCAGAGGCTTCACATAGATACAAACTATAGCTCACCTACTTCCTGTTAATTGTAAAAGCTGTTGCATTCTTACCCAGTGTCTCAATATGTTTGACTTTTTAGAAATGCAATCTTCAATGTATTGCTTTTATTACCTATTTTTATTTAATGTTTACGTATTCTATCACTTTGTTTGTGTGTATGATGTGTGTGTGGGACCAATAGACTACAAAAGTATCTATCTGTCTGTCTATTTAACTTGTATACAGTTGAGAAAATTTACCACACCTTACTCTCAATGCCTCATATTCAAAGTGAAAAAAACAACTTTCATCACTGAGATATTTAGGTCTCGCTGATTTCAGTGAAAGTGGCAAAGTGGTTCGCCTCACAGCTTGAAGGTCTCGGGTTGAATACAATGTAAAGCACTCTGGGTATTTAGAAAGGTGCTATATAAATCCAAGGTATTATTATATGGGACCTGTGTGGTTTGCATGCTCTCCCTGCAAATGGGTGGGTTTCCTGCAGGGGCCCATCAACCTAAAACATGCACAACAGGCTAATCCTCCAGCCAAGTACACCTGACCAGGATCCTGGCTCCAGAGACCTGGCCTGGCCGGCCAGACAAACTCTTTTCCTGTTCTATACAAAGAAGTTAGTCTGGTACCTCTTTGGAAATATTTCATTTTTGAGGCGGAACAATGACAGGTGGAGAAACCAATTTTTTCATAAAACACCAGTCTTATGAGCAGCTCTGTCCTTATTTCTGACCAGGGACAGCAGCAGAAGCCAGTTGTACAAAGACTTGTGGGAAAAATGGGTTTGTTTGAATGCGGTGGTTACGTGGGACATTAGCGGGACTTTACTGTTGTTAAAATGGAAACAGGACAAAGAAAAAATCCCACAGAGGACTTCAGCAGAACCAACAGGTGACAGAGGAAAGACCTAAATGCAGCTAACCAGGTCAAAGACGCTATTAAATTAGCTCAGCCACCAGCGCTACCGTGGTTAGATCTTCTGCTTTTGTAAGACACACTGCAAAATGGGTGTAATAGGCCAGTTCCAAATCGACCAAAAATAAATGCTTCACTCCAAGAGGGGAACCAGACTGTCCTCGCTCGCCAGGCTACCATTGGCCTGTTACGAAATTAAAATCTCAATCTGACCATAACCACTTTTCCATCATCTTCCATTTGCATAAATTTCTTCCCCAAACTGATCACTGAGACCATGTATTTTTGCTCCACTGGGCCTCGTCAGCACATCTCCTCCTTAGAAACCCCCCTCCCCTCCGCCCCCTCCCCCCATGCCCCCCCCCCCCCCTCCGCCCCGACAATGACACGACTATATGTTTCTGCGCTGACCTTTCGCCGTCCTTTCTGCCAGCGCCCGTAAACCATAAGCTGATGTATGAAGGCAATTTTTAGCGGTGCCACTTGTGTCTGAGCGATTGTGCACGCTTTACATTTGGGGCCACTGCGCCGCCTCCTCCTCCTCCTCCTCCTCCTCCTCGTCCCGCAGATCTCTCTATTTGGACAGAGGTGGATGAAGACGAGGAAGAGGATGAAGAGGAGGGGAAGGATGGTTGGCTGGGTGTGGAGCCAAGTGCAGCCATCGATCTGGTCCCGGGGCAGGAGTGTGAGCTGAGATAGTCCCTCATGAGGACGACAGGCTCAAGACACAAGACACCGGTTTAGGAGATGGCCATAACTCAAGATATGATTTACACAAAGCCAGTGGATGCTTTTTGCCATTCCCAGGCCTGGATAAATGGAGGGGGTTGCAGGCAGGAAGGGCATCCAACGTAAAACCTTATGCTCAAAGGGAGGAAGACGAAAGTATGTTTGAGAGCCAAGACTTGCAATGTATTTGTCAGGTAGCTTTTAGGATTTTTATCACACCAACCTCACACAGACACACACCAGCCTCACACAGACACACACCGGCCTCACACAGACACACACCAGCCTCACACAGACACACACCGGCCTCACACAGACACACATGGGCCTCACACAGACACACACCGGCCTCACACAGACACACATGGGCCTCACACACCACCCTCACACAGACACACACCAACCTCACACAGACACACACCGGCCTCACACAGACACACATCGGCCTCACACACCACCCTCACACAGACACACACCAACCTCACACAGACACACACCAGCCTCACACAAACACACACCAGCCTCACACAGATACACATCAGCCTCACACAGACACACACCAGCCTCACACAGATACACATGGGCCTTGCACAGACACACACCGCCCTCACACACTAGCCTCACACAGACACACACCAGCCTCACACAGACACACATCAGCCTCACACAGACACACAGAAGCCTCACACAGATACACATGGGCCTTGCACAGACACACACCGCCCTCACACACTAGCCTCACACAGACACACACCAGCCTCACACAGACACACACCAGCCTCACACAGACACACACCAGCCTCACACAGGCACACACCACCCTCACACAGACACACACCAGCCTCACACAGACACACACGGGACTCACACAGACACACACCAGCCTCACACAGACACACACCACCCTCACACAGACACACACCGGCCTCACACAGACACACACCACCCTCACACAGACACACACCACCCTCACACAGACACACACGGGACTCACACAGACACACACCAGTTTCACACAGACACACACCGGCCTCACACAGACACACACCACCCTCACACAGACACACACCACCCTCACACAGACACACACGGGACTCACACAGACACACACCACCCTCACACAGACACACACCACCCTCACACAGACACACACCACCCTCACACAGACACACACGGGACTCACACAGACACACACCACCCTCACACAGACACACACCGGCCTCACACAGACACACACCACCCTCACACAGACACACACCACCCTCACACAGACACACACGGGACTCACACAGACACACACCAGTTTCACACAGACACACACCAGGATTTACTCTTTTCTTCTTATTAAATACTGCCACTGCCTTTATGTTTTAAAGTCAGCTTTAGATATGTTTTTATCTCATAACACAACTTACTAACACAGCTGTTGTTGCTCTTGTGTGACGTCAGTGTTTCTGTAACAGACGGTGGTCTCCTGGACCCAGAGTCATGGAAACACCTGCAGATTTTGAGGTTACCTGTCCCAGACTGTCCTGTACTGACACAAACTGTGCTGTACTGTCCAGTGTAACTAACTGACCGTTGTCCGGGACGTACCACACCTAATGCCCATAGTAACTGGGACAGGCTCCAGCCCCACCACACCACATCAGGTCTGAGTGTGAAAGAGCTCCAGCCACTGACCCTGGCTTTCCCAGCCCACGAGGAGCTGCTCTAATAGAAACGTGTTGAGTCTTGAGATTATGCTAACGACTACAGCTCATCTCAGTGCTCTTAACCAGGCAACGACACCACTCAGGGTTGTACCCGTTTAGCATGCTAACAAGCTAACAGAGCCTTCCCATTACACTGACACAGGCTAATGCACTGGGCAGCCCTCGTCTCTCTAATAAGGGCTTATGCTAATGCACTAAAGAGTGTCATTTGTGGTGTTATGTATAGCTGCCATAGGATAAGTCCATGCTAACAGGCTAACGAGCTGAATAGCAGGCTGTGGCGAGGGATTCAAGGGGCATTATGCAAACGGGAGATAAAACATTAACGAGTAAGACATGGTCCATTACAGAAACAATGAAGGGCGCTAATGCTAATCAAAGTGGCCATCAATGAGTTTTAACAGAGACAGTAAATACAGGAGTGTACGGGCCTCAGACCTTTTACTCTAATAATGCACTTTTATGAACTTAAAGTGATGACAGGGCTGCAGGCATAAGGAAAATATTCAAGTAGATAAAATATTTTATAATAAATATAAGACTGTTGAATGTTTCTTTCATTTTGTCCATTTCTTATTCTTTTTGTGCTGTGTTTCTGTATAAGCAGACTGTAGATGGTGCTGGAATAGGCACAGGAATAGGTAAAATAGATTTTGGGTTGCAACTGATTTCAGAGTTGACAAGTCACACCAACCAACAGCCAATGACAGTATCCATATTATTAGAACAGGAACAGGCATGAATGTATACTCACGGGAGTTACCAAAACTTGTCAAATGCAGAATATTTTTAAACATAACATTGCTATTTTCTCAGCTGATTTTGGCTCATTTGGGAGTCAAGCACTTTCATAAATACTCACAAGTCCAGTTGACTCTGCTGTGGCAAAAATTGAGAAAAAAAGCCACCTCGAGCAATTGTTGTTTGGCTCTGACCCACGATGTGCCATTCTTTTTGAAGACTCACACGAACTCCCAAACTGTTTATTTTTAAGGAAAAGTTACCTAAATCCTCTTCAAAATCATTGATAGTAAAGTCTAAACCAGATTTACTCACAAATCATTCTTATTACTAAATTATGCTCTTAGATGATTAAACAGTTCTGCTTGAACACAAGAAAGACACATAACATACTTTTAGAAGAGCATCATTTGCAGTTTTATCTACAGCACAAGTAGCTCCTAACAAACCAGTGCGGCTGAATGAAAAATGTAGTTTAGAGCAGTGGTTCTCAAATTGTGGTAGAGGTACCATTGGTGGTACACAGGCTTCTCCTGGTGGTAATCAGTCCTGTTTTGTTTAATTTAGACACAGTTTAATTCCATGTTTTCTGCGTTGGGGCTCGTCTTAGACTTTGTTTATTCTTGGTTCAGACCTGGTTTAATCCTGGTTTAGGTCTAGTTTAGCCTTGGTTTTATCCTGCTTTAGTCTAGTCCTGGTTTAGCAATGATGTAAACCTGGTTTTAGCCTTGGTTTAGTTCCAGATTAGTTCTGGTTTTGTCAAGATTTAGGTTAATTTTAGGCCAAACTTGAAAAGCCAAATGTTTTCTGAGGTAGTACTTGGTGTGAAAAGTTTAAGATCCTCAGATTCAAGACAAACTGAAACTTGTGTGTTTGTGTGAAAAAAATCATATATATTTTTGATGTATCTCTGTTATAAATATGGTATAATACAGTAAAAAGTGTTGCTCATTGTGTTGCTAATTACAGCTGCTGTGTTAAATCCAGAGCCTGTATTCTCTGCAGTAGTCTCCTCTTTTCTTTTCTCTTTTCTTTCTTTTCGTCGTGCCTCGGGAGCGTATCTCAGGATCAAAGCTGGATCGGGCCGCTCTCCTCTCAGCCTCCAGCGTCGTCTGCCTCCCAGGAACACAGCGCAGCAGAGTTTGGGCCAAATTTGTACCAAACGACAGAATTAGTTATTCCATTTGACTTCAAAAAGAAACGATCCGCAGTAGGCACAGATAAAAGAGAGAATCTGGAGGTAACTGTGCGTGTGGAGGAAAAACAGACTTTAGTTCAGCGCTCGCAGAGAAACAGAAGTCATGGACAAAGCATTTTTTAAAGGTGATCTGCAGCTACAGGGCTTTTCAATTGTCTAGTTTTGCCTTTCCCAGCAGAGACACACTGCTTACTGTCTGTGGCATTCAGCAATATCTAGTTAACAGTTTACACTCATAGCCTTTATTAGTCTGTGTCTGGATTTATATGAGAAATATGGCTGCTTTATCACATGACCTTTAAATCCAACTCTTTCAAGACAAAGTTAGAGTAAAATATTGCGCTTTTTTGTGCCCCTGTAAGTCCCTATTCGCATGGGATTAGTATTTCCCAGGGAACTCCAGTAATTTGTAATAATCACTGATGTCGTCTGTGATTTTTATCTTGTGCGAATTATCCACGTCTGTAAAAATGACCTACCATATTTCGGCCAACACAGAGGTCCTCTGATAAAACTAATCCCCAGGTCTGTGATTCAGGCTTCAGGTTTTTGTCGACAGATTGTTTCCTAAAGTTCATAACAGTGATCCAAAATGTCTTTAATGCTCCATTTTACCTCTGGATTTAAACTCTCTTAATAAGATGTCTCTTTTGGTCTCACTCCGAAACCATTACTATTTTCTCTGATTAAAAAAAAAGTAAACAAACTACGTTGAAGACACTTCCCGTCTTCATGGCAACGTTAGACTTAGAGAGAAGTTTTTGGAGCAACATGGGGCTGTTTTGGAAAGTTTGGACGCTTTCAGTGCTAAAGTTAAATCCAGAGACGAATCACAGTGAATGGATGAATAAAAAGGGACGCCTGCTGTTTAAGAAGAGCAAAATCTCCACAGATAATGGACCTGCGTCGTAGCGTGAGGTAGTTTGGTTTTTGTCAGGACAGGAAATCAACATAAAAGATAGTTTAGGATTAAGTAGAGCTAGAAACATAAACGAAATCTGGGATTTTCATTATGTCCTATCTGGAATAAAATTCATAAAATCGAGTAAATCACAGACATGGTTTATCCCGTGTGAATGCCCGGCTAAAAACACTGACGTCAGGGGGTAATTCTCAAATCACAGAGGTCCAGGAGTAAAGCTTGTCGTGCAAACAGTGCTTCAGTGCTGTGTTAAGTCTCTGTTCATCTCTTTGAGGCTCGGACAGTGGTTGCAAAAATACAATAAAAACAAATTATGGGTTGCTTTCTTTATCCACAATGATGAGCAGAACAAACGCTTGGACCTCTATGTCCCAGCCTAAAATGAGACCATAAAAGAGTCCGGTGTGGAGCGCACACACCGCAGCTTCTCTGTGGCCACTGTAACCTCGGCTGTCGACCTGCTCTGACATGACAGATCGCTGCATTCGTCTCCGGCTGAGTGCCCCGGCCCATTCATCTGCTCTGGAGCGGACATTTTTCACCACTGCTGCCCTGCTCCGGTGTGAGTGTGTGTGTGTGTGTGTGTGTGTGTGTGTGTGTGTGTGAGTGTGTGTGTGGTGTGTGTGTGTGTGTGTATGATATATGTGTGTCTCTGGAGCAGTGTCTCTGGCCTGAACGCTCTGATCTGTCATGAGCCCTGCCACCGCTGCTGCCACACCACTTCATACACTCTGACACACACACACACACACACACACACACACACACACACACACACACACACACACACACACACAGGGGTACGTGCGGTCTATAACCTGTAAGGCCAGTGGGTTTAAAGTAGAGCACAAGGTGACAGAGGTTCAACAACATCATTACGATATCTTTTATTTTATTTTCCTTTAACCTTTATTTAACCAAACAGGGTAAAAACAACCCTTTGAGATCAAGATCTCTTTTGCAAAGGTGACCTGGCAACGAGGTCAGCAGCACACGTCACAAAAACATGATAACAATATATATTAAAATATATTAAAATTAAAGTGCAACAAAACACAGATGTAAACAGTCAGACATAAAGTGCGATAGCTGTCAACAATAAGATGTTAAATTGCAAATGATACAAGGTGCATTAGTTTACAGTAAAAAATTAAAAACACAAGCACTGGCTGAGGGACTCATCGGAAAATTCTAAATGAAACAAGTTCAGGCATTTTTAGTTCAGTTTGGAGAATGTTGCAAGCAGAGGGGGCAGAAAAACTCAAGGCGTTCCCAAATTCAGTCCTGAATCTGAGCGAAGTGTGCTGCAGCCTCAGTCATAGAAAAGGCGTGGATATTTCTATTTATAATCTTCCGATAATATGACGACAAAAAATGCGATCAAGGGGTGTCCAAACTTTTATTACTGAGGGCCGCACACTGAAAAATAAATCTGCGGTGGAGGGCCGCTCACTGGAGAAGATGGATTTCCACCATAAAACCCAGTTCCTTTCACCTGCCTCCTTTCCTTCAGGAGTCGCTCACTGCACTCTGGAGTTTGGCTCAGTTTTTTGGGCTCCACCGACTCCATTTCCATTCTTCCTTTATGCCAAGTGAGGCTGCAACTATGATTATTTTCTGTTGTTTATTATGTTGATTAATCAATTAATAATCTGAATCCTAGTTTTAGTGCCGTGCGTTACCATTCTTCTGGTATAAGTGTCTTTTATAATTTTATTTTTTCCTTTTTACTGTATGTGCTGTCTGTTGTATGTTTCTGTAATGATTCCTATATGGACCTTGAGTCTGACAATAAATAAATATCAATATAATATATCAATATCAATCGGATCGTGACGCATGAGTCAAGTGGTTAAAAAAGTGCTTTATAGTTCCCGTAAAACAATTTGATAATCACTTGAACAACAAAAATCACTTAACTTTTACTAAATTTGAACCAGAAGAAGCCATGAGTTTGCCACTTGAGGAAGTTTGGATAGCATTTATACAGGAAGATATTTTAAAATCAAAAACACAAAATGTAAATAGTTTTCTTTCTTCCTTTTCACTGCTCTGTGTTGGTAATAAACCTCCTCTCTCAGCACATGGCATGTTTCAGAGTCTGTGAAAACTCCAGTTAATGATAAGAATAAGAAAAGCTTTATTAGTCCCTCAGTGGGGAAACTGCATTGTTGCAACAGCATCAGTGCAGTTAGCAGCAGCTCACAGTGGTATCACACAAGAGACAAAGAATTAAATAAAATTAAAAAAACTACAAGTAAAGCTAAATAAACTAAACTAGAATATGAGCAAATTAAATACACTATAATAAATATGTACAGTACATAGTCTGACAGAGTATGGATATTCAAAATACCATAGGTCAGTCCTTCCTAAAGTCAAGGACGGTCGTGGCCTCCTTAAATTTCTGAAAATCCCTCGCGGTACCCCCAACAATAAAACTTCCCTGTATTCAAAAGACTCTGACATGTTTTTCTCCATGTTTTTTTAATAAAAACATTACAAAAACACATTATTGACTAAAAGTTGTTTTAAATTAATATTTTAAAACAAATATACAACTGTAATTAATTTCAAATGTTTTTTAATATGTACTTAATGTTTATAGGTATTTAATATTTCTATTGACTTTTTATATTTTTGTATGTTTTATTTGTTTTTATGAACCAAAACGTGTCTGAAATAATAATAATAATAAATAAATAAATAAATAAATAATTAAGTAAATAAATAAATAAATTCATATTCAAATTGAAAAATAGACAGCCTCTGGGGGCCCCCTGTAGTACCTTCGCGGACCCCCAAGGGGCCCTGGACCCCACTTTGGGAACCACTGCCATAGGTAAAGAGTGATTAGACTGATTACTAAATTAGTTGACGATTATTTCAATAATTGATTATAATCAATTATAATCAATGATCCAATTAAATGTTGCAGCTCTAATGCCAAGCTAAGTCACACAAAAATGTGTTAAAGAGCTACTGACATTTAGGCTATCGATGCATCGTTTTTTAATCGAATCACGGGTCTCTGAATTGAAATTGAATCATGAGATGACCACAGATTCCGACCTTTTTTTTGTTTTTCTGTGTGAATGCAGACGTTCAGCTTCTGATCCGTGTAATTTTAGCGCATGTTTCTTTAAGTGTCACCCAGGAGACCTCAGCTCATACAGGAAGTTCACAAACACGAGTCGATAATGACGAATGTAAATCAGGCTGTAAAATATAGACTAAGGACAAATGATAATTATGAACGTGTTATGATATTCTTCCCCAGATGGTTTTATGTCAGTGAATGAGGTTTGTGAATATGAAAAACTCCTCATGGATTTGATGTAGCATTAATTACATTCATTTTAAACATAAGCGTCGATATCTGAGCACCCAACAGGATTCTGTTTCATTTCAAAACAAGGCAAACACATGAAATAGTTGCAAATAAGAAAGTAGCTGTCAAAGTCTTCTTTTATTTTTAATTATTTGGATGACTGTGTATTTCATTAATTGTATAAAAAAAAAAGTATATGGTAAACATGTGATGTTCAGTTTTGTATTGGAATGATTTGATTTTTTCCACCCAAAATTTGTAGAAAACAGAAAAAAACAGAAAAAAAGCACTTAATTGACTTCTTTTAAAGGATCTATATTCTGCAAGTCATGTTCTAAAGTTGTTCCTCATCAGAAACAGACCTGGAGATGTGTTCTGTTTGAGTAATCCTGTATTCCCTGGCGTTGAGTTTCTGAGGCCTAAGAATCCGCTCGGTTCCTCTCCCACGAAGCCCCGCCCACTCCAGGAAGCACTGACCAATCAACAACAAGCCGTCTACATCCAGTCTGCTCTCAGTCATTTATCCAAAACATGGTGCACAGCTCTGTTTCCACTGATTCCTCACAGACATTTTTACTTTTAGAGGAAAATAGCATCAGATAAAAAGTTTAAAGTTACACTGTGTAACTTTTCTCCTAAATATGTGGGGCATACTGACTTGTTTTTGTGATTTTTTGAGTGATTATAAGGCCTGAGGCGCGATCTGTTGCTCCGAGCGGGGCTTCTGTACTGAGAAACCGCCCTCGCAACTTGGCCGGGAGCGCTCCGCTGTTGAGGAAGAGTCACGTGACAGGAAACGACTCGCTTTACGGCATTCCCTTCTGCTCTTATACCTGAGGTGCAGTATAACCATGAAGCTACTTTTAGCGTTATTTTCGCCAGTTCGTCAGGGCCGAAGGACACAAGAAGATGAAGACAATGTGGGACGAGGCAAGAAAAAGAAAATGTGAAAGGGACCGCACCAGATCACAGACAAGAGTCAACATCGGACAGACTTTTGCTCGCTGGCGTCAGATGAGAGACAGAGAAGGCTGCAAATCTGATCACGTTTTTGCTTCTTTATTGTTGGACAGGTAAATTAGCCTCTTTATTTTTTCTTTAGAACGTGCTTTTTCATACAGTTATTAGTTGTTTTTACTGCAATCATTGCGCGATATTTGTTGATAAGCTAACGCTAGCGCTAACTCTATAGAAGATCCAGTCCAAACTTCCAAAGGTAGCAGCAGGTCGACTAAAGTTGAAACAATGATGGAAATAGACGCACGCTCGCACAGTTTCAGAAGGAGGAGGGGCCCTAGTGTTTACGTTGTGCGACGGTGCAGTGGCACCTGTGGCCTCTAGAGGCGCAAGACCGGGAATCTTACACAGTGTAACTTTAAGGAAGTAAAGTGCTCTTTTTCTTTGATTATGTTCAGAGTTGTACATTGCTTGTGTGTCATCTGTTAGTAGAGTACTTATTAAACATTCTCTTCTAGTCACAATGTTTTTAAAGGCTGTAAAACCTGCTGCTGTTCCAGGAGGAGACCAAGACTGGGTTAAAAATATGAATAAAAGCAGAATATAGAGCCTTTAATCTCTCTTATTTCATACGTAGTATATTTTTAGTGCACATACTGTCCAGTCCACATTAACATTATAACTCAAAGACACAGACACATGTTAGAAAACAATGCTGTAAAAGCCACTTTATCAGTAGAAAGTTGTGTTTGTGTGCGCTAAACATTATCTTTCAAAATACTAGGTTCATTTATCAGACTGTAATATACTCACAGAAGAGGTTTTTTTACAAATTAAAATCATTCGACAATTTTCTACCTACAAATAAAAAGCTTAAAATCTTGTAGAGTCAGAAAAATTGTATTTCTACAGAACATTTATTCTGGTTTTGTCATGAGGTAGCTGCTTTTTGGGGGAAGGTACAACAAATGAACGATGAACTATGTTTCCTGTCAGTGGTTTGTTGGAGAGACTGAATGTAATACGTTAGTTAATCTGATTATTCTTTTGGGTAAAAGATTTCATTTTAATGCTATAAATGCTTGAATAGTTCTTATTTTATATTTTTTTGGAACAGCATCATGAAGTAGAAGGAGATATGATGGATACAGAAAATGTTTTTACCAAAAGCGGTGGGGCCAGGTTTACAAAAAAATAAAAATAAAAATGACTGGGAAGGAAATGTAAATGTTTGTTGTTTATGTAAAATGGAGTAGTGCCATAATGAAACATCTTTATTGTTAATTTGTCTTGTCATTGTTATTATGTTTTCATTATAATTGCTTTAAAAATAATAAGACACTCTCTTCTTAGCTCTTCAGATTCATTTTCCTTTTAAACAGTAAGCGCGGGATGAACTGATTTGTTTCTAAATGTTCTTAATCCGTCCGTTCTAACACGACCCACTTCATTTTAATTGTCAGTAATAAAATGAAAGGGTCGCTAACCTCCAGATGTCCCGCTGCAGTAACACTTAGTTCTGACTGACTGGGACCTGTCCGGGTAAAATGAATGCGGTCACGCTCCCAAAACTGCTCCTCACCTCTTTATGTCCCGCCCCGGGCCCTGAGCGCCTGTGATGTTTAAGAGTCCGGGCGATCAGGGGTAAACGATCCAGGAGGGGGGGTATCTGAGTGTGCGCGGAGGTCCCGGGGCAGAGCGCGGAGCCATCCCGGACACAGACGGTCACAGCTGGCAGAGGTGGCCCACTTTAGCCCCGTTAGCCGCAGATGCCCATTTACTGCCCCGCTGATGACACCCCTGGGGCATAACCCACACACACACAAGTACACGCAGGAAAGTACACACAGTAAAAGTACACAGAGAGAGAGAGAGGCAACACCTGGACTTTCACAGCTGCGGCCTCAGCGCTGGGATGGACAAATACAGGACTTTACTTTTTAAAGGAACAACTCAGTATAATGTGAAAACAGATTAAAACAGGGAGCTCCTGGTTTCCACAAAACCAACGGTGCTCATGGAAAAGGTCACAGAAGATGAAGAAAACAAGGTCCAGGCACTCACTTGGTAGAAAAAGTATAAAAGGCCTTTTATTTCATGAGGGCTGGAGACATTAAAACACAACAACGCTGCGTCGACTTGGGCCTTCTTCAGGGTGAACACAAAGACAAAGAAGTGTAGCTGTCCTCCCTGACACAAGGGGCAGTAACAAGACATTTTGAAATAGAAAAGCTATAGTTGTCCCCATACACACAAGAAACTACAGAAGAGGATTAGGGCCATTGTAAAAAAAAATAAAAAATTTGAGGGTTAAGTTCTGAGATTAAAGTCAGAAGTATGGGTGCCTGTAAGGACTGACGTTGTGCAAGAAAAAGAGTACAAAATCCATACAATGAACTATATAAATGCATTATTATTGATGAGGTTGTGATGTTGTCTTTGTTTCAGAAAATACATTTTTTATACGTTCTAGAGCACTTTCTCTTGCACTGTTGCCTCAGCGACAGTAATGGACGGCCGTCGCTGTGGCAACAATAAACAGAGCACAAATTCTTAAGCAGCGAATTAAACGACTAAAAGGTGACTACTTCCCTAATAAGTGTTTCAGTGCATTCTTGTATGTTTCTGTGGGTAAAAATGTTTAATTTTTACACACAATACGTAATATTTCATAGCAGAAGCCTTCCTTACAGGCTACCGTAGTTTCACTACAAGTGCCTGGAAGGATCAAACCTGAGTCATGTTCATTTGTGCAGCGCAGGCGGGAACCACATGTGCAGACATAGTGTAAGAATTCTGACTTTATTCTCAGAATTCTGACTTTAATCTCAGAACTTAACTGTCAAAAATATTTTTTTTACAATGGCCCTAATCCTCTTCCGTAAGAAACAGTACCAAGACATTTGAAATAGAGGAAAAAATGATTATTCAATTCAATTCAGTGATTTACAATTATAAAAAGCATGAAAGATAAGTCCTCATTCAAGCCATGAGTATAATGTGAGTTTAACATTTAACATAACACGGTCCAGTCTGTGGTTAAACTCCTGCACATTCTGATTCCTGCACTGCTTTGGTCAGCTTTGTGTGTTCTGCCTGGGAAAAGGTGATCAGAGAGTCCCGTAACGCTTCAGAATTAAGGTTAAGGTTACTACACTCTGCATTTGATCCATCCTACAGTGCTGCTGGGGTTAAACCTGTCAGGAGGCTCCTGGTCAGGACCTGGAGGAGCAGCTGTGCACGTTTTAGGTTGATGGGCAAAACCCAGAGGACACCGGCTCAGGCACAGGGAGAACAGACTCCACACAGTCTCAGTCTGGAAATCGAACTCAGGACCTTGTTGCTGTGAGGCGAGAATGCTTGCACTGTATCAGCAAGTCTAATTTAATGCTTTTAACTGCCATTTTTATTGCTTTTTTTTTTTTTTACATTTTTAATGCCGCAGACTCATGGCAGCTTTTATTGTCAAAATCTATTTGCAAGCATTGCAAAATACAGTTCCTGAAGCACCAATGATGTTGAAAGGCAAACGACTTGTAAATAGATATTTGTGTGAGTATCTGTAATGTTTGGCACAGAGTAAGGACAGGAATTAGTGTCTCTGTAATCTTAATGTGGTAATTATGATTTAGTTACTGTAATGTATGAGAGGAATGTAGAACAGGTTTGTATGAGTTTGATGAATACCTGGTAAATTGAAGGTGATAAATTGTGCAGGTATTCTGTAATGTACTTTGTATTTCCTTTTCTTGTACTTACAGTGTTTTTTATGAATTGTTGTGTGGCTGGTTTCTTTCAGCAGGGACTAAGGATGGAACTTAGCACTGGCTATAATCCCTGCATATTTACAGAGATATGTGACTTTTTCATGTTTCTGTTCTTAATGTGCATTGTCCCTTCAATAAATAATAAACAAACAAACATCCAGTGTTTGGGTTTTGGTTTGTTCCCTGCTGGAAGTAAACTTGTCCTGCCGTCTGTCACTGGTGTAGGCTACGAAAACTGTAGATTATTATTTACATAATGTATTTATATTCACGAATAAAACGAATAATGTCAGCAAGTTTACTTCAAACCTGTTTTAAAATTTTAATGCCTGTTGGATTTAATGTTTTTTATGCCATTCGTGGCCTACATTTTTACAAAATCATTTAATGACTTTTGTTCCTGTGCCTCAGACCTTCACTGATATAAACCACGGTGTTTGCAAAGGGCTCAGAGCTCAGGACTGATGGACTCAGCCAAGGATTTCTAATCCAAACGTTCTCTGCAAAGTCACAGTAACAGCTCCCCAAAAGAATACATTTGCAACATTATTTTAAGTTATAAAATCTGAAATACTAATGCAAAGTTGTCCAAAACTATTTCAAAAAGCTTAATATGTTCCTGTCAGTTCATTTTATTTACTCTTAGGGCCATATTTACTAAGACGGGTGCTAAACTGCGAGTGCAGTGAGAAAATATGCAGCTGCTATTAATGTTCGTGTTGTGCGTGAATTACTAAGACAAACTTGCTGGTGACAGTGCAAACAGATGGGGCGGAGCTATTTAAACGGCATCATTGCGTGTATTGTTTTGCGTCATGGAAGGTGCGGAAGTGGAACACAAACGGAAGCAAAAATTTAACCAAGAAGAGCTGAAAGTGCTGGTGAATAATTTTTTCATCCGTCATGGCAAACAGATCTGCAAACTCTAACCCTACGTATTTGTTCATTTCTTCTTCTTCGTCTCACACGAATCACAGCAGCCATCTGTGCAGAAGATTAGCACGTCCTTCTCCAACGTGCTACATTTATACGCTATTTTCACACGCAAAGTCATGGTGAGCCTTGATAAATAATATTGCAGGGCGGTAAATGAATGAATTTGCATTTTCTCTGCCTTCCATTGTGCGCACTCAGAACGCCTCAGTTTACAGATTCATTAGGTCATAGGAGCAAAATCTGCTCTGCTCCTGTAAGACACGCAAATCTCAACTGCGTCTGGGTTTGCTCCAATGTTAGCGCATCTTATTCAGTTAGCGTGCAGCTAACCTCTGATAAATCTGGCCCTTAGAGTCACTTTAAGAAATGTGACAAAGTTTCTGGTTGGTTAAAGTTGTTCCCCTTACCATCAATTAACAACAAAACTTCCTTTATCGTCAGTCATTTACATATTTAAAATCTGTGAGTCCGGTCCACACAGTTCATGAACACATCCCTCGCTGCTGTCCCGGTTTACAGCAGCAGTAATCTTTCAGACTCTGTGACTGCCCACACTGCCTCTGTCCCGGGGCGAGAGAGAGAGAGAGCGGCTGTTTCCGGAGCGCTGGGCAGTCACGAGTGTGCAGAGAGCTACAGCTGCTGGCTCCCTCCCTCCCTGCTCCTCTCTAACGTGTGTGTGTGTGTGTGTGTGTGTGTGTGTGTGTGTGTGTGTGTGTGTGCTGGCGCCGTGCCCTAATTCGACAGCAGCGGTGCGGCTCCCGTTGATCCCCAGTGCGGCTGATTTGGCTTGATGTTGACCCTACAGGCCTTGTCAGCTCCAGCATGCTGCCTGTCTGCTCGCGTCGCACGGGCCACACCGACTGGACACACACACACACACACACACACACACACACACACACACACACACACACACACTTAAACACACAAACACAGTGATACAAGCCCAGCGAGAGGAGGATTAACACTTTTCATTCATCACAAGCTTCACAGAGTTCTCCACTTGTACGTTTAGTTCCTGGAAAGTTTATTTCTGCTTTTGCAACAGGTTTTATTCATTAGTTAATGGAGCATTGAGCCTGGAACCAGAACAAAACCTACTGCACAGAGATTCACATGCTGATTTGGCTTAAGTTTTACTCCAGATGCCCTTCCTGACGCATTTATTTAGGATTGGGAAGCATAAAGTGTACACTGGGTTGTGTGATTATATTTAGAGCTGTAACTCTTTAGAGAAAAGTGAAATCTCCTCTCATGAAAGCTGGAAGAAACTTAAAGAAACAGAGAAATTAGTCCTGGTTTAGCCTTGTTCTAGACCTGCGTTAGTCCTGGTTTATATCTGGTTTAGTCCTGTTTTAGTACTGGTTCAAATCTGGTTTATTGCTGTTCAGTCCTGTTGGTCCTTAATTAGACCTCGCTTATCCAGGTTTAGGTCTGGCTTAGTCTTGTTAGTTCTAATTTAGTCCAGTTTTAGTTGTGGTTTAGTCAAGGTTTAGTCCCATTCGAGTCCTGGTTTAGTCTTGGTTAAGTCCTGGTACAGACCTGGTTTAGTCCTGTTTCAGTCCTGCTAGTCTTTGTTTAATCCAGTTTTAGTCCCTCTGAACCTGCACTGACAGTTTTAATCCAACTTTTCAGTTTTAAACCTGGTTTTGTTCTGGATTAGTCCCTGTTTTATAATTTTTTAGCTCATTATAGTCGGTCGAAGATGGCCTTTGTAAAGCCAAATATTTTCTGAGGTTAGATTTCAGGCGATAAGTTTAAGAATCGCCGCTCTGTAGAAGATTCCTGTCGGTCTCCAGATGATGTGATGGATGCAGAGCTGTTAAAACCATGACATACCTGCTCCGTTTGCAGAGTCACTGGTCCTCAGACGGACAGGCGGGCTACATTAGCATTAGCATTGGCAGTTTAGACCCGAGGCAGCGTTCATTAGCTCCAGCTTCACTCCACACTGGTTTGTTTAATGACACTGTGAATGAGAGGCCGTACAGGTGGCACCAATGGATATCTGACATTATAACGGTACGGTATTTTAACCTTTATATCTGCTTTGACCTCTGCAAAAGTGTGTGAATTTATCTGGAATTTACTCAGGGACATAGCCCAGAGTTTGTCTTTTCTCAGTGACGACCAAGACTAGACTAACTTTGGGACTAAACTGTGGGTGCAACTCCCGTTTATCACATCGACTCCTTTTCAAAGGATCAACACAGAACTTGGCAGAACTTCTCTTACGCTGCACCCTGGTCATGGAGCAATTTTTAGAATTCATTACAGCTTCAGCATCTCATTCCCCTGGGTACTCACTGAAAAACTCTTTAACTGAGCAGTTTTGTTATGCTTGAGTCGGATTTAAATGTTTTTATAAGGTCGACTGTTTGCGTAAGTGTATTTTTGTCTTTTTGTAACTGTTACCGGTGTCACTCTTGGCCAAGTCTCTCTCGAAAAAGAGATTTTACTGTATCTCAAGGGACTTCCTGGTAAAATAAAGGTTAAATAAAATAAAAATACATAAATAAACTGGGACTAACCCTTGTATAAACATTATTTTAATTTCAGGCATGACTATTTCAGGAACAAACTGGGTCTAAACCAGAACACAAGCAGGAATAAACCAGAACTAAATTAAGCCTAAACCAGAACAAAAGCAGGACTAAACAGGGTCTAACCCAGAGCGTTTCTCAAAGCCAAGCCACTTCCTTCAAATCCAAGACTAGTGTCCTTCCTCGATCCAAATAAACTCCAAAGTGGATTTGAGAAACAACCACAGACTCTACTCAGAGAGATTTCTTGTGGAGTTTGGAACACAGAGTCTACCAAGTACTGTATTTTCCAGACTATAAGTCGCTCCGGAGTGTAAGTAGCCAAAAAATGCATAATGAAGAAGAAGAAAACGTATATAAGTCGCACTGGACTATAAGTCGCATTTTTTTGGGGAAACTTATTTTACAAAATCCGACACCAAGAACAGACATTTCATGTTGAAAGGCAAGTTATAGTAATAATAGAATAGAGAACAACAGCTGAATAGGTGTGTGCTATGCTAACGTAACACATTGATGGTTATTCAGCTACATGAAGCATAAACAACGAACTGAATAGGTTTCTCGTATGTTAACGTAATATATTAACAGTTATTCACATAACTATAGCATAAAGAACATAATATAACAAGTTCACCAAACTCACCATCTCACTCCTAATCGCTAAATCCTTTAAATTCTTCATCCTCGGTGTCGCTTCTGAACAACTCCGCCAACTCCGGAGGTAGACGAAGCGCCGCTTCCTCCTCTGCGTGGCTGTCGTCAGACTCAGCATCAGTTCCATTTCCAATTATTCCGCTCTTTCTCAGTTATCTTTATAGCCTAAGTTGTTAGTGGTAATGTTTACATTTTAAATTGTCAGTGGTACAGGTGCAGCAGATGCTGGTACACAAGCCTAGAGCGCCCTCTAACCAACACCTGAAATATTTTAATATATAAGTCACACCTGAGTATACGTCGCACCCCTAGCCAGACGATGGAAAAAAGTGCGACTTATAGTCCAGAAAATACGGTACTTTAGGCGTAAGAAAAGCACAAACTAATCATGAGTTAATCACAGGGCTAACATTTAGGGACAATGACAACCTTCTCTCTGGTCTTCCTCTAGGCCTCCAGCTCTTTCCATACGTCCACTGTCCCTCCTCTGTTCATGTCCCAACCATCTCAGTCTGGAAACTTTATCTCCAGATCCTCTCACCTAAGCTGTCCCTCTGATAAACTCATGAACTAATCCTGTCAGAAACATCTCCAGCTCTGACTCCTATCTGTAAAAAGATCTTATGTTCCAGGCCTGATCCAGCTTTGTGTATTTCCTGACCTCTCTGGCCTTTGGAGCGGCAGAGTCCATGTCATGTGTTGGACAGCTGCGTCCCAGGGCAGAGCGGCTTGTCCTCAGTCACCTTTCATGTAAAACACAGAGTACATGCTGTTCCTGGCTCTTCTTTACCCGCGGACTCTGCCGGACAACGCGGGCCGGGGGCAGATGGCAGCGCTGTCGATTCGTGAGCACTACAACCACCGGCTCACCCCGGGGTCAGCGGCCCGAGACAGGCTTAATTTTTTAACAATTAATCTCCCCCTGAGCCAGAGCTGAGGACAGGACGGGACAAATAAAAGTGTCCCCAGGACCGGCAGTGGTGAGTGGATGACTGTGTTAATCTGAGATGTGAATATGAGCAGATTAGATGGAGCCAGGGATTATAATCTGGACTTTACCTCAGAGGAACCGTGCTCAGGGACACGCCCCGAGACTGGGTAGGGACAAGTAGGAAGACAGGATGGACTTAAATAGAGGTCGGTTTTCCTAAAGAGGCCGCATCGGGTCACCAGAGCAGAGACGTCCAGTTAACTATTTGAGGTGAAAGCATCCATACAGAAAGGCCTAAAAGAAACAAAAGATTTGAAATTAATAAAATAATATGGGTTAATCCACCCCTGAACAACAACACAGACATGTTTTGTGCTATTATTTTGTAAAAAGTAAAACTGGACCCTTTTGCCATTGGGAAATGTTTTGACCATCGAGCAGTCAGCTCCACCTGCTTAAAGTGGAAGTCAGTGATACAGTGGAGTTTTGGAAATTCCAACCTCTGATGGCCTTGAACATTGTCTGGGGTTGGAATTTTTGTTTGAAAACTCGTATATTGTTGCACTCCGAGTTCCAGAGTTGACGTCACAACCCTGGGGACTCCCTTTGTGACAGGAGGACAGTGAGGTTACTAACGGGGAAATCATTATTTTAACACTTTATATAATGAATGAAGTTATCAGTGCTACAGCTCTGCAAAAAATGCCTTTGACTGTTCATTTATCACTGAATGACCAAACTAGAATTAGAAACATCCCGTGGTATAACTCTATACCACACTGAGCAGTTCTAATGATGTATTTATTTGTTACTATTAAACAACATGGAAATGCAAATATTGTTATGTTGTTATTGTGGTGATCCATGTTTGTTTTTCAAGCTGATCTCGTGAACAAATGTTTTTCAGAAGTTGGCTTTTCTAAGTCGGGACTTCCGAGACACTGCTGTATCATGAATATGGAATAACTCTGCATGTTTCTTCCTGGAGCGCCCCCTACAGTTCAGAGTACAACACTGTTGTAAAACTCACAAGTCCAGTTGACTCCTGTGTGACCTCCTCGCTCCGCTTTACTTTCGTTGTCTCCTCATTATATCCATACAAAGTTTTTTTTCTGCCATTTGACCACTCTGCCATGACAAAAAAAAAAAAAAAAAAACATTTCTAGCTCGTTGTTTGGCTCTAACTGCGATGTGCCGCTTTCTCCGCTCAGACTTGTATAAATGTTGTTTCTAGCCCAGAGACAGCAGGGGGCGATGCAGGTGCAACGTGACTTATGTTGTGCATCACAATCATCAGGAATTTTAAATTACCTAAAACCTTATATAAACAAAAGTAATTTGCTCAGAATGCTTATTTTATTGTGATAGTGGTTTCCATTAACATGAATGAATGTTTAAAATTACATATGCTAACAAAATGATTGATTATAAATTATTATCAATTATTTTCTTTCTCTTTTTTCCTTGGAGCCCCAGCCTATGGTCCAGTTTGAGAATAGTGGCTGCCAGTGGAAGCTTAACAGTAAAGCCAAGATGTATTTTTGTCTTTTTTCTGACCTTGTGTAAAAAAAACTGTGAAAATAACAGTGAAAAAAAAGATCTAGAGATTTTAAAATGAGTTTTAATCAATGAGAAATTCAGGTGACAAACTTTGGCTAATGTCACTTTACTGTAACAGACTTTCATATTAAAATACTGACTGAACATTGCTTTGTAACTAACCGTCATTGTTGGTTCATGTTGGTGGAAAGCAACCAAACCTTCACACTTGGACAAACTCTCTCCATCTTCAAACCTCTACCCTCCTCTGTACAGTCTTAGCTCGCTGTTCACCCTCCTCCTCCCTCCTCTCTCCTCTATAGTAAACATGTTAGTGCCACCTCTGTCCAGCTGTTTGAGTTTAGACCCTGGTCCTGACTCTCATTAACTCTGTGTTTATGTCTGGGCTCTGTGGCCTGGATCAGAACCGCTCTGCTCTCTCCGGTTTCACACACAGAGGATCAAACCAGTCTCACAAAAACAACTTACACATGTAATATTAGCATTTCAAACGCTGAAATCGCTAGAACTGGTCGCACCAATGTGATTACTAGTCTCATTAAAACTGTTATATCACAGTATCACCTTCTGGAGTTTAATGTTGTAGTTAAAGCTGATGCTCAGTTCATACAGGGAGGAAGGAGGATAGTGAGAATAGAAATCTTTCTTGACAGTAGTGGAATAACAATATGGTGGATGTACCGGGAAGTTGTGGTGAAGAAGAAGATTAAAGGTGAAAATTTCCATTCACCAATCCATCTCCGTTCATAGTCTCACCTACGTTCATGAGCTATGGGTCAGGACTGAGGACAGAACAGTTAGGGTAGACTTTATCGTCCCTGTAGGGAAATTTGTTTTCTGCATTTGACCCATCCTTCAGTCAGTGCAGTCAGGAGTACCTACACCTGGAACCTGAACCTGAACCTGGAGCACCTGGAGGAGCCCCACCCAGACACAGGGAGGACATGCAACCTCCACACAGAATGGCCTCACATGGTCTGGGATTCTTGGTTACAAGCAGTCAAAATAAGCTTTCAGGTTAAAGAAGGACTGTCACCGGAGTGTCTGGAGAAACCTGGGCATCTCTGCTAAGCCTGCTGTCAGCCCTGGATTAGTGGACGGTTGGAAGATGGATAGACAGTATTAAGTTTTAAGACTAAAAAATTCCTCACTTTTGGGGGAACAAACAAGGGACTTGGACCTAAACAAGACCAAGACTTCACACAAACCTTTCATTCCTTTCTCTAAACTCTCCTCTCCTCTTCTTCTGCATGTTATTACCCACTCAGGCCCCTCACCCGATACCATCTCCGTGCCTGTTTCTCTTCTCTTTAACCTTTTCCAAATGCTGCCTCGTCCCAGACACAGCTGGCATCGACCGTACACAGCAGCGAATTCACATGGAGCCGGTCCAACACAAGCACTTTCTCATTTACAGTTGTGCTTTGGCCGACGAACAGCAAACACATCGCCGCCAACCACCCCCCGGCGTCACGTGACCCAAGGCGGCAGCGGCCAATGGGACGGTCCGCCCAGATGTGCATGTGGGACCCATTTCTCCTGTTTGGGTTGGGACAGTCTTCAGAAGGAGAGGAGGAGAGTGGAAAGTGTTTAGAGGCAGTTTTTAGATGAAAGCGGTGGGTTTGCAAAGACAACTTTAATAAAAACTGAAATAAAAATACGCTACTGTTGAGTGAAGTTTAAAATGCTGCGATGATTGAAGGCTCGTCATCGTCATAACGGTTCAGAGATGTTTTACCCAGCGCAGAGGACCACAGGTTCATGGAAAGTTAGCTTAAATAGCATATTAGCAGAGACAAGTTGCATTTCTGTAAGATCTTTAATGGCTCTCTGGATGTTCAGTCTGGTTTTCTTTTACATAATGAGTTAAGGAAGTAACACAGAGTCTCTATATAAAATGCCTTAAGAGAAAGATTAAAGTTGAATGCAAAGGCTTTGGTGCTGCACTCTTCTTCTAGTGGTGACATGCACCAATTAATCCCATATGGCACTGAGCAAAGGCACTGCAAAAGGCGGCCATTTTCTGAGCTGTAGGTGTCCTCTTGCCAAACACCAGGCGTTTCTTTTTACATTGAGCTCTATTGGAAAAATCTTTTCTGGACTCCATGGGATTTTTTCGCTGCAGTTCCATAGAGCGGCCACTAGGGAAGAGGGGGCAGTGGCCTATCCAGGTCTTATTATACAACAATGGTTTTTCTCCATCAGCCTAAAACACAAGGTACAAACATTAACTGCACCTACCCCAGACCAGGATCAGAATTATTATCTCTATCTTCTAGAACAGGGGTGTCCAAACTATGGCCTGGGGACCAAATGCGGCCCATGGACCATTCTTTATTGGCCTTCTCTATTGCAGTGTTTCCCAACCAGGGGTACAGGGACCCCTAGGAGTACGTGAGCACATTGCCGGGGGTACATGGAGTTATATGATCATTTATATTGCATTTATAAATTTGGCTCTCAAAGACTAAACGTAACCTAAATCAAAAGAATGCAAAACTAAAGAAGGACTAAACCAAGACTAAACCAGGTATAAAACCAAACTAAACCAGGAATAAACCAGGACTGAACCCAGTCTAAACCAGGACTAAAAGAGGTCTAAGCTGGGTCCAAACCAGGACAAAACCAGGACTGCACCAAAGGAATGCAACACTAAAGAAGTACTAAACCAGGACTAAACCACGTCTAAAACCAGGATTGAACCAGGACTAAACCTGGTCTAAAACTAGAACTAAACCAGGAATAAACCAGGACAAAACTAGGCACAAACCAGGTCTGAACCAGTTCTAAACCAGGTCTAAACCCAGACTAAACCAGAACTTAACCAGGATTCAGCCAGGTCCAAACCAGGACTAAAGCAGGTCCTGGGGGTACAGACCAAAAAGGTTGGGAACCACTGCTCTATTGGCCCAAAAAGTCACAGGTAATACTTTTAACTGCACCGTGACCGAGTCTCAGTGAAAAGAGGCCATCTATTCTCCAACTTTTTTAGAAGCAGTTATAGATGTCTTTCATCTCTTCTTCTACCAGAGTGAGCTCTGCTGCCTCCTAATAATAATAATAATAATAATAATAATGGATTGGGTTATTTCTACACATTAACAGCTCTATAACAAACACTTTTGTGTGAGGAGGACCAGGCATTTAAGAAGAAAAATGGAAATTAGGGGCTGGTTGTGCCACACTACCTGTATGTGCCGGTCCAAAGCCTGGATAAAAGTGAATTTGTGGAAGGACATCCAGAGTAAAACCTATTCCAAATGAAACTTTCCTTTCTCCTCCTCAAATGTGTACTTTTCAGTGTGAGGCCCTGAATGAAGAAAGTTTGGACACCGCTGTTCTCCAACCAACGTTCCCATTCCTTGGTTGGGATCCAGAAGAGGGTGGCATTTGTTTGTACTGAGGTTATTGTTAAAGTAGTTTAATAGTAGTAAGTTACTGCTCAGAGGGGCTGGGAGTCAGCTGTAACAATAAAATGAGTGCTGTTGCTGCTAACGCTAACACGCTGATGCTGCTAACAGAGTCTGTACTGAAGTCAGAGCCCGAGGCCGATCACGAGAGCCGCTCCTCTGCTGCTCCTCCACACTCTGTCCTTCAACTATTACTGCAGTTTTTACTCAGCGCGTGCTCTCTTCAGGCTGTAACCTCATGTACTCGTGTATCTACTGAGTTAATGAGTGTTTTCCTTACAGCACATGGCTGGTTCTCACCGTTTTATTGCCCTGTACTGAGGTTACAAACATTGACTTGTGGGATGGAGTTAGTTACATTCACAGGGACATGAAACGCATTACTATTTTTCTTTGTGAGATTTTAAATGCACTGTAATGTTTGTCCACCTATTTATTGACAAATCAAACATTGACTCAAAAGCATGAAGATTAGAATCAGCAGAGATAAAAATGAATCGCAATGCAAATTTAAAACAGTGTCTCACCCGCCACAAGGTAGAATGGTACAGTAAATTTAGTTGACCTGTTTGGTGCAAAACATCATGTCATCCACATCATCCTAATGATTTTAAGCTAATTTTCTGCTCATTCTTGTCCAGTAAGGAAGACATCTTAGGCTCCAAACACACTGGATGCATTGGGCGCAGCAGCGAGTGGACTGGCATCACAGCTGCGTTGTACACACTCGCTCCGTGAGCAGCTCACTGATGGCCTCTCCTTCTCTACAGAAAAGCCATTCAAAAGTCAATATGAGAGTACAGCCACAACCGACAGACCTATGGTGACTATATTTGACTAAAGAGACGTATGTTTACTATCTCTGTAAACTGGATAGTCCAAACGCGAGACTTTTTACAGTACAAGTGAAAGTTCTAGTTCACGCTCCATCAGAGGCAGAAAGCCCCCAAACATTCAAAAAGTGCATTAGGTATGGGTTGTGCTCATAGTAGTTGCCAAAGTATAACAATATATGCTTATTTTGTGTGTATTTTGTATGAAAAACACAACCCAGTGCCAGCTGTAATGGAAAATTTATATTTTATCATTTCGAAGGTAGTGTTAATCTGTTGTTATGTTATGCCTGACCTTAGCTCTTTATAAGGACGGAGACATGCGTAGCAGCTGTAAGGCCAAAGGATGTTGTGTCTTAGTGCACACGAGGCTAGGACATGGCGTCTTCTTAAAGATTAGAGCAAAAGTCTTCAGATATGCTTGTGACTCTGGGACACGTACTCTCTCCTGTGTATGTTTGGTATAAAACCTACCTTCTGCTAAGGGGGGTAGGACTCTCTGCATCTCTCCTTTGTGTGGTGTTCTCCTTGTGCACAAGTAAAATAAAGACAACTTGCTGTTTGATCCAGACACTGCCTTTTTGTCAAGTATCTCAATCTAAAATTTCCATCACAATCTGGTGTCAGAAGTGGGATTCCTCGAGTGGACAGATCCGGACGGAGTGACCAGGGATTGATCATCCTGGGGGATAGATCCTCCAGCCTCCTACCTCCATAGGATTTTAGAGACGGGAGGCCTGTTTTCACTGGGTCCGGGACTGCCACCGCTGGAATCCATCGAACTCAATTTCACAACTAAACGGTGAGATACAGATGTCTGTTATCAATAGCGAGTAGGACACAGGCCAAACTTGTTGTCATTTTTGACCAGGTTAAAGTCTCACGGGAGCCTGCAATAGCTTAAAAAAAAAAAAAAAAAAAAAAAAAAAATAGCTATAAAGTATTACAGGGTAATACAGGTCACTGGGTGACCAGGTTACAGGGTAACCAAAATTGAGCCATAGTTATAAAGTATTACAGGGTAATACAAGTCACTGGGTGACTAGGTTACTGGGTAACCAAAACTAAGGCAATAGCTATAAAGTATTACAGGGTAATACAGGTCACTGGGTGACCAGGTTACAGGGTAACCAAAACTAAGCCATAGTTATAAAGTATTACAGGGTAATACAAGTCACTGGGTGACTAGGTTACTGGGTAACCAAAACTAGGCAATAGCTATAAAGTATTACGGGGTAATACAAGTCACTGGGTGACTATAGGTTACTGGGTAACCTGAACAGAGTAAATATCTCAGAAAAGTCTAAAAGGCTTTACAGTGTACACAACCATTATTCTAACAGCAGAAAATGGGAATAAGCCTAACAAAATACATTATTGAGGTCCCATAGACCCCTCTGGTCAAGACAGTGACAACCAGGTATGGAAAACAATGTGTCCAATGTCTACCAACATGGTCCGGACAGTTTTGGTTTTCCCCGACGGGGGAATGTTGAGTATAAATTAACTGAAGATGCTTATAGAAAAGTTTGAAAAAGAGAAATGAAATTAGGCTACTAAATTTAGGCAGAGGAAATATTTTTGAATCCATAAATTGATTTAACTGTGTAAAGCTAAAGGTCAATCTTTTTAGGCCATATTAGGTCTTTGTGTCATTGTAATTACATTTTTCCTTACTTCTCCAACTGATGCTTGAAAGAGGATGCACTATACAGAATATTTAAAATGTTTTCTTGTAATTCAAAAATTGAAAACAATTTGATAAAAAGCTGAAGAATAAAAAGCAAAGGAAAGCAGATTTAGAGAAAGTAGAACACAGAATTGTTTTGAAATGTGTATAAACAGGTAGATATAGAGAAAAAACAAAACAAAAAAAAGATCAGATACTGCTGCCTGTGTTTCCTCTGGTTTTCCAGACCTCTCCACGGTGGAACTTGACCTGGACCTGGACTCCTGCCCACACGTCAGTCCCCAGCAACAACAGCAGCAGCCTGAGCGGCCCCAGAGATAACAGCAGAGGTCGAGCCAGATTCCTCCAGTGACCTGCCAGTGAGACCAAAAGCCGACACGATCCACCTACACCATCAGGCCAGACTACAGCTCCATCTGCAGCCACCGTAGCCATCGGACTCAGAACAAGAAGAACAGGAAGCCCAGTCCACCAGTTTAAACATGGGTTGAACTGACTGTAGCACCCAGAAAGCAAGAAAGCAAGTTTCTGTCGGGTCTTAAAGCTGCACTCTGTGAACTGGGCTCCTCCACACAATGTCCAGTGGTCCAAGTTGCCGGACTTGCCAGTCCCATACTGGCCTATCATCCATGGACCACTGTTGAGGTCATGGATGCAGCCAAAGTATTGCAGAACGCTGTGTGAGGAAATGGACAATTACAGCATCACCAAGGACTTACACACAGCTGCTCAGACCATGCAGCTGTAGGCAGAGAGCGCGGATACCTGGGACAAGGACGAGGCCGAGGCAAGGGTCATGGTCACTGGAATAGAGGACAGAGGGTCCAACAAGGACAAAATAGAGGCCAAGACAACGTATGGTACACTTGAGGACAGTTTGGACACTGAACTCGAGATTGTATAAGTTGGACACTGGATGCGAGAGGTCCACAAAGATACAGTGAAGGACCTCGCCTGAGTGCTCCCCAGGGGTCAGACTGACTGGGCAGCGAGGACAGGCCCGGTGAGAGACGCACCGAGGAGACGTCACCCAGAGGAAGGTACTGCACCCACAACACACACACATTCACATCTGTAGCTCTGCAATGAAGAACTGCTTACTGCTAACACACACACATTGATTTCACAGCAGACACTTATTTGGAGAATAAGACTAAGCCAGCAGCTACAACTTATGCAAGTCTGGTCTCATTGACAAATACAGCCTTGCCAGAATATACCATTGAATTGAATGGTGAAAAAGGAGTGTTTCTTGTTGATTCGGGGGCCACTAACTCTGTGGTCAAAAGGCTAGTCTTAAGAAATCTCCCAAAATGAGTGGTTGTTATGTTTTACTCTGTCAGTGCCTCTGGTGACACTGTGCCAGAGCAATATGTCTCCATTTTCATGCTCAGACCCTGCAGGCAAAAAATTTAAGCACTCTTTTCCATTTTCCACATTATGTCCAGTTAATCTTCTGGGTTGAGATCTGATGGGGAGATTAGGCATTTGCCCTATCTCCACACCAGAAGGTCCTCAGGTTGTAACAATTGATCATTTGGCCAATAACCAATTGGCCAATAACAACATATTCACAGGAGTCAGGTTGGGAACTGGGACTCCTTTATATGTATAGCAATGGCAATTGCCACCAACTCCAATTACTACAGACCTAATCAAAATGGCACAAAATAGGTGTCTCCTGAGGGAACTACTTGTATGCATGAGGATGACTTGCACTGCACATCACACGAGTCACAGGACCAGATCCCAGACCTGAGGATGTGTGGTTTAGAACACCACATTCTTTACTGGGATCCACATTTTTTTTGCTGTGTCTATTTGTCTAACTGGGGAACAGCTTTCTCTGTATGATGTGCCCTGCTCTAAACCCCATGTCTCTCCCTCAAAGTCTCCCCACTGTCAGTGGAAGGAGGTGGGCGGGGTTTGTGAATGAGTCACGGACTGGGCCCGCCTCTGACCCTGGGTCTCATTCTTTTCTGCGCTGAAGCAAACAGAATGCCTTTCACCTCTGTGTTAGACTCAAACTGCTCTGTCTTTGGTGCCAGATAAGCATGACGCTTATCAGAGTAGCACCTCCTTTTTTTCTCTCTGACTCTGAGGCTGCAGCCGTCCCTGCTTAAAAGCAGTTTCACAGGACCTGTGAGCAAAAAGTAAATATGATGTTGATTTGATCAAAGATTGTGAACCAGTGGTGATCAGCCCTAAATCTACTTATAGGCCATGCCAGCACCAGTAGCCCTTAAAATAAGAAGCCATTGATGGTATTACTCCAGTTTTAATGCTCTAAGGGAGGTAGGAGTAACAGTGCCATGTGACCATTCCCCAGTGTGTTCCTCTCCTGGTTTAGGAAATCAGGGACCAGTGGATCTCAACTGAATAGAGCTTTATCAATGGTCTACAGCTGTCAGTGCTGCCGTACAGCAGCGAGCTCCTTTGGTACCAAACCCATAAACACGCTGTCACATGTCCCACCAGGTGCTAAATGGTTCTGTTGTTGTTGACCTCTTAAATGTGTTTTTCAGCGTCGCAGTGGACAAAGACTCTCAGTACTGATGTGCCTTTGAGTTTTAGGGAGAATTGTTGACCTTAACGAGGGTGTGTCAGGGATTTTGTGAGTGCTGATCATTGTTTAATTCTACACTAAAACAAAGCTTGGACTCATTGCAATTGACCCCAGGTACGGCCCTGTTGGAATACGTTGACGATCCGGTCTCTTGATCTGAGCCTCCACTGCAGGGCAGTGTGAGAAGGACACAGTTGTCTTGTTATAGCATTTGCATTCACAGGGCCACAAGGCCAGCTTGTCGAAGTTGCAGTGGGTTAAAGAAAAGGTTAAATTTTTAGGCCATGACCTCTCAGGTGAGGGAAAAGCCATCTCTTCTAAATGCATTGATGATATTCAGAATATTAACAAACCACTGACAAAAGGCAAATAATGTTTTTCCTAGACAGTGTATAACTAAAGGATAATTGTTGACAAAAACCAAAATAAAGTTTTAAGAATTTGCAAAAGTCTTCCGGAAGCACAAAATCACTAACATAAGCTATAGCAAGCTTCTCTGAGTTTGTTTGTTGTTTGTGTTCTCTGTCTTTTTCTGTTTGTTCAGTGTCTTGTTATGTCAGTGTCTTGTTGTTGGTTTAGATAATCTAATGAAGAAGAATAAAGAGTAATTGGAGGCAAATTATTATGTTTAGTGAAATGTAGAAAGCTACCTGTGTAAAGCTACTTTAACAGGGTTACTCCCACCGACAACATTTGTTGTCGAAAAGAGATCTCTCACTTTTAAGTCTCTACTGTTTTTATTACATATACCAAGCTGATATTAGTGTATATAGCACAACTGAGTTTTGAGAAATCTGGTGAGTTTCACATGATTGAGGTCAAAGGTCACATGACCACAGGTGTTTATTTACAAGGTACACCTGGAGAGAAGCTCAGCCTCCGCCTAAGTCTGAAACAAAGGTTTAGACTTTTAAAACCACTTATAATGTTCTTTCTCAGGAGAGTTTGGTGCTACGAGTCTCCCTACTACTGTCTGTAAAGTATAAATTTGCATAATGGTCTTTATATGATTTTTATGGGGGTTTCAGAATTGGAGTTAAAGATTTTTTTTTCCTGCTTTAGGTCTCTCACTACTGTCATTATTTTGCTTAGCTGAGATCTCGTGTGTGTTTGTGCTGACCTCAATGCAAGCTGGATTGCAGGTCGCCATACCTTTTATTCTTGACCTATACTCCATGTTGTCCACACATTTTTCTGTTTGAACGCCTCTGACAAAGTTACGTTTGCCTCCAGTGTCATTAACCCTTGCTCTGTTATGCGACCCAACAGTTTCAGAGCATCCTGCCCTTGAATCTTGTTATCTTAAGGCCATAGACAGTCTGATGACTAAATTTAAAGATTAAAATGGCAAAACTCTGGTCAATTTACAAGCTACGCCCCTCCTTGTCTGCATACAAGTGAGGCCACACCCCCTCCCTCCTGTCCTCCATACTGGCCCTCCCTCTCTCATCTTCTCTCCTACTCTCTCCCTTTCTTCTATCTCTCCTGCAACAGGGGTCCCTGCCTTCACTGGGCCCCTGGTTAGAATGGTCTTACTGCAATTATAAATTTGCTCTCATTAAAAAAAAAAAAAAAAAGGGCTAATAAAGCTATCACTGGTGTCCCTTCTGCACTTGAATCCCTAAAAATAACAATTAATGCTTTATTAGAGCACTGATAACATATGATGTTAGTAACAGTGGTTTTGTGGTGTCATTATGTCAAATAATTTTAAAAGGATTAGTACTAATAGATTAACTAGATCAGTAAGTCTGCTTGTGGAAAATGCATGGAGCAACCAAATATGATGATTTTTGGTAGAGGCCTGAATCCGAGCCTTGCCTTCATAACGATTTTTTTAATTCTGCCAAATTGACACACGGGCTTGTCCATGTGTCAAAAGGGAGGATGTTAACAGGACTCAAGCAAAAGTGGTACATAAAAGGTTTGAAAGATTTTGCACAGAAATCTTGTCCATGGTGTGTTATATGCTTAGCACATAATGCAGGTAAAGACACACACAACACCTGCAGCTGGGGTAAACAATCTGCATTTACTGAGAGCTCTGCATATTTCTGTAAGTTTAAAATAATTCATTTAGTAAGCAATTTTTTTTTTAATTCAATTAGAAACTCTGCTCACCTGAAACAGTGGTGACCTTCTGGGGTCATGTGATCACAGACAGGATACTTCCTGGCCTCAGCAATAATGCAACAAAATGTTTGAGTTAACATGACGTCATTCTTTAAAAATTGTGCACAAAAATGAAAGGGGAATGGTAAAATACATTTTTGGGACTGACCAAACTCTGATGTGGACTTGACCAGGTTTACTAACACTGTGTCTGTGTGAATGTGAATGTGTGAACTCTAACCACTCTTTATGTGTTTTTATGATCTAAAATGTTCATATTTCTGAAAATTAACAGTTTTAACAGGTGATGAAAAAGATAATAAGGATCCAACAAACTGGATCCATATGGATCTGAACACAGTGAAAACAACTCTAGGAGAAGAGTTGTGTGTGTATATGTTAACATTTCTCTCCACAGACTGAACTATCATCTATCACTTAAAAGCAATACAAATGGAACAAAAGACTGAGCTGATACGAACCCATATAAAATAGGAAATATGGAACCAGCACACCTCAGGAAAGTGTGTAACATCTAAGGAATTAAGGGAAATCCAAGGAAAATAATGGAAGTGGTAACTATAACACCTTTGGTAAGTTATTTCAGATTGCCTTATCATATTTGATGCTTTTATGTGCTAACTATGCTAGTCTAACTTATTTTGCCAAATTATAAATTTACAAAAATCCATGACTGATTGTAAATCAGAGAATTGAAATCAGAGATCAAACTATGGTCCAGACTCCGGACCGTCCCAACATGGGATGGCATTGTTTTGTGTGCAACGTGTTCCTCTATTTTCTCTCAGCAGGTCCCAGATAATACGTTTACCAAAAACATGTTTCCTAAATGAATGCTGTGAGGTATCACTGCTCCTACCTCCACTCTGGAAAAGTAGATAACACAATGGGAGAGTGCTGAGGGAAAACAGGCAGGGCCCAAAGCTCTGTCTGTACTGGAAACATCACAGCTGACACTGAGCCACCTGGACAACGCTGGCTCCTTTAAGAAGGGCCTCAACTCTCCACAACAACCTCTGCTCCATCTCCGGCTTCTACAACTTCCACTTGGATCAATGCCAGCCGCTGCAGAAGGTTCCTGAGCCAGGGGACAACTTCTCATCAGTCGGAGACAAACAACAACCGTCCTCTCTGGACGTTGAGGACAACCAAACTGACCAAGAGGATCACCGCACTCACTGACTCACAACAGTCAGGCTGCGTTGACCTGCACGAGCACAGGTGCGAGCCTAGCGCCGCTTGTGTTCGCTCCGGTGAATTCACAATACACATACATTTGGCAACGAGCAGAGCACACACCTCACAGGTTGTTACTGCAACTGAAGAACAACGACCAGACTCATCTTGCGCATTTAACAAAAAGACTATGACATCTGAGCAAGACCTGGCCCGGAGAGGGACCAGGCGCAAAATCAGACATTGTAAATGGGCTTCGGGAAAGAGCCATACATGCAGCCAAACAAGTATCTCTCTCTCTCTCTCTCTCTCTATCTGTCTATCTATCTATTTGTGTATGAGGAATTGCATGACTTTGTTTTACTTTTCCTTTAATATGTGAATGAAATTTTCCTACAATTGCATTATAGCTCAAAGGTTTAATCCTACAAGGTTTTAAGTCTTACTTCTTGTACAAAAGGAATTGTTTTGTCTGTTTGTGATTTCTTAATGAGGTATCATTGTAAACTGTGAGGGGTAATGATACTGATGAATGGGGATTGACTTTATTTGTTGATTAATATAAAAGAGTTTTATTATAATCAAAAGGGATGAAGTGTAATGGAAAATTTATATTTTATCATTTCGAAGGTAGTGTTAATCTGTTGTTATGTTATGCCTGACCTTAGCTCTTTATAAGGACGGAGACATGCGTAGCAGCTGTAAGGCCAAAGGATGTTGTGTCTTAGTGCACACGAGGCTAGGACATGGCGTCTTCTTAAAGATTAGAGCAAAAGTCTTCAGATATGCTTGTGACTCTGGGACACGTACTCTCTCCTGTGTATGTTTGGTATAAAACCTACCTTCTGCTAAGGGGGGTAGGACACTCTGCATCTCTCCTTTGTGTGGTGTTCTCCTTGTGCACAAGTAAAATAAAGACAACTTGCTGTTTGATCCAGACACTGCCTTTTTGTCAAGTATCTCAATCTAAAATTTCCATCACACCAGCCACAAGCGTCAAAATTTGGCATCGGTTTGATTTTCTAGGAGATCGCGTCACAGCCGTGTTTGACGTCCGTCGAGCCTCGCGTCTCACGCCGGCAGTGTGGCTGCTCTGATCTGCTGAGCTGGGCGCTGAAGTGAAAACGGTTCCCTGATGGTGTCACCACGCTGCAGTTACGTATCCAGTGTGTTTGGGGCCTTAGACCTTGGGCCTAGCAGAGGTTTCCATCCTTTGCCCACTGTTGCCAAGGGATAATAAATTGGTTTAAAACTGAGATGTGCCACACATTATGTTTTACGGGAAAAAAAAGTTCCATTGAAGTATTACTAATCAAGTCTAATGACAAAAAAAGTAGTTTGTTCTCTTGTCTCCCAGCAAGGGGCTCATGAGATCAATCTTCTGGATGGAGGGTCCTGAGCCTATGTCCAGGCCAGACCCCGCATAAGTCCTGTGTTCACTGGGATAAGCTCCTAACACTACAGAAGAAGATTAAGACTGCGGTTACACTTTATTGTCCCTGTAGGGAGATTTGTTGTCTGCATTTGGGACTTGTGGTACTTTCAGTTTAAATAATGGTCCAAAAAAAAAATCCTCATCCATCCTTCAATCAGTGCCGATGGGGTTAAACCTGTCAGGAGCAGTGCAGCGCCCAGGGAACCTTCTCCAGATCTTGAGCCAGGACCTTGGTCAGGAGTACCCAGCCTATGTGGAGAATTAGCCTGTTGTGCAGGTTTCAGGTTGGTGAAGGAAACTGGAGCACCCAAAGAAAACTCACCTGGACACGAGGAGAACATGCAGACTCCACACAGAGGCCCCACAACGTCCTGGGACCTTCTTGCTGTGAGGCAACACTTCTCACCACCTCACCAAGAAGATAAATGGATGAATGAGTTGCAAAAATAAACATATTGTTAGCGGGTTCTATTATAAATGACCACAGTAGAAATATAATTTAATATCACTGTAAGAAAGCACCAAAGCTCTTGCTGAGCCCACATGGATAAATTTGAGTAACAGTAGTATGGGTTTCTGTCTGAAATATGAAAATAGACTTGGAGAGTGTCCAGCTCTGCGCTTTAACCGTTTCATTACAAAGCAGGCCTCAGTGGTTCCTGCAGTATCCACATGGGCCCCGAACACATCTGCAGCTCTGCCTTCAAACCTCCAGCAGCCACCGGACCAGCTCTGTGCACTCATCTCTCTGCTCTGCTCCCGTTATAGCCACTGCGATAAAGACGTCTGGAATCCTACCCCCTCCCTCCTCCCCTCCCTCCCTCCTCTTCTCTCCTTTCCTCTCTCCTTCTCGGATATTGATCGGGCCCAGCGCTTTTGAGTACAAAGAGTTAAGGGCTGAAAGCGAAACAGCCGCGATTTCACATAAGTCATGAAAGTTTAAAAAGCCTCGGTTCTCAAGCCCGGTCCGGAGAGACGCGCCGGCGATGCACTGACCCTCGGGCGCGTTTCCAGATCCAATGCTTGAACTCTGCTCGTCCCACGTTGAACCAGTCAATACCTATTATTAGCTACTGGCTGCCCTCTGATACGGGCCGTGATGAGGAGCGCACACACAGAATACCTTCAGAGGAGAGAGGAAGAGGAGAGAGGAGCAGCCGGAGGAGGGCACAACCAGAGCTGCTGTTCGGAGGAGGATGGTAGAAGAGAAAATATACAGGCTTTTTTGAACAAGAGTTGGCTCCTTCTGCAAAGTCAAAGAAAAACAGGCAAACTACGGAGAGAGATACTGGGTTAAAACAGTCAGAAATAAAACAAACACAAGCTGCAAACATAGATCAGATGAAGTCAAGACTAATTGAGATCAAGTCATGACCAGGACGAGAGCGTTTTGCAAAGAGTGATTTCTCAGATCCACAAATTCACTGTAGTCTGGACTGGGGCTGGGCGTTAGAGCTGGGTGCTCTGCAGGTGGGGCACCAAGTTGTTTTGTTTTTCTATCAGAATATTTCCTTTTTTATTCCCAATGCCAACAAACAAAACATCTGAAGTATTTATAAACTGAGTGTGCCCTAAACAAGGTCTGAAATAGAGAGAACGCTGTAGTCGTGCTGTGTCCACTGTAGACTGGCCATGGTTTAAACTGAAAACTGGGATGATTCCTGATAAATCAATGACTGGAGTGTCATGATAACTATTGGACCTGTGACCTGTGAGCCTGCCCCAACTAATGATCAATGCAAGGAACACGATCGTAGCTAATGGCGTTGTGGCTACGATGGTAAGCTCATCATGCTAAGGTTCTGAATGCAGAGAAAGCCTGGACATAGTTGGCTGTTTTTGCAAGACAGGTTCTAAATTGTGAGTGCAGATTGAAAAAATAGCTATTTGTTTGAGCGTTACGTCTGATTTGCTATGAATAACTACTGCAGAAATATTGACGCACATTTAATAGACAGCACTAGCTGCTGGGAGCTCCTTTGAGTGTTAGTAATGCAATACAAAAGTCAACCTGGTTCTGAATCAGGCCTCTTTCTGTGTGGATGGGCTTTAGGAGCGATGTTTCTGATGTTCTGTTGTCTTTTTTGTCTCCTGTTGTGATTGTTGGTTTTCCTTTTGTGTGCTGCAGAACAGGAACCTGCTGTAAACCTTCAGGCCCAATTATTTGTAACATAACAGTTGCTTATAATCCTTTCCTGTTAATAAATGAAATGAAATCTGAGAGTAAGCCACACACAAATAAAATTCTTCTGTAAAAAGCTTTGCCCCTGCTCCTCCAATGTGTTAAATTTACACAAAGTTGGCTCTCATAGTCATGATAAATCAAGTAGGCTGGCTATCACTAAAATATTTCAGTTGCATTTGCAGAAACTGTTCATTTTACAAATTCAGTAAGTTGCAAAGTTGGAATAAAATCTGCACTGTGTTTGTTTAGCATCAGTGAGAGACGCTAACCTCAGCTGCGCCTGGGTTTGCTCCACTTTTAGCTCGTCTCATTTGTTTAGCGTGCACACCAACCTTTGATAAATGTGGCCCAGAGTGTTGAGAACACACTGTAGATGTCACTGCTACTCCTCTGATACAGGTCTCAGTTGGACTTTATTGATCCGGTGATTCAGATTTCATCAGGATTGTTGGGACAAAGGAGTTCTTGTGGTGTCCTGCAGCTCACTGTTGTCCACTGTCTGCTCTGTGTTGGTCATCAGCCTCTGAAGGAGATGGTCCAAGTCGCTCAGTACAGCATTCATCTTGTGTTGTGTAACTTTCTATGCCAGTCATGTCCAAAGTGCGGCCCAGGGTCCATTTGTGGCCCTCAGCTTCTATGACAAAATATATTCCTTATGGCTCACCAGTGTTTTTGTTGCTTGACCTGTGCATTTGTGCATCTCATCAACTACTCTGCCTTTTATTTCATCTAACTAGTTGGTCAGAAAATACTTGCAGTTGTTTCATTCATTTATTTATTTGCTCATTACCATTTGCACGGTATGGAGCACAAACATGAACAGTTTCATTCTTGACAGAATAAAAATCTAGAAAACATCTTTGTATAGATTAATATAAAGCAAGAACCCCTTTCAAGTAGGCACCAAGTCTGTGCATGATTTTCTTCTTTTCAGCTTGAAGCAGTAATACAAACTTATATCTGGATGGTAGGGGTGTAACGATACAGTAACTGTATCGATGTATCGATTTTTTTCCCTATGATACAGCTACATCGATACACATGACCTTGTATCGAATCATATCGTTTTCTAGGAAGTGAATATCGATACACATGAAGTATCGATCGATAATATCGGAAATATCGAAATTAGAAATTTGTATGTTAAAATAAAACCAGATATGGCTTTTTGGAGATAAATTTTGTTTTTAATTAAATAAAATGTTATATTCAACTTTTCTTCACTCTCTGTCTGCTGGACATAATCAGCCCCGGCCGCGGTGCTACATTTGTGAGTAAACTTTTATGATTTTTGGCAAAAAGTTGCTGTATCGATTATCAATACCAAGGTGTTGAATCGTATCGAAACATATTGTTCCAAATTAGCCAATATCGTTCTTGAATCGTATCGAAACACTTCTAATCGATACATATCGTATCGTTGCAAAAACGTATCGTTACACCCCTACTGGATGGACATTCTAAATAAAACATGGGGATATACTTTTGTCTTAATTTCACCACCTCACTGTTTATACAATCAAAAAGAACATGAAATTCATCTCCCACACAGTTTTTGTCACATAAATTACAAATTCTTAAACTTCGTTCCAAACCCTTGTATCTGCAGTAACCTTAGGAATCCTGCTGTTATTAGTCCTGAAGTTACAAATGGCCTGTCTGTATTTAAGATTTTCAGAAAACTTTTTAATCTAAGCATAAACATCACAGGATGCTGTGTCTCTAGATTACGCAACAATTTGTATAAAAGGTCAGTGCAAGTTTTGTATGGCTTGAAGTATTAGAAATTCTGTCATTACTATTAGTAAGCGTTAAAATATATGACTTAGATGTCTGTGAAGACTCTCACTCGTCCAGGGTAAATGCATCGTAACAAAAGTTAAAAAAGCAGTCATCTGGATTGGATTTTTCAAGTTGAAAGACGTTTCACCTCTTATCCAAGAGGCTTTCTCAATTCTGAAATGAACTGGTGAGAGCTGGTTTATATTCTTCTAGGAAGGAGGAGTTTAGACCTGAAACTAAATTCTATTGGTCAATGTGACCATGAATATCCTGAGTGGTTTGACCCGAAACCACTCAGGCTATTCATGGTCACATTGACCAATAAAAAAATCCAATCCAGATGACTACTTTTTTTAACTTTTGTTGCGATATATGACTTAGAGACTTAGATGTTTTTTACATTCATAGATATTATTTTGTTGGGACTGCACATTTTGTTGTCAAAGAAAAGAAATTATATGTTTATGGCTTTTGAAAACAAAATGTATGGAATGGAAAAACATCAGGAAAGACTGTCGGCCCTTGGACCTTTACGCATCTTCAAATCTGGCCCTCTTTGGAAAAAGTTTGGACGCCCCTGTTCTATGCGTATCAATGTCCCCGGAGGTTGTGTCTAAAACCTATTTATCTAAAAGTCTCATCTGAATACCTGCCACACCTGGAGCGACTTTCTTCTGCAAACACTCCTCTCGCCTCGTTACAAATCCTTTCATCGCCGCTCTAATTTCCCCGCTCTCTCCTGAAAAACTTCCCTGTGTGAAGAGGCTCGTACGGCGGCCCGGGGAGTCCACTCTTCATTTGATTTTAACCCAGTCATCTCCGTCGGCAGCGGGGGCGCGGGACGGTCTTTGAATGTGGGCCGAGTTTAGATCAAGAGCGGCTCCAGCGCTACGGGCCGCAGAGAGGAGCTGTAATGGAAGGAGCCCCCGCTGAGAACTGAGAGCTAACACCGCGCACCGCCACATTTATCTTCCACGCAGCGAGGAGGAGATGAAATAAAAGACGGAGACGACTGTACGCGCCACAATCACGACACGGCAATTATCAAAGAGAGAGGAAAATCACAAGAAGTACAGGGTTTTTACTGTACTTTTGTCACAGGAGCCTTAAGTATTTCCACATTTTCTAATGGGAGTACATAAGTTATTTTTTAATCTGTGACTCTCTGTTTATGTTGCACCCCCAAAATGAATCTTTATTTTAATTTTAAAGTGGCGGCACGGATGGAAGGTGGTTGACACTCCTGCCTCTCTACAAGAAAGGTCCCGGGATTGATTCCTGGACCACCTTTCTGTGTGGAGTTTGCATGTTCTTCTGGTTTTGATTCCCCAAAAACATGTACAGTAACAGAGACTGATAATCTCTTTTTAATAAAAAATAATACAGTTAATTTAAAATAACTTTTAAATAACCCTGGCTCTGCGTTTTCTGGCATTTAGCTCAACAAAACATGACATAAATGGACATTATGTTTTTATAGGTAGACAGTATAAAACCGCTTATTAAATCATTTAGTAATTTGTACATGAAATATTTTAACAAATCAAATATGTACTTTTTTATATTTCAGCTGCTCCCATTCTTGTTAGGGATCACTACAGCGAACCACTCTCACAGTGATGTGGCAGGTTTTTGTTGCAGTCTCTGACTGGACAGAACCATGAGGGTGAAGTGTCTTGCTCAGAGACACAACGGCAGTACGCACTTCAAGCGAGGTTTGAACCGCCGACTGTTTTTACTCACTGCTCCACTGTCACCTTATTTTAACAAATCATTAGAAATAAATTAATTAAACAATAAAAATAATTTAAACAGATGCTATGTGTCTCTACACAAAGTTTTTAACATTAATTTCATTTCCAGGCCTCTACATGTACCTTAAAATAAAACTAGATTAGGACATTTAACTGGACATTTGCCCTATAGTTTATAATACAAACAATAATAATGCTACAATTTGGTGCATTGTTTTATTATTGATTCACTTTTTATTTATTTTATTTATATACAATATACATCAGTATTTTAACATTACCAAGGCTTGATTGGTTGGTATTAAGACAAGGTACAAACCGCAATATAAATAAAAATACAAAACAAATTTGTATTACAATTCAAATTCATCACAGAGTTTCAGTTTTCAAGGCTTTTGGATTCGTGCAATAATTTAAAGAAGTTATGTGAGGTATGGAGGACCGTGAGCGCCATGCGAAAAGGAATAATGCTTTTATTAAAAGAGTTTTTAAAAGTTTATTTAATAAAGAGATTACTAAATACTTTTAAATGAGTTTTTAAAAGAGCATTTAATAAATGGATTACTAAATACTTTTATTAAAAGAGTTTTTAAAAGAGGATTTAATAAACGGATTAATAAATGGTTTTATTAAATGAGTTTTTAAAAGAGGATTTAATAAATTGATTACTAAATGGTCTTAATAAAAGAAGGATTAATAGCATTATTCATTAATCCATTTAGGAAACCGATTTCTAAGTGTATTTATTTTGCAAAATGTATTAGCTTCTCCTTTTAGCTTTTGGCGTTCCTGGTCCTCCTGGCTAAAGTTAAATAAAATAAAATGCAAAGCAATGTAACGAACTCTGTGATTGGTCAGAGCTACTCGCGCTCTGATTGGCCTGAAAATTCGAAAGTTCTATCAAATATGTTGATAATATGAGCACATATTTTCATTACAAATTATCTTCATTGTAACCAATTATATAATTATTCATAAAACCAATTAAAATTATTTTATTAAAACCATTAAGTAATCCATTTATTAAATCCTCTTTTAAAAACTCATTTAACATAACCATTTAGTTATCCATTTATCAAATGTTCTTTTAAAAACTCTTTTAATAAAGCATTGAGTAATCCATTTATTAAATGCTCTTTTAAAAACTCTTCTAATAAAAGTATTTAGTATTCTCTTTATTAAATAAACTTTTAAAAACTCTTTTAATAAAAGCATTATTCCTTTTCGCATGGCGCTCACGATCCTCCATAGTGAGGACAGAGATGAATTTAGGACAACAAATTTTGGTTTCTGGCTTAAAAATGTACAACTGTGGACATGAAATGTTGCTAACATTAGTCTCAAGTTTAACACAAAGACTTTCTTCAGTGGGATCTTTGACCGCCACAAACCCACCCACACAGGGAAGGTGGGTAAAGTGTCTTGCACAAGGACACAACCGCAGTATGCAATGCTGAACCATCGCGTTAGTGGGCTCTACCTACTGAGCTACAGCTGCCCCACATTCCCGAGGTCCAATAAACCAAATATTTTCAAGCCTGCAGTGGATTTTGTATACATTTTTGCACAACAGCTTCTCTAAACCGGGATAAAAAGCTCTCTTGGTCAGATGCCAGGACTTGAGCCGTGCTGCTGCTGTTCTCTCATTCACATTACACACACACTGCTTTTTTTGGTCCCTGGGGTGTCCCGTGTGAGGCCGGGTTATACAGGAGACAGATGCTGGGTGCTGTCTCTGCCTGTCCCGGGACCCATGGGACCAACACACTGACGGTTTATGACCACACAGAACTGGACAGGGCCCGGCTGGAGTTGGCGTCGGGCAGAGTCCTAGCACTTTGTCATGACTAATGGTCCTCATTTAATATTGGTTTGGTCCTGGTTTGGGTCCGGGATGGGGTTAGACGCGGCTTCACTGGACACCTCTGAAGGGAACTGCTGAAAGAAAAAGAAGACCAAATCTAAACAGAGCACAGAAACGGCTCATCTTTGGTGCAGATTGTATTATTTTTGGTCCAGTCTGTCACCGGGACGTCCTACAGTGAACACATTTGCTGTTGTGGCAGTAATCAACACCTCTCCACTGTTAAATCTGCTCCTCTCTCTGGTTCTGCCGGAGGTGCCATGTTTACTATTTTTGTAATAATTCATCTGGTCTCGATGAGAAGTGACAGCTCTGTAAACGTGTGTGAATGTGTCTGTGCCGTTACAGGAGGAGGTCAGCTCTGATACTCCTCACACGCTCCCATTCGGATTTGGGCGACGCGAGTAAAAGAAGCTGTTTTTGGCGAAACTCTTTTGTTTATTTGTTTGATAAAAGAATGATCAACTTCATCCACCTCAGGCCCAAAGCAGTATTGAAAGGTTCTACTTCCTGCAGCCCCTGAAAGGATATAGAGACTTTTTCTGCATGGCTCAGTGTATTCTCTTTATTTTAGATTTTCGTAAAGGCAGGAGCAGTGTGCAACCTTTGCAACCCTTCTCCAGACCTTCTTTCTTTTAAAAGCAGGAGAGTCTGATTCCTCAGCCACAGAGAGCCGTTTCCAGTGGACTCTCTCGATCTCGACCTATCCCAGCCGTTTCTCTGCAGCTCTCACAGAAGCAGAAGATAATCTCCTCTCAGAAATAACCAAGATGGCGGCGTTGACGGCGTTTAATGCTTTCCTTCATCACCTGTTGGTTCTGCTGAAGTCCTCGTTGTTGTTCAGTCCTCTGTGGGATTTTTGTCTTCGTCCTGTTTCCATTTTAACAACAGTAAAGTCCCTCTGACGTCCCACGTAACCACCGCATTCAAACAAACCCACTTTCTCCACAAGGCTTTGTACAACTGGCTTCTGCTGCTGTCCCCGTTCACAAATAAGGACAGAATAATGGTGCTCTGCTTACGTTCCGCTCTTCGTTTCTCTGATTGGTTTCTCCGCCTGTGATTGTTCCGCCCATAGAAATGAAACTCAAGCAAAGGGAAAGAAGTTAGTGAGGAGAACCTAAGCTGGAGGATGTGCATGTTTTGAGGTTGGTGGAAAAAAAACAGAGAATATGTAGCCCTCTGTGTCATAAACATGTATCTTTACACTCACACCTGAATGTCCCGGGACACCTGCTAATGCACGCACTTAATTATTCCTTCCACAACACCAGACTATAGGCTATACTTCAGATTTCAGCAAAAAATAAAGTGAAACTGCACCAATTTACCACTGTGCAATACTAACACTAGAGCTGTGTTCCCAATTCAACGGCTGCAGCCTTGAAGGTCGCCGTCCACGGAGGCTACTCCTTCTTGTGGCCTTCGTGGACCGCAAAGGCCGAGCCGAAATGGGACGGTCCGGTCCACGGAGCGTACGTCATCAGCTGCTCCTCCTCTCACGCTGTCGCCTAGCAACCAGGACCGCAGCTGCTCGCTAATTCACTTTATTCATTGGTCACATAACCAGAAATGGAGCCAGAAATTACACTTAGGGGTGTAACGATACATTTTTGCAACGATACGATATGTATCGATTAGAAGTGTTTCAATATGATTCAAGAACGATATTGGCTAATTTGGAACAATATGTTTCGATACGATTCAACACCTTCGTATTGATAATCGATACAGCAACTTTTTGCCAAAAATCATAAAAGTTTACTCACAAATGTAGCACCGCGGCCGGGGTTGATTATGTGCAGCAGACAGAGAGTGAAGAAAAGTTGAATATAACATTTTATTTAATTAAAAACACAAAATTTATCTCCAAAAGCCATATCTGGTTTTATTTTAACATACAAATTTCTAATTTCGATATTTCCGATATTATCGATCGATACTTCATGTGTATCGATATTCACTTCCTAGAAAACGATATGATTCGATACAAGGTCATGTGTATCGATGTAGCTGTATCATAGGGAAAAAAATCGATACATCGATACAGTTACTGTATTGTTACACCCCTAATTACACTTATTTAATTTTTTTGTTTTGTTTAATTTACTCCTGGAGGAGTTTGAGCAGCTCTCTCCGCCTCGGCCATCTTCGAACGTCAGACAAGCAGCGCGCAGTGAATCATGGGATATGTTGGGCCGCGATGGATGCACCCGATGCAGCCTTCGTTCAGCGGGAAAGGAAGGCCGCATTCGTGGGCTGCATTTGAAGTAGCCTTCGAATTGGGACACCCCTGTCGCGCCGACTGTGACGTAATCAGCCTTCAAATGTAGCCGACGAAGGCTGCGGCCGTTGAATTGGGACACAGCTTATGTCCACATCAACAAAATAGAATACTGCAGTAAAGCTACATCATTTCAGTCGTTCAAATGAAAGTGAAAGGTGAAATTAGGCCATTATGTGCCTATTAATGTTAGCCAAAGTTTAGCCGCTAAACAGCAAACACAGCTCACATTACCTCCTCTCTCTCTGCCTGAAGACGGGAGCTGCAGATCCCAGACCAGGACCGGGCTGGGGTGAGTCTAAGTGACACTCGCTCAGAGGCAGAGCTGTCATCTCACCTGTGAAATGGACGAGGATGGAGTGCGGTGCGAACACGGCGCTCTCGGCGTTTCCACTGTAATTGACCGCCCCCCACCGCCACACAAGGCTAAATACCAGCCCCTGGGTCAGACGCATTCCCCACAGAGGTACGGGCGGATGGGGCAGGGGGGGCCACAGAGGGTAAAAGGTAAAGGTTATTACTGTTTTATTTAGCATGTGATATGTTTTGGATAAAGTCAGATCCATTCCTTCTTCTACAACAAACAGAGAATCAATTTCCTTGTCTTTTTCTCTTTTTTCCAATCAGAGTCTTATAGTTTTTTCGTTTAAACTCTTTTTATTAAATCCTGGAGTAGATTTTGCTTCTTCAAACTCTGATGACAACAGTGTTTTGTGTTCGCTCATCACTTCATACAATGTGGAACTCATTTTCAAACCTGAAAGCAAGAGTTTTGATGATTGAAAAAAGGCATTTTGCAAAGATATTTTTGTATTTTGAGAGCAAGAATCATTGTTCAGGTTTGTTGAGTGAAGTTTTGCAGAAAAGGAATTTTCAATGGGAAAAAAAAGTGTTAAAGTGACTTAGAAAACTTTAAATACTGTAGTCTGTGTGTGCTGCTGGTTCAAACTGTGGCAGGAGTGGCTTTTCAGTAAAATGTCTGGGTATAAATGAGTATTTTAGAAACTCACTGTCAAATGTTGTATTAATATTGGATGCTCCAGCTCTTCAGGTCTTCAAGCTTTAAAAACAAGAATAATTCTGCGCTGGAAATCACTGCGTGGATCAGGAGCAGTGCTTTCGTTCACAGACAGGACGTGTATGTGTGTAATATAGAATTTGATCAACCAAATCAAGTAGAACATCTCATAACTATCAAGCATTAATGAATATGTAATTGACAATAATTTAATAAACAAGCAGGAACATAAATCCTGATGTGTATCATTTTTAAGTCATTTATATGAGGTTCTAACTAAAGAATGAAACATTAATACCAAAAAGGCTTTGTAAACATTTATAACAGGTTACTAATCCTTAAGTATTAAGTTTGAGTGAGTTATTTTAAAGTGTGGCTTTTCATTTAAAACCTGGGAAGAACAAAAGCTGCTTCTCAGGTTTGATTGGTGCGGTGTGCTCAACAGAAAACTGCCTTGTTTTTGTGACCTGCTGACAATGTTTCTCCTAAAACTTTTATAATTTTCAAGGAAATGACAATACACAGTCATAAAGAAATTATGCAGTGTTTGCAGAACTAGAATAATCCACTTTTCATACGTGAATATATCGTCATAAATCAGTATTTAGTGGAATAACCCTGAGGAATAACCACAGCTTTCCTGCGTCTTGTTCTCCTCCAGTTTTTCACTCTGCTGTTGGGGAACTGTATCCCTCTCTTTCAGGTTTTCCTGACGTCTGTGAGCTCATGAAGCAGAGTGAGGCGTGGAGGAGTTTAACAAACACTGGCCTGGGATGGTTCAGACTCAGAGAGAGGCTGAGAAAAGAGCTGTATTTGGCAGAGTGTAAAATGTCTGTGAGCCCACTCAACTTCATAATGAGGCTTTGTTAACTTACCAGCTTTAATTCCCGACCCCAGCACAGTAGGCAAAGTGGTTAATGCTCTCGCCTCACAGCAAAAAGGATCTCAGATTTGATTTGCAGACTGTGTGAGAGCTTTCTGTGGAGTTTGCATGTTCTCCCTGAGTCTGGATGGGTTCTCTCTGGTTTCCCCATCAACCTAAAACCTGCACCTTTACCTTTTTGTCTTTATACTTTCTTTTAGCAAGGGTCAGGGTCAAAGGCAGAAAGGTCAGGTCAGGTTCGGGTGACCAGACGTCCCTATTTAACCAGGACAGTCCCAGTTTTAGGATTCTTGCCCCATGTCCCAACACATATCTTTATTAACACTAACATGTCCCAGTTTTCAACACACCATGTCCCAGTTGTCCCCATTTTAACCAATAGAAAAGCACAGGAAACTAAAAACACATTTGTCTAAAGACGTTTGTCATCTAATATTATTATCATTATCAATTTAAATGAAACTCCTTATTTGTTTTCATTAATATATTGCCATTAAAATTCAAAACTTAAGCCCAAGCTGTCATGTACTTTAATGTCAGGACATAAAACTGGACTCCGGAAGCTTTTTTTGTCACTTGATGAGTTCAAATGCTCCATGATTAGTGAAAAAAAAATGTGTCCCAGTTTTTAGGTATAAAAATCTGGTCCCAATTTTGGCCTGAAATGCAACTTTTTTTTTTTTTTTTTTTTTTTTTTTTTACTCAAATATGTATTTTACAACCTCTGACTTTCCAGGTCAGCACTGTAAATAATAATTTGTTCTTAATGTTCTACAAGGTAAAATAAAGGTAAAATAAAAAATAAAATAAAGGCCAATGACTTAATGATTTGATCATAAAGGTTTCTTTGCATATTTACAAACTGACTCATTATCTGCGATGTTTAAAAAGGCTAGACAAAGATAATGAAAATGTTAGACCCAGATTAACAAAATTTAATGTCTGCCCAAAAAATGTAATACGTTTAAAGCCTTAAATTTGACATTATTAAATTTAGGACCATAGGGATACACTTAGATAACTTTATTATTGTTACCTCCCATGTGTGTTTCTGGTCTGTGTTTGGTCTTTTCTCTTGTGTACAATGTAAAGTTTGGTTGGGAGTTAGATTTAGTTTCCTCAGTTGATTTTGTTCTATTTTTTTCCTCTTTTATGGGCCCACTGTTACTCTTTGTACTTCATTTTTTGGCAAAATAAAAGCCTTTACTCTTTGAAAAGGTTGGTGAGTTCTGTGCCTGTCCCTTACACCAGTGTTTCCCAACCAGGGGTGCGGGGACCCCTAGGGGTACGCGAGCACATTGCAGGGCGAACATGGAGTTATGTGATCATCTGTAGTGCATTTATACACTGTATATATACACTATACTTATATTTGGTTCTGAAAGACAAAAATGAACCTAAATCAAGGGAATGTAACACCAAAGAAGTATTAAACCAAGACTAGACCAGGTCTAAAACCGAACTAAACCAGGGAAAAAAAATGGTCTAAAACTAGAACTAAATCAGGAATAAACCAGGACAAAACTAGGCACAAACCAGGTCTGAACCCAGTCTAAACCAGGACTAAAAGAGGACTGAGCCTGGTCCAAACCAGGACTAAACCAGGACTAAACCAGGTCTAAACCTAGACTAAACCAGGACAAAACCAGGACTAACCCAGGACTACACCAAAGGAATGCAACACTAAACCAGGACTGAACCAGGAAAAAAAAACTGGTGTAAAACTAGAATTAAATCAGGAATAAACCAGGACTAAAACTAGGCACAAACCAGGTCTGAATCAGGTCTAAACCAGGACTAAAAGAGTACTAAGCCAGATCCAAATCAGGACAAAACCAGGACTAACCCAGGTACTAAACCAGGACTAAACCAGGTCTAAAACCAGGACCGAACTAGGACTAAACCAGGTCAAAAAAAAAAAAAAAATACTGGTGTAAAACTAGAATTAAATCAGGAATAAACCAGGACAAAACTACGCACAAACCAGGTCTGAATCAGGTCTAAACCTAGACTAAGCCAGGACTAAATGAGTACTAAGCCAGATCCAAACCAGGACAAAACCAGGACTAAACCAGGACTCAACCAGGACTAAAACCAGGTCTAAAACCAGGACCGAACTAGGACTAAACCAGGTCAAAAAAAAAAAAAAATACTGGTGTAAAACTAGAATTAAATCAGGAATAAACCAGGACAAAACTAGGCACAAACCAGGTCTGAACCAGGTCTAAACCAGGACTAAACCAGGATTCAGCCAGGTCCAAACCAGGACTAAAGTAGGTCCTGGGGGTTACACCTTACCTGTAGTCAGGATAAATGTATTAGGCCAAAGCAATCTCTCCACAGACGACACGTGCTGTGTTGTTAAATGTATACTTCTCTCCCTCACTCAGGCCTGTCCTTGTGTTAGTATTGTGTGTGTGTGTGTGTGTGTGTGTGTGTGTGTGTGTGTGTGTGTGTGTGTGTGTGTGTGTGTGTGTGTGTGTGTGTGTGTGTGTGTGTTGACATGGCCGCCTCTGTCAGAGCAGATTTGGGCCCAGTTCAGTCACTGTCTCCGTGGCGCAGGTTTACGCAGGTTATGGCTGTGTTAGCTCCTGTCATAGCGCGGCTCGCGGCGGGACACCGGGGAGCGATCAGCGTCTCCTCCGGCAGGTAAAGAGCATCGGAGTGACAGCCCAGGACCGCCACACTCACAACGGGCTACAGGCTACAGCAGGCGGACATTTGGAGAGCTGGGACACACGTAGGTAAAACAAAAAGGTTGATTAACTTTCACTTCAAAACCACAAAGCCAGTGTTGCTTTTGTTCCTGTCCCAAGCCTGGACAAACAGGAAGGGTTGCATCAGGATTAATGGATCCAGCTGATTTGTAATGCAACTGCAATTACAAAAGTCCAAGCAGGAAACCATTTTATCAGCAGAAAGGCCAGCAAGTAAAAGAGAAACATTTTTCTGCAAACGTGCTTTATGTCAAGATATGTTAAAGCAGTGGGGTACACTTTAAATCTTTATTATTTTAGAATGGGACAGGATAAACCTGGGGACACACTACACGATATTCTCAGTGGTTACAGATTCTGAAAAGACTAGGAGCGCACACTAACGACTGGTTTCAGCAGATTTAGTTCTGACGACTGAAAGACTGCGCCTCACACACTACATGATCTGCTGAGGACGCAACTGACGCCAACCAAACGCAGCAAACTCAGAACTAAATGGTAAACAAACATGGAGCTACCTGGGTCACTGTTGCCGTTGTGTGTGCAGTTATCTGTTTGGAAAAAATGAAAAAGAAAAAATGTCAATGTATCCAGTTTCGCTTGGGTAGCTCTCAACTTTCTTCGGTGTTTGCCATGGTTATTTATGTTTTCTTCGCCTTCAAATTTCCGCTTATATTTTCCTGCCACTTCCTGTTGCTTCATCTTCGTTCTCTGACGCCATTTCCTGTGTCCCATCAACTGTTTGTCATCGGCCGCTGGACTCCATGAATTCCCAGTTGGATGTAAACAGCCCACACTACAGGAGAGTTGCTTGCGACTGACGTCAGGCCGGGTTTTTTGCGCTGATTCGAGTCTTTGAACATCACACACTAACGGATTTCAGGGCCGTCTGCTGATTACGATTCCCTGCAGCTGGTGTTGACTGCTACAGACTCAGCACAACTGTGAATCGTTATAAAATTGGGCAAAAAAATCATGTAGTGTGTCCCCAGCTTAAAAGAGAAACATACTTGGCCAACTTTTTTTCTGCAAACGTGATTTATGTCTATAGTTTTCACATTTGATGATATTAAAGCAGCACTAAGTTTTCATTAGCAAGGACCACGCCACAACAATGGGGCACACTTTAAATATTTATTATTGGATGGGACGGATCAGATGAATGCAGGACATAGAGAGAGGGATGGATGAATTCAGCTCTGTGCATTAGGCGTGAAGCGCTGTGCAGGACTGGATACTTCAGGCCTCAGGGTTGCCAGATCTGACTGACAGTTTCCAGCCCAAATATAACGTAAAACCCACCCAACGCAATAAAAACCCACCCAAATCACAACCATTCTACAATCTTAATGTTAAAGCTGTAATACATATGAAAGAACATATTTTGAGCACACAAAACTTCACAACTGCCAATGGAAAAAGTAATAAACAGTCTCCACAATGTAATCAGAAAAACAAATAGTTCTCTCACATGCTTGTCCTCCTCCGGGACAGGGGCGCTCCACATTTTTAGCTCTGGGTCAATGTCCCATTCCTTCCTGTATGATTTCTTGTGTTTCCCCCACTTCGCCGTGTTGCTAACGACAGTGTTGGCCCGTCAGCGCTCATGGAGCTGCAGAGTGTTTACTTTTTTCAACCAATCAGAGGACCGTAATTAGACATGCAACTAATGACACTAATATTACTACTTCTTTATTACAAATCAATTTTATTCATAAACAGCCAGCAAAATCCTGCCCCATAAGTCGAAAAATAGCCCAAAGAGCGAGCAAAAGTAGCCCAATTGAGCAGGAAACCGCCCAATCTGGCAACACTGTCAGGCCTAATACTTCTGCTACTTCTTTTTTTGCACACTGTGGCACAAGAGGAAATGTGTACGGGACAGTGGCCTACAAAAAAGGTGGGTGGACCAAGTAAAATGCAGTTAGGTTTTAGTAGTTTAGAGGGGTAAATACGTGGAGCAAGGAGTTTATTTGCCCAAACAACAGTAGATTTTAGTATCCTTTTAACCTTTTTTCATTTAAAAGCAGTTTACCTTTACTTAAGTGGATAGACGACTATACCATTTACTAAAAAGTGAAAAACAAGCAAACAAACAGGAGAAGGTGCTGTTGGGGTGAGCCGCGGTCTCCTCCTGAAGTGGGGTCGGGGTAATGGCTGTGGACAGGCCCAGCTCCAGTCCCCCAGTCCCCCTCTAATAGGATTATAACAGGATGGATTCCCCCTCGGGACCGGACCGCCTCACACCAGAGACCGGCTTTCACGTGCACGCTCATCAGTCCTGAAGAGCGTGCACGTGAGAGAGGACTGAGGAAATGAGGAGAGAGATGTTCTGAGCGGAAATATGCGACAGAGATGAGTTTTGGTAATTACCTCAATATAAATGAATATATGGATGCTAATGCTAAGCTAAATATTCTTGTAAAAATGATGGAAAATGGTAAAGCTAAAGTTAATTTTTAAGAGTGATGATTCTGTATCAGTGTGCCAGCCCAAGCCTGTATAAATGTGAGATGATGTCTGGGCATAGGACACTGTCCCACTTTGAAACAGTCCATTTTAAATGAGCCTTGTCCCGGGACACGACGGCGCTTCTGGACCATGTTCACAGATGGCTTCCTTTTTGCAGGACAGAGCTTTAGTTGGCTCTGCAGGTGGAGGATTGCGTTTACCCACAGTGGTTTCTGGAAGTGTTCCTGGGCCCATTTAGTAAAGTCATTGGCCTTGTCCCAGTTTTGTCTGAATGTGAAGACCATGTCCTGCTCTGTAGATGACGAGATCTGCAAAGCCTTTGAGGAACATTGTTTTTAAAGTTTTCCACTTTAATCTTTTTCCTCTTCACTCGTTCACAGATTGGAGAGCCTCTGCCCATCTTTACTTCTGACAGACTCTGCCTCTCTAACACTTCCCTTTACACCTCATCCTGTCACAGACCTCAGATCAGTTACTTTCAGTAGTTGCTAGACGTTCTCCCAGCTAAATATTTTTAACATGCCTTGCTTTTTCAGCCATTTGTTGGCCCTGTCCCAGCTGAGACCTGAAGGCAGCACATTTGAGAATGCGCTCATTTTGTGATAAAGCATCACATTTCTCAGAGTAAACATTTGTTACATTATCTATGTTCTATTGGGAATAAAATATTGGGTCATGTGATTTTAAGTCTTTTAGTTTTCATTTTATTCAAATAAAAAAAAAAACAACATTTCTAGAATTCGGGTTTTACAAAGCCATTTAACTGAGGTTAAAAAGTTGCTGAGTTCTTTCTTTTAGAGGAGAGGATTTTAAGTTGTGAACTAGGTCAGTACAGTATGGAATAAAATACATGTGTGGCCTTCTGACCTTAAAGCAGATCTTTCTCCTAGAGCAACGCCTATCATGTTCCTATACCGATACCGATACCGATACATGTTCTGACGACTGAAATCTATCCTCAGAGCACCATAACTTTCATTTATTATGAGCTTAATAAAGACACAGGCCTCTACAGAAAACTACTGCATGAAAATATTTGATGTTGATGTGTTTTTTTTTTAAATAAATCGGGCTACAACTTTAACAACATATGCCATTTATTTGATTCCACAATTTCATATGTTTTGCTGAACTGGTAAAAATATCTAAAAATCAAAAAAGGAAGATGGCGACTATATTTGTTTCTTGGCTTTATACAAGATTCAAGAGATTAAAATAATTTTTACTGCCAAAATTCTGCTCTCGTTGGTGTTAAAGAACATGCAATAAAAATAAAACGAGTTAAATTAGTAAAATATGCAAAAACCCATGTGATTTCAAACTTTAACCAGTCACTTCTGTTTTACTAAATGCAGTGTTTTGACAAATGGACATCTGAGCTCTCATTGGCAGACACTAAACTCCTGTAGTTCTTGTGAAGTCAAAGTTAGCACTTATGGCTTGATAATTAGCTTGGACCGTTCCTCCACCTCCCCCCGTCATCCCCCCAGAGCCCCCCGCGTTCATTAACCACCAACAGTTTGTCTTTTGGACGCACCACTCTCTGAAAATATGGTCCCAACTTTTTCCAAAACTGACAGATGCTGACCATGTGGTGAAACCAAAACAGAACTGAAAAACTCACTGGAAATCACCTGTTTTAAGCTCTTCCTGCAATTTCTTTATTCGGACTCACATCACACTTTTAGTTCAGAATCTGAAATTTGACTTAAGAAATTTCAAATAGACCAAATACCATAGTCACTAATTTAAACCCCTTTTGGGACTCTGGACTTTGCTCTAACGCCTTTTATTTTTACTTAAAAGCACATCAACAACCCTGGCTCGTTTACTGCATCGCTATTGGTGAATGAAGGAAAACAAGATCTTAATGACCAGACCCCCTTGCAAGACAAAATCTGCACTCATATCTCGAGCCCGACCGATATATAGGCCGGCCGATATTATTCAATAGAAAATTATCGGTTATCGGTCAAAATCTGGCCGATATCCACTGATATAAACAGTACTATTTTTACTGTGTGCTGGAATAAGACGTGTTTCGTTGCAAATGATGGCCTTCTGCTATTTGTCCAGCAGAGGGAGCTGGTGTTTCCAAACAGTTTGGCTTTTACTCTGCAGTTCACAGGGAAACTCGCCAGATCACCTCAAAAAATCAGAACAGCAATAAAAAATATTTTACTCATTTCATTGCCATAAAACCTCATAGAACAAAAATTCAAAATGCATTTTGTAGTTCTCCCCATCCTCTACTTGCACAGCACGTTTAAATGAAATTAAAGTTAAACAAATTTAGTTAAAGCTAAAATAAATAAATAAATACATAAAATATATAGTAATACCCCCCACACCCATGCCCACTACAACCTTAATAACAATCAGCATAAAGAACAATAAGCAGCTTTCTACAACATTTTAAAAATAAGTTTAGTCTAATAAAGTGGCCTGGTTGGTACGCGCCATATTCATGTAAACAAGAGCAGAAAGAAAACTGCTTTAAAATACTTTTTCCTAACACATAATGTATTGGCCGATGTATCGGATATCGGCATTTTTTGGTCACTTAATATCAGTATTGGCCTAAAAAAAAAAAAACAAAAAAAAAACAACATTACCTTAGATGGAGTTTGTTCACATTTCTATTCTGATCTAACAAAGCATAATAATCACTCTCTAAGTATATTACAGTGAATAAACTTTTATCTTTTTCAGTCTTGACAATTCACACCAGCGACGACTAAAAGGCGCCTTAAGAACGACTCACCGCGCTGTTCCTTTACAGATCAGCTGGAGTTCTACTTTTCACACAGCTCCAGTGACAATCTCCAGAACTACAGAGCCAGAAACAGAGGAAAAAATATTATTTCAGTATGACACAAAGATGGACAAGGCCTGGGCTCAGTGCATACAACAACTTTGTGTTTAGACGGTGAGTGACCTGAAAGACAGAGGGAGATTAGCTCTGATGCCCTCGGTGTAAAGTGATGCTTTTAAACAGACATAAAAGTTTGCTGGCGGGTGTGACATCACCAGTATTTCTCAGGAAGTGATGTAAATTTGTGGTAACAGTGACTTTAAAAAGTGTCTGTAACGGTGCAGGAGACGACCCAATGCACCCCTGAAAGAAAGGGAACAGCCAAAAGAGCTTTCTCAGGAAATTTTCATACCAAAAACAGAGTCTAAAATAGAGCTACACAGTATGGAGGAAACATGATATGATAACTATGTTGAAAATTGCGATAACGATACTATTACGATATTAGAAAATAGTCTATTTTTCGAACATAGTAAGTTAAATTCACTACATTTCATAAAAAAGTCAAAACAGCGACAAAATCAAAACTTAAATTACCACTAAAATTTGACTTTTTAAACATTTTTATTTAGTCACCACACATGTTCTTTTAAGGCTCTGGTGGAAAATGATTCTTCAGCGTTATCGCGATATATTTAGATTCTTGCTGATACGGATATTGCTGATATTGTGATAATTTTGCGATATATTGTGCAGCCCTAGTCTAAAAGGTCAAAGTCTTCATGGTCCTCAGCAGTGTGGTGCCATGTGTGAGTTGAATTATCAGCTTTTAATTTGTAAACCCACTGCAACAAACGTGCACTATAACGTTTTCTAAGGTTTATTTGTATTTTTCTAGCAGACTACATATTCCGTTTCGCAGAGAACCCTTTGATATCTTCCTCAGTGCGGGCCTTCATCAACACAATGATAAATCTCCACACGGTTCTTCTTTATTCGCTGTGTCAAAGTCCTCATCTTCGTGCCCACAGGTGGTGCAGAGCCATGTCCGCTCAGGCGAGAGGTGAAAGTTGATGGCATTCATGCTCGTTAGCGCCAGAGGGTCGGGCCCCGTGTCAGAACGCGTTAGAGCCTCCCCCGGTCTGCTCTCCGCTGAAGGATCGTGGCCCTCAGACACGACCGGACGAGTCAGTGACGTCTCCGCGCTGGCACCTTCCATATGTGGGCTGCTGGAGCCGATCGGACACTGGCTGCAGAGGAGAGGAGCGCGCGGTGACGGCGGAGGCTCAGGCGAGAGGCCGGGGCTCTCAGAACACGGCACACAGGGTTGCCAGATCTGATCTAAGATGAATGCAGGACATAGAGAGAGGGATGGATGAATTCAGCTCTGTGCGTTAGGCGTGAAGCGCTGTGCAGGACTGGATACTTCAGGCCTCAGGGTTGCCAGATCTGACTGACAGTTTCCAGCCCAAATATAACGTAAAACCCGCCAAATGCAATAAAAACCCACCCAAATCACAACCATTCTACAATCTTAATGTTAAAACTGTAATACATATGAAATAGCATATTTTGAGGCACACAAAACTTCACAACTGCCAATGGAAAAAGTAATAAACTCTCCGCAATGTAATCAGAAAAACAAATGGCTCTCTCACGGGACTGCAGTGTTTACTTTTTTCAACCAATCAGAGGTCCATAATTAGACATGTGATTGACAATTAATGACACTAATATTACTACTTGTATTTTACAAATTAATGTTATTCATCAATAACCAGCAAATATATACAATTATTGATCAGGAAATTTTTAAATATTATTAAAATAAGTTTATTTTACATTTTCAAAATCCCGCCCCTTAAGTCTAAAAATAGCCCAAATATTATACACCCGCCCAACGCTATTTTTTTCCGCCGAGAGAGAGAGAGCAAAAGTAGCCCAAGTGGGGAACCGCCCAATCTGGCAACACTGACAGCACACGCTTTTCTGAAAGAGAAGAAAGAGTTGTCGGACCTCTTGAAGAAATCTTTTAGGGTTTAGTGAAGAGTAATCAAGCTGGGAACACAAGGTTAGCTTTGCAATAACTCTACAAATACCAAGCAGTGTTAAACAGTCAAACACTGTTAAAAACAAGACGCTCGGGAGAAAGTCAGTAACAGATGATTGGTATGATGACAGAGAGTGTTGTAAACTTTATGCACAGGCAAACATGTTAAATTTAGTGTGTGCCTCCATTCCTGTGAAGTGCTTTTTGTTTCGAGCTTTTTGTACACAGCTCATCTCTGGTGGAACTATAAGAAAAGTAGTCTTCGTAGACTCAGTGTGGCCTACAGTGATGCTTTTAGACTCTTATTGAAGGTTCCCAGGTGGCACAGTGCTAGGTCAGTTGTTTGTGGACTCTCACGTCCCCACATGAGGCACTGTTGAGACAATTAATATATAAATTTATGCAACGACTGGAGGAGTCTGAAAACTGACTAATCCTGCACTGAGCTGTTATAGATATACATCTGCTCTGAGGAAGCACTGGGTTAAGAGACTTTATTCACACTTAATGGACTGAATCTTTTTATCTTTTTGTGTGTTTTTTGTGTGTGTTTTAAATAATGATATGGACCATAATCATGTGTCTGAAATAAATAAAATAATAACAAAAATAATAATAAAAAGTCCTTTCATTCTCAGAAAGTTTTTGTAGACGTCTGATTTTTCCTTCAGAGTTGATAGAAAGATCCTTTCAAATGGTTAATTTTTGACTTGTTTTGTGAAGGTTTGCATTTGATAAACCTTTTAATGGAGCTATGTTATGCTTTTTTTATATTCATTTATATTTAGGGGTGTAACGATATGTTTTTGCAACGATACAATATGTATCGATTAGAAGTGTTTCGTTATGATTCAAGAACGAAATTGGCTAATTTGGAATGATTCGATAAGATTCAACACCTTTGTATAAATAATCGGTACAGCAACTTTTTGCCAAAAATCATAAAAGTTTACTCTCAAATGTAGCACCGCAGGCCGGGGTTGATTATGTCCAGCAGACAGAGAGTGAAGAAAAGCTGAATATAACATTTTATTTAATTAAAAACACAAAATTTATCTCCAAAAAGCCATATCTAGTTTAATTTTAACATACACATTTCTAATTTCGATATTTCAGATATTATCGATACTACATGTGTATCAATATTCACTTCCTAGTAAACGATACGATTCGATACGAGGTCATGTGTATCGATGTTGTTGTATCATAGGGAAAAGATACATCAACACAGTTACTGTATCGTTACACTCCAGTTATATGTATAGTCACCGCTAGAAAACATTATGTGACTAAATGAAAACATTTTAATACGTACTCTACTGGTGCCATAAAGAAACAGGTAAAGAGACCAGCAGAGGACCAGCTCTGTTACACTCTTTTAAACAGAAACAAGAGAAAAACTGATTTTTATTTCCTTAAACTTTTTCCTCTGATGCAATTTTACTGCAAAAGTAAAAATGTCTGTGAGGAATCAGCAGACTGGATGTAGAGCGCTTGTTGTCGATTGGTCAGTGCTTCCTGCAGTGGGCAGGGACTTTGTGGTAGAACCGAGCATTCTGAGGCCTCAGAAACTCAGCGCCAGAGAATACATTACTCAGTCAGGTGTGAATGAAACAGAGAACAACTCCAGGTCCTGTTTTTGATGAGGGAACATTAGAACATGAGAGAAACCTCAAACTTGACAGCAATCTTTTGTTTTTCAGTGACTTTAACCCATTTAATTCCACTGGCAAGCAATTATACTTCCACCCACTCCTTTTGGAACAAGTATTTATATGTTTATAATAACATGTATACATATGTATATGTTTATAATAACATGTTTATAATAACATTCAGTGTGTTTTTTCTTTAGATGTCTTGTTGAGTACCTGCATTGGATTTTTTGTTGTTGTTGTAAGTACTATCTTTATTGTCTACTTATTTTTTTATCTGCAAGTTTGAAATAAAACAGAAATAAAAATAAAATTAAAAAAATAATATAGCCCCTTCAACGTTTTAGAACAGCTAAAACCCCGCTATATATTATAAAAGTATTTTGCAACATCTTAAAAAAAATAAAATAAAAAGCTGACTAAATCTGTCAAAAGTGTCAATATTCAAGAAACAACATGTGATCCCAGCAGCAGAAACCTCAGCTTTTCAGCCACTTTTTCATTACAATTGTTAAAGATAATAATTGTTTCATTGTCGCACTAAAGAAATATGGTTTTAAAATGATTATGTCTGAAAAAAATTAGCTTAAATGCTCTGTGAGAACTACAACTAAAAATCCACAAAGACATTTTTATACAATTTTCCTTTCTACCACTTTGTCTTCCTTCTGGTTCTTTTTCCTCTGCATCTCTCTCTCTCTGTGTCTCCTCTCGTCGCTGTAGTGGTCCCCCGTCTTCCTGTGGCCAACCCGGGCCCCGAGCCAGCCCCGGATACTGCTGCTCCGTCCGGGCCTGGACTCGAACGACTGGAAAGAAAGAAAGAGAGGAGAGAGAGAGAGAGGGGGCCCTGTGCCTGGCTATTACCTGGCAGCCACTTCACAGACTCGGCCTAACGTCTGCCTCATGCCAAACACTGAGGGCCCCTAATAGAACTAATTCATCTGAGAGAAACACAACACTTTTTTAGATCCAGCCCTGTTGGACCTCACCGTGTTCTGCCTTTGTGGGACCTCCGGCAAGAGATGGGCATGTGGTACTCCGTGTTAATAATTCATGTCTTTTTTTCAGATTTATCCTCTGTTATGGCCCCAAATTGGCCCTCAGAGTTATTAGAGAAGAGGGCCCGGCCAGTGCTAGTGTCCAAAGGCCCCTAATGTTCCCAGCTGGTTCCCCGTGCGCTGTGGAGAACACACGGCTTATTTATGAGCGCAGACGAAAGTGGGACAATGTGCTAACCCACTTTAATCTGATATTTAAAGGGTTATTGGCTAAAAAGGGCCACAATTAATAATAATTAAAAGTGCTGAGGCGGACAAAAGCTGCTGGGTCTCTGGAAGTAGCACGTCCAACATATTTAAGTATTTTTAAACTAAAGAAAAGAACACATAGGCAGAAGTAAAGGGAGGGGTCAGTGCAGAGGTAGGGTACACTGGCAGCGCATGTGTTTACTACTGAAATATGAGTGGAACATGTTTATTAATGATACAAATAAATAGTTTTTCATGTAAAACGCTGGCATGCTCATGGATCCAGAGTTTTCCCTTTTCACTTTGTTGAGACCCACTTTTACAAATTTACATTATACAAGTTTTTCCACAACTGATTATAACTTTATTAACCTGTTAAGCTCTGAGGCCTTTTTCCTGAAAATTCTATATCTACATTTATTAAGGTTTTACTTAGCGTTTACTAGGTGTACATAGCTAACCTTGGTAGCAAATTAATTGGTGGACTTTGGGGATTACTGTGGAAGAGAAATAATATTAATAAATTATATTGTTTGACCATAAATTGAGGTTGAAATGGATTATTCTAATTTCACCCTGAAAAAAAAAACACATTTGCCTCCAAAAAAGCCTTTTTCCTTCCTGTAGTGAAGCAAATAACAACATAAATTGAAAATTTCACATATCTTGGTCTACTGCAGCAAAATTTGTGCCAAATAAACAAAGTAATGGAAAGATATACATGTTTTATTTTAAAAAAATCCAGACGGAATCCAACTGTTGAATAAAAATTGAAGTAGATAGTTTTGTTGCCATGAATTGTCCGAACACGAGGATGTCAAACATGTGTGTGTCAGCCGTTGTATCTCCCCGCTATGGTCCCAACAAGCGGACGCAAGGGGGCGCCGTCGGGCTCTGTTCAGGTTTAAGAGGTTAAGGTATGGCATAATGTTTCACAACAGTGAAACTACTGCTGAACACAAACTCTCCACAACCTGCTGAGAATACAGGCGTTACATTACTTTTAAGGCTTGTAATGTCACTTTAGTGTAAGAGAAACGTGTGCAGTTACATTTTTTGCAAAGTAAACTCACTCATTATTCATCATAAACTAAAAATACATGAAAGTGAGTGCTTCAAATGGTCAACAGTGTCTTTTTTTGTGTGTGTATTTACCATGCAACATCCTGCAGTCTGTATTTTGTATCAATAGTGATGGAGAATCATTAGGAAAGTGTTTATTCCAGCACTGGCTTCATGTAGTTACACAGAAAAACTGCTCAGTAAAAGGAAGTAAAGTGAAACTCACACAATGTATTACAGTTTTTCCCATTTGCTAAAACATATTTTCTGAAACATTAGACCAATTTCACAAAACACAATAGGCTAAATGTACAAAATACCTGACTTTTGAGTCAAAAGCTCACTTTCCTGTCATAATGATGATACATACACAACACAGTACACAGCAAAACACTAAACACTGTTCTCCCAATCTTTTATAAAACTGATAAAGGCCAAAAAACAAACAAATAATGTCACAGTATTCAAGATTTCTTTTTCTATTATTATTATTTACAGTAAATCCAGTTACTGTAGCACATTTATTGAGCTTCAGCATCTTGTCTTGGTTCCACTCTGGGTTCCGGTCTTGGTCTGGGTCTTGGTTCAGGCCTTGGTGCTGGTCCTGGTCTGGGTCTTGCACCTCTGACATCCATCTTTGAAAAGCAGCCTTTATAGTCTTTATCTTCACTGCAGTTCGTTAGCAGCCAGTGTTTAAGCTTTGAGCAGTTGTGTGTTAATGGTGACTTGTGTTGGAATTGTGTCTGAATTCTGCCTCTTTGTGTTAACTTTTTGCATCTCGTGTGTTGAAAAAAGCCAAATGTGTTTATAAAGGTGAGAATGTGTTATGTGTTTCGCAAAAAGTAGAGTCAGGGTTTTGCAAATTGTGTGTAAACAGCAAATTGTATTTAAGGTTAAGATCAGAGAGTCATGTTTTGAGAAAAGAGTTAAAGAAATTGATGGCCTGGTTTAGAGAATGGCATTTAGTGTTTTAGCAACTGGGAAAAACTGTAACTTGTATTGATTTATTTACACTGGGGTTTGTTCATAGACAGCGGTGTGTTCCTAAAAGCTAGTCACAAAACTCTGCAGATGATGGGTTTTTGTAAATAAACCTCACGTGTTTAACTCAAGTATTTATCATTAAAGTTACACTGTGTAAGATTCCCGGTCTTGCGCCTCTAGAGGCCACAGGTGCCACTGCACCGTCGCAAAACGTAAACACTAGGGCCCCTCCTTCTGAAACTGTGCGAGCGTGCGTCTATTTCCATCATTGTTTCAACTTTAGTTGACCTGCTGCTACCTTTGGAAGTTTGGACTGGATCTTCTATAGAGTTAGCGCTAGCGTTAGCTTATCAACAAATATCGTGCAAAGGTCGCAGTAAAAACAACTAATAACTGTGTGAAAAAGCACGTTCTAAAGAAAAAATAAAGAGGCTAATTTACCTGCCCAACAATAAAGAAGCAAAAACGTGATCTGATTTGCAGCCTTCTCTGTCTCTCATCTGACGCCAGCGAGCAAAAGTCTGTCCGATGTTGACTCTTGTCTGTGATCTGGTGCGGTCCCTTTCACATTTTCTTTTTCTTGCCTCGTCCCACATTGTCTTCATCTTCTTGTGTCCTTCGGCCCTGACGAACTGGCGAAAATAACAACGCTAAAAGTAGCTTCATGGTTATACTGCGCCTCAGGTATAAGAGCAGAAGGGAATGCCGTAAAGCAAGTCGTTCCCTGTCACATGACTTTTCCTCAACAGCGGAGCGCTCCCGGCCAAGTTGCGAGGGCGGTTTCTCAGTACAGAAGCCCCGCTCGGAGCAACAGATCGCGCCTCAGGCCTTATAATCACTCAAAAAATCACAAAAACAAGTCAGTATGCCCCACATATTTAGGAGAAAAGTTACACAGTGTAACTTTAAATAATTATACACACTGCATTAAACTCTGATCACAGTGAGGAATAACAGGGACTGGGTTATTGCAGCTGTTTGTCTCAGAGGAGGATTATATTTTCATCTGCACAAGGCTAAAGCTAAGCTAACTGTAGCACATTAGCGTCCCTTATCTTTAAATGTTAATGGTTAACTGATTGTGAATGAATCAGAGCTCTTATTTAAGACCAATGCCAATTCAAAATGTTCAGTCAAAACTAGATCCAATTGTCTCCTACAATGTCCGACGGTGCAGAACTCACCAGAGTCATGTTACCGACCGTGCCGATACTGCCTAAATGTATTCACTGCACCTTAACCCTTAGGCCTCCTTTAAAAAATATCAGGTTCTCTCTCTTAAAACCCTTTTAGGTCACTGGGTCACGTTTAAAAATATAAAAATAAAGAAAAAAAGCTTTTTTTCTTTTTCTTTTTATAATTAACCCCTGTCCTCATCACAGAGAGCAAAAGTGAATTCATTTTCATATTTTTAACGCTAAATGCCACTTTGTTCACAGATTTGTAAATAAAACATGAATTATTTCCTATTTAAAGATGCAAAGTGTTTTTGTTTGTGCAGGGATTCCCAGTCCTGATTTAATCCACTTTTACTTTGGTCTGAAACTCAGCTTCTTCCTCTTAAAGCCCTAAGAGGCGGGGCTACACTCACTGTTATCCAATGGAATTATAAGGAATTATTTCCCCCAATGCACTGAGAAAATGGAGGCTCTGGTGGTGATGTTTTTGTTTGTGTATTGTTTAGCCTCTGACTGACAGAGTTACAGAGGAATTAACAGGATTTAACATTTCTGTATTGGAACGGCAGCAGAGGGAAAATAAGTGATTTTAATGGGAGTCAATGGGACTTGACTTTTTCTGTTGTGATGCTGATAGTCCTAAATTCCTTTATTAATGAACATCTTTGTCAAATATTATCACCCTAGCATAAGCGAAACCAAAATGGAAGCAAAAATACATTTGAAAAACCTAAAAGGAGCCAGGGGCCTGAGGGCTAAAATATGTACGACTGTGAGAGTTAGTAATACAACACAGAGCTTGTAGTAATGTCCTGAAACTGACCTGATTCGTTGTGACCAAAGTGTCCTGTGTTGCTCTCCCTCCTCACTCAGATGAAGTGAAACCGCTGCAGGCTACACTCAGGCCCAGTCGTTACCAACACACGCGGTGAGGCATCTCTGCGTTACCATAATCCGTCCGTGTCATGCAGGTGAGGCTCCCTGCCACTCTCTCCGCTCCTAATCTGTTTACATGTGTGCGTGTCTCCGGGGCAGAGGGCCACAGCTGCGCCACTGCACCGCTGGGACACAAAATGGCCGCCGCCGCCGTTCTCACACAAACACACGAACCGGGAGCCGCCTAGGGTCAGAACGCTGGCCTTAAATTACATTTCTCGACGTGACAGAAGCAGAGGGCATTATTGTTTCACTTCACATCGGGCGGCCGCGCTAACTCGCCCCGCCGTGCTAACTCGCCCCGTGGCTCTACGCAGCAGTGGTTAGCTCTGTCCTCTTTCCATCACTTTAAAGACATATGGTCCGCCCTGGGACTCTCACTGCCGCCACTGCACTGCTCCTGTCCAAACACGGCCAGCAGAAGAGAGATGTCAGACGCTTCAGAGAGTGAGAAATACTCCGTGTTTCAAGCCCGTATCTTTCTAACGGACAACGGACAAGAGAAGTTCAAATAAATGTAAAAACATAATCAGATGAATGCTAATATTCTGCTAACAGCACTTAGCTTCTGTTTTCTTGATTAACGTTTTCTGTTTCTCCGTGTGAGCCATAGATGTAGAGACAAAATCACCTCACAACATTGAAGATACAGATTCCAGAACTGGACTCACATCAGGTGTCTTTTAGTTCAGGGGTAAATGCGGTTTTCTTATTACATTTAACCCCAAAGAGTTTGATGGAGAAAATTGTTAATGAGCCAAAAGACAAAGCTCTGGATTTACATTTGATCTATGTTCCTACTCTTACCTGTGGTCAGGAGCGCTGGGTCAGGACCGAAAGGACAAGATCTCGAATGCAAGCGGCCGAAATGAGTTTTTTGTAAAAGAAAATAAGCCACTCTGACCAAGTAATTTCCTTTGTGGTTCAATAAAATCTGTCTAAGTCTATTTCTCACAGACTCGACAGCTCATGAATGAGTTAAATGTGAGGGATTTTGCTGATTCCAGATGAAATGAACAAACTGCTGCAGTAGAAGAAACTGAATCTGTCGCTGAGGTCTTCTGTCTTTATTATTCTGATGTTTCTAAAGCAGTACTACTTTACTGCATCTGTTATATTTAAGTACTGTGTGTCTACAATGAGGCCATGACAAAAACATTTTAACATTTTAAACCAACTCATAATCATCATAATCATCATTTTCCGGACTACAAGTCACTTCGGAGTATAAGTCGCACAAGCCAAAAAATACGTAATGAAGAAGAAAAAAACTTATATAAGTCGCATTGGACTGTAAAACCTGACACCAAGAATAGACATTTCATGTTGAAAGGCAAGTTATAGTAATAATAGAATAGAGAACAACAGCTGAATAGGTGTGCGCTATGCTAACGTAACACATTGATGGTTATTCAGCTACATGAAGCATAAACAACGAACTGAATAGGTGTCTCGTATGTTAACGTAATATATTAACAGTTATTCACATAACTATAGCATAAAGAACATAATATAACAAGTTCACCAAACTCACCATCTCACTCCTAATCGCTAAATCCTTTAAATTCTTCATCCTCGGTGTCGCTTCTGAACAACTCCGCCAACTCCGGAGGTAGACGAAGCGCCGCTTCCTCCTCTGCGTGGCTGTCGTCAGACTCAGCATCAGTTCCATTTCCAATTATTCCGCTCTTTCTCAGTTGTCTTTATAGCCTAAGTTGTTAGCGGTAATGTTTACAACACCTGAAATATTTTAATATATAAGTCACACCTGAGTATACGTCGCACCTCTAGCCAGACTATGAAAAAATGCGCGACTTATAGTGTGGAAAATACGGTACTTAAATAAAAGTACCCCTTGTAAAATGTACTGTGCACTTAAGAAAAGTAACTATGTACTTTTACTGAATGTAAATGTGAATGGGTGAATGGTTCCGTGTTGTAGCGTCCTTTGAGTGCTCATGGAGGTAGAAAAGAGTTGTACTTATGTGACCATTTATTTAGATTCACACACATACATTGCTTTAACATTGCCCATTTTACATCGTGACAGACGACCTCCTAAGCCTCAATACGCAAAGTCCAGCCTAAGAAACGCACAGACTTGTAATTAACGTATTAAACTGCAATCTTCCGCCTTTAACTAATACAGTCCTCTTTAAATACCGCCTTAACTGCTGCGTTTCTGCTCGACTTTCTTCTTGGGCAGATTTCATGACTATGTCCTCAAGGCTTATGGCTGCGAATATATTTTTACAGCCATCTGCGCCGCTCTGATTTTACCGTCACTACGTCGTGTGGTGGATAAAGACACTTGGCTCGGAGTAGTAGACGGGAGTGCCAACATAAATGCCAGTGCGGAGTCTAAATGTCAGTCATAGATGTGTAGTTTGGAGAGATGAGTCTTAAAGCTGGTTGGCACAGACCGGGAGCAGACTGGAGAATGTGGTCTGGGTAAAAAAAAAAAAAGAAAAAAAGAGGAATTAGGAATATTCTCTGCTTTTCTGACTTTAAGAAGATTTTTATTATGAGCAAAGATGTCCCGGAGATGCCTGAGACCTTAGTTAAAACCCATGTAAACATATTTAAACCTAACCTACTGAGCTAACGCACCTCTATAGCTCTGCTGTGTTGGACTTTCAGTGGTTAGTTCCCTGCCTTTGGTGTAGGTCAGGGGTTTGATTCCCTTTGGTCTATGGTCAAGTGTGTGTTTAAAATAGTCATAATAATAATGAAGGGCAAACCAGTCATAAAAGAGAGTTTTAAACATAAATTAAATTTTAAATCCTGTTAAATATGTAAAATTATAACCAAAAAATCACTTTTTTTCTTAAGATAAATCCACAAATTGTAATAAAAAAAATATAGATTCACAAAATTGCCCCGAAATATTAATGAATAAGCACATCCAGTAAAACTGCAGGATTTTAAATTAAAAAGCTTAATATATGGACCTGAAGTACTGAATGTGGTTCATGATTTTAGGGCCCGTTCTGAAATCCTGCTCTAGGGCCCTACATTACCAAGTTACGCCACTGGCATCCATGCAGAGGATTACCCTGAAAAGAACAGGAGCAGCCAAAAATGTTTTTGACACAATACTTCTGCAGACCACAAGTGCAAGTACACTGTCACAAAACGCCTTAAACAAACGTGACAGCAACAAACACAACCCTAATGCTAAATAAGCCACTTACAGTTCTTTTTTCTCTATAGGTTCTCCAAATGAGATATTTGGAAGAAAACCTAACGTACATAACCTTGGTGTTGGGATCCTTTTGTAGAGAGGTTGATAGCAAACTATCAGCTTCTAGTGAAGGGAATTTCGGCTCATTTCAGGGAGCTGGGTCATTTGGTTCGGCTCTTCATTCTTCACCTATATCTTTTATATTTCAGCCAAATTATAGCAGTTTTGACAAATGAGTTGTGTTGTGTACTCATACATATAAATACATGGATTGTAATGAAGAATTCAAAATTTCTGATCCTTTGAAACTACCCAATGACCTGACTTACTCACAGAACCACTCTACTACACACAGCACATAAACACAACTATAATTAAGCATAAAAAAGGACACATTTTAACTTTTTTATTTTAAACACAAACCCCTAACAAAAAGCAGGGCTTTATTCAGTAGTAAAAAGTAAAAACAACAGCAACAGCTGACCTCAAAACTCAAAAAACTTTATCATAAATATACAACCTAATAAAAAATAAATAAGTATGTAACTGTAATGTATAATAATAATAATAATAATACATCAGTTTTATATAGCGCTTTTCACACAACTCAAAGTCGCTTTACAATTTTGATCTATTATTCATTCACTCCTCAGTCACACTCAGTGGTGGTGAGCTACTTCTGTAGCCACAGCTGCCCTGGGGCAGACTGACGGAAGCGTGGCTGCCAATCTGCACCAACGGCCCCTCCGACCACCACCAAACACAGCCACACTAACACATTCACACTTTTAACTTTTATTTTTCAGGGCAGGTGTGGAGGAACTGCCTCAGCTCAGAGGCTGATCCCGTTTCTTCTCTGTTTTTATCTGCCCTGTTTTAGAAAAGATCCTTTCATAAAAAAATGGCTCGCAGATGGGAGCAGCTCTCACCGTTCACCAACTCTTTGCACCGATTTGCTCGCGACCGACCCATCACTATTAGCTTCTAGCCCGCTAGTTTATTTTAATTAGGGTAATCACATGACACCAAACAAGTAGTATAGCATAAAAAAATAAAAAAAACAGCAACATGACAAGGAAAATACATGAAAAGTTCACTCACGAATCAGGTAACATCCATTTTTCTCTTTCTATCTCTTAACTGTGGCCAATAAACAGAAACCCATCCAAGGTTCACTCTTGTCTGTTCTCTTGGTCCCTTCTTCTTCTTCTTCTTCTTCGTATTTTTTCTCTCCCTTGCCTCCTCTGACAAAGTTTTCTGTGCCTCTGCCATGACGAGTGGCTAAAGCACAATCTAACCTCAATGGCCCTGTCCCCAAACTCGCACTTGCACACTTATGACCTTCAGATGTGCATTCACGCTCAGGGGCGCAAGTGCGTAGTGTCCCAATTCTCTTCAACATTTGGGAACACACTTCAGCACACACTTCTCTGTGCACCTCAGTGAGTGTGGATCGATGAGGGCTTCGCTGAAGTATATTACCCACACTGCATTTAATTGTAATGTTTTCGAACAACGCTGTGTTTGTTTCTTAGCAACTTAGCAGTGAGCGCTAACTGGCAAAAATGAAAAGTAACGCATTAACATCTAAACAAATGGAAATTTGAATGAATATGCCGCTTGTCCAGGTAATAACTGTGTTAAAGTGTTAGACACGTCTGATCTTTCTGTGGCAAAATCATCCTCTTTATCAACTGTTATTAAATTTCAGATAAATCCAGCAGCTCATGAGCAGGTGAGAGTAGGAACGTAGATCGACCAGCAAATCGAGATCTTCGCCTTTCGACTCAGCTCCTTCTTCATCACAACAGACCGATACAACGACCGCATTACTGCAGACGCTGAACCAATCCCATGAGCCAATGAGCATTGGGTTAGGACCAAAAGGGCAAGGTCACGGATACAAGCGGCAAAAATGACTTTCCTCTGCAGGGTGGCTGGGCCTTAGAGAGAGGGTGAGGAGCTCGGTTACCCGAGAGGAGCTTGGAGTAGAGCCGCTGCTCCTCCGCATCGAGAGGAGCCAGCTGAGGCTCGGGCATCTGTTTCAGAGCCTCCTGGTCTCTCCCTGGGGAGGTGTTCATGTCCCACCAGGAGGAGGACCTAGGACACAGTGGGGGGACAATGTCTCTCGGAGCTGGAGGAAGTGTCTGGGGAGAGGGATGTCTGGATGTACCTGCTTAGACTGCTGCCCCCACGACCCGGCCCTGGATAAAACAGAAGAAGAAGGATGGATAAATCCAGCAGCAGTTTAGCAAGCACAGCGCTAAAAGGCAGTGCTGTTTAATCTTTTAAATATTTTTACCTTGTGACTTTCATAACAAGTGTCCAAGAAATGTGGACTGTCCCAATTCTCCTTTAACACTGCTGGACCCTTGCACACTCACACACTTTGTGCACATCAACAAAGTGTGTAGTACGTAGCGTGGGACAGGGGCCACTCTACACCGGGGGCAGCTCAACAGCACAGAGAGGCGCGCCGTAAAGCACCTGAAACAACATCTCCATGGGGAAGGAGCAGGACACTTGCAGCCAAGTTATGACTCAGGTCTGTGGACAGAGTCTGCTCAGTAAAGAAGTGTGTTTTTGTGAATAATGAAACCAGCTTTTTGTATTGGGTAAAATGTTCTGTGGGATGGCTTTAAACTGCAAATGAAAAAGCTTGAAGGAAACAAGCAGCACTAACATCTGTTTAGCACTGACCTGGTGTACCTACTTATTTTAAATACATTGAGATTGCCATAATGATCCAATGCTAATCCCAACAGTGTCTATAGGAAAACAAACAGTGGGCTAAAGGTTCCCAAAGGGTGGGTCGGGAATATGCTTGGATGTTGAGCGTATACTACAACTTAATATTTGCATTTGTATTGTTAGATAAAAGTGCTCTTGTTTCTGTGTTTACTTCAGTGTTGTTCTTATGATAGTCATCTCTGTGTTTATCACTGTTCATATTTTTTATATCCAGTTATTTTCTCTCTCATTTCTCCTCCTCTGTCCGTCTGGTTGTGTGTGGAGCAGACCGCCCTCCTCTGTGCGATCTGAGGCCAGTCCGGGGCCCGCTCCGGTTATCCAGGGGTCACTGAGGGGTCACCGAGGGCCGAGTCTCTGCCTAATTAGATTAGAGCTCACATCCTGCTCTGAGTTCAAACGCCAGTCTTTATGTAGCTGTGTTTGTCTGCGTTTGTGTGGACCAGAGCTGACCCCTGTGGGCTCTGACCCACCGGCAGCTGCGGGTTACGCTCTGCAGACGGAGACTGACGTTTCCGGTCCACGGAGTTCACACCAGACGTGATCTCAAACACACAAAGATTAGATTTTCTTCAGATACATTTGGACATGTGCACTTTTCACTTAGGTTTACATTTAATTCATAGAAGCCAGCACAAGATGATGGCAGCCATGTTCTCCTGATGTTCAGCTACGTGCCCCAGTCCTCCTCCACTCTCAACTTCACTGCAGCAGCAGAACCTTCAGCCTCTACAGCCTCTCCATCTCCTCTTCACTGCAGCAGCAGAACCTTCAGCCTCCTCAGCCTCTCCATCTCCTCCTCTTCACCACAGCAGCAGAACCTTCAGCCTCCTCAGCCTCTCCATCTCCTCCTCTTCACCGCAGCAGCAGAACCTTCAGCCTCTTCGTCTCCTCCTCTTCACCGCAGCAGCAGAACCATCACCCTCTACAGCCTCTCCATCTCCTCTTCACTGCAGCAGCAGAACCTTCAGCCTCCTCAGCCTCTCCATCTCCTCCTCTTCACCACAGCAGCAGAACCTTCAGCCTCCTCAGCGTCTCCCTCTCTGTCTCCTCCTCTACACCGACAACAACTCATTTGTCAAAACTGTGCTAAATTTGGCTGAAATATAAAAGATAAAGGAGGTAAAATGAAGAGCCGAACCAAATGATCCAGTTCCCTGAAATGAGCTGAAATTCCCATCACTATAGTCCACTGCTGGAGGCACAAGCTGCACTCTGATTGGTCCAAAAACATTCACCGTTAGCATCACTTACAAACCTTTTCCCAACCATATCCCTTTCTGTAAACACAGCCCTGTAGGCCACGCCTCCTTCTGCCTTCACCAATCCTGCACATGCCACAAAAATGTTTATTAATCGTTGCTCTAATCAATGTTAATCATATTTCCTTATTAATACAACATCAAACGTCTCTAAACCGTCTTTTTCTTGTCCATTTTCTCTCCATTCGTCCCTAATTTCCATCGTTTTCTCCCCCTCCTCCTCCATCCTGTCACATAAATGAACACTGAAGCCTTCTCTAATTGCTGATGTAAAACTCTAATGCACCAGCCTCTCTCTATTAAACGGCTCTAATTTTATCCCGGCAGCACGCGGCCCACTAATACGCAGCCTTTTTTTTTTTTACACTGAATGACTGATGCCTCGCCGTGCCACATTTTCCACTTCATTAATAAAAAATGCTGTCTTTATTTATTAATGTGTAATATACATATATACGTGTGTTTATGATTCGATTAGGGCCGGTTACAGCGGAGCAGCGGGGGTCTGTAAGGGAGAGGTGAGAGCGAGAGGAGCTAATGTTGCTGTATCAGGCCTAAGCTCGTTGTAAAAGCAGCGTACAGTTGCATTAATACAGGTTTTACATAACTGGGGAGAGTATTTAAAGACAGAGATGTGATGAAAGGATGTGACAGAGCGGGTTTTCTTAAGGGAGGGGGAAAGTGTGCAAGCGTTTGATGCAATGGCTGCATTTACTAACTCTAGTATTCAGGTATAGGTTAAAGAATTTTATAAAATCATTAATAAAATACTAGTGATGGGAATTTCGGGTCATTTCAGGAGCTGGATCATTTCGGCTCACCCCAAAAGAGCCATTTTGCTCCCAAATGGTTCTTCATTTTACCGACTATGGGCCAGATTTATCAAAGATTTGCTGCACGCTAACTGAATAAGATGCGCTAAAATTGCAGCAAACCCAGAAGCAGTTGAGATTTGCGTGTCTTACAGGAGAAGAGCAGATTTTGCTCCTATGACCTAATGAATCTGTAAACTGAGGCGTTCTTCCCAGAGTGCGCAAAATGGAAGGCAGAGAAAATGCAAATTCATTCATTTACCGCCCGCAATATTATTTATCAAGGCTCACCATGACTTGAAAAATAGCGTATAAATGTAGCACGTTGGAGAAGGACGTGCTAATCTTCTGCACAGATGGCTGCTGTGATTCGTGTGAGACGAAGGAGAAGAAATGAACAAATACGTAGGGTTAGAGTTTGCAGATCTATTTGCCATGGCGGAGGAAAAAATTATTCACCAGCACTTTCAGCTCTTCTTGGTTAAATTTTTGCTTCCGTTTGTGTTCCACTTCCGCACCTTCCATGACGCAAAACAATACACGCAATGATGCCGTTTAAATAGCTCCGCCCCCTCTGTTTGCACTGTCACCGACTGCAATTTGTCTTAGTAATTCACGCGCAACACGAACATTACACTCACTCGCAGTTTAGCACCGTCTTAGTAAATATGGCCCTATATCGTTTATATTTCAGCCAAATTTAGCGCAATTTTGACAAATGAGTTGTGTTGTGTACTCATACATATAAATACATGGATTGTAATGAAGAATTCAAAATTTCTGATCCTTTGAAACTACCCAATGACCTGACTTACTCACAGAACCACTCTACTACACACAGCATATAAACACAACTATAATTAAGTATAAAAAAAGGACACATTTTAACTTTTTTAGGGCTTTATTCAGTAGTAAAAAGTAAAAACAACAGCAACAGCGGACCTCAAAACTCAAAAAACTTTATCATAAATATATAACCTAATAAAAAATAAATAAGTATGTAACTGTAATGTTTAACTTTTAGAAGCTGATCCCGTTTCTTCTCTGTTTTTATCTGCCCTGTTTTTGAAAAGATCCTTTCATTAAAAAACGTCTCGCAGATGGGAGCGGCTCTCACCGTTCACTTGAAACAACGGAAAGACTTTTTACCGCACGTTCACAACCGACCCATCACTATAAAATACTACTTTTACCATTGCTACTACTACTACTGCTACTGGTAGCACAGTGGCAGAGTCGTTAGCACTATCAGCAGTGGCGTAGCTTGGTAATGAGCGGCCATTGTGCAGGTTTTTTAGAATGGGCTCTAAAATTATGAAGCACATTTAGCACTTTTCTAAGCTTCAAAGTTATCGTCATTCAGAAAATCAATGAAGTAGTAGCATTTTAAGTTTAACTAAGAAAATGTTATGAGCATTTTAAAAATATTTTTAGAATTTTTTACTTGTTTAATTTTATTTTTATTGATTAATTGTGTCAAATATACAGTATTTATAGTTTTTTAATCCAGATATTATTTGACAAGGGCCACTCTCATGGGCCCCTAAACCGTGTGGGCCCCAGAGCAGCTGCACTGCCTGATGGGACGCCCCTGACGGTTACCTCACAGCAGGAAAAAAGGTTCAGTGTCTGGAGCAGGACGGTTCTGTGTGGAGTTAGCGTGTTCTCCCTGTGTCTGCCGCAGCCGCTATTTTCCAGATGCAAAGAGCCAAATGTTCCAAAAAATAAATAAATAAATAAATCTGTAAAGAGCCGCAATTTTTTCTCAAAAGTCACTGAGCCTATAACTGAAACATAACATGAGTGGTCATTAATAACTGTGTTAAATACAGCAGTGACTCACTCAGAGAACTGCATCACAATCAGACTTCATTGTCATTATATACACTCAAGGAAAAAAGAAACACACCACTGCTTTTTTACCACATTTTTTGTTTGGTTACTTCAGCTTGAAGCAGGCCAATGGCTGCCAATCTCTCTCTGGTTGCAGGAGTCGTGGCATTGCGAACAAATGTGCTTTTTCTTCCATTTTGGTGTCTTTTTATAGGGAATGGTTGTGCACAATTGAGGACGGGTCCAATTCATCTCTGAGTTTTCCTCATGACCCAGACAGAGGTGATTAATACAAAAATAAAGTTGTTATTGCTCATCAAAATCAATCAACCGGAACCAGGAAAACACTCATTTCATTTTGACTCAGAATAGAACTAAACTCATTGTAGTCTGTCATTTTTCACTGGCTGTAATATTTTTTGACAAATTGAGAAAATGAAAATGGTGCGTTTCTTTTTTCCTTGAGTGTATTATATAGAATGAAATTGCATGCTCTGTGTTTGGTGCAAGTTCCTGCAATAATAAATACATAAAACACACATAAAAAGTATACAATGTTCCAACTTATATGAACAATTTTGAAATAAATGCAAGATATTGTATTTCAAAAAAACTGATGCCAGATGTAGACAAGACAAACTGTGTGCAAATGCATGGATAAATATAATAACAATTAGAGGAATACGGAGAATGTTTTACTTTAAATTGACACAAAGATGCAGATGCAGGTTTTACTTATTCCTTTATTGACTTTACAAACTCCGCATGCAGCTCTAAAACCAGTTGCAGATATCTAAAACTTGCTCAGTGGGCTAATCCTCCTGCAAAAATGTACTTTAGTGAAAATATGTAGTTGTTTTCCACCTTTAGTGAAAGTCTGGTGCAGCCTCACGACAAAAGTTTTACAATAAAAGCACAGTGTGGATCCTCCAGCATTAGCATTAGCATTAGCATTAGCATTAGCCTGTCAGGAAAAAAAAAAGAGATACACGTGATACCAGTTCTGTTTTCCTTTTTGTCAAACTGAAATTACTCTGTGCATTATTCCTAAAGATACGCACACAAAAAACTGCACTATTTTCATACACATACAACATTTTCACATATATACACATCAACACAGGCACGGGTCACTTCTGGAGACGCAGCTCGTCCCATTGTCTGCGCCGATATCGAATTCTGCCCTCACAATAGATTTGTAAATCCTATCTGTCATAAAGCACAAAATAATTCACCTCAGCCGCGCACAGGAGCCGCTCCGTCCCCTGTCCCGCAGCGCACAATATGGCCGCCGCATAATGTCCTTTATCTATTTAAAGCTATAATGCCATCCAAGGCCAGATAATGCGGCAGATACCTGGTAGGCAATTACATCCCCGGCCTTGACGCCAATAAAAATGCATTGGTAATAGAAAAAAAGAGTAAATATTGTTGTGAATAGAGCAGAGCCGAGCATAACTCTGCCCTCAGTCACGTATTGTCATTCATACGCTGTTTTGACATGTAAAGGAAGCCACGGACCGGAGCATTGTGTCTCTATCTGTAGGCATCAGAAGGGACGACATGTTATTTACAGCCAGAGCGCATCTAAATAACTTACTTCCTGGATATTTTTAGCCCAGAGGAGTTTGTATTGAGAATGTGAGATAGTGTAAATGCATGTAATTTAATGCTAAAGAATGGGTTTATGGCACAAAAGAGCAGGAGACGGGGGAGAAGACAGGAGCTGAGTTAGAATTACACAGTTTGAAGAAAAAAGGACTATATTCTGCAAAATCCACTTTTTTTTTTGAGCTTTCTCCCATGTTCTAATGTTCCCTCGTCAAAAACAGACCTGGAGTTGTGTTCTGTTTCATTCACACCTGACTGAGTAATCCTGTTTTCTGTGGTGCTGAGTTTTTGAGGCCTCAGAACGCTTGGTTGCACGAAGCCCCGCCCACTCCCGGAAGCACTCACCAATCAACAACAAGCCCTCTACATCCAGTCTGCTCTCATTCATTTATCCAAAAAACTTTACTTTTATGGGAAAATGGCATCAGACAAAAAAGTTTAAGGAAGTAAACAGCTTTTTTTCTCTGTTTCTGTTGTAAAAAGTGTAACAGAGCTGCCCTCTGCTGGTCTCTTCATCTGTTTCTTTATGGCTCTATTAAAGTAATCGTTGAAAATGCTTTCTTTTAGTCAATGCAGGCTGTAGATATCTGTTCTTGCAAATTAGAAAAAATATTTTATTATAAACTGGTGACTTAAGAAAAATATGCTACCATTTTGGTTGCATAAACATGGTTCCCAACCTAGGGGTCAGGACCCCAACTAGGGGTCGCCAAAGCTTCACAGAGGTTCGCAAAGACTTCTTGAAAAAGAGGTCCAAGCTGAGGCTGAATGATAAAGCACACACTGTCCCACACTGCAGTGGTCACGGGAAAATAATACTTCTGTTGTTTTTGTTATGCTGTGAAATTTACCAAATACATTACTGAATTATTCTGAATTATTAGGACCTCACCCTCGCTCCCCTGGACCCCTACCTCACCCTCACTCCCCTGGACCCCTACCTCACCCTCACTCCCCTGGACCCCTACCTCACCCTCGCTCCCCTGGACCCCTACCTCACCCTCACTCCCCTGGACCCCTACCTCACCCTCGCTCCCCTGGACCCCTACCTCACCCTCGCTCCCCTGGACCCCTACCTCACCCTCGCTCCCCTGGACCCCTACCTCACCCTCGCTCCCCTGGACCCCTACCTCACCCTCGCTCCCCTGGACCCCTACCTCACCCTCGCTCCCCTGGACCCCTACCTCACCCTCGCTCCCCTGGACCCCTACCTCACCCTCGCTCCCCTGGACCCCTACCTCACCCTCGCTCCCCTGGACCCCTACCTCACCCTCACTCCCCTGGACCCCTACCTCACCCTCGCTCCCCTGGACCCCTACCTCACCCTCACTCCCCTGGACCCCTACCTCACCCTCGCTCCCCTGGACCCCTACCTCACCCTCGCTCCCCTGGACCCCTACCTCACCCTCGCTCCCCTGGACCCCTACCTCACCCTCGCTCCCCTGGACCCCTACCTCACCCTCACTCCCCTGGACCCCTACCTCACCCTCGCTCCCCTGGACCCCTACCTCACCCTCACTCCCCTGGACCCCTACCTCACCCTCGCTCCCCTGGACCCCTACCTCACCCTCACTCCCCTGGACCCCTACCTCACCCTCGCTCCCCTGGACCCCTACCTCACCCTCGCTCCCCTGGACCCCTACCTCACCCTCACTCCCCTGGACCCCTACCTCACCCTCGCTCCCCTGGACCCCTACCTCACCCTCGCTCCCCTGGACCCCTACCTCACCCTCACTCCCCTGGACCCCTACCTCACCCTCGCTCCCCTGGACCCCTACCTCACCCTCGCTCCCCTGGACCCCTACCTCACCCTCGCTCCCCTGGACCCCTACCTCACCCTCGCTCCCCTGGACCCCTACCTCACCCTCGCTCCCCTGGACCCCTACCTCACCCTCACTCCCCTGGACCCTACCTCACCCTCGCTCCCCTGGACCCCTGCCTCACCCTCGCTCCCCTGGACCCCTGCCTCACCCTCGCTCCCCTGGACCCCTACCTCACCCTCGCTCCCCTGGACCCCTACCTCACCCTCGCTCCCCTGGACCCCTGCCTCACCCTCGCTCCCCTGGACCCCTACCTCACCCTCACTCCCCTGGACCCCTACCTCACCCTCGCTCCCCTGGACCCCTGCCTCACCCTCACTCCCCTGGACCCCTACCTCACCCTCACTCCCCTGGACCCCTACCTCACACTCGCTCCCCTGGACCCCTACCTCACCCTCGCTCCCCTGGACCCCTACCTCACCCTCGCTCCCCTGGACCCCTACCTCACCCTCACTCCCCTGGACCCTACCTCACCCTCGCTCCCCTGGACCCCTGCCTCACCCTCGCTCCCCTGGACCCCTGCCTCACCCTCGCTCCCCTGGACCCCTACCTCACCCTCGCTCCCCTGGACCCCTACCTCACCCTCGCTCCCCTGGACCCCTGCCTCACCCTCACTCCCCTGGACCCCTACCTTACCCTCGCTCCCCTGGACCTCTACCTCACCCTCACTCCCCTGGACCCTACCTCACCCTCGCTCCCCTGGACCCCTGCCTCACCCTCGCTCCCCTGGACCCCTGCCTCACCCTCGCTCCCCTGGACCCCTACCTCACCCTCGCTCCCCTGGACCCCTACCTCACCCTCACTCCCCTGGACCCTACCTCACCCTCGCTCCCCTGGACCCCTGCCTCACCCTCGCTCCCCTGGACCCCTACCTCACCCTCGCTCCCCTGGACCCCTACCTCACCCTCACTCCCCTGGACCCCTACCTCACCCTCGCTCCCCTGGACCCCTACCTCACCCTCGCTCCCCTGGACCTTACCCTCGCTCCCCTGGACCTCTACCTCACCCTCACTCCCCTGGACCCCTACCTCACCCTCGCTCCCCTGGACCCCTACCTCACCCTCGCTCCCCTGGACCCCCTGTTCACCCTCGCTCCCCTGGACCCCTGCCTCACCCTCGCTCCCCTGGACCCCTACCTCACCCTCGCTCCCCTGGACCCCTACCTCACCCTCGCTCCCCTGGACCCCTACCTCACCCTCGCTCCCCTGGACCTTACCCTCGCTCCCCTGGACCTCTACCTCACCCTCACTCCCCTGGACCCCTACCTCACCCTCGCTCCCCTGGACCCCTACCTCACCCTCGCTCCCCTGGACCCCCTCACCCTCGCTCCCCTGGACCCCTGCCTCACCCTCGCTCCCCTGGACCCCTGCCTCACCCTCGCTCCCCTGGACCCCTACCTCACCCTCGCTCCCCTGGACCCCTACCTCACCCTCGCTCCCCTGGACCCCTACCTCACCCTCACTCCCCTGGACCCCTACCTCACCCTCGCTCCCCTGGACCCCTACCTCACCCTCGCTCCCCTGGACCCCTACCTCACCCTCGCTCCCCTGGACCCCTACCTCACCCTCGCTCCCCTGGACCCCTACCTCACCCTCGCTCCCCTGGACCCCTACCTCACCCTCGCTCCCCTGGACCCCTACCTCACCCTCACTCCCCTGGACCCCTACCTCACCCTCGCTCCCCTGGACCCTACCTCACCCTCGCTCCCCTGGACCCCTGCCTCACCCTCGCTCCCCTGGACCCCTACCTCACCCTCGCTCCCCTGGACCCCTACCTCACCCTCGCTCCCCTGGACCCCTGCCTCACCCTCGCTCCCCTGGACCCCTACCTCACCCTCACTCCCCTGGACCCCTACCTCACCCTCGCTCCCCTGGACCCCTGCCTCACCCTCACTCCCCTGGACCCCTACCTCACCCTCACTCCCCTGGACCCCTACCTCACACTCGCTCCCCTGGACCCCTACCTCACCCTCGCTCCCCTGGACCCCTACCTCACCCTCGCTCCCCTGGACCCCTACCTCACCCTCACTCCCCTGGACCCTACCTCACCCTCGCTCCCCTGGACCCCTGCCTCACCCTCGCTCCCCTGGACCCCTGCCTCACCCTCGCTCCCCTGGACCCCTACCTCACCCTCGCTCCCCTGGACCCCTACCTCACCCTCGCTCCCCTGGACCCCTACCTCACCCTCGCTCCCCTGGACCCCTGCCTCACCCTCACTCCCCTGGACCCCTACCTTACCCTCGCTCCCCTGGACCTCTACCTCACCCTCACTCCCCTGGACCCTACCTCACCCTCGCTCCCCTGGACCCCTGCCTCACCCTCGCTCCCCTGGACCCCTGCCTCACCCTCGCTCCCCTGGACCCCTACCTCACCCTCGCTCCCCTGGACCCCTACCTCACCCTCACTCCCCTGGACCCTACCTCACCCTCGCTCCCCTGGACCCCTGCCTCACCCTCGCTCCCCTGGACCCCTACCTCACCCTCGCTCCCCTGGACCCCTACCTCACCCTCACTCCCCTGGACCCCTACCTCACCCTCGCTCCCCTGGACCCCTACCTCACCCTCGCTCCCCTGGACCTTACCCTCGCTCCCCTGGACCTCTACCTCACCCTCACTCCCCTGGACCCCTACCTCACCCTCGCTCCCCTGGACCCCTACCTCACCCTCGCTCCCCTGGACCCCCTGTTCACCCTCGCTCCCCTGGACCCCTGCCTCACCCTCGCTCCCCTGGACCCCTGCCTCACCCTCGCTCCCCTGGACCCCTACCTCACCCTCGCTCCCCTGGACCCCTACCTCACCCTCGCTCCCCTGGACCCCTACCTCACCCTCGCTCCCCTGGACCTTACCCTCGCTCCCCTGGACCTCTACCTCACCCTCACTCCCCTGGACCCCTACCTCACCCTCGCTCCCCTGGACCCCTACCTCACCCTCGCTCCCCTGGACCCCCTGTTCACCCTCGCTCCCCTGGACCCCTGCCTCACCCTCGCTCCCCTGGACCCCTGCCTCACCCTCGCTCCCCTGGACCCCTACCTCACCCTCGCTCCCCTGGACCCCTACCTCACCCTCGCTCCCCTGGACCCCTACCTCACCCTCGCTCCCCTGGACCCCCTGTTCACCCTCGCTCCCCTGGACCCCTGCCTCACCCTCGCTCCCCTGGACCCCTACCTCACCCTCGCTCCCCTGGACCCCTACCTCACCCTCGCTCCCCTGGACCCCTACCTCACCCTCGCTCCCCTGGACCTCTACCTCACCCTCACTCCCCTGGACCCTACCTCACCCTCGCTCCCCTGGACCCCTGCCTCACCCTCGCTCCCCTGGACCCCTACCTCACCCTCGCTCCCCTGGACCCCTACCTCACCCTCACTCCCCTGGACCCTACCTCACCCTCGCTCCCCTGGACCCCTGCCTCACCCTCGCTCCCCTGGACCCCTACCTCCCCCTCACTCCCCTGGACCCCTACCTCACCCTCGCTCCCCTGGACTCCTACCTCACCCTCACTCCCCTGGACCCCTACCTCACCCTCACTCCCCTGGACCCCTACCTCACCCTCGCTCCCCTGGACCTCACCCTCGCTCCCCTGGACCTCACCCTCACTCCCCTGGACCCCTACCTCACCCTCGCTCCCCTGGACCTCACCCTCGCTCCCCTGGACCCCTACCTCACCCTCGCTCCCCTGGACCCCTACCTCACCCTCGCTCCCCTGGACCCCTACCTCACCCTCGCTCCCCTGGACCCCTACCTCACCCTCGCTCCCCTGGACCTCACCCTCGCTCCCCTGGACCCCTACCTCACCCTCACTCCCCTGGACCCCTACCTCACCCTCACTCCCCTGGACCCCTACCTCACCCTCGCTCCCCTGGACTCCTACCTCACCCTCACTCCCCTGGACCCCTACCTCACCCTCGCTCCCCTGGACTCCTACCTCACCCTCACTCCCCTGGACCCCTACCTCACCCCCACTCCCCTGGACCCCTACCTCACCCTCGCTCCCCTGGACCCCTACCTCACCCTCACTCCCCTGGACCCCTACCTCACCCTCGCTCCCCTGGACTCCTACCTCACCCTCACTCCCCTGGACCTTTACCTCACCCTCGCTCCCCTGGACCCCTACCTCACCCTCGCTCCCCTGGACCCCTACCTCACCCTCGCTCCCCTGGACCTCACCCTCACTCCCCTGGACCCCTACCTCACCCTCACTCCCCTGGACCTCACCCTCGCTCCCCTGGACCTCACCCTCGCTCCCCTGGACCCCTACCTCACCCTCGCTCCCCTGTACCTCACCCTCGCTCCCCTGGACCTCACCCTCGCTCCCCTGGACCCCTACCTCACCCTCACTCCCCTGGACCTCACCCTCGCTCCCCTGGACCTCACCCTCGCTCCCCTGGACCTCACCCTCGCTCCCCTGGACCCCTACCTCACCCTCGCTCCCCTGGACCTCACCCTCACTCCCCTGGACCCCTACCTCACCCTCGCTCCCCTGGACCTCACCCTCACTCCCCTGGACCCCTACCTCACCCTCACTCCCCTGGACCTCACCCTCACTCCCCTGGACCCCTACCTCACCCTCGCTCCCCTGGACCCCGACCTCACCCTCACTCCCCTGGACCCCTACCTCACCCTCACTCCCCTGGACCTCACCCTCACTCGCCTGGACCCCTACCTCACCCTCACTCCCCTGGACCCCTACCTCACCCTCGCTCCCCTGGACCCCTACCTCACCCTCACTCCCCTGGACCCCTACCTCACCCTCACTCCCCTGGACCTCACCCTCACTCCCCTGGACCCCTACCTCACCCTCGCTCCCCTGGACCCCTACCTCACCCTCACTCCCCTGGACCCCTACCTCACCCTCACTCCCCTGGACCTCACCCTCGCTCCCCTGGACCTCACCCTCACTCCCCTGGACCCCTACCTCACCCTCGCTCCCCTGGACCCCTACCTCACCCTCACTCCCCTGGACCCCTACCTCACCCTCACTCCCCTGGACCTCACCCTCACTCCCCTGGACCCCTACCTCACCCTCGCTCCCCTGGACCCCTACCTCACCCTCGCTCCGCTGAACCCCTACCTCACCCTCACTCCCATGGACCCCCACCTCACCCTCGCTCCCCTGGACCCCTACCTCACCCCCACTCCCCTGGACCCCTACCTCACCCATGCTCCCATGGACCCCCACCTCACCCTCCCTCCCCTGGACCCCTACCTCACCCCCACTCCCCTGGACCCCTACCTCACCCTCACTCCCCTGGACCCCTACCTCACCCTCACTCCCCTGGACCCCCACCTCACCCTCGCTCCCCTGGACCCCCACCTCACCCATGCTCCCATGGACCCCCACCTCACCCTCGCTCCCCTGGACCCCTACCTCACCCCCACTCCCCTGGACCCCTACCTCACCCTCACTCCCCTGGACCCCTACCTCACCCTCACTCCCCTGGACCCCTACCTCACCCTCGCTCCCCTGAATCCCTACCTCACCCTCGCTCCCCTGGACCCTACCTCACCCTCACTCCCCTGAACCTCACCCTCACTCCCCTGGACCCCTACCTCACCCTCACTCCCCTGGACCCCTACCTCACCCTCACTTCCCTGGACCCCTACCTCACCCTCACTCCCCTGAACCCCTACCTCACCCTCGCTCCCCTGGACCCCTACCTCACCCTCACTCCCCTGGACCCCTACCTCACCCTCACTCCCCTGGACCCCTACCTCACCCTCACTCCCCTGGACCTCACCCTCACTCCCCTGGACCCCTACCTCACCCTCACTCCCCTGGACCTCACCCTCACTCCCCTGGACCTCACCCTCACTCCCCTGGACCCCTACCTCACCCTCACTCCCCTGGACCCCTACCTCACCCTCGCTCCCCTGGACCCCTACCTCACCCTCGCTCCCCTGGACCCCTACCTCACCCTCGCTCCCCTGTCTGGATGAATCCTTACAGAGCTGAACTATAGTTAAATGCTAATGGATTTTATTTAACCGTCCTAAGAGAAGAGAACTTTTTTTTTTCACATTTTGTTTAGTTCTTCATGAAAAAAAGACAATATTCTGAAGTAATGAGAGCAAAAACTTCATACACACAGCTTTTTTTCAAGGTAAAAACCCAATAATATTGTTAAAAATTGAGCCCACACCTTTTTTCTCTTCCATTAAATTTGTGTGTAAAGCTGCAGGTGTCTGTGTCTCCAGCGCGGGCCGTCCTCTCTGTGCACACAGCGCTCTGTTTGTCTTGTCCCAGTATTTATCCTCTGCAGCTCGTGAATATTCATCCCCCCCTTTACTTTTCCTCATAAACCTCCGTCATAAAGGCCCGCAGTATTAAAGGAGGATTTAATAGAGCCGTGAGTCGGGAGCCACTCATTATCTTTCTATTAGCCGCCGCGCCGCAGCTGTGTGCTAAGTGCCAGCAGGGTTGGACTAGCCTCTATTAGGTTAGTGGTCAGATACACAGCGCGCTAATACGGGCTAATTTAGTAGCCGTAGCGACGGTTCAGGCAAATAATGAGAGTCCCGGTCTGTCCGTGATTTACGAGCAGGCCGCGGAGGCTCTGCTAATCTGTGTGTTTCTGTGTTAAAGAGCAGCGCCGTGTGAGGACTAAATCACAGCAGTAACATGGTTTTCAGTTTAATGTGGAGTGTAAAATAATGATTGTTAGTATTGTATTTATGTCATTATTTTAGTAACAGACAGCGGTGTTGCTAAGATTTAGTTTAGGGGAAGCAAAAATATGTAAAATACTAATAAAAAACTGATGGAAGAGAATGCTCATGTTTGCTTTTTAAGCCTTTTTTTCCCCTTGTCCAAACTTTGTTGAGACTTCGAACATCTCATAGTTGATAGTCCCCACCTCTTTGGTCATAAACTAAAAGTCCTTGTTGCTGGTTTTATGTTTTGTGAGTGTTTTCAGCTCTGGAGAAGGGCAGCGCCTCAGCATACAGCAACAGAATACTACTGCAGCTGTGTTTTTGAGGAGGAGACAACGTGAGAACGGGGTTAAAGAGAGGAAAAGTTGATGTAGCAGAGTAGAGGCGGATTAGGAAGAGAATAATACTGTATTTTCCGGACTACAGCTCTGGAGTATAAGTCGCACTATCCAAAAAATGCATAATGAAGAAGAAAAATACGGATATAAATCACACTGTCGCATTTTTTTGGGGAAGTTATAGTAATAATAGAATAGAGAACAACAGCTGAATAGGTGTGCGCTATGCTAACGTAACACATTGATGGTTATTCAGCTACATGAAGCATAAACAACGAACTGAATAGGTGTCTCGTATGTTAACGTAATATATTAACAGTTATGGTGTTAGCAGATGCTGGTACACAAGCCTAGAGCGCCCTCTAACCAACACCTGAAATATTTTAATATATAAGTCACACCTGAGTATACGTCGCACCCCGAGCCAGACGATGGAAAAAAGTGTGAATTATAGTCCGGAAAATACAGTAGTTTAAATGATCAGCTTTTTTGAAACCTACATATTGCTGTAATGGTATGAAATGGTGAAACTAATTTTAAAATGCATTATTTATAAAGGTGAGAAATAATTCTGGGTCACAATAAATGATCAGGGAAAAAATGGGTGCCAGAATCCAACCAGAGACCTTAAATCTTTAATAATTATTCCACCACAAAAAAAAAAAAAAAACTGAGGGAACTGACTTCTTCACTGAGTTTAGTCCTGACTCTGGGCCCAGCAGAGACCTGTCCCTGAGAGAAACTTCCTTAAAGTCTGTTCTCTGAGACCTGAGGACAGGACTTATATGGTCGTACTTCCTGGTTTTGGACGTCCTGCAGCTGTCTCACAGAGAGCAGAGTGTTACAGTCTAACCTGCTGGAGATGAACAAAAGGACAAGTGTCTCTACGTCAGTTTTAGACACTACAGCACTGATTCTGGCCATGTCCATGAGGTTTAGGGGCCCATAAGGACGGGTCCTTGTCTATGTGTGGTCAAGTCTGTGTATTCAGAACACAGAACTCAGTTACATAAGGTTTTAATTCAGTAGTATCTTAATACCTCTAACACCTGTGGATATGTTTGCATGGGCTGAAAAAAATCTCAAGTTTATTAAAAGCACTAATAGTAAAAAAAAAAAATCTAAATGTTATACAAATGAAAGTATGCAGACAGTAAATATGCTAAATGCTACATTTATAAACTAGAAGCCTAATGCATGAAACTGTGATGCTAAATGTGCTTTATAACTTTAGGGCCCATTCTGAAAACCTGCACTGGGGCCCCTCATTACCAAGTTACGCCACTGGGAAGAATACTGATGACATTATAGACTTAATGTGGTCGTTAAAGTTCAAGTCCCAGTCCATGAAGCTGACTTTTAGATTTTTATTCACTGTATTTAATAAAAAACTAAACCTTAAGCAGACAAATGTTGAAATCTTGCAGCAGTTCAGATGTAAGTTCTGGTATTTTTCTGCCACAGTGTAATTATTCTTGGGTGTTCAAAAAAAATCTTATTCAAATTTAACTTTTTGAGATATTCTTTTGGGTAAAATCTGTCACATTTCAGTGGTTCTTAGAGCAGTTGTATAAAAAGCCTTTCCCTCTCTCGTCTCTGTCTCCGTCTCCAGTCTGCCTGAGTGGGCACAGACACAGTCAAACTGCTGCCGCACATATTTGGGCCGATATTTAATTAAAAGTGGATTACACGAGTGTTGGGTAAACAGCGATCAGATTAACAAATAGGCCGTCGCCGCGTTCCCATTTGCTCGTGTAAATTTGACTTGAGGATGGGATTGGTGGAGCAGAAGAGCGCTCTGCTCCGGCTGAATATTAAGACCGGGCTGGAGCTGAACTTAAGGAGAGCGGCAGAAGTCGGATCAGCCCCAGCCGTCTGCCCAGTGTGTCGGGACAGAGGGATTTGTGTGGGCTCTCTAAGACAACACTTCACACTGTTGTATCGCTGAGGTGGGGCTTTTCAAATGCACTGCAAGTGGAAGGTAATTTAGGATTTTCAGTTCTTTTTTTAGTATTTTACCACAACTTTTACCCACGTTTAAGCATAGCACAGATGAAAAAACAACACAGAAAACACACACAGTATCCTGTTATAGCAGAGCAGTGTTAGTCAATGGACAATGTCTGCTTGATTATTTTTGGTGTAAGGAGCTAAATCACAAAATGTAAAATAGAGTTGTTTTACAGTTATATTTAGGTCAATATTCTGGTAGTGGTTTTTAAAGGTTTTTAAAGGTTTAAAAACCTGGAGTAGTTTTTTTATTTCATTTACAAGTTTGAGTAATCCTGTATGCTGAGGCACTGCCCTTCTCCAGAGCTGAAAACGCTTGGTCTCACGGCTAGGGCTGCACGATATGGAGAAAACATGCAATATTCGATAACTATGTTGAAAATTGCGATAACGATATTATTGCGATATTTGAAAATAGAGCCTACTTTTTGAACATAGTAAGTTAAATTCACTACATTTCACAAAAATGTAAGTTCCTGTATTTACAAGTCAAAACAGTCACAAAATCAAAACTTAACACAGACTAAACCAGGAATAAAACAAGGCTAAGCTGTGACTAAATTAATTAAATTACCACTAAAACTGGACTTTTTAAACATTTTTATTTAGTCACAACACATGTTCTTTTAAGGCTCTGGTGGAAAATGATTCTTCGGTGTAAATCTCTGTCAGATGGAAGACCACAGTGTTATTGCGATATATTTAGATTCTTACGATACGGATATTGCGTTTGCTGATATTGCGATAACGATAATTTTGCGATATATTGTTCATCCCTACTCACAGCTCTACATAGACACGGTGAAACCAGGAAGTGCTCCTGCACGTTTCTAAAGCCCAGACACCGTCACCGGACTCGTTCTGATCATTTCAGCCTTAAACCTCCGTCACAACGAAGCAGTCAGCTCAGAAATCTATCTGTTAGCATCATGTTGCTAACAGCTGTGCTAATTAGCCATTTCATGCTCTGACAGACACCTAATCCAAGCGTTTTCTGCAGAGTCACAGTAACAGCTCCCAACAGAAGAGGTTTTCTGCTGATACATTATTTTAAGTTATAAAACCTGAAATACTAATGCAACATTATCAGCGACTGTTACAGCAGACCAGCGTTAGTCAGTGAGCAATGGCTACTTGTGATTTTTCTTAACTTTCAGCTTTCACTTTCCCTTTCCTTACACACAACCGTCCATTTATCTGGGCCTGGAGATGGCTCAAAGACCACACCGACTGTGACCGCCTGTGGTTAGAATGATCAGTAGCTACTTGTGAATAATTAATGTGAATTTATCAAGTGGGAAAATTTGTCAATAAAAATGAGTGTGGGAGGCAATTCAAATAAAGAAAGAAATCTAATTAATTAAAGGCTTTGTAATTAATTAAACATTATTAACCTGTTTAATCCCATTTTTCCTCAGACATGATACTAAAATCATGTTGTCAGTGCTCTAATGAAACAATAAATTGGTATTTTTAACACTTTTAATGAAAAAAGTGTGTGAAAGCTGAGGCTGGGTTAATCTGTGGTCACTGTTGAATATTGGATATTTTTCAGATATTTAGTCAGCTTTTACTTAAAATAAATCAACATAACAATATATTACATTCTTTAGTTATCCTAAAAAGGTGCAAAATTATTACTTTAGGCAATAAACGTTATTAAGTGTATTTCTATAACAATAGCATACTATTTTAAGCACCATGGGAGCATACAGTGGCTTGCAAAAGTATTCACCCCCTTAGCATTTTTCCAGGAAATTAAATAGATCTCTAGGTTTATGTCATGCACTTGACTATGAAAAACTATGGAGATGCAAAACATATTTTATTGTGAAGCAAACAAGACAGAAAAAAACCCCCAGAAAACTAGAGAGTGCTCTCACTTTTTACAGAGCGTATATTTTAAATTTAGTTTGACCATTTCATGTACACTTTGGCTTCAAATGAGCTGCAACTCTAACTACATTTAACCTTCCATCACTCAAACATCACTGCTGTACTGCAGAGAAAAACAAACTTGTTTTTTCCATTTTTAAAGACCAGTAGAGAAATTAAGCAGCCTCTTTCCAGTGAATGAAATGACCAAAAATAACTCATTTTATTCTGTCCTTTATGTCCCTGAAGAACCCCTTAAACCTGCCCCAAGGCCTGGGTCTCTCCACAGAAACCCAGTCCAAGGCCGAGCTCTGAGCCCTCCCCGAGCCTCGGTCCACGCTCAGTCTCGCACCGCAGAGGATTTTGGTGAAAGACTGAGAAGGTGCTGAGTCTGCTGCTGCCCACTCTCATAATCCGCCCAACTAAACGTGTGGCGCAGACAGAAATCTAATTATCGCTGGGCCCCGGCACTTAGCAGCTTCTCGGGCTGCTCTCGTCTCACCGGGTCGTGTTCTGTGTGAGGGGGAGGCTAATTTTACTCACAGTAACCTTCATTTAAAGACACAGTAACCATAATTCTCTTCTGTCCTGGTCACTACACACAACGAAAGCAGAGGCTGATTCCAGTGAAAGTGTGTCAGTGTCAGTCCTAAGCCCGTAAAAGTGAATCATTTTACAACCACAAATTAGTATTAAACTTTTTACACCTGGTTTAATCCTAGTCCCTTTCTTGCATTTTTCTGTATTCTTTCCTATTTGCTTCCTTGCTTATACCCGGGTTAGTCAAGGTTTAAGGTTATTTTAGTCCATTACAGATGGTATTTAGCCAAATATTATGACAAGTTTGAGATTCTAGATCAGCCATTCCCAAAGTCAAGACTGTGCTGGCCCCCTTAAATTTCCGAAAATCCCTTGCGGACCCCCAATGATAAAACTTCCCTCTATTCAAAAAACTCTGCCATGTTTTTCTCCATATGTTTTTTTATAAAAACATTACAAAAACACTGATTATTGACTAAAAGTTGTTTTAAAGTAATATTTTAAAACAAGTATACAACTGTAATTAATTTAAAATGTTTTTTATGTACTTAATGTTTTTAGGTACTTAATATTTTCATTTACGTTTTATATTTTTGTATGTTTTATTTGTTTTTATGAACCAAAACCATGTGTCTGAAATAATAATAAAAAATAAATAATAAATTCAAATTGAAATATAGACAGCCTCTGGGGCCCCCCTGTAGTACCTTCACTGGACCCCCAGGGGGCCCCGGACCCCACTTTGGGAACCACTGGTCTAGATGATGCCTTAAATTTCCACACAACCATAAGCAGAACTTCTTGGACAGAAATAGTGAATTCAACAGAAAAACATTGGCCCTTTTGCAGTTTTTGAGTAATTATCCCGTTTAGTCGCCTGATAGGAACTGGGGACTGGGACCACAGTAACAATTTTAGCTCCTACTCTGGAGCAGAAGAACCATTCGGTGATGTAGTTACCAATTTAGTTAGACTTGACAGACTTGTAAGGATTTGTTCATTTTGGGTGAAAGCATCAAAGAGGACGATGATTCAGAAGTGTAATCAAGTCAGAAGTTTATTCAGTAAAAACACAGGTAAGGTTACAGTCAGCAGAATGAGCGCGCTCCTAGAGGGAGGAGTGTTCTAAGTTTTTATACTATGTATGACGATGTATGACGATCTCTGCATAGCTTTATCTTCTTGGCTTTGAGTAACTTTTTGTGCATAGGGCAGGGCCACAAAAAGTTCTCAGTTTCTGCAGAGTCTTCCCACCATCGACAGGAGCCCCCCCTGCAACCTTGGGTCTGATAACTTTGTAGCAAGCTCCTTATTTGTGCCATATTTGGAATGCACCTAAGAGTAGAGTGACCTTAGAGTGAAAGAAGAAAAACATCACATAAAATCAAAGTATTATTATTACTAATGTTATTAACCTTAGCAGTAGTACATCAAAATATAAGTTTAATGGTAATACGCAAAGCTATATGTAGAAATATTCAATAGACTCTTATTTTTTTTTTAAATGAAGCAGTACAACTCACGCTGGATCCTTTGTCTCCTCTCTGTCTCGGTACAGTACATGTTGTGTTTACACTCAGTTCTGATGATTCCCACAATGCAAAGTGTGATGTGTCTTCACCTTTTTGTTTGTTGTTGTGCTTATCTTCCACGTGGTGCCCTCTGGTTCCTACTGCAGTGCAAATGTGAGCTGACTAAGGTTATGTGGGGCTGGGGAGTTCATACAACTGAATTCGGGGTTCATAGAATCAGTGGTGTAAAGTGGTGATGTGGGGCCCCAGTGCAGGATTTCAGAATGGGCCCCAAAGTTATGAAGCACATTCCATTCTTCAGGTTCATGCATTAAGCTTTTTATTTTATGAAATGTTGCTGTTTTACTGGAGTTTGGTACAAAAACAGGTGGTCATTCATTAATATTTAAGGAACTATTTTGTGAAACTATATTCATTTTTTTTTTTTTTTTATTACAATTTGTATATTTATCTTAAGAAAAAAACTTTGTTATGAGCTTGGGAATTTAACAGAATTTAAAACTGAATGTTAACTCTGTTTTTTAACAAATTCATGCGCTGCTTCTAAATATTATGAGCATTTTAAGCACAAGCTGGCCCCTGTCTGTACCCCGCCTACGGCCCAAAAGTGACTGGGATAGGCTCCAGTCACCGCGACCCCTAACGGGAGTAAGTGGTAGAAAATGAATGAATGAATGAATGATTTTATACACAGACTTGGCCATAGATGAACAAAGACTGTCTCTAATGGGCCCCTAAACCTCCTGGGCCCCTGTGCTAAGTTCCTCTAACTGTTCTGGTGCTGTATGAAGCTGTCCCTGACTCAGGAGGACCTCATGATCCCGTCTCTGATACATGGACCTGATCCTGAACCGCGAGTCCATAAATCCATCGCTCCTGCTCGCTCATCCCTCTTCTGTTCCTCTCCTGCTCCTCTGAGGTGAGAGCTGTCCCAAAGAAAGAGCGATGAACGCAGCCCCCCTCCATCACAGCAAGGTCGAACCCTGTCCCGAACTCAGATGGGACGAGCCCAGAGAGAGACAGAGAGAGAAAAACAGCACAAGGATCTGTGGAATGTTGAAATATCACGTTTTTCCTGTCAAATCATAACTGGAGTTTTCCTGCCTGTAAATGGGCAATAATTATAATTCCCCTTAATTAAACGGCAATAATCCAGACTCTACTTCTCCCGAAAACACATAGGTGGGTCTGTTCCAGGCTTGAAATTAGGCTGGTTAGATCTCTCTTCTTTGGTGATAGAGGTAAGTGTCGGTTCCAAGCCTGGATAAATAGATGTTACTAACTTTCTGCCAAACCAACGCTTGAAAAACCATCACCTCCTTGGCGTTTTAGCCGCTACCAATACATTTCAGTCTTTTCTTGAAATCCAAAAGCAGCCGTCCAAACACTGAGATATCGCCGGTATAAAAATGACTTTAAATCATCATATTAGAAGGTGGATAAGCCCGGTCTGTGTGTGCGCCGCGGATCAGAGGGTTTAGCAGGAAAAGGTCAGGGACTGGTGCGGCTCAGGGGGAGGGCTCGGGCTGCTGCTGCTGAATTATACAGAACAGAACAGCGGCGCTACGCTAACGGGACGCCAGGTTTATTTTAGTCTGCGGCAGAACAGGGATAGTCCATCTGGGTTACACCGCAGTCACCCCTGTAAGTCTGTCCCGGGACGAGCTCGGGACAAGGACAAGACATGGAGAGATGAGAGGAGAGGGAGAGAGGAAGAGGGTTAGAGGAATTTAATATTCGGTGAAGGAAGAGAAAGGAGAGGAGGTCAGGAGGTTTGTACAGAGGATTCAAGACAATATATTATAAATTATAGACGTGTTATTTGTTAGCTTGTTCACTGAGAAGAAGCTTTGAATGGTAATTTAGCACCCAATGCCCTTCCTGATGCAATTCTCTTCATTTATATGGGCTTAGGGCAGGCACAAGTGTGACCATTTGACCATATACTGATGAGGCCAGAGGTTTTCAAACTCTGGTAGTTTTTGCAGTTCAAGTTCAGATGTTTTTTATTTTATTTACAGCTCTATCCTGTAGCAAAGGGTAAACCACTTTAGACCTGGTTTAGTCCTGGTTTAGATTTGGTTTAGACCTTGTGTAGACCAGAATCAGTCCCAGTTTAGACCTGGTTTTGTCCTGCTATGGTCCTAGTTTGATCCTGGTTTAGATTGATTTGACCCTGATTTAGTCCTGTTTTAGATTTAGAGCTGTATTAGTTTTGATATAGACCTTGTATGGACCTGAATCAGTAGTGGTTTAGACCTGGTTTTGTCCTGGTATGGTCTCTGTTTAGTCCTAGTTTAGACTGATTTGATCCTGGTTTAGTCCTGGTTTAAACCTGGCTTAGCTTTGGTTTAAATCCGAATCAGTCCTGGTTTAGACCTGGTTCAGACCCATTTTAGTCACATGTAGCAAACAGCTGATGGCTATGATATTATACATTAGACTGTCTAATGCGTAAACTTAATGTACTTTAAATCTTCAGGGCCCATTCTTAAAACATGCACTGGGGCCCCTCATTACCAAGTCTCTGATGCTGGCGCTTAAGTTTCGATGTGGTAAATGCATTTAGAGACAAAAGCCTTTAGACAAATGTGTTTTCATTGTTGTTTCTTCTGTGTTTCTTTTGGTTAAAATGGGGACATGTTTTGTTGGAAACTGGGACATAGTTTTTTTCACAGATATGTTTGGGGACATGGGACAAAGAGCACAAAACTGGGACTCTCCAAATTAAATATGGTTTGCAGACCTACTCGCCTTCGGTTTAGAGCAGACATGTCCAAAGTGCAGCCCAGTGGCCATTTGTGACACAGCTGTGAGATTTTATAAGCTTCCATCATAAAATGTATTGTTTATGGCCCTTTAGTACCATTACGCAGAATTTCTATATATTTGAGTATCTCTATCACTCTCAAGCCAGATCTGAACTTTTCATTGGTTAGTCTGAAATCTACTTCAAATCTGCATTTATGAGCAACTATATTCTTTTAACTATAGGCTATATCATGACTATTAAAAAAGTTAACCTTAATCTACAACAAAATTACCAAGAAATGTAATAATTCTCAAGAAATCTTGTTTTACAAAGCCATTTAAAAAAAAAAAGAACGTGTCTAGTATTGAAAACAAATTCACATAAACATTTATATTATGTTATATAATACAACTGCTGGCCCTTGGACATTTTTGCATGCTCAAATCTGGTCCCTCTTTGAAAAATGTTTGGACACCCCTGGTTTAGAGGAACTCACTCTGGAGGAAACACCTCCACAAAGCCTCCGGAAGAAGGATCTAAAAGGACACAAAGACTTTTGGTAAAACAGAACCACTAAAGTTTTCATTCAGATGATTTCATAGCAGTCAACATTTGTAAAGTGTTCCTACTGACGACTGATGGCTCAAGGTCTCCTCTTTACTTTTGAGTTTATGCAAAAAAAGAAAAATTTTCCAGTCTTAGCGTGTAAGATCAGTCACTTAATGAACCCTTCTAACCGTTAAGAGCTGACCATTTACCACTTGAGTTGAACACTTAATGATTATAAATGTAGTCCTGCGTAAAGTCACTTGAGGATTCAAATGAAGGAGGTCCATCACATTAAGTGCATTAAGAACTGGAGCCGCAGACGTATTAGAGGCGACGCAGCAGCAGCAGCGTTGGAGGGGACACGGTGGACGCCTGCTGCCTGTCACACTGTGTCAGAATCAGCCCAAGGAGAGAGTGGTCCCAGGCTGGAGGCTCCAAACCAACAGCTGGAGTAATCTGCTGTGGCACTAATGCAGGCTCCCGATACTGCTCTGGGTGAGAAGAACCACTCAAACACTGTTACTGAAGGAGGAGGAGAGGGAACGCACGAAAGGAATTCACCGCAGAGATCTAAATTCTGACCCGGGGATGACCTCAGAGCTTCATTATTGCACTGTTAAAGGTTTTATGAAGTTCAGAGCCTCGCAAAGTTCTGGTCAAATGCATGGCACTACTTCAGGGGCATTTTCTGAGCTCAAAAACATTTTATTTTGACTTTGAACATAATGGCGTTGCTCTAATTAGATAAAATGAGATGCAGATTTACCATCTAACCCTGTCCTCTTTCACTACATCCATTAATCTCCTTCTTGGTCTTCCTTTAGGCCTCGAGCTCTAACCTCAGCCTCATTCACTAATCACAAGCCTGGCCAGCCTATTCTATATGATATCATTAAATATGTGTGTCCATAAGTCTGTGTGTTTACATGGTGAGCTTAGAGACAGAAGCCTTGGGGAGCATCACATTGGTCTAAATGTGGACTTGTTTACTTTCAGGTTCCATCTCAAGCTAGAGATATATTTAACTCTTTGTTTGTGACTGGCTCCTGGTGTCTCTCCAGCCTTGGTATTTAAACACCTGTGAGCCATGTGAGATGATTGTCCGAACCTGAGCTCAGAATAAATCGTCCTGAATCTTCTTCTACTTCAAATTCGCGTCTTCAATCATTTCGATCTACCTGATAACAAGTGGCGTCACGAACAGGATTCAACTGTGGGCACAGGTAGGCGGAATTTATTATTATTTACTACACTTGCTAAGCTGGATATATGCAGTAGTACCTATTTGGGAAACAAAATGTACATTAATATAATCATTTAAAGAGACTGCTGTGTTGATTTATGGTCAACTGAGCTCAGAATAAATCTGCCTGAATCTTCTTTAACCTCGACCTCGCTTCTTCAACCTTCTTGATTGACCTGATAACACTATACAAAGAAGTTAGTTTAAGTCTCGAGTTTTCACACTGCAAAAAATCAATATCTACATTAGATAATTACTTGAATTCAGATCATCAATCTTGATTTAAGCAAAAATAACTAGGTTAGCTTTATTTATTTATTAGGTAACTTATCACTAGATTATTTGCCTTGTTTCAAAGTATTTTTCCTGTTTCAAGCTATTTTTACTTATTTCAAGCAACATATCTTTATCCCATGGACAGAAAATTTTGCTTGAAATAAGTAAAAATAGCTTGAAACAGGGCAAAACATACTTTAAAACAAGGCAAATAATCTAGTAATAAGTTACCTAATGAATAATAATAAATCTAATCTAGTAATTTTATCTAATGTAGATATTGAAAATTTGCAGTGTATGTTGCCGGTTTTGCCATAAAACTCCAGAATCCTGTGTATTGTGAGCAGCTCTGTGCCTTATTTGTGAATGTGGACAGCAGCAGAAGCCAGTTGTACAAAGACTTGTGGAGAAAGTGGGTTTGTTTGAATGTGGTGGTTACGTGGGACGTCAGAGGGACTTTACTGTTGTTAAAATGGAAACAGGACGAAGACAAAAATCCCACAGAGGACTGAACAACAACGAGGACTTCAGCAGAACCAACAGGATGACGAAGGAAAGATCTAAACACTGTTAATCACAGAGAAGTTATTACATTAGCTCCGTATAAGCCACAGCCATCTTGGTTGTTTCTGAGAGGAGATTATCTTCTTCTGTGAGACGCAGAGCTGTAGAGAAACAGCTGGGATAGGTCTGGATCCAAAGAGTTCACTGGAAACAGCTCTCTCTGGCTGAGGAACTTCTCATTCTGGGTCACACTGGTACCTTGTAGTGGGTCGTGTCCTGCTTTCTCCCATCACCCAACAACATGTATGTATAGGTGGAAAATCTGATGTCCCTTGATGGATGAACCAGGCTACCTTTGTACATGTCCAAACCTTCATCGTTTTCACAAAGCTGAGACAGTAGCACATCTTGAATCTAATGTACTGTGCATATTGTTTCACAGGCGAGGGTTTGACACTCTGTCCAAACGTGTGAACTGTCTCCTCTCTCTGTGCTCCTCTGTCCTGAGGAAAAGGCCAGATCTGCTGTTAAAGCCTGGATCTGGTGTTAAAGTCTGGTAATTGGTGTCTGTGAGGTGTAAAGATTGCGACGCTGCTGGTGTGAGAGAAGAAGAGGAGGGAGAGGTGACAGGCCGAGAGACCCGGACCACTATTAAACTGCAGAAACACACATCCGCGCTCGGAAACTTGTATGAATGACCTTGATGTCGTGTGAATGCTTTAACAAAGACTGAGACTGAAGTGCTCCAGAGGCCGCTTCACAAGAAAAAGAATCATGTTTGCAGGACTTTAGGAGCTCTATGTAATACTCCCCAAGGCTATGTTCATACTGCAGGCAAAAATCTGACGTTTTTGTTCGAATGTGACCCAGGCCACTTTCAAATGTGCTCCTATAGTTATGTGAATAACTGTTAATATATTACGTTAACATACGAGACACCTATTCAGTTCGTTGTTTATGCTTCATGTAGCTGAATAACCATCAATGTGTTACGTTAGCATAGCGCACACCTATTCAGCTGTTGTTCTCTATTCTATTATTACTATAACTTGCCTTTCAACATGAAATGTCTGTTCTTGGTGTCGGATTTTGTAAAATAAATTATCCCCAAAATATGTGACTTATAGTCCAGTGCGACTTATATACATTTTTTTTCTTCTCATTATGCATTTTTTGGCTAGTGCGACTTATACTCTGGAGCGACTTAGAGTCCTGGAAAATACGGTAATTTGTATTTAAGGTGACAGTCCTGTTGTAGCTAAACTTGATGGGTCTTATTGTAACTATATTGTGGAGAAATGCAAAGAGAAAGAAGACGAGAAATATTTAAAAATCAGGATTGAGGAGTTTTGCTGACAGATGGATTCAAACATCTTCCACAATAATCCTGAAATTATAGATTCATCATGTCTTTTTTTTTTTTTTTTTTTTTGGACATGCAGGCCATTTTAGGGCCAGAGACGTGAACAGCCAGGTCAAAAAAATCAATTTCCAGCAAAAAAAAAATGAATTGAGTATTAAGGCCTGCAGTGTGAACGTAGCCTAAGTGCTGTATTTGTCATCATACATAAAGCTGTACGTTGAAATTGCGTAGATGGAGCGTTTGTCCTGAGCTGCTGCGACTCTGGGCCGACCTGACCCACATGTTTTTTTAGCGGCAGGAGAAACTGGAGCACCTCGAGGAAACCTACCCAGACACAGGAAGGACATGCAAGCTCCACAGAGAAAGGCCCTGTCGTTCCAGGAATCAAACCCGAGACCTTCTGGCTGTGACTGCAAATAGACATAAAACTAAATGAACTGTTTTCACTAAACATGTTTAAGAGACTGTTAAATGTCTTATGATTTCTTATTTGAGATTATTTATTGTGGGCTTTACTTTGTTTTTAATGTGTTGACTTGTGTGATGTTTTAGCATTTTAATATTTTTATTGTATTGTGCCAAGAGTCTGAATGTCTTATTGTTTGTTGTAACTTCTTGTACAAGGAAGGTTCTTTAAAAAATAAAGATAAAAACTTGGGCCGGGAATCGATAAAAAGAAATTAACTAATTAATCGCAAATCTGAAAAAAATTAATCGCGATTAATTACTGGTAGTTATTAATCACGATTAATTGCATTATGAATTCACGTACAACCACAAAATTGTAAATTTAGAAAGTTTATTTTGAATTAACCTTCACATACTTTACTGTAAACTTGTGCAATGCAAACGAAACTTGCAAAGAAAATAAATGAATAGTCTTTTTGAGACCTTTAACTCAGACAAAGTTTGCCTAAATAAGGTACAACCAACAGATACACAAAACTTACCTAAAAAAGCATGTGTAATCTCTTTTAGAACTTTAACAAAAATAAGTTTAATTCTTCAATTAATAACAATTGTTGTGGTTCACAACAGTGTAAATACTATGAACTGTGTTACTCCAGTGGTAACTGAACTCATCCTTGCATAGACTGCACATAACTTTAGTTTTGTGTATATTGCTGTCTGGTGATGATTTGAAGCAGAATTGTCCATTTAGCAATGCGTGTTTTTGGTCTCTCATGTTGCTTTAGCTCGTTCACTTGTTGCATTAGGCTCGCTCCAGATGAACTGCGCCTGGATTGTGAACGAGAGCACGGCTGCAATGAGAGGAGGGGAAATACTCCTGTACTGAAGTCGGACAGTTTGTGGCTCAGATCACGCAGCATCACGCCTCAAATCCACTTCTGACGTGTGTTGGATATGATTTTGAAAATAAATGCATTAAACTGATTTGTAAGAACTTTTCAGTCCCGTGCTTGACCACAGTCTGTGTTAATGAGGCGCACAACATGAGGCACATTCAGCAGCGGTTCTTAGCTTTTATGTCTAAATTTACACATTATAAAAGTTAAAAAGCCTTCTATATTGTGCACAATCTTTTTAATAATATGCTCCTTCACACTGAGCAGCGGGGCACAAAGTTTATCCAGGTCAAAACTGTAACTTTAGTCTCTATTTTTAAAAAAAGAGGTGGGGGAGGAGGAGAGGAGGGCAGTGAAGTGTCGTGCGTTACGTTTCTGATCAGCTCTAAACTCAGTAATTTTCCCAGCCCTAATAAAAACACTGCCAACTGAGGCCCATAGTTGCTGGTCCAGGCTCTAGTCACCAGTGAACTCTAATAAGTGGAAGAAAATGAACAAAAGAATGAATAAACCTTAATTTTGTAGCATCATTTATGGGTGTTTTGTGCGTCTGAATATACGCAGTTAAATTTCCTTCCTTTTTTTTCTTTTTCTCCTTTATTTCCTGCATTAATGAGCAGGTTTTATTTACTAAAGCCCCTCTCGTTACGGACACCTCACATGATTTCTAATTTCACAAACCCGTGTCCCGTCAGCGCCAGGTCTGTCAGGTGTAATTTAAAAGTGGCGCCGTCCCTTTAAGAGCGTTTTAAAGCTGACATTTTATTATTGTATTAATCACTCAGAGCTGAATAACAGAGAGCCTGACATTCATCTGTTATTATGGAGTTTTACTGAAGCAGTGACAGGCGACAGCTTCACAAAACTTTTACTGCTTTTTTTTCCAACAAGAATATTTTTTTTCCCTTTGTCGCTAAGGGACGCAACTAAAATTATTTTCATTAAAATCCTTTTTGTGTTTTTTTTTTTTTTGTGAGACTTCACCTTTATCTTTTTAAATGGTGTTGAAACTGTGTGTTTTTTTTTTTTTGTCATTTTCACAAAATGGCTTTTTCCTTACTTTGTGAAATGAGCTACTGAAATATATTAGATTTTAAAAAGTATTTCAAGTTGAGTCATCAGAGTGGCAGTGTTCAGTTCAAAGGTCAAAGTTGAATCCTGGGACAAGTCCAAGTCCGGGTCTGAGTCTGAAAACAAAGACTCAAGTCCTGGTCGAGTCAATCAAAAACCTTTTATTTTTATAGTGCTTTACAACAATTAGGGATTCACATTCGGGTAATTTTCTTTTGTCAATTAATTCATTGTCTTAACAAACGATAATTGATCGACCATTAACCCCCGGCTTGACATCATCTATCATTACAGTTTATAAAAAACAGCTCTTTAATAAATTTAAAGTCATGAACCGTAATAAAAAAGTGGCTTTTTAAAACTAAAGACAGTTCTCGGCTGTATATTTCTGTTTAATTTGCCCTAACTCTGCAGTCCTTTACTCTTTACTCCACTGCAGTGGGTCCCAAACCTTTTTGTCTCCACTGTGGGCTTTTTGTCAGACCTCGAGTACCCCCTCACTCCTACAATTCTTCAAAAAGTGGTTTATAAAACCCCAGTGTTTATTACTACAAAGACATTTTATACAAATTCTTCAGCATTTTTTTAAAACAAATTTCAAGTGAAAAAAATGAAATAATAATAATAATAATAATAATAATAATAATAATAATAAAAATCCCTGTCTTTAAAATAAACAAAATAAATAAAGCTATAAAAATATATACTTATTTTACTATACTATATTTTATTTTTAATATAAACTTAACAAATAGAAATAAATCATATATTAAACTCATATAAATTTACTATGAAGAAAAAATAAAGAATTTAAATAACTAATTTAATTAATTTATTTATTTTTAAACCATAAAACATTAAGAAAGTATCATATTTAAATAGCAGTTTTATCTACTTTTCATCAGTAAATGCGACACATGCTTTTATTTCATTTTTTATTTTGTATTTTTTTATATCACATTTTAATTGTTCAAGATATGGAAATTAATTATAAAATAATTCCAAGTACCCCTGGAAAGTTCTCATGTACCCCTAGGGGACCCCGTACCCCTGGTTGGGAAACACTGCTCTACTGTACAGCAGAAACATTCGTTGTTAGTGTTTCTTTAAATCGATTATGGCAATAATGCAGATTAATTAATTCACCACAAACACTTCTAACAACAACCAAAGTTGACTAAAGTGCTTTACAGTGTTAAAAACAGGAAATAATCCATAAATACAACAGAACAGACAATAAGACATCAATATGGCGTTTATAGAGCAGCTAAATATTTCTTCAAAGTTTACTTTCAGGGACATACTTTTTGGATTTCATTTTAATTGATAATTACATACATTATTTTTTCTTTTCTTTTCTTTTTTTTTTACAGAATAATAAGCTTTTGGTACAACAGCATTGCAATGTTCTCAAGAGTGATGTTCAAAAAGTACTAAAGTTTTCAACCACTGCATATTCAGTGATGGGAGCCAGTGCATTCAAATAGAATAGAAAGTAAATCTAACACTGTGTAGATATGAAGCAGTCGGAATCGAGCAACAGTTTACTCTTTACATTTACATTTTAATAAACATGGCTAATGTACTTGTAATCATAGTTTTATTAATAAGTCGTGAAGCCACATAAACGTACTTTAAGCTACAGCAGTCAAGCTTTCACTGATGAACTTTTACAACATGATGGAGCCAAAACAATAAAACAAAAGCTAGCCAGCAGCAGAGGAGTCTGAAAACTTTGTCTCTGAGTTCAGTCTCCAGTTTCATCAGAGTGCGCTGTATAAATGCATACGGTGACCACATATTTTATCCTCTAATCAATTCAATTCAGTTTTATTTGTATGTCCCAGTATCACAACAAAAAGTCTCCTCAAAGGGCTTCACAAACAGTTAATCAAACATAAACACACAATCAGACTTAACACACAATCAACACAAACAATAACTACACTAAACAACTAGACCCTCCTTCTTGGTAAGGAAAAACTCCTAAAAAAACCCAGCTGTGGGAAAAAAGAAGAAACCTTATGGAGCTCTGTAATCACTGTGCAATTGAAATAAGAAACAAAAAGCTTCTAGTACATGATGCTATGGCTTAAGTTTTGAATTTTATTGTCAATTATTGATCAAAAAATATAAATAATTTTGGTGACAAAGCTGCTTTTCTGTGTTGGTTAAATCGGGGACAACTGGGACATGGTTTGTTGAAAACTGGGACATACCTTTGTTAAATGGGATGTTTGTCCAAAAACCTGAGATGTTCTGGAGCTCTGATGATGAGAAGATGAAATGGTTGTTTAATTTTAATGTGTATAAATTGGGTACATTTGTTTGTAAAGCCTGGAGAAAACGGCAGTCGTGTTTATTTAGATGAAATTGTTTGGATTGTATATTTTTGTGTAGATTTATTGTGCCTACTGTCTGGCAACTAGTTTCTTTTGTTCAGTTGATGGTGTCTTATAAGCCCAAGTAAAGGGCTGGGCATGTTTGAATGCAAGACACAATAATAAAATCATTCATTCATTCATTCATTCATATGAGTGTTTTTACAGATATGTGTTGGGACATGGGACACAGAGCCTAAAACTGGGAACGTCTGGTCACCCTATGGTCCGACAGTGAACCGCATTATCCAGGTGCTCCATTACGATTAAGAGAAACTGGAATAACTACGCCTCCAATCAGATTCCGAGTCGAGTATTTACAGTTTTGACTCCGCCGTCCCGTATAAACTCTGGTTAACAGTGCGCCTAAGCTCCCAGAGTCTGTAATAATGAATTCAGTTGGCTCTGACACACTTAGCTCCTGTGTGGGTCTGTCTCTGCCTCCTCCCGACAGCGCTGCAGACTCTCTCCTCTCTATCCCCGCTCCACAATAAACAACTGGGCACCGTGTGTAGTTTTTGTGTGTTTGTCAGCTTATTCCCGCCTCCGTCGCACTTCCCCTCTCTCTCTCCCTCACTTCTTTCTCTCTCTCTGTGGCTGTGCGCGAGGAGAGAGGCAGGTGAACGAGGTAAATTGGGCCGTTCCATCACGCGACGCGGGGAGGCCGGCCTGACACGCTGATCAGGTGTGCATGCATAATGGCCACCAAAAATAAGCTCTGTTTTGAATAATTCCCTCCTATTCCCAAAAAAAAAAAGAAGGAAAAAAAAAAGAAAAGGTGGAATAGTGGAAGCAGAAGGAGAATCTCATCCATCTTAAGAGCGAATGTAAATCAGAGACAGAGCAGGGGCCTCCACAGAGCCACTTACAGCTCTTTTTCAGGTTTATTTTGACCTCTCCTGGTCGCAAAACTCCACTCACAGTGTAGTTTCGGGCTTGTAGCCAGTGCCGCTCCAATATATCTGAGGGCCCTAAGCAAAATAGGTTTTGAGGCCACACCGTATGCCTTTATTTTATTTATGAATGCTGTCATTTATTAGTTCAACAAGAAGGGCCCCAGGTAAACAGTAAAACACATTATTTCAGATGAATTCTAATACATACAAAAATAAAAATAAAAAAATCTGTCAAATATAAACAGTGCTAAAGTATGGGGCCCCTCTAATGTCTCTGGGGCCCTATGCAGTTGCTTACTTAGTAGAAAGTAGTAGAAAGAAAAGAGGAGTTTTGATGTTGGCCAATGATAAAATAAAGACACTAGTCATTTTTGAGACTAGAACTCAACTCAGGTCTCTGTTTTGTGGCCCTCATTCGGACTTGGACTCGTTTGTTTTTACGTAGCAGGACTTGGACAACTCACAATTGCAATTTTGTTATTATGCTCTTTTTTATATTTTTATTTAAAGAGGATATATTCTGCTTTTATTTATATTTTTAAAACAGTCTTGGTCTCCTCTAGAACAGCAGCAGGTTTTACAGCCTTTAAAAACATTATGTGACTAAAAACTGGTGCCATAAAGTAACAGGAACCAGCAGAGGGCAGAGTATTGCACTTTTTGAACATTAATTTAAAGAATAAAAGGAATGTCACTTCCTTAAACTTTTTTTTTTTACTCCAAATTGAATAATGTCAGTGAGGAATGGGTGGAATCAGAGCTGTACGTCCTTTCTTTTGGATGAGAGCAGACTGGATGTAGAGGGCTGGTTGTTGATTGGTCAGTGCTTCCTGGAGTGGGCGGGGCTTTGTGGAACCAAGCGTTCTGAGGCCTAAGAAACTCAACACCAAAGAATACAGGCAGGACTGAAACAAAACACAACTCTAGGTCTGTTTTTGATGCGGGAACAACATCAGAAGAATATAGAGCATTTAAATTTGAACAAAATTAACAATTATTCCAATTTTTGCCAACTTTACTTTGGATTCGGACTGAAACATCAACTCCAAATGACTCGACTTTGAGCTGATGGGTCGGCTCAGAGCAGGCCGTTAAAGACCTGGACTTAAACTCGATCAGGAAGGAATTAAGAGTGACTCAAAAACCAGTGACCTGACTTCAACACTGGAAACAACTTTACACGAAAAATACAAGACCAAAGCTTCCACATAAGAAATGCACGAAATGAATGAATCCATAGAGCATGAAGAGCTTTTTCATGAAGTCCCGAGTGCTTTTTGCTTTTTGCAGTGTCATGATGCAAAACAATCCCATAACTGGCTCATTACTAACTCTCTGCTCTCTGTTTTAAGCGTCTCCTTTCCATTCCCAGTGCGGCTGTGTCCCAATCGCTGAACATTGTCTTCAGAAGCACGTTAGCATCAGAGCTGTACCGACTGTAGCACAGCAAGATGGCAGCAGGAGGAGCGTATCTTTTTATCTGTGTGTGATAAAACCTGCCCTCTGTCCACGCCATCAATTACACCGAGAGACGCCGGTCCCTGTAGAGACCGGAGGAGCAGGACGATCCCGCTCTGGGACGATGGGGGACTCAAGAAAGACCATCAAGACTAATGACAGGGATGAGGGAAGAGAGGCTAAATATTACAGAGCACAGACTACAGCTATAATGGAGTTGAGTTGAGTTTAATGTCTTCAGGTTTGGACATTTTCAGCATAAAAGAAAAAAGAAGTACAAGTGCAGACCTAGTGGAGTGTTTTAAAGATATTTTGGTGCCTTTTAGGCTTGCTTCATACTCAAACCCACAAATTTAATTCAGTTTTATTTCTATAGGCCAGGGGTAAGCAAGTTTGATTGTAGTCGAGCCAAATAATTTTTGAACCACCAAGGGGCGGGTCACAAGAATACAGTTCTCTGTCATGGTTCCTTGGCAGCTTTAAATAAACATATATTAGCATGTTCAATTATGTAAATTTATAAATAAAAATCCTCACCCCAGCCGCACCACCCCCAATTTTTACGCAGCAAATTAGATAAACAATGGATACTTATTGGATAGAGGCAAAGGTAACCATGACAGAAAGGAGGTCACATGATACAATGCTTGCTATTTATTGGTTGGAGGCAACTAAAACCATGAAACTATGACAGAGAGCTGTGTGCTGGCAAATAGAGTCTTACAGTGGCTTCATTCACTGACAGCTCCATGTGGGTTAAATGCTATCAAATAATAGCAATTAATAAAAGTGGAAACCAGCTAAAAAGTGGATGAGGGCCAACTTTATCCGGCTGAGGGCCAAGTTTGGCCCATGGGTCAGGGGTTGCCTACCCCTGCTATAGGCCATTATCACAACAGCAGTTGCCTCAAGGGGTTTTTAACAATTAATCACACAATCAACCCTAAACACATCAGACATAACAAAAATTAAACTAAAGAGTCCCAGGACTCTCCTTCTTGGTAAGGAAAAACTCCTAAAAAAAAGAAGAAACCTTATGGAGAGCACATTGAAGGAGAGCTCCTCTTCCAGGACGGACAGGACTGTAAATGTGTCTGGGTTAAATAAAGTCCGTTAGCTCATTGATAGGATCATAGTCTGAGCCACGGTGCGGCCAATGGATTTTTATTTAGAGGAAAACAAAATCGTAACAAATCTGTTTCCTATTTACTTCTCCAAAGCTTTTCTGTAGTGTGTAGCAGTTTTGGTTGGGTCTTAGTGACTCCTCTTCTGTGTCCACAAGTTGGACCAAAGGTTGAATGAAAGTCGATGAAAAACTAGGCTCCCGGTTCAGTGAGGAGGTTAGTTCTTCAGCCTTAGACGCTGAGCTCAAACTGACACAGCAGAGAAAGGAAAGCAAAGATAAACCTGGATAAACTATCATCAAAGCAGTCACGCAAAGTTTAAAAAGGTGGATACTTTGGGAAATATTTTACCTTTGATCCGCTCGCACAACGCCATATTTATCCAAGCTTGGGACCAGCACATAGTATAGCCTTTAATCAACCAAAGATTTCGATTTTTTTCTTCCTTAATGCCAGGTCCATCTCACACAAATAAAGCTTTTTCCCTCTTTGTCAAACCTTGCAGTAAAATGTTGTGTATCTGTGGCAATTTGGGCCAAGTGAGACTGAAGTCCACATTTGGACCCCGGGCCATAGTTTGAACACCTCTGCTGTAGCTCCATGTTAAAATGCACAAGAAAACACAGCAGAAGACACAACTCTTAATAACAAAAAGCTGTTTTAAAGTGCTAGTTATGATTAAATTGATGCAAGAATCTGTGCTGTTTTTAAGTGTGATCCGTGTCATTAGGAACGAGGAAAGTGGTGTTGTAAGTGCCTCTAAATGCGCTCGATGAAGACGAAAGACAGTAATAAGGCACAAGGCAGCAGAAGCTCAACCCCGGCTAATGAGCAGACAATGAAAGAAGTAAAAACACTTCTCTGCCCCGCTCCGGAAACTTCCTCCAAATTATTTAGAGGTAAAAAATTACAATATGCACAGCCCAGCGTTGGATGAAAAATAATGAAATGCCGTGTGACAGTCTTCCCATCCCAGGTCTGTATAATGATTTTAGCGTCCCACCCCCCTCCCTATACCCCCCACCACAACCCCCCCGCCCCGTACCCCTCCCCTCTGCCGCTGAGCCGGGACCATCCCGTACATCTGTTTTGCATGAGGTGCATAAAATGACAGCACTTGGACAGCCACTGCATCTAGTGACAAAGATTACTGTCAGCCACCTTCGCCACTTAATACATCATTGCCACTGGTCCGTTTCCCTGCCTCTGTCTCCTAGCGACAGCCAATCCCGCGAGCTGAACCCGGGTCATGTGACAAATGCGCCCCCACTTCCCTTATACCCCCCACCCCCCACCCCCTTCCTCCTCCTCCTTTTACTCTTACCTTAAAATAAAACAGCGTCCAGGTTCTTTTATTGGATTATATATGGGAGAGCGTCGGCGTTCGTATGCAAAAATCTGATTGTGAGAAAGTCGCAGGAAAAAGATTGAAAATTAGGAAGAAGTCAGGACAATAATGTGTCTTTGGGATGTTAGCTTTTCTACCTAAGTCTAACAAAAGGAGTTTGAAAATGGAGACAGAGAAAGTGTGTCCAGGGTTGAGGATCCAGCTCTAACACAGCGATATCTGATGGGGTTTTTTTATGGACTTGGTCTCGGCTTTGGTCTTGGGCTCAAATCCAACTTTACTCAGTCTTGGATGTGGCGGTCTCTGAGATTTAATTCACCAAACACTATAAGAAAATGCTATAATTTTAGAGTAATTTGTTTTTTGATTTGAAGAAGACCCAGGAAGATGTTTGGTTGACCTTTCCTTGGTTTGTCTGGGTTTGCAGCTTTGGTCGACTCAGGCTCAGACCCTGAGAGTCTCGGCCTTGTCTTGGTCTGGGTTCACTCTGGACTCGCCAGAATCTTGTCTCTTTTAATGCACAGCGTAGACAAACAGGCAAAGGGTGGTCCCGTTGTCAGGGGGCGGTTTCTCTCTGAGAACACATTGCCTCCTTTAATGCACAACACACAATCTAACTAATTATTATTACCATCAACACCACCAATATAATTATTTATTACAATTGTCATGCTTAAATAGTAAGTTACAATATATTAGACCTAATTGGAAGAATTACTTATAATACTTAACTAATATATTGATATATGATGATATACGATGGTAAAATGAGTTATAACTAATATTTATATTAACATGTATCATAAGCATAAAATGAAACTGCATTACAGTGCATTTGTGTGTAATAGACCATACTTAGATGTAATTATAAGGTGTAATGTACGATATATGTTAGATATTGTATATAAATACATTGTTCTTTATAGTAGTAACCATTAGGATGAATGGGGGTGGGGTTAAATAAGTTCTTTCCGCTCCTTTTTGAGCTACAATAAAATACAAACTGTGTCTGAAATATATTTATACATACTGTTATTCTGTTTGTTTCTTTTGTTTTGTTTTTTCTACCCAGTGTGGAAATAATGTATAATACTGCACAATATATTTATATTTTCTATGTACAATATTTTTATTTTTTATAGCTCAAAATAAAGTCATCAAACAAAAACAAAACAGGTGTTGGTCTGAGTTAGTTTGTATTTGAACAATGGAAGTGTTTCTGTGTGAAGATGTCTGCAGATCCCAAATGTTACAGCGATTCTGACAGAAAGAGTTAAAGTAATCAACTAACAGTACAATATTCCATCTAGAAGTTAAATATCTCCTCCTGGCTTTAATTTTTTGTCTTAAAACGAAGGCTTGAAAGGTCACTGGACGAGATGTACGACCTTAGCAGGACAATAACAAACGACAATTTCTGTTCCGAGTGCAAATGTTAGGAGCAAAAACAACAGGAAGTCTGCTTTCACATAAACTGACTGCCAGATTAGTGTTTCCTAAACAGTGGAGCAGGGCCTGAAAGAGGGTCGCAAACTACAGCTGGAATGTTCCGCTGATCTGAGGCCTAGATATTGTTAATGTGACATGAAAAACTATTTAACAGAATTTGAAATACTTGGGCCATAATGTGTCCTCTGCTGTGTCCTGGCTCTTTTCAAAGATTGGTTTCTTTTGGCTCGGTTCACTCAAAGCATTTTATTTAGGCCTAATTAAGCCGTTATGAATAATATTTTTGTGTGTTGCTAAACTATTTTTTAATCAGTGTGTTGGTAAAAGCCTTTTTTATGCAGTTTGCCAGCACAAAATACTTTAAACAACTCTGTCCTCGTGTTTGCTGTTTCCAGAGCCCACCTCGCTTCTGTCCCAGGACGATCTGACCTCTGTCCTCGCAGTGATTGGCCGCATGCTGTGTGTTTTTTTGGCAGAGCTGAACGGCGCTGTTAAAGATTTGGCTCTCATCTACGGAGTCAGCTCTTCTAATTCAAAATCCTTCTTACAGCAAGAACGTCCCGGAGCCACTTTCCCACTGTCCCGCAAAAATGATAAATATTTTTGATTGTGTAAAAAGTGTAGGGTGAGCGGACGTCCCTATATTAACCGGGACAGTCATATGTCCCAGATTTCAACAAACCATGTCCCAGTTTTCCCAATATTAACAAGCAGAAAACTTAAAAACCTTAATCTAAAGACTTTTGTCAATTAATTTATTTCCAATGTCATTATTTTTGTGAAAAATGCCATTAAATTCACAACTTAAGCCCCAGTGTCCTGTACTTTTAATACATTTTGGAAGCACTGTGATCTGTAAAAAAACACATGTCACCCTAAAAAAAAGGTGTGTCACAATAAAAAAGATCAGGATAAAAGTGTGTCCCAGCTCTGGGGGCCCGGACGTTTAGGGGGATGTTAAGTCTTTTCCATAAATTTGTGTTAAATTTGCCAACACAATACAAAATATAATTCCAGGACAAACCTGTGTTGTTGTGGCTGTGTCTAGTCATTTTTAAAAGTTACTAATAAGTGCTTTTAGTAGCCACAATTTAATTCATTAAAAAGGTTTGTGCTTATTTTAATAATTGTATACTGCAAGGTTTTATGGATGGACAGGGATTTATTCAATATTTCACATTTACCTATAAGCAGAATAAATTATATTTCTAGTGCCACATCATTTAAAACATGTTATTTTGTTTAATAATTTCTCTTCTTTTGATGCATCACTCCAGCCATTCCCAAAGTCAGGACGGTCGGGGCCCCCTTAAATTTCAGAAAATCCCTCGCGGACCCCCAATGATAAAACTTCTCTCCATTCAAAAGACTCTGCCGTGTTTTTCTCCATGACTTTTAATAAAAACTTTACAAAAAAACTGATTATTGACTAAAAGTTGATTTAAAGTAATATTTTAAAACAAGTATACAACTGTAATTCATTTCAAATTACATGTTTTTTATGTACTTAATGTTTTTAGGTATTTAATATTTTCATTGACTTTTTATATTTTGTGTGTTTTTTTTTTTATGAACCAAAACCATGTGTCTGAAATAATAATAATAATAATGATAATGATAATGATAATAATAATAATAATAATAATAATAATAATAAATTCAAATTGAAACTGAAATATAGACAGCCTCTGGGGGCCCCCCTCTAGTACCTTCGCAGACCCCCAGGGGGCCCCGGACCCCACTTTGGGAACCACTGCATCACTCTATTAAAAAGCTGTAAAGTAGTGATGGGTGATACCACGCTCTTTAGATTCAATACCAATATCATGATTTTTTATGGATTAAATTTTTTCATCATTCATTCAAATTGTTTCCCTCGAAGACAAATATCATGATTAATGTTGGCCATTTAATCATTTTAATGAACACAGTATAAAATAAATAACTTAAAGTTACACTGTGTAAGATTCCCAGTCTTGCGCCTCTAGAGGCCACAGGTGCCACTGCACCGTCGCAAAACGTAAACACTAGGGCCCCTCCTCCTTCTGAAACTGTGTGAGCGTGCGTCTATTTCCATCATTGTTTCAACTTTAGTTGACCTGCTGCTACCTTTGGAAGTTTGGACTGGATCTTCTATAGAGTTAGCGCTAGCGTTAGCTTATCAACAAATATCGCGCAATGGTCGCAGTAAAAACAACTAATAACTGTATGAAAAAGCACGTTCTAAAGAAAAAATAAAGAGGCTAATTTACCTGCCCAACAATAAAGAAGCAAAAACGTGATCAGATTTGCAGCCTTCTCTGTCTCTCATCTGACGCCAGCGAGCAAAAGTCTGTCCGATGTTGACTCTTGTCTGCGATCTGGTGCGGTCCCTTTCACATTTTCGTTTTCTTGCCTCGTCCGACATTGTCTTCATCTTCTTGTGTCCTTCGGCCCTGACGAACTGGCGAAAATAACAACGCTAAAAGTAGCTTCCTGGTTATACCTGCGCCTCAAGTCGTTTCCTGTCACGTGACTTTTCCTGAACAGCGGAGCGCTCCCGGCCAAGTTGCGAGGGTGGTTTCTCAGTACAGAAGCCCCGCTCGGAGCAACAGATCGCGCCTCAGGCCTTATAATCGCTCAAAAAATCACAAAAACAAGTCAGTATGCCCCACATATTTAGGAGAAAAGTTACACAGTGTAACTTTAAGTTTGCATAGAAGTAAAAACTGCTAACTTCTGGTCACATGACATGGAGCAGAACAAAATGCTGCTGAGTTTTTTCACAGAGCGATGCATGTGCTTTTATTTCACATGTATTAATAAGTATCAATACGAGTACTGATATATGGATACCACAGTAAATATAATACTCCCATCACTAATGTAAACTTAAGCAGTGCCACAAACTTTCAGGGCTGCCCTTTAAAGTTAGAAAATCCAACAGGTATCCAGAGCATCAGAGGGAGTGCCAAAAGTAAATTCTAATCCCTTTTTGTCGAGTTGCTGAGTGTTAACGTCAAGCCCTGCCTGTGTGTTTTTATGATTCATACAAAATTATTTTAACTAATAATCAAAAGGTAATTTGAATACAACTATAAAGACTGGAAGCACTGTTTTTTGCATCCAGTGAAAACATCAGAATGCTACATTTTATAAAATAGAAGCTTAATACTAAAAACTTTAAGTACCGAATATGTTTTTGTGCAGAATAAGAATTTATTTGTAAGAATGTATGACAATCAATTATAAAAGTATCTGTAATCATGTTGTTATACTTGTGATTGAAATAAACTTACTAACTTAAGCGCCATATTGAAGAAGTACTGCAAAACGGCTCGAAAGGAAATCTTTGTTTTGAGATTGCTTAAAATGAAGCTGCCACTGAGAAACAATGAACTACTCTTACGCATACACAAGGCCTATATCAGATCTTGACTGGAGTACTGTTCAGTTTTGCTTTGCGGCACTGGAAAAACATCGGCAAATTGTTTAGAACACCTGCAAAGGCAGTGCATGCGCTTAATTCTCAATTTGCCATCAATCAGAGTTCACTTCCAACCATTACAGCACACTGAGCCTAATGACATTACAAGCAAGACGAAACTTTGCATTGTCATGTTTTGCATTTAAACTGTGCTGTGGGCTTTCACCGACTGCTCTGGGACCTTACTGCCCTACACAAAAATGTTTACCCTGTAACGTGCGGAGAACTTTTTATGTGTTTCCCAATGGAGAACTGCCTGGTGCCGGCTGCAGAGGTCCTGCCTGACGCTGGCCATAAGAGAACTAAATGTGTTGGATGATGGCTGTGTTGTACGTAATGGAACTTTGGGGGAGTTTAAGCAGTATTTAAAAACTAAATCTGGAGATAATTGTTTTGTGCATTTTCCACATTCATATGGTTTATAATTTTGTATTGTTGTTGTTGTTTGTTCCAACGGTCATAGGATCATGGAACTTTTAAAAGAATAAAGAAAAAACAAAAAACAAAAAACAAAAAACTAGCACCTGAACTAAACTAAAAACCTAAAAAAAACATGCAGAGGGGCCCCTCGTTACCAAGTTATGCCCCTGGTCCCACAGTCAGAAATCAGGCTTAATACTTTTATAACAATTTTCATTACACTTTTTCATTTTATTTGACTGTAAATTGTTAAATATAACTGCTGGCAGGAGGTCTGAGGGTTAGAGGGGCCCCAAACCAAGCACTGTTACAGTTTAAAATAATAATAATAACCTGAAATGTCAACAATAATAATGTTTTGTGGTCCCACGATAAGAAAAATACACCTATAGTAGTGGTTTTGAATAAGTTTTTACTTTAAAGGCCTAAGAAATATTGAGGAAATGAAAGGATTTGGAGTATTTGCTTCAAGAAGATTTCAGAATAAAGTTGAAAAGAGAAATTAAACATCTCCAGTGAGTCTAATGTCTCTCCGTCAGACCTCTCCAGTCTCCTGTTATTGTTGACTCTTTAATTAACCGCTCAGTTCGTTCTAAACACATCGGAGTAAATACATTTTTCTTGTGCGATCGGCCGCCGCTCAGTTATTAATGCAGCCCCGGAATTCAGCCGCTGTTTGCAAATAATGTGCTCAAATTGAATCATTGTTGCATGAATATATGCAAAATATTCATTTCAGCCGGCGCGAGGGTTGAGTGCTTTTAAATTGGAGAGATCATTCATGGCTTCACCTTTTCATACGAGATAAAGTCGTGCGGAGTAACGCCGCGATGTCAGCGCCGCAGACGGAGCGGGGACGGAGGGGGAGGAGGGACAAGTCGCTTAAAAACAGGAAGGAGACAGATTAAGGAAAGGAAACAAGGACAAAAGCTGAACACAGTGTCGTCATAAATGATTCTACGACATGATCACAAAACGTTCATTCATTCATTTTCTATCACTTGTTTCCGTGAGTGGGCTGCAGGTGGAGTCTTTACCTGCAACTATGGGCATGAGGCGGGGTCCATTGGCCAAATACTCATAGGACTGACACCAGCAAATCTAATTTAATGCTTTCTAATACCATTTTTTTAGTGCCACACAGATACAGTCAGCTTAAAGGTGCTATGAGCAGTATATATTTGTATATGTTTAAATGAAATATTAGTTTTACTGATAACAATGGTACAGCTGAGTTATTAACAATTAAAAATATATTTAAATAATGGCCAATAAAGTTGTTTTTGTTTACATTTTTTGTTTTGGTTCTAAAACTGCAGTCAGCAATCGTATTTGTATTTATTGATTTATTTTACAGGGACAATGTAAATTCATTAACATTTCTGTATTTTTCATCTGCAGTCCCTGGACAGACGTTAAAAAGTCAACAAACAAATACATCACATTAGAACAAACAATTCATAAAACTGTAGAGTCTATATACATACAATTCATTCAAAGGACAAACTGTATTTTTCGCACTTTTTTCCATAGTCTGGCTCGGGGTGTGACGTATACTCAGGTGTGAGTTATATATTAAAATATTTCAGGTGTTGGTTAGAGGGCGCTCTAGGCTTGTGTACCAGCATCTGCTGCACCTGTACCACTGACAATTTAAAATGTAAACATTACCACTAACAACTTAGGCTATAAAGACAACTGAGAAAGAGCGGAATAATTGGAAATGGAACTGATGCTGAGTCTGACGACAGCCACGCAGAGGAGGAAGCGGCGCTTCGTCTACCTCCGGAGTTGGCGGAGTTGTTCAGAAGCGACACCGAGGATGAAGAATTTAAAGGATTTAGCGATTAGGAGTGAGATGGTGAGTTTGGTGAACTTGTTATATTATGTTCTTTATGCTATAGTTATGTGAATAACTGTTAATATATTACGTTAACATACGAGACACCTGTTCAGTTCGTTGTTTATGCTTCATGTAGCTGAATAACCATCAATGTGTTACGTTAGCATAGCGCACACCTATTCAGCTGTTGTTCTCTATTCTATTATTACTATAACTTGTCCTTTCAACATGAAATGTCTGTTCTTGGTGTCGGATTTTGTAAAATAAATTTCCGCCAAAAAATGCGACTTATAGTCCGAGTGCAACTTATATACGTTTTTTTCTTCTTCATTATGCATTTTTTGGCTCAGTGCAACTTAATCCAGAAAATACAGTATAAACAAACAAGATGGCAGTGAATGGTGCAGTGTGGACGGTGGAGGTTAGTGTTGGCTCTGACTGTCTATGAACCAGTTCTGAACTTGTTGTATGTGGCCATTTCCCTAAATCTCACAGGGACAGAGTTCACTGCGACTGAAAAGGACGGAGTGGAACAATGCAGTCACCTCTTGTGTTGATATGAAGCTGTTCTTCTGGTTACAAACTGTCCAAGTGCAGGAGAAGACAGTGCAGTAGTCATTTTAAACATTAAACACAAACTCAAAAGCTTCTATTTCTGTAAAATTGTACAATAACAGTAACGCAGTGGTTTTCTGTGCAGTATCTTTATGGGTCGCTCATACAGAGACTATTGGTTTTAAAGTAGAGGAGTCTGCAATGGACCAGGTACTTAAACAATATTTAATGTGTGAGACTTTTGCTGCCTTATAATCAATCAGAAAAGAGACCATTGTTTTGATTTAGGCTGCAGTACTGTTTTAAACCAGTATGAGCACTGCTGCTTACAGAACCTTTAAATTGTCAAAATTAATTCGCAAGTTTTGTAAAATCCAGTTCAATAATGTTGAAAAATCAGCCAATGTTTGGATAATGTGGTCCCACTGGAAGCAAACTCGTCCCACTGTACACACAAATGTTAAATTATTATTTATATAAACATATTTATATTCACAAGTAAAGCTAACGTCAGCAGTAATGCCTGCTGGAATCAAATTGAATGCTTTTTAATGCAACTTAAGGCTTTAATTTTCACAGCGGGCATCAATTTAATGACTTACGGTGCGTTTTATTGCCCCGCAGAAACCCTGTGACACAGAAAACTCTTCATTCTCACATTCATTCACCGCTGGACACTGATCTAAAGTGACGTCACAATCTTTAGGACCGGATGTAAATGTCACGTGGCTCCACATACGAGTTAAAAAACCAGAAACAACTTTGTGTCCCATCTTGGCTTTAAAAGCATCATTTCTCATGTCTCATGTACACGCCCTGCCCTGACCCTGGGCAGAGTTAAACTGAGCCCGACCCAAAAAAACCCATCTGAAGCCAACTGTAAACAACCACAACACAGGGCAAAAATGATGGTCTCAGGAAAATAACACAACGTTTGAACCACAATCACCAAACTCACAAACTCACAACACAACACCACTTTACACAGTTATTGATTTATCTGTTACACAGTAAAATATTCATTAAACAATGTTTTCAATGTTAGTATCTGAATTAATTCAGTATTTTACCATAACAAGTAAAGGTAAGTTTTTAGATTTAAAAAATGTTTTTCCATCAAAAATAACAAATTTCCATGTACATTTTCAGGTTCAACAATGTTTTTTGTTTTTTTTAATGTGAACTGGGCAATCAACAATATCAATAAATGTTTTTAAGTAAATGAAGGAAATGTTTTATTGTAATTTAACGGTAGTTTTGTGGCAACCACAGCTGCCAGTATTTCACCGTAAAAATAACAAATTATTATTTTAAAAATAACACATTTCCATGTAAATTTCCAGGTTAAACAATGTTTTTTTTATTTATTTTATTTTTTATTTTTTTTACGGTACAATACTGTAAAAAGCACATTATTTAACTGCGCAATCAACATCAATACATTCTTTTACCGTAAATGAAGGAAATGTTTTACCTGTAATTTAATGGTAACTTTTGGTAACCACAGCTGTCAGCATTTTACCTGTAAAAAAACAAATAATTTTTTACAGTGTAGCTGCTAGCATCAGATAGGATCTGTATAAACAGCACATGCACAACCAGACATCACTGCCCAGCAGGAGGCAGGGCATCTGCTGTGGAGACACCAGAAGACTTCTTCTGTACCAGCTGTGTCCCAAAAGTAATGACAAATATTGATTTACTGTTTCCTGTAAAATATGCACCAGGAGTGTACTCAGTGCTCAGACCAAGGGCCACTACACTGGCTCTGAATGCCATCCCACTTGAAGACTTCCAGGGAGGACATGAAGAATGTAAAAAACACTGCTGGGAGAGTTTGGTTTAACGTTTTTCAATAAAAAAGATTTTTATTAAAGGTCCCATATTCTGCTTTTCTCACTGTTTCTGAAACAGTGTTGGACTCCTCTGCAGTAGTATTTCAGGTTTTATAACCTAAAAAATTATGTATCTGTGGAAAACCTCTTCTGCTGGGAGCTGTTACTGTGACTTTACAGAGAAAGCTTGGATCAGGAGTCTGTCGCCCCCTGCTGGCAACGCTGGGGACTGGGCAGAGTATAAAATGGCTAATTAGCACAGCTGTTAGCGACATGAGGCAGCTTCGTAGTGACGGAGATTTAAGGCTAAAATGATCAGAACGAGTCCGGTGACGGTGTCTGGGCTTTAGAAACGCGCAGGAGCACTTCCTGGTTTCACCGTGTCTATGTAGAGCTGTGAGACCGAGCGTTTTCAGCTCTGGAGAAGGGCAGCGCCTCAGCATACAGGATTACTCAGCCAGAATACTACTGCAGCTCTGTTTTTGAGATGGAAACATTATAACATGGCTCCAAAAAGTTGATTTATGCATGTGTTTGAATGTTGGAAGTAAGAGGAGACACAGAAACACAGAGAGGTCTCATCAGTATCAGTTTAAGTGACTTTCTTATTGCAAAACTATTCAACTATATTTAAGGTTTTCATGTGGGACCCATATCTTTTATTACTTAATGTCAATGCATCCTTAAAACAACACATACTCAGATATATCCCTCTATTATTGCTATTTAAGTCTTCAAACAGCAGCTATTCTAGTGCCTCTCTTTGTTGTATACTGGGTTATTTTTATTTTTCCTATTAATTCAGAGGTTGCAGTTCTCTGAGTATTTCCCAAACTGCGGCAGCACCAGGAGAGAACCTGAACATATGTTTGTTTTTACAGAAAAGCCTTGGCATGTCCCCGGTCGTCAGTAACCGGGCAGAACGAGGGCCAGCTCTGAGACTAATTCTGCCGCTGCTGCTGCTGTTGTTACACTAATAATGTAAAGTAAAGGTTTGTTTGAACACGGGTCCAGCCGGGGTTGGACTCGGAGGAGTAGACGGGAGCGGCTGCTGAAGGGAAAAGACAGAGAAATGTTTGGAATAACTCAGAACGCTGGAAACTTTGGACTAATCAAATGAATCTGCAGGGTTTCTGCTGGGTTTTTAAAAGTCTTAAGTTGCAAAGTCTGAATTTAAGATGTCTAAAATTCTTATATTTGCTTTGACACAGACTGTTAGGTCTTAAATACGTTTTAAAAGGTCTCAAATATGTCACGCACATTAGATGCAACTTAAAATGTCCACTTAAATGCTCAAAGGCAGTATGAGAGCTTAGACCTTTTCTTACCGAGACCAAAATACTTTGTGGCACTGACTGTCAGAGATGGTCTCAGCTTTTACAAAATAGGTCTTATTTTTCTTGAACAATGGTCTTTAAAAAGTCTAAAAATTGTCTTAAATTAAACTTATTGAAGCCTACAGAAACCCTGAAACAAACAAAACATGACAAGGTTCATTTTTACTCAACTTTAGCTGCATCCGTTCAACAAATCAAGCTTTCTGACACCTGCTCCATTTCTCTGTGTGGCATCGATTTAGGTTCAGCTTGAAAAAAGTCGGTACTTTCACAAATAAGCAGACACCTATGCTCCCCAGTTTCTCTACCCAATCAAAACTACAAGCAAAAAAATGATAATAAAAATTAAAATTACAACTAGAACCAGTGTTTCCTGCAGAAGATGAGTCACAACGCTTACAACTCCTATCTCCAATGCCACAAAAAGTTAATTTAACAGAAACACTGCATCATAAAAGCATTAAAATTGTGTTTTGGGGGAATAATCTAAATGCATTTATTACTTTATATGGCCTATATTAAATGCTAGTCAAGGTGGAAGGTACCTGGAACTGTAATACTAAAATCCCAAGCTTTCAAAAGTAAAAATAACATGTTTGATTCTATCCTTCATTTTTTCAAGTCACAAGATTACATTTCTTAATATTTTGTTGTTTTTTGCATCTGAGCCTGTTTGTTATGGGTGGACTCAATAAATATTAAAGTATTTCTTCGTTGAAAGTCACTCGTCTCTTTCAAAATTGAGTGATACGTTATTCTGATGGAAAAGAGAATCTTTTATAGCTGCATTAGATAATAAATTTCTGTTATTACTACAGACTCTCCTAGGGCTGAACAATGCATCAAAATCAAAATATGAATTGTTGAAATTGGGAAATCGCAAAAGCTGCAGTCAGTATCCGGTCTCCACAGAGTCTTCGTTTGTTTAAAGTGTGCTGCGGCTGTAGTTTAGAGCTCCACAGACAGGATCGGAAAGGATTGTGATTTCTTAGATTAGATTAGAAGTGAATACTTCAGTGTTCTCTCAGGTGTCAGTGCTCCATCACAGGCTTAAAATGCGAACTGAACATTAATTTTAAAAAATATATATATATCGTAAATCTCATCGCAAATGCAATGTCTGAAAAATTGCATGCCACAAGATGTCAGAGATATTTTTTTCCAAATTCTTTAGCTCTTCTGTTGGCAAAAAAATAAAAGAATTATGACCCAGTTTTATGATTTGAGGTACATTTTTGTGGACAAATGTGGTGCTTATTCAACTCTATTTTATATATATATACAATTTCAGAAATGAATCCTAATAAAGTGTAAATCTCTTGACTTGCATGACTATAAAAACAATTTAGTGTCTTAGTTTTTAACTTCATAACTGTAGAAGTAAAGTGGGAAGACAAAAACTCCCAACTTTTTAAGAAAGCAAGAACATTTATATCTTACAAGTAGGACAATAAATGAGTTTTTAAAGTGTGGAACCATATAAGTGTTTTAGTTTTGGACCGAGGAAGACCTGGTTCAGGCGACTAGCAAGACAACAAAGTCTCAGGTTCAGCTTTCTTAACCTTGGACACTTCTCCCACGAATTTAACCTCATCCAAAAACAGCCTCAGTAAAAAAAAAATCATTAAAGTCTCTAACGACTGCTAAGACCTGGCCGCCATTACCAGCAGCTCTTTCCTTCACGTCCCCTGCTTCACTTTTCACATTAATCTCTCCAAACTCACGTGCGTTACGTCTTGTTTACCGCCTTTCATAATTCCATCAGTGCGTTTTCTACTTTTTCCCAGTCTAATTCGGGTTTCTCCCTAATGAAAGCCGCGCTATAATAAGCTCTCGCTGCAGCCTGTGTGTGGGCCTCACAGAAGTTCGCTGCTCGCTGCGGATGGCTTTTTCGTGTCATTAGTCTAGATGTGGTTTAATGATAGTCCCAGTGGAGTGTCTCTTCACGCGCACACACACACACACTCACAGAGGCATACACGCCGGGCCTTGGAGTGGCGCAGATATGAAGGCGGCGTCGGGGCAGCATATGTATGTAAATTCCCTCATTTATGGCATTATCTGGAGGAGGTATTGTCTCGGCTCGACGTAATGTATGAGTGCCAGCGCCACATGAAAGCGGGCGCGCGGGATTGGAGCGTGCCCAAAGAAGATACGCCATAACGGATGATGACAGTTCCCCGGCGCGGTGAGAGAGAGCCAGGAAACGGGCAAATGAGAGGCAGAGAATTAGGAGAGGAGAGCAGCGAGGAAGACTGAGGCAGATGAGACGCAGAGGAGGAGGAGGAGGAGGAGGAGGAGACGGGTTTGTCATTAAAGATGGGGGAGATTTCTGCAGGTTAAGGGGGGAAAAGGTATTCAGGTTTAGTTGCAAGAGGTCCAAAGTCCTGTTTTTTAGGCCTGGTTTTAGCTCTGTTTTTTGCCAACTGTTGAGAAGAGAAGCAGAAGAGAAAACGGGAACAAGAATGTGGATTTGTCATTGAAGATATAGGAGATTTTTTAGCTGTTTAGAGCAAAATGTATTCAGGTTTAGTTGCAGGCTCAAAGTCCTGGTTTATTCCTGGTTTTAAAATGTTTAAACTCAGTGCAAGGTTAATGTTTTTAGCCAATTGTTGAGAAGAGAAAATGGGTTTAGGAGTTGTTAGCTGTTTAGGAGAAAGGGTATTAGTTGCAGGCTCAAAGTCCTGGTTTAGTCCTGGATTTAGACTGAATTTGGAGATTGGTTATAGTCATTTTACAGCAAAGGTTTCAAAAGAAGTCATCTGGACTTTTTAAGGTTGAAGACGCTTCATCTTCATCTAATAGGCTTTGTCAGGAGAGAGCTGAAACGACCAAGTCCAGAACAAAGTCCAGGCGACTTCTTTTTAAAGCTGTGTAGTAAAATGACTTTACTAGAACAAAACAAAACAAAAAAAATCCCAGTTTAATAATTGTTGTTTCTTCAGGATTTGAGGTTTGACTATCGGCTGAATTCTCCTCTCCAGTCCCCGGCGTAGACTCTCCAGGACAGGGCTGCAGGTGGGACACTCTCTGGTTCCCCTTCTGATCCTCCAGAGGTCTGAGTGACTGCCACACACTGCTGCAGAGACAGCTCAGGCGGGACAGTCCCACAACATCCAGAGACTCCTACAGAAGAGATCTCTTTGGTGCAGTGCAGAATAATTAATCCTGGTCAGTTAAAGTTACGCTCCCTAAACTTTGCGTCTATTATGTGATTTAACTTTTTCTTTTTTTAAATCTATTTACATTTGTGCACTGCAACTGGTCAAAATATGTATATTATTATTTTTTTCTGTTTTATTTGAACATGAATAAAAGACAGTAAGCACATCTAATAAAATTTTATAGAATTTTAGTAGTAAAAAATCTGGGTTCCCACAGGGCATTAAAAGTCATTAAATTGCAAAAATTAAGACCTTAAACGGTTTTAAAAAGCATTTAATTTGATTCCAACAGGCATTAAAAATTTCAAATAGTTTAAAGTAAAATTGCTAACGTTATTAGTTTTATTTATGAATATAAATATGTAAATATTAATAATTTACCATTCTACCCAAGCTTGATAGATGAGCGGAGCCAGTTTGTTTTTATGTAACTTTATTTTACAGTAAAATTAATTTTGATAATTTAAGCTGCCACGATTGTATGTTTGTGGCATTAAAAATGGCATTAAATTAGACTTGCTGATACCTGCGGGAACCCTGAAAATATTTCTAATTTTTAATATAGGCAAGAAAAAATTAAATAAAAAAACAGAAATAATTGATAACTAATTCTCTAGATAACTTTGTTAGATTGGTGAAAGACAGGACAGAAAACAAAAGTAGAATAAGCAAAAGAAGTGTCCAAACAGAAGTCCTTTTTATTCCCGATGGTTCATATCTCCACCGTATCCTGTTTGAGCTTGTACTACGAAGCTCTGAGCTGAAATATCTTCTGTTCTCGGAATAAATTAACAAGGCGTCCCACAAATAAAGGAGCGAGGAGCCGGGAGCGCGGTGACAGAAACCGGCGGAGAGGAGAGAAAAATCTGCATGTGTGCATGTGCCAGCGAGTATTTTAGGACGAATAAAGAAACGTGTGGCTTTGAAAAATCGCCAGGTGTGTGAATCTGACTAGCTCAGCCGTTTGGACGCTCCCAAAGAGAGAAGAAAGACTACAACACTGTCCTGTATCCAGAAACACAAACACAGGCAGAATAAAAGGGGAAAGATGGCCGCTGTGGCCCTCAGACTACAGGCAAGGACCAGTTCTTACACTGTGTAATGTATAGGCTTGGTAATACATTATTGTTACTATGCATACATATTGTATTGAGTATAAGTTACAGTGGTAAGGCTATTTATAAACACATGTAGACTCAAAATGGTTTTACGTTATTGCTGCGTAAGCCTGTTCTGACCAGCAAGACTAACTATTTTCTTATTCTAGACAAAGAAATTAGTCTTGTGTCCCTTCACAGGCGGAGTAACCAATCAGAGAAATGAAGGGCGACCCGTATCCAAAACTAACATTGGCGCTTATGAAGAACAGTTGTCAGTTTGGCCATAAAACACCAGAATACGTCATATTCTGAGCAGCTCTGTCCTTATTTGTGAACGGGGACAGCAGCAGAAGCCAGTTCTACAAAGATTTGTGGAAAAGAAAAGTGGGTTTGTTTGAATGTGGTGGTTACGTGGGACGTCAGAGGGACTTTACTGTTGTTAAAATGGAAACAGGATGAAGACAAAAATCCCACAGAGGACTGGACAACAACGAGGACTTCAGCAGAACCAACAGGTGACGAAGGAAAGATCCTAAACACCTGTTAATCAGAAGAAGTTTGCTTAGTATAATGCCAGCGCCATCTTGGTTATTTTTGATAGGAGATTACCCTTCATGGGCTGGCGGGACAGGTTCGTGTAAGCCACTGCCTTTTTACCTTAGCAAGTGTGCAGGATTTTCTTCATTCTTGTGCTTTGTAGGACATGCATTAGTCTTGCCGCATGGGATTATTTTTATTATTATATTAATGATGCCAAAATCTTTTTAGTTTTTTTTTTTTTTTAACAAGAATCAGAGAAGACCACACAGCAGTATAGGCTGGTCTCCTGAAGAAGGCCTAGTTTTGACTGAGGCCTAGTCCACACATCACCAGGTATCTGGGAAAACAACCCTGGTTTATGTGCTTGGGCCTTTCATCCACACAGAAACGCTGTATTGCGTCATCAAAAACAACTATTTTTAAAAATTCCGACCAAAGTGACGATTTAGGGAAACTCCGTCTTTGCGTTTGTGTGTGTACGTAGGAAAATGAGGTTTTAGCTTCCTGAACATCAGAGCCTGTAACAAATAATGCATTAATGGCACTATGTGCGACCCTACATCGGAATGACTAAAAGGCGGCTACAGGACAGACTGGCAGAGCATAAATATGCTATCCAGTATGGGTAATAATAACTACCCTATGGCCAGACACTTTTTAGAATTTCACAATAGTAACCCAGCCGGTGTACAAGCCATGGAATAGACCACGTGCCGGACTCCATACAAAAAGGAAACAGAATAAAAAGACTTAAACAGTGCGAGACCTCATGGATTTATAGACTTAAGGCCACAAAACGCCCTGGACTAAATGAAGATTTGGACTTCACTGTGTTTTTATAGACTGTTGGGCTATTCTATGTACTTTATCTGTAGTTTTTTCCATTGTATAGTTTGCTTTTATGTACTATTAGTGTTCATTGGATAATGCTGCCATCTTGTGGCTCTTTATATACATGTCCACATAGGTGTGTTAACCCCATTACCACTCCCTCTTACAGGTGGAGAAACCCTATTGGTGGAATGTATTTTTTAAAACCCATACGACACACTTTACTTCTGTTTGCCCCCTGATGAAGGCTGCTAACGCCGAAACGCGTTGGGGCTTTTTTAGTCTATTGTGACATGCCCTAAGTAATAAAGGCTTTTTAACTTTATGAGAGAGTGCCTTGGGTATTTTGTTGTTTTTTACGTGTGCGACCCTTGTTCATGGCAGCGGTAAAGAGCACGAAGAGCACGAATGAATCAGAGGTGTGTTGTTTTTTTATGTTTGTGTTTTATCCACTTTTTACTCTAAAACTACATTTAGGAGCAATTCCATCTCTTTACCGGCCCACACGAAAGGAACCTGGCGCCAGGTTTCAGTCTCTTGCAGAAGTGATGGCAGCAAACAAAAGTCATTCTGATTGGCTAACATGGGTTTAGGTTTCGCACTACACTGCCACCTATGGGTTTGTTTTTTTTAACACCCAGCTACATGTGTGCATGGCCTGAAGCATCTTTCACCTTTGCAACAGTGGCAGGTTATCTGCGACCACGCCAAAGCCTGGACATGTCTAAACAAAGTAACAGTAATTATTGACGACTGTTAATTTATCATTTTACTTATTCTTTTACTTTTATGTGTGCTCCATATGACAGTAAACTCTTAAACAACATTTAGGCAAAGAGCTGATGTACAAGGGCATTTTTTTGGAGTTTTAAAAACCACAAGAAAGCTGCACAAGGCTGTGAGTTTTGGATAAAAGTGAACACAGACCAGGAAATGGATTCTCTGTTTAAAGCAGGACAGACATGTTACCGACTGTCATTTACATACAATACAGAGGTCTAAAGAAGGCATGAGATGCTGGGAAAATAAATCTTTTGTTCCTCTACATATGGTTGGTCTCAATATGGCTCCAGCTCAGAACCTACAGCCCCACTTTTAATCGTCTGACAAAACCAATCCATCACACTTTCCCTGAACATGTGAGCAACATAAAGCAGGTGAGAGGAAATGGATGGCGTCCTCGACTGTAATTCTCCCTCTGAGTGACGTGTTGTTGTGATTGAAGCAGACAAAGACGTATAGGGTTACGTCTCTGCCGCGCTCGTGCTAATTGGCAGAGCTTGTAGTTTTGCCCAGTCCATTGTCTCACAGGATAACGAGACTGCTCCGTCTTCTTCCGCTCATGATGTTTGTGTTCAGCTGCCCGTCATTTTCACAATGGAGGCAAAATAAAGACATTAAAAAATATGTTTTTAGATGACAAAAATGGCACTTGGTTGGTGGACATGGTTGGACAAATTTGCTTTAAGCTATTACCATATAAATCTGCTGTCAAGTTAAGTTACAGACGAATGATTTGTGGTCTGTGTTGAGTGTGCATTGACAAACAAGTTTTGTCTCTCACCTTTCCATCACATCAACATCTGGAAATCAATCATCTTCAGTGACACAACCAAACTCTTCAAGACTAATCTCATGTCTGAACTTTTATATGGTCCAGAAACATGGACGATGACTTAACAAACAGAAAAACTTCGATTCAGCTTCCAGGACAGGTGGAGAAATCACCTAAATCAAATGGTAAGATTGTACATAGGACACATTTTAGACAAAATAAAAGAAAGACATGGCGTACGGGGAAATGAGAAAAGGATGCAAGCGAACAGAATCCCAATCTTCAAGCTTGGAAATGGACACAAACCAAAAGAAGGCATAAAGGAAGGTCCAAAGAAAGCTGAGACGGGACGCAGAGGACTGGGGGCTGACTGACGGTGACCAGGACCAGACCACTGTAGACCAGAGCCAAGGTCAGACTGTCCAGCCTGACCCGTGCCCGTTCACGTTCTGTCCGAACCCGACCTGGTCCCAAACCTGTTACCTGTAAGTATGGGCCCGACCTGAGCGCGTTCTGATGTTTGTTACGTACGATCCTGAGTTGTGTGATTGCCATGGACAGCTCTCTGTGACCTGAAGCAGCGGGACACACAGCCGACCTCTGTCCCTGAAGAGTTTGGGACTTTATTGTTCTGCTGCACTCAGGTAAGCGAGTCTGCTCCAAGGGTTCGTTCTTAAACATGCGCTTTTATTCAGTCTCCTGTTGCTGGAAAAGACTTCTGCTGCTTAACTCTCCTACAGCCCTAACGTTTTAGTCACACCTTTCACCCTAAGCACAAAAAAATGCCCCAATAAATTCCAATAGTCAATAATTCCAATGATTAACTTCAGTCCTCATCATACACAGCAAAAATTCATTCTGTTTATGAAATGTAACCCCTTAAATTCCAGTTTATGTGCTGCAAACAGAGGCCTCTGCTCAGTTTGGGCACTTTTTCTCCTTTGCCCTGATGTGCACATCTCTGTAAGAACTACATTTTGGATTTGTGCTCACGCAAACACAAACAAACTCATTTCTCAACAAACACTTTCACATCAATTTATGACAACCCTAAAACACAACCAAATCATTTTAGTTCAAAAAATGTTTTTTATTTGCCTTGTAGGCTTGATCATTTATACAAACACTAATGTGGCCATCTCCACATTTATACCTCTGTCTACCTATATATGGGGCAAATGGCGCCACCTAGTAAAAAACAATAAAAACTAAAATTCCAATCCCTCACTATCATGAATCCATGAAATACTTGATAAAAATGTGAAATTATATTGCAGTGACAGTGTATAATAAAAATGTCATTTAATAGGAGTCAATGGCACAAAAAAAAAACGTCTTAGGCACCTTTTTAAGAGGATTTTTCAGAAAAAAAAATCACCCAAAAATACACACCTGAGGCAAAATCTATGCCATTTGAATCAACACAGCAAAAGTTATCCACAAAAAACTGCTGCAAAACATCCAAAAAATGTCTTCAGGCTGTAGGAGGGTTAAGAATGTGCAGCTTGGTTTTGGAGCCTAGGCCCGGCCCAGACCCGAACCATTACGTGTAATTATGGGCCCGAGGTTTCTGTAGGATTTTCAGAAGCTTTTGACTCAGTGTTAACAAGCCTAGCAGACCAACAGCTAATAGGAGCTTTCCTTATTTGAATGGGGACAGTATTTATTAGGTCTACATCATTTTTTGGGCTGCTCCACAATAAACTGCTTCCTAGTGACTTGTGATCCCCTGTGGTAGGATCAGAGCTTACAACCCTCCTGCTGTAGTGACATGTGCCTTTACATTATGCAAATCTCTGTTTTTGCTTCAGAGTAATGGCAACTGTAGTCAAGCCTTTCCAACTCTGCTGCTGTTCGTTGTAGTACTACCCAACCTTAAAGATATTAGGGAGGATTTTTTTCGACTGCTGAGAAACCAGCGACTGTTTGTCCTTTTTTGAATACTGCGCATGCGTCAGGCCCCGCCCTTCACTGTTCCTTTCCAAGGAACTCCTCCACAGCGACGTGCACGAGCGTTGGAACACGAGTGTTTGTTTACAGCCGGCATCAGCAGAGATTCACCTAGACCTAGACCTGCATTGTTTGTTTGTGCGACCTTTGACCTAGTTCCCCACACAGACCCAGTCACATGCACAGTCCCTAAATGTGAGCAAAAATATATCCTCCTGCTATTGGTAGCATTAGCAAACTGACGTTGCTGTACAGTTGAAAAGGTTCAACAGATAAAGAAAAAAGGCATTTTTTTCAAACGATAAGATAAATGTTACCTGTCCAGCAGAAACTTGGCGACCAATGCATCGTCTGAAGCCCTTTCTGTTCCTACAGCGCATGCCGTCCTTTGAAGGAATCACCAATAACTACACGGGTTTTATTCTACTCTTCTACAGTTTTTCTCCTCCTCCTCTGGTTCACTTCAAAAGCAGTTTTCCTTTTGTGACCGCCCGGTTCACAGTTTTCCTCAGCCATTGTGCTCTTCGAAGTCAGGCTGTCCCCGCTACAGTGTTAACGCCGCTAATGCGGCGCTAATGCCGGGCTACATAAACATAGTGTATTCGCATGCGCAAGCACAAGAACGCGCACTATCGCCGAAACTAGGAAGTCAGAATGATTGGCAAGTCCATGGAACAATGGTTAACGTACTCATGACGAAAACGATTGGATGAGGTTTTTTAAGTCCCACAGAGTCCACAGTTTATTAAAATTATTATTATATTTTCTAATACACCAATTTACAAGCCTTATACAGGTAGTTTTAATAAATATTGCAAAAAACGAATTTATAAAGATCCTCCCTAATACCTTTAAGCTATATCCAGGCAAATCTGGTGAATGGGTGATGTAAGGATTTGTTCATTTTGGGTGAAAGCATCAAAGAGGACGATGATTCAGAAGTGTAATCAAGTCAGAAGTTTATTCAGTAAAAACACAGGTAAGGTTACAGTCAGCAGAATGAGCGCGCTCCTAGAGGGAGGAGTGTCCTAAGTTTTTATACTATGTATGACGATGTATGACGATCTCTGCATAGCATTATCTTCTTGGCTTCGAGTAACTTTTTGTGCATAGGGCAGGGCCACAAAAAGTTCTCAGTTTCTGCAGAGTCTTCCCACCATCGACAGGAGCCCCCCCTGCAACCTTGGGTCTGATAACTTTGTAGCAAGCTCATTATTTGTGCCATATTTGGAATGCACCTAAGAGTAGAGCGAGCTTAGAGTGAAAGAAGAAAAACATCACATAAACTCAAAGTATTATTATTACTAATGTTGAAGCGTTATTAACCTTAGCAGTAGTACATCAAAATATAAGTTTAATGGTAATACGCAAAGCTGTAATGTAGAAATATTCAATAGTGATCAGTCTGGGGCACACACAATGGCACAACACCTATTTTATACTGTATGCATAGGGTTTGAAAATAGAGAATATGATGCTGCAGGACGTAAGGGAAGAATTGAAAACTCCAGATTGACCATTTTCTCCACAGTCTCCATATAAAGGTACACAGATGCATTCGCAGCCTCCCTCCACCTCCCACCGGCGTAGACTGCACTTATTCTGGAGGTAATAGTGCTATGAAAGGCTGTCGGCGCGGGAACAGTGGAGAGGACACACTGAGCTGTTGTGTCTGTGTCATTTATGGACACTAGAGAGAGACTTTGGCGGCTTACTGTACAGTTTGATATGCATTAGACGGCTGAGACTGTCACAGAGGAAGGAACAGAGAGAGAGGTGAAAAGAGTTTTGTGTCTTTGTGTAAACATGTCCATTTGTTTGGGACCAACAAGAGAAAGCCAGTGTGTGATTGCAGTGTTCGAGTCCAAGTCTAATGCTGCGTTCATGATCTAAATCTCGGAAGTCCCTACTTAAAAAAAGCTGATATCCGAAAAAGTCAGTTCATGAGATCATCTTTGAAAATACACGAGGAACGGTTTGGTACGGTACAGAGTCGTATCAGTGGATGTTCCTATTTCTGGATTAGTAATTCAGTGATAAATGAATTGTCAAAGACGTTATTATTATTATTATTATTATTATTATTATTATTTTTTTTTTTTTTTTTTTTTTTTACATCAATACATATTCATATCCACATATATATTCATATTATTATATACATCTGTTATATGATGTTTGTTTCTTGTAAGTCATAATATTGTTTTGTTTGTCTCATGTCTTATGTATTACATGTAGGTAAGTCTGCACCTGTAAAAAAAAAAAAAAAGACGTTCTTACAGAGCTTTGGCACTGATAACTTCATTCATTAAAAAGACAAGTATATTTTTGTATATTTTTGCACAAAGATGTCTTGTTTAAAATAACCATTTGCTCATTAGTAACCACACTGTCCTCCTATCACAAAGGGAGCCCCCAGGATTGTGAGGTCAACTCGCAAACGCACCAAGTTTCTGGGCAAAAATCCCCACCTGAGACAGTGTTCAAGGCCGTTTTTTCTGAGTCGGAGGTCAGAATTTCCGAGATTTCAATGTAACATGAACGCGGCATGACTCACGACTTGATTCTGAGTTGAGTCATTATCACCCGAGGTAGGAGTCCGAGTCCAAATCTGAGTCAGCAGCCAGAAGTCTCTGAATCATGTTGGTTTGAGTTTAGGTTTGACTCCGAGTTGAGTCTGAGTCCTGTCCAAATAAATTCAAGTCAGGTCTGGTTTTGATTCACAAAAACAACAAAATGGTGTTTACTGGTGCCATAACAAAACAGGTGAAGAAACCAGCAGAGGGCAGCAGAGCAATGTGCTGTTTTGATCATAAACAAAGAAAAAGGGCTTTTTTTACCCACATTTTTTTTTGTCTGATGCCGTTTTCCTCCCAAAGTAAGAATGTCTGTGAGGAATCAGTGGAAACAGAGCTGTACGCCATTTTTTGGATAAATAAATGAGAGCGGACTGGATGTAGAGGGCTGGCTTGTTGATTGGCCAGTGCTTCCTGGAGTGGGCGGGGCTTCGTTGGTGGAAGCAAGCATTCTGAGGCCTCAGAAACTCAGCATTACTGGCATGAATAAAACAGAACACAACTCCAGGTCTGTTTGATGAAGGAACAACATTAGAACATGGGAGAAGGAGAGGAAAAGGACATTTTGCAGAATATAGACCCTTTAAATATGAACAATGTATTAAAGTCTTGTTTTTCTCTGATTATTCCACATCACAATATACTTTTCAGGGATTTTCTACACTACAGTTTCAGCTTAGTATGAGAACAGTTAACATGGCTTTATTATCAGACATATTGTTAGAATAGAAAGCCTTTATCCTTCCTATCTCCTGGGGTTTCCAGATTTGTCAAAAACGCAGCATCCTTCCCTCCTTTCTCCTCTCTTCTCCTTTTTCTTTCTCTCATTTCTCGTCTTGTTCCTGTTCTTTGTCCGGCGTGTCTTTCGGCTCGAACCGGTGACCGCGGAGGCTGTGTGGCGCGCGAGATGAAAGATGGCTGCTCCCACCGTGACACTCTTTCACTCAGCCCGCCGCCTCCGAAATGGTCCCTGCCCGAGCTCATTTACATAATACACTTCTGACACCTTTACTTTATTCATCAATCACTGCTCGCCGCGGCTTCTCCAGGTCTGCTCCCTTTGTCTGAACATGTCTGTAAGGAACGCCGGCCACAAAAGATTAATTTCACACACCCTTTTTTCTCTTTTTTTTTTGCCTCCCTTCTTGTCCATCCCTCGTTCAAAGCCCGGAGAGTGACAGAATAATGAAAAACAACATTGCCAGCGTTTCTCTCTCTGTGCCAGGCATTTCTCCATATTGTCCTCACTCCATTAAAATGACTGTGTCTTTTATACTCCCATGTGTTTGCATGGTTTTCATCTCTGTCATGTCTTCTTTTACTGTACTCAAGGTGAACAGGAACAGAAGCTGTCCGCCACCTGTCCACTTTTTTACATTTTTCAGGAGTGACTGTGCAAATGGGCAGGTGCCAGCTATTAATGTATTTACACGATTCACTGTTACACATAAAGAAGTAGAAATGTAATGTGGTTGAGAGTCTGCACAGGTGTTTATTTTGTAATATAATGGATCTTTTTCACTGGTCCCGGGTCTGACTTTATGTCTGGATCTTTCTGGTCTGTTCAACTTTATGCATGAGGGCTGTGGCATCTGTTAAAAAAAGACTCCTTGTAGATTTTTTCTGGACACAGATGAGTACTGCAACGAAGATGGATTGCCAAGAATGGCATCTATATGCGGTGGAACAGGACATGTACCTAGTGTTGTACTGCCCAAGACCGGTCAGTGTTACTTAAGTTGGGGACACACTTCACGATTTTCTCAGTCGGTTACAGATTCTGAAAAGACTCGGAGCGCACACTAACGACCGGTTTCAGCAGATTTAGATTCTGACGACTGAAAGACTGCACCTCACACACTACAAGATCTGCTGAGGCCGCAACTGACGCCAACCAAACTGCAGCAAACTCAGAACTAAATGGTAAACAAACATGGAGGCTACCTGGGTCGCTGTTGCCGTTGTGTGCGCAGCTATGTTTGGAAAAAAGAAAAAAACGTCTGTATCCAGTTTCACTTGGGTAGCGCTCAACTTTCTTTGGTGTTTGCCATGGTTATTTATGTTTTCTTCTTCCTCTTCTTCTTCTCCTTCTTCAAATTTCTGCTTATATTTTCCTGCCGCTTCCTGTTGCGTCGTCTTCATTCTCTGATGCTATTTCCTGTAGCGCTGGATCTGTAAACAGCCCACACTACAGGAGTCTGCGTCCAGAGTCGGCTTTAAAATTCAAACATGTTTGATTGCTTGGCCGGGTTTTTGCGCCAAATCAAGTCTTTGAACATCACACACTAACATTTGTTTAGTTTATCTCTTTAAGTTAGAGATGAATGTGTTATGGGCATCAGTAATGTAAGCAGTGGTTCAAAGTGCACATGTTTGAGGCCAGACATAGGAGCACAAACAAAGAGAGTGGCTCACCTCAGAGAGAGACAGGGAACAAAGAAAGGCCTGGTTATACAGTTTAAGCCACTCCCCTCTCTCACACCTGGCGACCCGCTCACACCGGTCACTGTCACGGTCTTAGTCTCGGATCTCCAAACTCTTCGTAATTCTTCGTAACTTTAGAGTAACTCATTTTCTGCATCACAAGAAGCATTTTGTCTGTTTGTGGAGTCTGTTCCATTAAATCATTAAAATAATCATTAATGTATTTGAACCACTTTTTATTTTTAATTTTTACCTTAAGTTAAACTTTATTGACTCATAGGGAAACTCATTCTCTGCATTTGACCCATTCTTCAGTGCTGCTGGGGCGACCTGTCAGGAGCAAAGACTCTTCTCCAGAGGATTAGTCTGTTGTGCATGTTTTAGGTTGATGGCGGAAACCAGAGCACCTGAAGAAACCCAGACACAGGGAGAACATGAAACACAGAAAGGCCTCATATGGTCCGGGAATAGACCCATTTCACGATGACGTCAGACAACTTCCGTTTTGAGACGATGGGATGTATCTTCCTTTCCAGTGCTGCTGCTCGCCAGTATGGAATTTACTCGGAGTCTTTAAAAATTTGCCAAATATAAGGCTACATGATGTACAGAGATTTGCTGATGAATTAAAGTAAAGATTAGTTTGTAGTTTTGGCAGTAGATGTGAAAAGTCTATTATTTTGTCACAGATTGATCACTACAGCAGAGTCAGTGTTCGAGCACAGAGCTTTACTAAATGAAAATATACTGTAGTACTATCCAGTGGTATTTCCTGATAAGCAGATTGTCAAATATTCAGATAAACTCAGATCATGACATGATCTAACACTGTTTTATAGCGCAGCTCTATCACTTAGCCATGTTGCTAACGCTATCTAGCTACATAACAAAGCACTCACTTCATAATCCAAGTATCCTTCGTTGAAGAATTAATATCCTTTCGCAAGTTTTGAACAGTTTTTGTGGTAAATATTCATTTGAAAATCGCTGTATATTGTGTAAACTTGAACACGGCAATTTGAAAAAAGTCTGGGTGAATTTCTTATGGGAGCAGCGCGGCACCGGAACTGAAGATACATCCCATCGTCTCAAAACGGAAGTTGTCTGACGTCACGTGAAAAAAGGGTCTATCGAACCCAGGGTTTTGCCTTGGTCTCGATTTTGACTCGGTCTTGATCCTTAAAAGTCTTGGTCTTGGTTCAGTTTCAAACCCTCAAAGTCTCTGCCGTGTCTTGGTCTCAGTTCACTCTGGACTCAGACTGGTCTTGGTGTCGATGAGCGTTAGTTTTCTCTAACACTAAGCTCTAAACTCATATTCAATACTCACACATTATTACCATTATTTTAGTCATAATAACGTAGCATTATATCTCTTCCACTATATACATAAAAAGTATATTTCTGCTAACCCAGTGCAACAGCGGTACCTCACCATCTCCCATCTGTCTGCCGTCTTTTCATCTCTGTCATCACTTCTGCTGTCCTCCATCTCCTTCTGTCAAACTCTGCACCTGTCCAACTCGTCCTCCTTCCACTGCTCGCTAACATAAAGCCATATACGATGAAAACAATAAAAATATGCAGAGTTTATTCCTTTGTTATCGACCGTCGGGGGTGTGCCTCACTTTTCAATTACCCCAAAGTAAATGAGAAGTGTCTGAGAAGCTCGCGCTCGTTCGCTGGAGATGAGAAGGCAGAGCAGATATTAATTCTGAACAGATGGACGCCGTAAGAGGCACAAGTCGCTTTCAATTAAAAACCTGAGCTGGTGATTGTCTTAAACCTCAGCAACGTGCGAGACGAGAGGTGAACACAGATGGATGTGTTTGAGATCAAAACAATTATTATTATTAAGTGTGAAATACCAGTGTGCAGTATATCAAGGTCACTCTTAAAAGGAGGTGAGGTAATGGAACTACAGTACTTGCCTAAATTCGATGTTTGTGTCAGTGCATGTTTTAATTTTCTTTTTCCTCACAAGCTTTGTAAGTTAAACTCTTGTCCAGCGTCTATCACAATATCGTCCTGGACTTTTACGATATCGACTGGTGAGCTCCTGGGGCTAATGTGCATTTTTTGTTGCTGTGGAATGGTAAAAAATGCAAAGGGAACTACGTAGACCATGATCCTTTGCTCTGTTTCAGTGCAGCCAACATGATTATTACAAAATGATTATTCTTAAACACTTTTTAGTCTAAATATTTTGAAATATCACAATGCTGAATGCACTAAAGGCTCATTTTTAGACAATTTTTTGTTATCATGAGTTTTTCTACAAACAATCTCACAATGATTGATTGTTATAGTATCGTACCACAAGATTTGGTGTTTAAAAATTGGTTCTGAAATGAATCAAGGCTCTTATCCTTGAATCAAGCTGAAACGATTCAAAATGCTTTAAAATCTACTTTTAAATTCCATTATTCAGCCATCACTGCTCTTAGGCTGCCAACTGAATTCATAAAGACGTTCGTTTTTTGTGATATAGGACTAGAGACAGAAGTGTTTGAAATAAATGTTTTATTTTTGTGTTTATTACTATAATCTTAGCCCACTTTCTTTGACTCAAATCAAAGCCTCAGACACTTCATTAGCGATACTCGTAAACAACAAGGTGACCCCAAAGGACTTTAGGGTAAATGCTGCATTTACAAAACAAGAAAAAAGAAAACTGTCTGACATGTTTTAGTATCACAGTGGTTTGTTGTTTATCCTTCTGAGCCATTGCTGTGATTGGTTAAAAGAAATCATGGGAGATGGTCACAAACTAGAACTTTATCCAATCACTTCCCAATATTCTTCTGAAAGTGCCTCCGCTTTGTAAACGTTTTCAACAGAGGACATCTAAAATAGTTTATAAAACACAAACTTAGCATGGTTACACATCCAGGTTGACAAATACACACAAAAAAATTCTAAATCTACAGGATATCAAGTTTGTTTGTGTCTTTGAAGAAAAAAACAAACTTGATGTCCAGAAGATTTAGAGAATTTTTTTTGTACAAACTTATGTTACTAAGAAACACATATGACCTTTAAGACTGACTGCAACCCCACTTATTTATTTATTTTAAAAAATAATATTAATGGTATTTTTCACAGAGAAAAACGTATCTCCAAATTGGACAATATACAGTGAAAGTATTAAATTTTTCACTCTTTGTTGTATTGAAGCCATTTGCTTACTGCCGCGTGATATTTCAGTTTTCCTTTTTTAATAATTCTGCAAAAAATTCTACAATTTTGTGCATCTCTGTCAATATGGGGTGCTGTGTGTACATTAATGAGGAAAAAAATGAACTTAAATTTTGGCAAATGGCTGCAATATAACAAAGAGTGAAAGGGGGTCTGAACACTTTCACTGTATATGAATCTGAAGCTGATCAAAATGTCTTCTCTATTGACATCCACCCAGAAATCCAGATGTTTATCAGTTAAAGCCGGACACATATTCCATCTTAGAAGTATATTTGATGTAAACCTGTTCTTTTTTCCTGAACAAAGCCTGTTTTTGTGCTCGTGTTGGTCTCAGTCCCAGCGGAGGCCCCTGCAGCAGAAGAGCAGCACATCTCTGTCTAAAAATAACCCAGAGTTTATCCAGGTGTGCTCCCTCCACATCCACGGGACCAGGGGGGGTCAAACTCGGCGCACCTGGCCCGCTGCTCTGCCCCGGGACCCCCCCCCTTCTCTCCGCGACCCCCCTGCCCCCCTCTGTGCCCCCGTCTGCCCCTCAGCGTGTGGCATCTGAACCCAGCCAACGGGATAATTGCCCCCACAGGCCGGGTTAGTTGGTTAGTGGAGTGGAGGAGGCAGAGAGATGACCCCAAAGAATCCAACACTGTCAGAGCCGGGCTGCGATACAGAGAACACTGAGAGTTGTTTGTTTTATTGCGATGGAAGAGCCGGCTCCTTAAAGTGAACGGTGAGAGCTGGATCCCATCTGCAAACCGTTTTTTTCTAAGCTGAGGCAGTTCTTCCTCAGAAAATTTACCCTGAAAGTTAGATAGTTGATGATTAGTTCAGAGACAGACACCTGAAGCTGTGGTGCTGCTGTTTTGCACAATGCACAGTGCACAATAAATGTTATTTATTTTTTATTAAGTTATATTTCTGATAAGGTTTTTTGAGTTTTGAGGTCAGCTGTTGTTGTTTTTTACTTTTTAATGCTATATCTTGTTAGGAGTGTGTTTGTGAATAAATTAAAAAAGTCAACATCAGTCCTTTGTATATTTTTATGCTTAACCTCTTAAACCCGAATAGAGCCCGACGGCGCCCCCTTGCGTCCGCTTGTTGGGACCATAGCGGGGAGATACAACGGCTGACACACACATGTTTGACATCCTCGTGTTCGGACAATTCGTGGCAACAAAACTATCTACTTCAATTTCTATTCAACAGTTGGATTACGCCTGGATTTTTTTTTAATAAAACATGTATATTTTTCCATTACTTTGTTTATTTGGCACAAATTTTGCTGCAGTAGACCAAGATATGTGAAATTTTAAATTTATGTTGTTATTTGCTTCACTACAGGAAGGAAAAAGGCTTTTTTGGAGGCAAATATGTGTTTTTTTTTCAGGCGGAAATTAGAATAATCCATTTCAACCTCAATTTATGGTCAAACAATATAATTTATTAATATTATTTCTCTTCCACAGTAATCCCCAAAGTCCACCAATTCATTTGCTACCAAGGTTAGCTATGTACACCTAGTAAATGCTAAGTAAAACCTTAATAAATGTAGATATAGAGGCCTCAGAGCTTAACAGTTTAATAATAGTTGTGTTTATGTGCTGTGTGTGGTTCTGTAAGCAAATCAGTTCATTGGGCGCTGGTTTCAGAGCATCAGAACTTTTGAAAACTTCATCACAATTCATGTATTTGAATTATAAATGAGTACACAACACAGCTCATGAGTCAAACCTGCACTAAATTTGGCTGAAATATAAAAAATAAAGGCAGTAAAATGAAGAGCCATTTGGGAGCCAAAAGATCTGAATAATCCATCTCACTGAAATAATCCCATCAACATCTTGTTTTACCGTAATATTCTCCATAAAAGCCTAATTTTAGGATAATACAGTATGCAGTATTCTTTTGTATTCCATGGCAAAAGACAGAGAGATGCACATCTAACAGCTGAATTTCTGTAAGCGTCCATTATATCAATGTTTATAGAAACTATAGAAACTGTATTTTTTCCTTGTGTTGCACTCCTGAAACCAACGACCAAAGCCACGTTCATCTTCATTCTTAAAGAACTTTTAATAACTCTCCACGGTTCATTACGTCCAGCATTTCTCGTGATTTCAATTTCAAGGCACTACACTTAATAGATTTATCAAGCAAGTCCCTTTTTGTTGCTTCCCCTTTGTCATCACAGCAAATCATCCACATGAACAGGGTTTTTGGAACTTCTCTGTTTATCTGGGCTTGGGACCGGCACATGTTCAGGCTGGAGATGTAGGCTCCGCTTCCTGGAACTGACAGCACAACCTCTAGCACCAAAGGTAGGACGACGGCGGTGCAATGGGTCAAGTGTTCGCCAAAAAACCTCAAGGTCGATTTGAGTCGCCTGAAGCCCTACTGCCGTTGTGTATTTCAGACAAATTTAGCTGATAGGAATGTGCTAATTGATACCAAAAGTATTGATTCCTGTGATTTAATTGTGGTATCAATACCAATCTGAAAGTATCAATACCTTTATCCAATATCTTCAGTAGTAATAACAAATAATGGTATTAGAATAATACAGATTTCACTGGATCCTTCCTGTGCTCTACAGTGGCAGACCCAGCCCAGTCCATTGTGTTCGTAGTTTAGTTTAGTTTAGCCTTTATTTGAAGGGACAATGTACAGAGACATTAAGCTCATAAAAACAGAGATGTTCCGTACCAGATTATAGCTAAATAGCTAGTTTCCATCTGCAGTCCCTGATTTACATGAATAAAAATACAATGCAATTACACTCAAACAATCACAGTAAAAGCAGAAGTTCATAGACTCACTCTCTCCCAAAACTCATTCACACACAGACCTAACCTCATCTCAGTCAACATTATTTACAGGAACATTCGTCTTATAAAAGGCGCCTTACCAAGCTCAATTTAAACAACTACAAATAACAATAAGTATTCCTGTGGAGACGGAATTACATTGGTTAAAGTCCACAATCTACATTTATATATTACACAGAAGCAGAAACAAGAAGTGTTGGACTTAAATAGTTCAGTGTAGGCAGGTCTGACTGTTCCATAGCCATTTTTTAAGTTCTACAGTGAACATTGCATAGTTTGTTTGTTGTTTCAGTTCAGTTGGAAGATTATTCCAGTGGCATAAAGAAGCCATTATTTGAAACATGTGTATGCATATAGACTTTAACAATTTACAGAAAAACACCCTAACCCTTACTATAGAAGAAAAAACAATGGTTGTGACTTTAAGGGGTGGTATCGGAATCGGTATTGATATCGTTGCTTCCAGGCTTGGTATTGAATCGAAGGTGAGAAAGGTGGTATTGCACATCACTAATCCCTGGGCAAAGACACTTCAGCCACAGTGATGACAAGGAAGCAGCCGAAAGATAAACATCAAAAATGAAGAAACATTTTAAACTTCAGTAACTTTACTGTTCTATTGGAAACACTGTCAGAGTTTACCTCTGATCACCAGATACAAGACTCTAATCTGAGTCACGGGACGTTACTTTTGTTTGGCTAAAAGTCAGAGAGTACTGTGCTACAGCAAAGAGCCACACCGAGCACCGAGCACCACCAGCACAGAGACACACAAAAAATCCGAAAAATGAACCATGACGTCTCTGCTTAGTGACATTTCACTCACCCCACACTGGGCTACAAGAGTTTTAAAGAAAATGACTTCATTCCAAGGCAAGAGGCCAGTATCAGTTCACACACATCATGCACCTGCACCAAAACACAACCACACACACAACTATCAGACAGGACTTTAGAAAATAAAAGGAAAATACACAAATGTAAACACAATGTATAATGGGTGTGTTACCGAGGGAAACACATTGTCGTCTTTGTAAATCCTGAAATGTTCCCAAGGACTTCTCGTCGTCTGCAGCAGGTGTTCGGGTGGACCTCCCCCTGCACGGCTCACTTCTTCTCCTCCATCTCTCCCCACAGTAGATTAGCTCTCTCCTCCCCCTGCAGGTGTGTGGGTGATCGGCGGGGCGGGCCCGGAGCTGTCAGGCCCGGCGAGGCGGCGGGGGGTGTGTGCGTTCTGCGGGGGTACGAGCGCGGTGTTTGTGGAGAGGTGGGCGGCTGCGGGGTGGTCCCGGGTCTCATTAGTAGGCGGTAATGTGGAGGGAGGAGGACGGAGAGGGAGAGAGGAGGGGAGGAGGTGCTGGCGGTGACAGTTCAAAGTGACATTCACACTTCTCCTTCACAAACGCGCGCGAGGAGGTGTCAGCGGCTAACGTTAGCACGGAGAGGTGGATGTGCAACGCCAGCAGCTCTTCACAAACCACTGTATCCTTCCACAGACTCCAAGTAGGACGGGAAGAGTCTGAAAGTGCTTATATCTGGTAAAAAAAGAAAAGAAAAACATACTGGCAGTACAGGTAACAGTTCAACTTACAGTAGCACATTTTACAGTCTATACAGCATATGAACTTTTATCAGTCCCACAGATACAGTCCAGGGAGCTTAAAAACTGCTGACACTGTGCCTGTTTTTAAAACTACACTTAAAACATTCTTATTCTCACAAGATTTTGGATGATTATAATTTTATTTTTATGTTTTATTTGTTTTATTTTTTGTGATGTAACTTATGTGTGTCCTGAGTCGGACACTTTCAGCTAAAATTCTATTACTTTTTTATTTTAAACATTTCATAAAGTCGCTCATTTATTATCTTCATTAATGCAAATTGTATAAAATAAAAGTACATTCTCTTACGTTTATAACGATATATTGGTTGGATAGTTTCTTTTACAAATATTTTATTGCGGCCGTATGAAATAGCGCTTTTGTCCGAGGTTTAAGCTCGGCAGTGCTATGGCCCTGAGTCGGACACGCTCACCTTTCTGGCTTTTTCAGCCTTATTTGTTGGATTTTTCGGCTCTAATTTAAGGCTGGAATATTTACTTTAACAAATTTTCACACTCGGTTCCTTGTTTCCGTCTTTCAAAATAAGATTGTGGGCTAAGCTAACGTTAATCAGAAAATAATAAGACGGACAAAGTTAGCTACAAAAACACTAAGATCACTGAAAGAACGTCGCCCGAGTGTGACCTGAGCGTTCCCTGTGCATTTCCCGATCAAAATTACTTTCATATCATGATTATTTTATAAACACTTAGCATAAATACACAAAAATGACCACAGAGGTAGAGCAATATGCAGAGTTTTTGTTTATCTACCGTTAGCCAGTTAACGTCTTTACAAACGTCTGTTAGAAGACCGAAAAATAGCAAAAGGTGAGCGACTCAGGACACACACACGTTATATATATATATATTTTTTTTTAAATAGTGTTTTATTCTTTCTTAAATATATTGCTGCTGAGTTGTTTTTATGTTGTTTTTTTTGCACTTAAGCACATTGAGTCTGTGTGCGTCATATGAAATGTGCTATATAAATAAACTTATAAGAAATACAACTTTTGGGCTAGAGTACAGTATTGTGGTAGAGTACTGTGGGTAAAGTCAGTGTAAGTGGCATAAAGTAAGTAAAAATAGTGAGTAATACAATGCTACATACTTATTAGACTAGGGCCATGAAAAAGTGATGCCCTCTTTTGATTTTCAGGGTAAGTGGGTAATTTTCACTGCTGTGTAGCCTCCTATGGCAAAATGAAAACTAAAAGACTTTCAAATCACATGAGCCATTATTTTATATTGCACAGATAACAGGACAAATGTTTACACTGAGAAATTTTACGTTTTTATGCACAAAATGAGCTCATTTCAAATGTTGATGACTACAGGTCTCAGTTGGGACAGGGGCAGGTTTACCCTCAGGTCTCAGTTAGGACAGGGGCAGGTTTACCTCAGGTCTCAGTTGGGACAGGGGCAGGTTTACCTCAGGTCTCAGTTGGGACAGGGGCAGGTTTACCCTCAGGTCTCAGTTAGGACAGGGGCAGGTTTACCCTCAGGTCTCAGTTGGGACAGGGGCAGGTTTACCTCAGGTCTCAGCTGGGACAGGGGCAGGTTTACCCTCAGGTCTCAGTTGGGACAGGGGCAGGTTTACTCTCAGGTCTCAGTTGGGACAGGGGCAGGTTTACCCTCAGGTCTCAGTTGGGACAGGGGCAGGTTTACCCTCAGGTCTCAGTTGGGACAGGGGCAGGTTTACCCTCAGGTCTCAGTTGGGACAGGGGCAGGTTTACCCTCAGGTCTCAGTTGGGACAGGGGCAGGTTTACCTCAGGTCTCAGTTGGGACAGGGGCAGGTTTACCCTCAGGTCTCAGTCGGGACAGGGGCAGGTTTACCTCAGGTCTCAGTCGGGACAGGGGCAGGTTTACCTCAGGTCTCAGTCGGGACAGGGGCAGGTTTACCCTCAGGTCTCAGTTGGGACAGGGGCAGGTTTACCCTCAGGTCTCATTTGGGACAGGGGCAGGTTTACCCTCAGGTCTCAGTTGGGACAGGGGCAGGTTTACCCTTAGGTCTCAGTTGGGACAGGGGCAGGTTTACCCTCAGGTCTCAGTTGGGACAGGGGCAGGTTTACCCTCAGGTCTCAGTTGGGACAGGGGCAGGTTTACCCTCAGGTCTCAGTTGGGACAGGGGCAGGTTTACCTCAGGTCTCAGTTGGGACAGGGGCAGGTTTACCCTCAGGTCTCAGTTGGGACAGGGGCAGGTTTACCCTCAGGTCTCAGTTGGGACAGGGGCAGGTTTACCTCAGGTCTCAGTTGGGACAGGGGCAGGTTTACCCTCAGGTCTCAGTTGGGACAGGGGCAGGTTTACCTCAGGTCTCAGTTGGGACAGGGGCAGGTTTACTCTCAGGTCTCAGTTGGGACAGGGGCAGGTTTACCCTCAGGTCTCAGTTGGGACAGGGGCAGGTTTACCCTCAGGTCTCAGTTGGGACAGGGGCAGGTTTACCCTCAGGTCTCAGTTGGGACAGGGGCAGGTTTACCTCAGGTCTCAGTTGGGACAGGGGCAGGTTTACCTCAGTTCTCAGTTGGGACAGGGGCAGGTTTACCTCAGGTCTCAGTTGGGACAGGGGCAGGTTTACCTCAGGTCTCAGTTGGGACAGGGGCAGGTTTACCCTCAGGTCTCAGTTGGGACAGGGGCAGGTTTACTCTCAGGTCTCAGTTGGGACAGGGGCAGGTTTACCTCAGGTCTCAGTTGGGACAGGGGCAGGTTTACCTCAGTTCTCAGTTGGGACAGGGGCAGGTTTACCTCAGGTCTCAGTTGGGACAGGGGCAGGTTTACCTCAGTTCTCAGTTGGGACAGGGGCAGGTTTACCTCAGGTCTCAGTTGGGACAGGGGCAGGTTTACCTCAGGTCTCAGTTGGGACAGGGGCAGGTTTACCCTCAGGTCTCAGTTAGGACAGGGGCAGGTTTACCTCAGGTCTCAGTTGGGACAGGGGCAGGTTTACCCTCAGGTCTCAGTTGGGACAGGGGCAGGTTTACCCTCAGGTCTCAGTTAGGACAGGGGCAGGTTTACCCTCAGGTCTCAGTTGGGACAGGGGCAGGTTTACCTCAGGTCTCAGCTGGGACAGGGGCAGGTTTACCCTCAGGTCTCAGTTGGGACAGGGGCAGGTTTACTCTCAGGTCTCAGTTGGGACAGGGGCAGGTTTACCCTCAGGTCTCAGTTGGGACAGGGGCAGGTTTACCCTCAGGTCTCAGTTGGGACAGGGGCAGGTTTACCCTCAGGTCTCAGTTGGGACAGGGGCAGGTTTACCCTCAGGTCTCAGTTGGGACAGGGGCAGGTTTACCTCAGGTCTCAGTTGGGACAGGGGCAGGTTTACCCTCAGGTCTCAGTCGGGACAGGGGCAGGTTTACCTCAGGTCTCAGTCGGGACAGGGGCAGGTTTACCTCAGGTCTCAGTCGGGACAGGGGCAGGTTTACCTCAGGTCTCAGTCGGGACAGGGGCAGGTTTACCCTCAGGTCTCAGTCGGGACAGGGGCAGGTTTACCCTCAGGTCTCAGTTGGGACAGGGGCAGGTTTACCCTCAGGTCTCATTTGGGACAGGGGCAGGTTTACCCTCAGGTCTCAGTTGGGACAGGGGCAGGTTTACCCTCAGGTCTCAGTTGGGACAGGGGCAGGTTTACCCTCAGGTCTCAGTTGGGACAGGGGCAGGTTTACCCTCAGGTCTCAGTTGGGACAGGGGCAGGTTTACCCTCAGGTCTCAGTTGGGACAGGGGCAGGTTTACCCTCAGGTCTCAGTTGGGACAGGGGCAGGTTTACCTCAGGTCTCAGTTGGGACAGGGGCAGGTTTACCCTCAGGTCTCAGTTGGGACAGGGGCAGGTTTACCCTCAGGTCTCAGTTGGGACAGGGGCAGGTTTACCTCAGGTCTCAGTTGGGACAGGGGCAGGTTTACCCTCAGGTCTCAGTTGGGACAGGGGCAGGTTTACCTCAGGTCTCAGTTGGGACAGGGGCAGGTTTACTCTCAGGTCTCAGTTGGGACAGGGGCAGGTTTACCCTCAGGTCTCAGTTGGGACAGGGGCAGGTTTACCCTCAGGTCTCAGTTGGGACAGGGGCAGGTTTACCCTCAGGTCTCAGTTGGGACAGGGGCAGGTTTACCTCAGGTCTCAGTTGGGACAGGGGCAGGTTTACCTCAGTTCTCAGTTGGGACAGGGGCAGGTTTACCTCAGGTCTCAGTTGGGACAGGGGCAGGTTTACCTCAGGTCTCAGTTGGGACAGGGGCAGGTTTACCCTCAGGTCTCAGTTGGGACAGGGGCAGGTTTACTCTCAGGTCTCAGTTGGGACAGGGGCAGGTTTACCTCAGGTCTCAGTTGGGACAGGGGCAGGTTTACCTCAGTTCTCAGTTGGGACAGGGGCAGGTTTACCTCAGGTCTCAGTTGGGACAGGGGCAGGTTTACCTCAGTTCTCAGTTGGGACAGGGGCAGGTTTACCTCAGGTCTCAGTTGGGACAGGGGCAGGTTTACCCTCAGGTCTCAGTTGGGACAGGGGCAGGTTTACTCTCAGGTCTCAGTTGGGACAGGGGCAGGTTTACCCTCAGGTCTCAGTTGGGACAGGGGCAGGTTTACTCTCAGGTCTCAGTTGGGACAGGGGCAGGTTTACCTCAGGTCTCAGTTGGGACAGGGGCAGGTTTACCCTCAGGTCTCAGTTGGGACAGGGGCAGGTTTACTCTCAGGTCTCAGTTGGGACAGGGGCAGGTTTACCCTCAGGTCTCAGTTGGGACAGGGGCAGGTTTACTCTCAGGTCTCAGTTGGGACAGGGGCAGGTTTACCTCAGGTCTCAGTTGGGACAGGGGCAGGTTTACCATGGGGCAGCATCTCCTCTTCTCTTCAGAACAGTTTGAGGACGTCTGAGCATCGAGGTTATGAGTTTCTGGAGTTCTTGCCATTCTTGCCTGATACAGGTTTCCAGCTGAAGAGTTCGTGGTTGTCTTGGACATATTTTTTATTTATTTAATGATGTACCAAATGTTCTCTGCAGGTGACAGATCTGGACTGCAGGCCAATTCTGCACCAGACTCTTCTACAACAGAGCCCTGCCTTTGTAAGACCTGCAGTCTGTGGTTTTGCATTGTCCTGCTGAAAAACACAAGGCCTTTCTCTAAAGTAAACATCATCTGGAGGGGAGAATGTTGCTCTAAATCCTCATAGTTCCTTCCAAAACACACATGTGCCCATCAAGACCAATAATAAGACCAATGCATTATAATATTATTATTAAACCTAGCTTAAAACACTTAACTCTGACTGCAAGGTGATAGCGCTAGCACATGATCGGTTAAAAGCGGGACAACATAAAATCTGAAGTTGGTTATTTGTTCGATAAACAATAAACACTGTCCATGTTTCTGTCCAGCTTTGAAAGATGGATGGATGGTCACCCCCATCTGGAGAAATTCAGGTGACATCCAGTCCAGTTTGTGATCAAGGTGAACTCCTAGATATTTATAGGAAGGAACGACCTCAATGCTATCTCCGTCAGTGTTAACAGGCAGACGTGGACATTTCTTCCTGCCAAAATCCACAATCGTCTCTTTCGTTTTTGATGCATTGTGTCTCTGTCATGTGACTAATGGTCCTAACTGTCCACGTTTACACCGCCTCATGCCTCAAGTAGCTGTTGTGATAAAAGATGAATAAAGGAATCGTCAACGTTATGGACAGGTTTCTCTGTTCTCCACTTTTTTATTTCTCATGGAAATACAGGACCTCTTTACTTTTCTAATGGACCGACTCCTTATAATAGCGCCTTTTAAATCCTATTATTACTCATTGCCAATTTAAGCAAAATAACATTGACTTTATTTCTCATGTATGTGACTGAAGAGAATTAAAATAGTGAAAGACAACTGTTCAACTTTCCTTTAAGTTTTACGTCCAAGTCTTTTTATATCTTTGTTGAAAGCTCTGGTCTTGGCTCTTCTGTTCGATTTAACCATAAAATGTTGCATAAAACGGTCTGGTACTTGAGCTCTTAAACGTTCCACTACTTTCTTTTGGCCATTCTTCTTTCAGGACATCCAATATCTGCAGTACGTCCAAGGTAAACACAATCTTTTCAAACGGCTCAAATCGTTACAGCCTCCATCTCTTCTTCTTCTTTCCTTTCCTTTGGTTTTCTCTTCCCAGTGAATCCTCTGCCTCCTTGTGTGCTGGGATTTTCATATTAATTTAGCACAGGTGTTAAGTTGGATGCCTTTCCTGACGCAATAGTTTCCATTTATCCAGGACGAACAAAAATGACTTTAGTGTGCTCTGGCTTGTGACCATCTCTAAATGAGTCAAAGTATTTTTTGACCTTGGTGGTAAGTGGATTGTTTTCTGCACATAGGTTTTGTCTAGTTTGTCTTTAGTGTACATTGTGTTTGTTGTATATTTTGTATTAAATGTATGTTGAAATTATCGTAGTCTTTTTCTCTTTTATATCCATATTTTTATTTTAGCCTTATTTTTTATCTTATTGCATGATGACGCTGGTTGACAAGAACAGAAATGACATTTCAATTCCTCTGTGTCTGTACACAGAGAAACTGACAATAAAGAATCTTGAATCTTGATCTTTAATAGTAATACTGTAGTAATAATACCAGTGGTAATAGTACCGTATTTTCCGCACTATAAGGCACATCGGATTATAAGGCACACCTTCAATTAATGGCTTATTTTAAAACTGTTTTCATATATAGGGCGCACTGCATTATAAGGCGCATCCACTAGATGGCGCTGCGCTAAAGGGAATGTCAATAAAACAGTCAGATAAGTCAGTCAGTCAAACTTTATTAATAGAATACAAACCAGCGTTCTTACAACTCCGTTCACTCCCAAAACAACTTAGTGCATTCACAATACGGTAGCATACGAACCGGTAGCTCTTATTTGCGCCGCCCTCGTTGAAAACAATGTATTTCCAACTCCATTTGTCACAGTCCAAAGCTACATGAACAGCGTTCGAGCGCTCAGTTTTCTGTCCCCTCAATGTCGCAACTCTTCTACTGAGATGGAGCAAAGGCCGCGCCTCCTTGTTCTTTTGCGGCAGGATCCATAAACACGCCTATGGCACACATGAACAGCTGGGACTGGAATTCCCCTTTACCATTTTTACCGCTGTCACTTCGGCGACGCCCCCTGAATACGGTAGCCATAATTAACCAACACTGATCCATATATAAGGCGCATCGGATTATAAGGCGCACTGTCGGTTTTTGAGAAAATTAAAGGCTTTTAGGTGCGCCTTATAGTGCGGAAAATACGGTACATAGTAATAGTAGTGGTATTGGAATTACTAGTGGTAATAATAATGCTGCTTTGGCCTACGTCGCTTTACACTTTGGAGCATTATTCCTTCACTCTTCGCTCTGTAGAGGTGAGGGGCAGACTGACAGAGATGTGGCTGTCATCAGGCAGATTGAGAGGATTGAAGAACGAGGCTGAGGTAGAAAAAGATTCAGGCTCAGGTTTATTCTGAGCTCAGGTTCGGACAATCATCTCACAAGCAAGAGACAACTCTCCGACCACGCAGGGTCGGCTCACAAAGGTTTAAATACCTTACATTGTTAAGTATAGCATAGTTATAAACCAATCACAGCAAAAGAGAACATCTTCTTTACTAAAAAGGCCAATTGTTTTGAGGAGATAACTTTAGAACTAACAAAACCAAGTTGGAGAGTTACTTAAAAGGCAAGGTTGGAGAGATGCCAGGAGCTAATCACAAACAACAGGTTAACTATGGCTGGAAATGGGACCTCAAGGTAAACAATGGAGGAGTCCACAGATAGCTCAACACGATGGGCTCCTCGCCGCTGTCTTCAGGCTTCAAATGACCATGGAAGTACACAGTTAAAACAACATGGAGTAAGGTCTTGTCTCAGTCTCAGATGTGGCGGTCTCAGAGATTTTATTTACCAAGCATTAGGAGAAAAAGCTATTCTTCATAATTTTGGGTTCCTTGGTTTTCCTCACCAGGAGAACCGGGAACATGATCTGTCTCTGTTTGTCACAGTCTGTCACATAGTTCATTAAAATAATTATTAATGTTTTAGATTTTTGTTTTACTTTTCCCCTTTATTTAGTGTCAGTTCACAGGGTTTGGTCTTGGTTTGCCTCGGTCTGAGTCCTTAAAGTCTCGGTCTTGTCTTGGTCTCAATTCACTCTGGACTCTGGTCTTGGTCTCGGTTAGTACGGTCTTGACCACAACACCAGAGAAGTGGCTCTACCTACTGAGCTACTGCTGCCCTGTAGTTGTAGTAGCAGTTGTAGTAGGAGAAGGAGTAGTAGTGCTTTTTATTTATATCTTAGTTGAAAGGTCCGAGCTCTTCTGTTTAATATAACCATAAAACGTTGCATTAAACGGTCCGGTGCTCGATCTCTTAAAACTTTCCACTACTTTCTTTTGGCCGTCCTTCTTTCGGGACATCCAATCTCTGCAGAACGTCCAAGTTAAACACAAGAGCTTTTCAAAGTCCAACTCTAACCTCCTCCATCTGCAGCCTGCGATCCCTCCAACTCCAAAAACTACCTCTCGGTTCAACGTCCCTGGTCATATTTAAACTATGTAAGTGGTCCAATGGGAAGCCCCCCCCTTTCACCTGCGCGGCCCGGGGCATTAGTCTTCTCTGACAATGCGACAGATATACGAGCGGCCGCTGACGCTGAGGTAGTTCTTGAGGAGCTGCCCGGGAATTATTATGTAACGGGTGAGATTCGAGACACGGCTGGAGCTCGACGACTTTTGGAAGAAAGTGAAGGGGAAACACTGTCAAACGGAGCTCGGAGAGGACTGACAATGGTGAGTTACGTCTGGAGTTTAGATCGGACTCTGCAGAAGGGGCGAGACTTTCAGGACTGTCCTAAAAGGTGGTGAGTAGAAATAGAAGTTATTGTGAAAAGGTTGGCAAAACACAAAGTAATCATGTTGCTGCTATGCAAAATAATACAGTGTTGTTCAGTACTGAGAGCTGAAACAGTAGAAATAATGAATCTGTGAAGCTACAAAATCATTTTTTAAGGAAAAAAGAAAGAAATTGCCAGTATTTGAAAGGATTTTATTATGCTTTTTGTATCTTTTTAAACCAATCTTGGCCACCCCTGGAACACCAGCACATTTTACAACCTTTTAAAAAGATTATGTGATGCTTCTGAATATATTTTTTAACTACTGCCATCAAGAAGAGAGTATTGGAGTGCAGTTAAGCTCTTTTAATCAGAGTCAGAGAAAAAAAAAAGAATACTTTCCTAAACTTTTTGTCTGATGCCATTTTTCCCCCCCAAGTAAAATGTCTGTGAGGAATCAGTGGAAGCAGCTGCACACCATTTTTGGAAAAATGAATGAGAGCAGACTGGATGTAGAGGGCTGGTTGTTGATTGGTTAATGCTTCCTAGAGTGGGCGGGGCTTTGTAGTGGAACTGACTGTTCTGAGGCTCCAGAAACGCAGCGCCAGAGAATACTGGATTTCTCAAATAGGCGTGAATGAAACAAAACACAACTCCAGGCCTGTTTTGATGAGAGAAACATTATAAGGTGGGAGAAAGTGAGAAGTTTGTTATGCAGAATATAGACCCTTTATGTCTGAGCAAAAACAAACAATAATTTCAATTTTTGGCGACTTTATGTGGACTCAGACTGGCTCTTCAACATTATTTTATTATTATAACATGGGAGGAAGAGAGAAGTCAATTTAGCACAGTATATCTGCTTTGAAAACCATGTTGGTAGTTATTGCATACAGGACTTATGGTAGTGGACACATTAAAGAAATATCACAGAAATATCACACTTGAGTTGTTAGGAAAGTGCTAGGAGTTTAACTTTACTAAATTAATTAATGCTGAAAACATCACTGAAAAAAACAAAACAAAAACAGCAAAACAAAAATGAATCAGACAAAAGCATGGTCCTGATTTCAAAATGAAGCACAAGTGTTGTGGGGAAAAAAAAGGTGATGAGTCTGGACATTTGCTTGGTTTTAATCCATAATCTTTGACCTTTGACTCCTAATACTAGAGTCTAGAAGTATTGGCCCAGCCCCTGCTGTAGTACTGCATCAGTAGTACTGTTGTAGTACTGCGTCAGTCCGGACCCTGCTGTAGTACTGCATCAGTAGTACTGCTGTAGTACTGTTGTAGTACTGCATCAGTAGTACTGCATCAGTAGTACTGCTGTAGTACTGCTGTATTACTGGTGTAGTACTGCTGTAGTACTGCATCAGTAGTACTACATCAGTAGTATTGCTGTAGTACTGCTGTAGTACTGCTGTATTACTGGTGTAGTACTGCTGTAGTACTGCATCAGTAGTACTACATCAGTAGTACTGCTGTAGTACTGCTGTAGTACTGCTGTATTACTGGTGTAGTACTGCTGTAGTACTACATCAGTAGTACTGCTGTAGTACTACATCAGTAGTACTGCTGTAGTACTGTGGACCTCTCTCTCAGTACTCTGTGAGGATACAGAGCTGTGGTGGATGCTGCTGTCCACCTCACAGACACTCGCTCCGTTTCTCCTCGCTCTCCAGTGTAAAGTCCTGGTCCAAGCCGTGGTCCAAGTCCTGGTCCAAGCCCTGGTCCAAGCCGTGGTCCGAGTCCTGTTCCAGACCCCGCTGGTTTTGGCTCCTGGATGTGTTTGTGTACGTCTTGTCTGCCTGAGTTTTTGATGTGGTCAGAGTGAAGCTGCGGCGGGCCACGTCCAGTCTGGACTCGGCTGGATCCAGGGAGACGCGTGGTTAAAGACGAGGACTGGATCTGACAGTTTCAGTCGTTTACTGAGACAGAGCCACAAAACTCCTGCCACGCGCCAACAACTCAGAACATGGTGAAGAACATTTATTTAAGCAGTTCATTTTAAAGTGAAACTCCTTACGGGGTCGTCACAGCCGATCAGTGGGAAGCCCTACACTGTATATGTTTATATATATATTATATGTGTGTATATAAAAAAAAAAAACATTTTACAGTAAAAAAACTGGAAGCTGTGGTTGCCAGAATTCTGCCGTAAAAATTACAAGGAGGCCTGCATTTACATTTACATTTTTATAATATTATACCAACTGTTGTTTTTACAGTTTTTTCAGACTTGAGTTTTAATAATTATTAACTGTAAAATTTTAAGTTATTATATTAAAAAAATAGATAAACTGTATATTGTACAGTTCATGGCTTGAGTTTTAATCAACATTTACTGTAAAATTTAAAATTATTATCTTTCAAAAAAAGATTAACTATATTTTACAGTTTGTTTAATCAACATTTACTGTAAAATTTAAAGTTATTTTCTTTTAAAAAGTGTTAAACTGCAATAAACAAGACTCATTTTTTTCTCAAGTATTTTACTGTATAAATTACAAAAAAAAAGTAAAAAATGCTATTTTGCCTTAATTTTATTATCACAGTTAATTACACTTGCCCTGCGACAAACTGGCCCCTGTCTGTACCCCGCCTATGGCCCAAAGTTACTGGGATAGGCTCCAGTCAAGTCAGTCAGTTAATTACACAGTATTATATTACAGTCTTTTACCATTGACATTTTACAGATTTTTACTGTGAAATCTATGGCTATTTTTTACAGTGTACCTGTAGTAATAAAGGTGAAGCGTTTTGCTCAAGGACACAATGACAGTATGTACTATAGAGCTAGGATTGAACCGCCAACTCTGCGGTTAATGGACGACCTGCTTAACCTCCTGCACCACTGTCGCCTTTAAGTTGAAACTCATAACTATATTTAAAAAAAAAGCCTTAACCTTTCCCAGTCCATGCTAATAACATCTCCCTCTAAAAGTTAATTTAATTTGTGCAGTAATAATGTGAAAAAGCTACTGAGGATCAAATATTAGGAAACCCATCCTGACATAACCAGGGCTTGACATCATTTTGCGGTTGACCACTGGACAAGGATTCTTCAAATATTTCAGTCCAAGTCCAAAAAAATCCCCAGAATAGAATATTTTTGCATGTAACATTTATCAGATATGGTTTCATGTTTAAGTTCATACATTTTGTCATTTTCTTCTTCAGTTGTAAAAACTCACTGCAGAACAAACTTAACCCTTTCTTTTCAAATTTTTATTTTGTTGATAACTCTGCAGTGGTTCTTCTCTTTTCTCTTCTGTGTTTCAGTTGTTTGTTTGTTTTTATTTTATGACTAATGTTGATTTTCTGAACATAAATCTAATATTACTTCATGTTTCCTCTCTGACTAAATCTGAGACACTGCTGTTTTTTTTTTTGTTTTTTTTTGCATAAATCAACTTCTGCCCTGATTATAAATACCAAATATTTCATTTACTTTCAGAATTTTAACACTTTTTATGCCAGTGTATGTAACAGCAGCTCTCTTTTTTTTCTTTTGTAAAAAAAAACACAAAAAATTAAGTATTTTCAATATTTTCAAGTGAATTTTTCTATTACAGATTTGGGTATAGATATAGATACATAAATACAGCATAGCACCAGAATTTCAGTTCTAATTTCAACAGTTACATTTATGTAAAAGAATAAATTAATAAAGTTCCTTGTGGGAATGAAAATGTATCAGGAAATGGATATAGCACTTTTAAACAGAGAGTTAATTTGACCATTATAAATGTTTTTATGTTTTCCATTTCATTTATCTGGGCTTGGGACTGGCACAAAGGGTACTTGTGGCTGGATTAGCGGCGGTGATCTGATGCATGGGTCATAAAGATTTGGAGGAGGCGGGGCTGAGGCTGTGTCCGAGCTGTAATTAATGAACAAGTTTCTCCTGATTAACTTTTATTAAGGGTCCTCCAGGAAATAGTCCCATCCCAGCGAGACAGAAAGCGAGACAGAAAGCGAGACAGAAAGTGAGAAGGACGACCGACCGCATTATTCCTCCTCCGCCGCTCGTAAAAACAGCATCCCGTAAACTCGTAAAAGCCCCTCCCACTGACACAGAGGGTCTAAAGCTGCGGTCCGGAGGAGGAGGAGGGCGCGGGGTTCTCAGGACAACAACCAGAGCTAACACAGAGGACGAACGCTGAGCTAACGTCCACAACTCACTGACTGTAATGTTACATATAACACACCTACTGAGGCATCGAGAACGTGTTAGGCTTTAACGCAATGTTTCTTGATTTTATATCTTAAAAGTTATAAAAAGTAGGATCCAACAACAATGCTTTTTAGCTCCAATTTAAATTTTTATTTTTCACCACGAGACACATCTGCTTTCATCGGTTTGTGTGGTCACCTGATCAATGTCATGTGATACATTTATTACAAAATTACAATCACAGTGCTAGAAATATCATAATGAAATGTTATTTAGCAGAGAACATTGTGAAAGTCATTACAAAGCAACATAACTGGACTGTTATAGTAAAATGTTACCAACAGAACCAGATTTGAAGTCCAGAAAAACTTAATTACAGGTGTGATGACAGCAATATCAAGGAAAATTATTTTTAGAATGGGTACAAGTTATCCACAGAAGTATAAAGGCGTCCCTGCTGACCTCAAAAGTGATGAAACATTTTGAAAAAAAAAACAAAACAATATCCACAAATAACGGTATATACAAAAATAAAATAAGTAAAAAAACAACATTAACAAGAACACAGCAGTGTTGGAGTATTATATTGTAAATCTGACAAACACTGTAGTAATGATATCAACATTGAAAACATTGTGACACAGTTTATGAAAAACTCAATTAGAGAACAATCACAAGAAAGGTCTTTGATCAAAGTCCTCATGAAGACCTTTGGGAGCCAGAGTGTCCCATGTGTACATCAAAAATGCTTCTTGCTTCTCTTCTAAGTAACTAGTTTTTACGGAAAAAAAAAAAAAAAAGCAAAATCCCGAGAACCTATTGCAAGATCCCGAGAAACTATTGTGAGATCCTATTGAATATTTATACATATAGCTTTGCATATTACCATTAAACTTATATTTTGATGTACTACTGCTAAGGTTAATAACGCTTCAACATTAGTAATAATAATACTTTGATTTTATGTGATGTTTTTCTTCTTTCACTCTAAGGTCGCTCTACTCTTAGGTGCATTCCAAATATGGCACAAATAAAGAGCTTGCTACAAAGTTATCAGACCCAAGGTTGCAGGGGGGGCTCCTGTCGATGGTGGGAAGACTCTGCAGAAACTGAGAACTTTTTGTGGCCCTGCCCTATGCACAAAAAAGTTACTCGAAGCCAAGAAGATAATGCTATGCAGAGATCGTCATACATCGTCATACATAGTATAAAAACTTAGGACACTCCTCCCTCCAGGAGCGCGCTCATTCTGCTGACTGTAACCTTACCTGTGTTTTTACTGAATAAACTTCTGACTTGATTACACTTCTGAATCATTGTCCTCTTTGATGCTTTCACCCAAAATGAACAAATCCTTACAATCTTGAGAAAGTTTTCCGAGATCCCGGGAAAGTTTTTAAAGCAATTGTTTACTTCCGGTATTTCTGGGTCAGCAGTGTATTGTAACGATGGAAGACACGCACTCATGGGAGAGCTTTATGGAGCTTTATTTTAAGATCTGCCTCAAATATAAAGACTGGAAAAAAAAAAAAATATATATATAAAATCTGTTCTTTGCTGTAGACAAGGCTTTCATACAAGTGAGAGACATTTGAAGAGGATTTTGGGTAACACTTTCTATGAACTCGCTGTTCATAAGACGCTATAAATACATTCATAAAGCATTATAAAGCATTCATAAGGCTTTATAATTATTGACATAAGTTGACATAAACATGTATAGATACTCATAACTACACTTATATGGCATTATAATCTTTTGTTATAGGCGTTTACAACTGAAGGTGACACAGTGTATTATAAAACGTCTTTGTCCTCATGAGACCAGCAGTGTTGAGGTCAGTATTAGTCTCAGGTAAAGTGTCTCTTAATTAGTGCTTATGTATGAGGGGAACCCCACTTTACTTACTGTTTGTAATGGTGCCCTATGAATTTTTATGAGTAATTATAAGTTAATCTTACTTTACCGAGCCGATGCAATGGGTGCCTGTATCCCTTAATTAGTGCATATGAGCAGTAAAATAACCACTGACAAAAAATATATGAATAAGACATGGAATTCTGACACAAGTGCACATGAGCGGCTTTGGGTCTATTCATGAATTCTGTTATGAAGCTTTATAATACTGAGCTCAACCCTGCTGGTCTCATGAGGACAAAGACGTTTTATAATACACTGTGTCACCTTCAGTTGTAAACGCCTATAACGAAAGATTATAATGCCATATAAGTGTAGTTATGAGTATCTATACATGTTTATGTCAACTTATGTCTATAATTATAAAGCCTTATGAATGTGTTTATAGCGGCTTATGAACAGCGAGTTCATAGAAAGTGTTACCGGATTTTGCGCGTAAAGGGATTGACATTTGTCGCATCTCTAATAGTTTCTCAAGATTTCGCAAAAGTTTCTCGGGATTTTGCTTTTTTTCGTCTTTCTTTTTTTTCCATGTACCCTAAAGGGCTCCGTAGATTTTATATCTTGAAATAAAGTGGCAATCAATCCAACTGGTTACTGGTTTGATCAGCGCTCAAGAAAATTCTTCAAAAATATCATAACTTACACCAAAAACATGGACATACACAGGGCCTCATTTAGGGTCCCGCGTGTCCAACAAAACTCCTGCCACTCTCCGGGCTTTAGAGAATATCCGGAGACTCACAGAGGAGTTGTATTTTCAAATATAATAAACAGGGATCCGGTCTGCGGCTCTGAAGTCTGAAGATTTAAATCCCATTCATAAAAACACCACATTCCTCTTCATAAAACAGCATTAGCCATTAGCCGCCGGGGCTCACCGCTCATCCCCCGTGTCCCGGTCCTTAGCATGACAGCGCTAGCCTCTCATATTAAAATGACAGAGCGGCTGAGGTCAGAGCGGCAGCCTGCGAGCGCTTCCTGCCTCAAGGTCAGCGCCGCACCCAGAGAAATGAGAAAACCTGAAAAACACAAAACCGGCAAAACAATATGAGCTGCTGCTGATAATCTTTTGTCTTCCGTATTGTTACAAGTGTATCAGCCGCTGTTTCATGTTGCGCTTTGTCTTTGAGGAGCTCAGAAATCCCAGAGTGCATTGCAGCGAGGACAAAGCTCAGATCTCTCTCTCGTGTGAGCGGCTGTGGTGAACAAAAACCAGGAACAGAGAGGTAAGGAATAGCGACTTCTTTTACCTTCGTCTTCTCTCGCACCAACTTCATTTCCTTTTTCACTTCATCTGTTCATCTCCTGTCTGGTCTTCCTCTAGGCCAGGGTTTCCCAACCGGGGGTGCGGGGACCCCTAGGGGTACGTGAGCTCATTGCAAGGGGTACTTGAAATGATTTTGTGATATATTTGCAATTTTTTTATATTAAACTATGGAAACTTATGAAAGAAGTGTGACAAAAAGGAGGAGAAACTGTTAAAGCATTAGTTAGTTACTTAGTTAAATATTACATGTTGTTATTTTTTTTTTAATATCTTGCTTGAAATGGGAGGTATTCAAATGATTTATTCAATTTACTCTGGGTTTAAGGTTATTATTTTTTAGGTTTATTTTGAACAAAATATACAGTAAAATGAGAGTTTTTATTTTTATTTTAAAGGCAAACCGATAATTAATATATTTTTAAATATTAAAAAAAAAATGCGGGAAAATTAATGTTTACTAGCTGCTTCTTTATGACTAGTTTTTAAAGAATCACCCACACATATGAGTGAGGGGTACTCTGGGTTTTACACGAGACAAAAAAGGTTGGTAACCACTGCTCTAGGCCTCCAGCTCTAACCTCAGCATCTTTCTACAGACGTACTCACAATCCCTCCTCCAAACCATCGCAATCTGGAAAATATGACTTTATCTCCAAAACATGAGCTATCTATAAACACAGAGACCCTCCTCAGCTCTGCTACCTCCAGCTTTGACTCCTGTCTGTTCCTCCGAGTCACTGTCTGTGTCTGAACCTCATCCCTAGCCCCTAATCCCTCAATCCCTGTACAGTGCAGCACGATACAGTGGACTACAGTGCACTCATTTTGTGAATGATTCGGACACTTGCACACTATTTTTCTCTCAACCGGTGACTCTGGCGTCTGTCTAAAAAAAAAGTTTGGCGAAACTCCGCTGATAATGTTCTTTTGTGATGAAGCCCGACCAGACTCACTTGATGTTTTAGTATTTATAGATAAATAATAGTAATACGTGTGATATTTAACATGAATTATGGCTGTAATGAATAAATATTGCAGCTGTGTGCCTTAAGCTGGGGACACACTACACGATTTTTTTACCCGATTTTATAACGATTCACAGTTGCAGCGAGTCTTTACCAGTCAACAACAGTTGCAGGGAATCGTAATCACCAGTCGGCCCTGAAATCCGTTACTGTGTGATGTTCAAAGACTTGAATCGTTAAGTGTGTGCCCGCAAAAACCTAGCCTGACGTCAGTCGCAAGCAATCAAACATGTTTGAATTTTAAAGCCGACTCTGGACGCACTCCTGTAGTGTGGGACGTTTACAGATCCATCTGGGAATTCATGGAGTCCAGCGGCCGATGAAAAACAGTTGATGGGACACAGGAAATAGTGTCAGGACGCAGACGAAGAAACAGGAAGCGGCGGGAAAATATAAGCGGAAATTTGAAGAAGAAGAAAACATAAACAACCATGGCAAAAAAGAAAGTTGAGCGCTACCCAAGCAAAACTGGATACATAGCCGTTTTTTCTTTCCCTTTTTCCAAACAGATAGCTACGCACACAACGGCAACAGCGACCCAGGTAGCGTCCATGTTTGTTTAGCATTTAGTTCTCGCGAGTTCCCCGCCAGAGTTTGCTGCGTTTGTTTGGCGTCAGTTGCAGTTACAGATCTTGTAGTGTGTGAGGCGCAGTCTTTCAGTCGTCAGAACTAAATCTGCTGAAACCAGTCGTTAGTGTGTGCTCCTAGTCTTTTCAGAATCTGTAACGACTGAGAAAATCGTGTAGTGTGTCCCCAGCTTTACGTGGGGAGGCTGAACACTGGCTAAGCTAACGTTAGCAATTTTACACTGCAACGGTTTATTTAAGAGCTTTTTATTTCTGATTACGACGTGACAGAAGTAAAAAAATGTGTTTCTACCTGGTTTCATTCAGACGTGTTGTGTACAGTTTAAAGTCCTGTCGTGGTCCTGCTGTTTGCCTCCGAAACTCGCAAAGCATTCTGGTCTATACTGACCTCTAGTGGCCATCGCTGTCCGCTACTTTTCAAAATGCATTGTGGTAAATTTTGAGTGCACTATTTTTTATCCATTAGACATCAGACACCACTACATAGTGCACTACAGAGGGATTAGAGAGGACGTTTGGACACAAACCGTACATCAATAATGGAGAGATCATAAAACATTGTTCATTTGTCAGAAGCTAGCCCCACAACCGCAGCATGTCTCCTGGCTTGTTAGACCCCTGAAAGAGCTGGAGGAAGTGTCTGGGGAGGAGAAAGTCTGGACATCTCTGCATCGAGAGCGCTAGACTCTTCCTAATCATATACAGCATTACAGTGAAGCCCGAAATTATTCATACCCCTGGCCAATTCTGACTTAAAGTTACTTTCATTCAACCAACATGACACTTTTTTTTCAAATGTAAAAAAAAAAAAAGCTGAGAAATATTTTTTTCCACAATGATACCTCTTGTACATCGTCTTATTATCTTTTGGAGAAAACTGTGTCATTTCCGGTCAAAAACAAACAAACAAAAAAACAACTTGCTGATTGAATGAAAGTAAATTTAAGTCAAAATTTGCCAGGGGAATGAATAGTTTCGGGCTTCACTGTAACTGCAGAAAATGGCTGAAAATGCCCCATTTATTTTTTTGTTCTTGTTCTTTAAAGAAAACTCACCTAATAACAGATTCTTATAAAAAAAAAAAAAAAAAAAAAAACAGCTTAATGTTTTCAAAAATGTCAATTAGGAACGTTTTCATTGGCTGCTGGTTTAAACAATATGTCAGTGTTGAAGCTATGATGGCAGAAGAAAAGCACACTCCAGCTCCGGCTACAAACTGAAAAAAACAAAAAAACAAATGCATAAAAAAATGAAAAGGAGGCCATAGTGAGTTCAGGACATCCTGGTCTTGTCTTGGCACAGCTTGGTTTTAGTTATTTTGAGCTTGGTTTGAATGAATAACCTGTAAATGTCCCAGAGTTTTTAATACTTTGTCCAAACACAAACTGGAGAATCTAAATGTCCCGTAGTAAATGAGTGCGGTTGTCAGTCAGCGTATGTCTTGATGAATTAGTAATCGCCCCATGGTTACTGGGATAGACTCAGGGGTCTGGATCCAAAGACCCAAAAATACTAAATTTGCATTTTTTAAAGCGCTGCAACTTAAGTCACTCCACCTCTAACTGAAACACCGCCTATGGATGGTCGTTAATTATTGCCAACTACCAACATCCAGTAACCTATGTGTGTCCTGAGTCGCTCACCTTTTGCTATTTTTCAGTCTTCTAACAAAGACGTGAACTGGCTAACGGTAGATAAACAAAAACTCCACATATTGCTCTACCTCTGTGGTAATTTTTGTGTATTTATGCTAAGTGTTTATAAAATAATCATGATATGAAAGTAATTTTGATCGGGAAATGCACAGGGAACGCTCAGGTCACACTCGGGCGACGTTCTTTCAGTGATCTTAGTGTTTTTGTAGCTAACTTTGTCCGTCTTATTATTTTCTGATTAACGTTAGCTTAGCCCACAATCTTATTTTGAAAGACGGAAACAAGGAACCGGGTGTGAAAATGTGTTAACATAAATATCTAAGCCTTAAATTAGAGCCGAAAAATCCAACAAATAAGGCTGAAAAAGCCAGAAAGGTGAGCGTGTCCTACTCAGGGCCATAGCACTGCCGAGCTTAAACCTCGGACAATAGCGCTCTTTCATACGGCCGCAATAAAATATTTGTAAAAGAAGCTATCCAACCAATATATCGTTATAAATGTAAGAAAATGTACTTTTATTTTATCCAATTTGCATTAATGAAGATATTAAATGAGCGATTTTATGACTTGTTGAAGATAAAAAAGGAATAGAATTTTAGCTGAAAGTGTATTTCTTGGTGCTGTTTTTTGAACTTATGTGTGTTGTTCTTCAAATCAGCCCAGCATGAACTGTGTGGCCAGTAAAGGCTACAAACAGTGGTTTATTATAAGTCCACAGCATATTCTGGCAAAAAGGGAGAAGAAGGTTTATTTATAGTCGTCAGTCTATTACTTTATTGACTTCACATAACCAGATGTCAGATGCCCAAAGAGCCACAAGAGCAGGACTAAAGAACTGCAAGAGGCTCAGACGTCTGCTCTCGCTCGATGAATCAATCAAAAAAACATTTGGCAGACACACTCTTATGCTTTGGTGCATTATAATCCAGATGTATACAGTATATAGAACATAAATAGCACTAAATGTCCTATGCGCTGCAGGAATAATTCTTAATGGACACTTAGCAGCTTTAAGAAGTATGTTTCTATCTTTCTATCTAAAAGTTTACACAGGAAGGAAGTATAAAGTGGACATGTGTGCGCTTACAGCATTTCTCAGAAAAATCCACATCTAAAATGCCCTTGTGCTGCCGCAGATGTTGTTTTGTCCCGAGACGAATGACCGATCGGGAGAAAAGCTTCCGGATGCAGCCGCTTCTATTCAAAAAAACCCAACCACTTCTATCTCCCTGCGGCATCAGCGGAAAGTGCCTCGAATCCCGTTCTCTGGCCCTATCTGTGTCCACCACGCCGGCCGTAACAAGTTAACCTGTTGTTTATGAATATAATCAGGACATCGCGGGCCGCTATTGCTACCTGCCGCCGCCGAAACGTGACAATAGAGCAGAGTTTTGGCTCATATATTCAGGGATATCTGTGTATGAAGTGAGGACACACAATAGCCCGGTTGATGTATCAGCTCGCCGTCCGCCTGACACCTTTGGAAATTGAAAACGGCAAGGGCCTTGTTCCGCCGACGGATGGACCCACAAACACGCGCATTTGCCATTCATGGAATATATATTTTCTCATACGGCAGCCCCCCTCCCGACGCCGGAGATATTTTAAAACATGAATGAAATCTAAATGAAATCTTAACATACTCGCATGGGCCGGACGCCTCGTGTGGTTTGCGCGCGCCTCAGCGGAGGGTTCAGCGAGGGGCAGAGCCGGTAATGGAGGAGCTGCTTGCAATGCATCATGGGAGTAATCTGAGGGACTGGAGACAGCTGCCTTTGTGGAGCTGAGCTGAACAAGTGTAGGACATGGACTGCTCAGTATCTATGTCGAAAAAAAAGGTGTATTCTTCCCTAATGGGCCGTTCAAACCTTACATAGAAGGAGACGATGATGTGCACAAACGTTTATCTCCATTCAGAAACTAAAACGTGTTCCTGCTCAGTGTCATCTTTATGTTTAGTGAGTTAAGTCAACTAATATTGTTCTATAAAAAGGAAAACATATCTGATGTGTCTTATATTCTGGGTTTTCTATCTTTCTCCTCTGCATTAGTATTTCAGGTTTTATAACTTTAAAAAAAAATTTATTTGTGGAAAACCTCTTCTTTTGGGGAGCTATTACTTTGACTTTGCAGAGAACGCTTGCATTAGGAGTCTGTCGCCCCCTGCTGGCAACGCTGGGGACTGGACAGAGCATAAAATGGCTAAACGGCTGTTAGCGACATGAGGCTAACAGATAGATTTCTGAGCTGATGCTAAAGCTAACTAAACCAAGTCTGAACCAGGACTAAACCAGGTCTAAACCAGGACTAAACCGGGACTAAACCAGGTCTAAACCGGGACTAAACCAGGTCTAAACCAGGACTAAACCAGGTCTAAACCAGGACTAAACCGGGACTAAACCAGGTCTAAACCGGGACTAAACCAGGTCTAAACCAGGACTAAACCAAGTCTAAACCAGGACTAAACCAGGTCTAAACCAGGACTAAACCAGGTCTAAACCAGGACTAAACCAGATCCAAACCAGGTCTAAACCAAGTCTAAACCAGATCCAAACCAGGACTAAACCAAGTCTAAACCAGGTCTAAACCAAGACTAAACCAGGTCTAAATCAGGTCTAAACCAGATCCAAACCAGGACTAAGCCAAGTCTAAACCAGGACTAAACCAAGTCTAAACCAGGACTAAACCAGGACTAAACCCGGACTAAACCAGGACTAAGCCAAGTCTAAACCAGGATTAAACCAGGTCTAAACCAGGACTAAACCAAGTCTAAACCAGGACTAAACCAGGTCTAAACCAGGACTAAACCAGGTCTAAACCAGGACTAAACCAAGTCTAAACCAGGACTAAGCCAAGTCTAAACCAGGACTAAACCAGGACTAAACCAAGTCTAAACCAGGACTAAACCAGGTCTAAACCAGGACTAAACCAGGTCTAAACCAGGACTAAACCAAGTCTAAACCAGGACTAAACCAGGTCTAAACCAGGACTAAACCAGGTCTAAACCAGGACTAAACCAAGTCTAAACCAGGACTAAACCAGGACTAAACCAAGTCTAAACCAGGACTAAACCAGGACTAAACCAAGTCTAAACCGGGACTAAACCAGGTCTAAACCGGGACTAAACCAGGTCTAAACCAGGACTAAACCAGGTCTAAACCAGGACTAAACCAAGTCTAAACCAGGACTAAACCAGGTCTAAACCAGGACTAAACCAGGTCTAAACCAGGACTAAACCAAGTCTAAACCAGGACTAAACCAGGTCTAAACCAGGACTAAACCAGGTCTAAACCAGGACTAAACCGGGACTAAACCAGGTCTAAACCGGGACTAAACCTAGTCTAAACCAGGACTAAACCAGGTCTAAACCAGGACTAAACCAGGTCTAAACCAGGTCTAAACCGGGACTAAACCTAGTCTAAACCAGGACTAAACCAGGTCTAAACCAGGACTAAACCGGGACTAAACCAGGTCTAAACCGGGACTAAACCAGGTCTAAACCAGGACTAAACCAAGTCTAAACCAGGACTAAACCAGGTCTAAACCAGGACTAAACCAGGTCTAAACCAGGACTAAACCAGGTCTAAACCAGGACTAAACCAAGTCTAAACCAGGTCTAAACCAAGACTAAACCAGGTCTAAATCAGGTCTAAACCAGATCCAAACCAGGACTAAGCCAAGTCTAAACCAGGACTAAACCAAGTCTAAACCAGGACTAAACCAGGACTAAACCCGGACTAAACCAGGACTAAGCCAAGTCTAAACCAGGATTAAACCAGGACTAAGCCAAGTCTAAACCAGGACTAAACCAGATCCAAACCAGGACTAAACCAGGACTAAACCAAGTCTAAACCAGGATTAAACCAGGACTAAGCCAAGTCTAAACCAGGACTAATCCAGGACTAAACCAAGTCTAAACCAGGATTAAACCAGGACTAAACCAAGTCTAAACCAGGATTAAACCAGGACTAAACCAAGTCTAAACCAGGATTAAACCAGGACTAAACCAGATCCAAACCAGGACTAAACCAAGTCTAAACCAGGATTAAACCAGATCCAAACCAGGACTAAACCAGGACTAAACCAGGTCTAAACCAGGTCTAAACTCCTCTCAGTTCCAGTGTATGTTCCATAGAAATAAAATCCCTAAAGTAAAACATGCTTTATTTTTCCTGATGGTGTCTTCATTGTTTTGAAGAATCAGTGAAATGATGTTTTAGAAAACGTACTTCTCACTACACTCTTCTCGTCTTTAAACAAATGCTCATAAGATTTCTCCTAACTTTAAATGTTGTGAAGTAAAAGAATTTCCCGACCCATTTCAGTGGAACAGTTTTTTGTTTTCTCGTCTACGACACTTTCCTGAACATGCTCCAAACTTCCACTCGTGATACTCTGTGCCCACTAACTTCTTGTTCACGTCTCCGAACGACATCTTAACAAAGAACGTGACAACTTGTAATTACAAAAAAACAAACGTGCGCTGACCTTGCCAACATCTTCCTCACAGAAAGAAATGACAAGTCTATGAACCGCAGTCTAGCCACGACTCTGGGCTTGTTCCACTCTCGGAAAAACACAGATTTACACATATTAATGAGTCCGACGTGGTGACACCTTCCAGAAGAGGTCTGAGGGGAACAAGAAAGGCGTATCAATTTAGTTCCTTGGGGGATATGCTAATAATTTCTGAGTTTTTTCCTCTCTCTCTCTCTCTCTCGCTGTGGCTTGATATCTTCCGCGACCGTTGCACCTTGTTAGGGCTGTGACCTCTTCCCGTTCGAGTTGAAGCAAAACAGACTGGCAATAAATAAATAAAAAACTGGAGCAGAACAACAAAAGATGAGACGAAGAAGGAGAAAGGAGGAGGAGGAGGAGGAGGGGAGGCTGGCGGTGCCATAGCTGCGCCGTTCACCTTTCCGAGCCCCCTTCCTGTCTACGGACTGACGCGTTTGATTCTGCCGCAATCATATATCAGGAGCGCGTGCAGTGCTGACATCTCATCTCGGCGAGGCCCCTGTTTTGCATAGAGCGTAGCCTCCGCCGCGCGCGCACACACACACCTCCTGCGTTTCCAGGACTTCTTTTTTTTTTCGCTTTCCTCTTCTGCTTCTTCTCTGTCACTTCAGAAACAGCGAGAGGAAAAAAGAGGAGAGGAGAGGAGAGAGGAGAGGCAGGTTCAGAAGTGTGACAGAGGAGAGAAGAAAGACACGGGACAGCTGGTGCAGGAGAGAACCGCCAGCTAATTTATGCTAACGTTATCCCCTCCTGAAAGAAATGCCTATGAATTAATCACTTAGCATGGATTTCAACCTCAACTTAAAGGTCTCCTGTTCTGCTAAATCGACTTTTTCTGAACTTATCACCATGTTATAATGTTGTTTCCTCATCAAAAACAGACCTGGAGGAGTATTTTGCTGAGGCGCTGCCCTTCTCCAGAGCTGAAAACGCTCAGGTCTCACGCCTCTACGTAGACACGGTGAAACCAGGAAGCGCTCCTGCGCAGACACCGTCACCGGACTCGTTCTGATCATTTCAGCCTCAAACCTCCGTCACTACGAAGCATTCAGCTCAGAAATCTGTCTGTTAGCCTCATGTTGCTAATAGCTGTGCTAAATAGCCATTTTATGCTTTGTTGCCAGCAGGGGGCAACATACACCTAATTCAAGCGTTCTGGGCAAAGTCACAGCAACAGAACAGAAGAGGTTTTCCACAGATAAAGTTATAAAGCCTAAAATACTAACGCACACTGTTTCAGAAAGACTGAGAAATGACCAACGCATTTTATAAACAATGGAATCTTTTTTTGTCTGCTGTAAAGGAAAGAGTCCTGTTGTCTCCAGTTTTCCCTTAGAAGTGATATTTCTAATTTTATTTGTTTGAAAGAATATTATTGTTTATGCCCTTAAGATTTTCAACAATACTTTTTGTATTTTTATTTTTTTTTTGTTCTCTTCCTACCATTTTTACTTATTTTTGTTGTGTATTATCTGTAGTTTGTTTATTTTTGTCTCCTGTGTTTATTGTAATAAAAAAAACCTTTGAGTAGAAACTGCTCCATTTGATTTTCAAGCTTTATACAAAATCTTATCACTATTTATTGTTTAGTAATTTCCAAAACCTAATCCTTGCTGCAGACATTATATCTGCTCTTTTCCTTGAATGCAGAAGAATGACGACTGAAGACAGCGCACGTTTACTGTGAGCATCGTAATTATGTTCCTCCAATTAAAACTCTGAACTCTGAAGTCTTCTTTGAGTCCTGTCTTATTATGATCCGGACCACATGGTCAGGATGGAGAGCCTGGCGCCGCTTCAGCACAATGACAGCTTTATTTGATATGCATATCTCCCAGTTACATGCAGGGCAATTGTGTGTCTATTACTTTGAATGGTTTTAGTGAAATAAATCCTGTTTGTAAATGTGGAGACAGAGGGACAGCGGTAAACTGAGGTTAATGACGGCAGCTTCTCTCAAAAAAATAAAATAAAATAAAATATATAGAGATAGACTTCTGAGCTGATGCTAAAGTTAACTAAACCAGGTCTAAACCAGGACTAAACCAGGTCTAAACCAGGACTAAACCAGGACTAAACCAGGACTAAATCAGGACTAAACCAAGTCTAAACCAGGTCTAAACCAGGACTAAATCAGGACTAAACCAAGTCTAAACCAAGACTAAACCAGGTCTAAACCATGACTAAACCAGGTCTAAACCAGGACTAAATCAGGACTAAACCAAGTCTAAACCAGGTCTAAACCAGGACTAAATCAGGACTAAACCAAGTCTAAACCAGGACTAAACCAGGTCTAAACCAGGACTAAACCAGGTCTAAACCAAGACTAAACCAGGACTAAACCAGGTCTAAACCATGACTAAACCAGGTCTAAACCAGGACTAAATCAGGACTAAACCAAGTCTAAACCAGGTCTAAACCAGGACTAAACCAGGTCTAAACCAGGACTCAACCAGGTCTAAACCATGACTAAACCAGATCCAAACCAGGACTAAACTAAGTCTTAACCAGGACTAAACCAAGTCGAAGTGAAATAAATCCTGTATGTAAATGTGGAGACAGAGGGACAGTGGTAAACTGAGGTTAATGACGGCAGCAAAAAAAAAAAAAAAGAGGAATACCTGCTGTTTAAACAGGAATCCACCTGGGTTTACAATTAACTGTATTTACAGATCTAGATAATAAAGTAATGCTTTTGACTCAAACGCAATAAATGTATAGAGCAGTACCACCTCGGAAGATATTTGGCTTTACAAAGTACTCTTTTAATAAAATTAACCTAAACCCGGTCTAAACCAGGACTAAAACAAATCTAAACCTGGTCTAGATGTAGATGAAGTTTATATAAACAAATGGTCTGGTCAGATTATAGAGAGAAACGGGCTTAATGCAATCATTTCTTCATTTCCTTGTGTTGGTTTCAGCTTGTTGCGTCCTTACCATTGCTGGTATATGTTTCCTTACCTTTTCTAACATTTGTGTCTTATCACTGTTAGTACTTGTGTCCAGCAATCTATGCAGCTATCTATTATTTAAAATGGACTTGCCTGAAATGCCTTACTATTTTTTGTTATTTATATTTCTGGAAATGTAAATATGTTTTGTTATTATTCTTGTACGAGCAGGAAGCTAAAAATAAGTTGTTTTGATTTGTTCTATGTAATATAGGGGTGGGATTAAATAAGTTTTCTTCCTCCCACTCCTTTTCGAGCCTTAAAAGAAACAGTTTTCAATGTATTTATGATTCTGTATGTACTGTATATTTGTCTTCAGTTGCTCGAAACAAATAAAGACTAACTAACTAGATCAGGCCTAAACCAGTACTTAACCAAGATGAGACCAGGCCTAGACCAAGTCAAAACCATATTTAAACCATCCCTAAACCAGGACTAAACCAAGACACACTCGACCAAGCACTACATTAAATTAACCAGGTCTTAACACCAGGACCTAACACAATGACTGTGTTATTTCAAACCCCATTTTGATTGGGTGCTGTTTCTCTGTGTAACCAGACGTGGCCACTGCTGGAATAGACAGGTTCTCTGTATCATCAGCAGCTGTTAATTCACTGTTAACGTAAGTGATGTAGATTAAAGCTGGGTATACACTCGTGGCTAGAACGTCTTGGACAATACAGATGATCAAATTTGCAATGAAAATTTGAGGTAGGCGACAGAATCAGGGAACATATGAATATCAAAGTTTGCCATGACGCGTTGCCATGTCTGCAGTTGTATTTCTGTATTTTCGTGCAGCGTAATGACGTTGAAAGCAAACGATCGGGAGAATCGGTCGTAAAGCTGCTTCAACGTTTCACTTCCAGTGGCAACAAAATTTCTTGCATGCCAGAAATTCATCCGACCGTCCGATTACTGGTTAGGAGCGTGTCGTAACCCCTGGACACAGAACAACAAGGACACACGACGGAGCTGAAATTCGGCCCGACATTAACGTTGTCGTGCAGCCTGACGTCGGGTCAAATTTGGACCAAAAATTGTACAGCGAGCTTGATAACAAAGCCTAAATTGTAAATGTAAATGTTTCAGATACAAATGTCAGTTATTGTTATTAGTATTATTATTATTATTATTATTATTATTATCTTTCGGCTGCTCCTTTTTTGGGAAAAGCACAAATGGTTCACTGACTAGATTTATTCATTTTTGCTTGTATATCCCTCCTACAGCCCTACGACATTTTTTGAGGTTTTGCAACTGTTTTTTGAGGATAACTTTTGCTGTGTTGATTCAAATGACATAGATTTTGCCTCAGGTGTGTATTTTTAAATGAATTTTCAGATTTCACGATTGTTTGTTTTTTTTTATTCTCAAAAAAACAAACAAAAAAACTCTAAGACATTTTGTGCCATTGACTCCCATTAAAACAACATTTTTATTATACACTGTCACTGCAATATAATTTCACATTTTTAGCAAGTATTTCATGGATTCATGATAGTGAGGGATTGGAATTTTTTTTATTGTTTTTTACTAGGTGGCGCCATTTCCTCCATATATAGGTAGACAGAGGTATAAATTTGGAGATGGCCACATTAGTGTTTGTATAAATGATCAAGCCTACAAGGCAAATAAACAACATTTTTTGAACTAAAATGATTTGGGTGAGTTTTAGGGTTGTCATAATTTGATGTGAAAGTGTTTGTTGAGAAATGAGTTTGTTTGTGTTTGTGTGAGCACAAATCCAAAATGTAGTTCTTACAGAGATGTGCACATCAGGGCAAAGTAGAAAAAGGTCCCAGACTGAGCACATAAACTGGAATTAAAGGGGTTACATTTTATAAACAGAATATGATAAGGACTGAAGTCAATCATTGTAACCATTAAAAAAAAAAAAATAATAATTACTGACTATTGGATAATTTGTCTATGGCAGTCTTTATTGGTGCATTTTTTGTGCTTAGGGCGAAAGGTGTGATTACAAAGTTAGGGCTGTATACATTTTAGTGGACTCTCGAGTGAGAAGTATTTACATGATCAAACCATTTGTAGTTGAGTTTTGAAGTGAAAGATCTTAGTCCATAACTTCTAAATCCCTCTGTCCTTGTTCACAGGCCATGCAAAAACATTTAAAGTCACAAACTGCTGACTGTAAATTAAATATAATTCAAAAAAATCCTCTTAAATGTTGAAACCTTCCAAAAATTACCATTAGCCCTTGAGACCAGCTGCTTTAATGACAAAAGTGGAGTCTAAAGTGTGTTTTATTTACGTGTTTGTCATTTGGTTCACAAGGACAGAGCGGGAGGAGCTCTTTTTTAGGAAAATGGCCTCCGTGAATGGAGATTTCATTACGACAGACACTTTAGGGACAACGAAACCTTTTAAAGTGAGTTTTATTTGTAAACAGCAGGTAATTTACAGGCCATTTACATTCAGTGATGACGCATGCATCACAGAAACACATAAAGCAAAACTGAGTCACTTTTTACAATAAAATGTACCTAAAAACAACCCTTGATAAACAAAATACATAACAGAAATGCTTTTAGTTTGTTTTTTATGGTGTAAGGTCTTGTGCAGCCTCGACCATGACTAAGAACTTTTAACTGTGAAGCTTATTTTTACTCTGCTGCTTTCCAGTTGTTCTCGGAGGTCGGAGCTCAGGGTGTGGTCATCTCTGAGTTACCAAATTCCAAAAGTTACACAAAACCAGCCTCACTTCCTCTCTGTTTTCCTCTCCACAGAGCTCTGGATTAAAGCACCATGGTAAAAACTCAGGAGTCTGACGATAACGCACATAAACCAATTACTAGCTACTATATTCTATCAAGATTTGACCATTTCTTACCTGTCAAGAAGTAAAAAAGCCAGCTCTGCATCCAGTTTTAGACCGATGAAGCTCTCTCCATCTGCTGATCACTGATATTTACTTGCGTTTTATTTCTTCTCAAGTTTGATAAACACTTTACTAGTTCAGGGGATCACACCTGTCACTACTCTGCTATGATGTGTTATTTAAAAATAGCTCCTTTTTCCATTCTTTGCAACAATATTGGTTTATTTTGAAATAAACAACAATAATGAGCATGTAGATAATCCAATATAAGGTTAGATTCTCATATTACAAAACATATCTAAGATTATAAAAAAAATATATAGGAATTTACTATAAGAACTAAGTACGTTTTGTCTTTGAAAATGACAGGGAGGGCTTGATACCAGCCGTACTAAGAGTCTTTTCCAACTCCAAACTTGGAAATTCAGACTTCCGAGAACAACTGTAAAGCACCGAAAACGTCATGAGAGCGTCGCAGCAGCAGGTCGTTTTACGTGCGTACTTTTTAAAAGCATCAATTCACACCGAGGGCGTCAGAGCTGCTGCTGTAACGCTGCTCACTGTCTGAACAGAAAGTTGTCTTTACAGAGCCCTGTAGCTTCTACTTCTGCAGGTTGTCCTTGTAAAACGGCTGCTTGGCATCGCAAATTAAGTTACATTTCTCCCCCTCAAGAATCAACTTCTTGGTGCAGTAGTGTTTACATTACCACTGTTTTCAGTGAGCCTTTATTTTGAAAGTGTAGTGGAAGTTTATTTTGACACTTGGAGCCTGTGTTTCCCGGCTGTAGCTCTGCAGATCGCCGTGTAGACGCTCGAAAAATAGATCTCCAACCTAATTTTGAGCGTAGCGTCGCAGGAAGTTGTTCGTAAGACTGCGCGTTAAGATGTTCCCGGTGTGAACTGTCAGATTGATTAAAACAGAAAGCAGTTCACTGGAGTCTGACTTGACGCTGCTGCTGCTGTTTTGGTGTGACCTGGGGGTAATCCTCATTCTATGCCAGTGGTTCTCAAACTGTGGTATGGTACTATTGAATATTTCTACATATAGCTTTGCGTATTACCATTAAACTTACATTTTGATGTACTACTACTAAGGTTAATAACGCTTCAACATTAGTAATAATAATACTTTGATTTTATGTGATGTTTTTCTTCTTTCACTCTAAGGTCACTCTACTCTTAGGTACATTCCAAATATGGCACAAATAATGAGTTTGCTACAAAATTATCAGACCCAAGGTTGCAGGGGGGGCTCCTGTCGATGGTGGGAAGACCCTGCAGAAACTGAGAACTTTTTGTGGCCCTGCCCTATGCACAAAAAAGTTACTCGAAGCCAAGAAGATAATGCTATGCAGAGATCGTCATACATCGTCATACATAGTATAAAAACTTAGAACACTCCTCCCTCTAGGAGCGCGCTCATTCTGCTGACTGTAACCTTACCTGTGTTTTTACTGAATAAACTTCTGACTTGATTACACTTCTGAATCATCGTCCTCTTTGATGCTTTCACCCAAAATGAACAAATCCTTACAGTACCACTGGTGGAGTCTTTCGCAGTTCAAGTAACAGTTCAGAGCCAGTTTTACGCCTGGTTTAATCCTGGTTTTGTAGCTAACCCCAGCCAGGAAAAGACCAAAGTAAAGAAGTTAGCCGCCATTATAAAAGTAAACCAAACTTTGCCAAGCCTTTGCATTGTGCCGCCATCTGTTATTGTTTTGATTGAGAGCCCTCTTGTGTCCGCCGACGACACGTAGCATTTCCACCGATTACATTTACATAACTTAAAAGTAACATCACGATATATAAAACTATTTTCCAGCGGAGCAGGGTTTGCCCCAGCTGTGTGTGGTTTTATGAATATTCTGTCGGGTCAATGGTGTTAAAATATTCGGAGTCCGGGTGAAGGCAGTGACGCTGAAGATGCGCCGCGCGTCGTTAGAAAAGTCAATTCATTAATGCAGTGCAGTTGTCATTTAGTGTTATTAGAAGCCCGGCTCTTAATTAATGTATGCAAATGAGTGCGAGATCACACCTTTGGAAACTCGGGGAGCGGCTTCCATACGTGCGTGTATGTTAATGAGCGCGTTCGTCTGGGTCCGAGAAGTGTGAAGTGGAGACGGAAGAGGTGGAAGGATTGTGTCTGACAGAGATTTTCACACAAACAGCCAAAAAAAAAAAAAACAGCGATGAGAAAGAGTCAGATAGTATCAGAGCTTATTTTATTTTAAGGTGTCAGAGACTAGAGTAGAAAGTTGGACAACAGGAAGTCTCCGTTTATTTGAAACTTTACAAAAGCTCAGGATTAAAAGGATAATGTTCAGCTGCTTTAACAATTATATCAGTCGTAGGAACGTCGTTTATTTTCTCAGGAGTAACAGGAGTCCTCATTTTGTCGCAATCCAAGACAAAACTAGGATTTAGAAGAGCTAAACTTGAACATAAACTGATCTAAACTGAGAGGACAGAGAGATATGGAAAGTTTGGCCAGAAAAGTGAGCCAAGCAGCAGTATTTGCCACAATGTGCTGTTGGTTCCTGGAGAGGATCGGATAGATGTGCGTTTAGAGGTTACTATGTTTGGTAACCCCAGTTCTATGAGTACTGACTTACTGTTTGAAGCTGATCACCGTCAAACTAAATGTCAGTGGTCCTGGTACGACATCAGGTTGTTAAGTGCAAGTGTAAGAGCAGTGGTTCTCACATGGTGGGTCCCAGAAAGTTTGTCTAGCTGGTTTTAAGCCAAAATATTGCTTTAATTAGATTCAATAGTAAAACAGATTTTAAAATACCTACTTGTCAGATGGTTGTAGTAAAATACAAAATGGGATAATTTAGGAAATGAGTTTGGTTAAAATATAAACTTAAAGCAACACTGGATGTAGCTCCAGTTTTTTAAAAGTTTCAGATGCTGTTTGAAACTTACCACTATCAGAGATAAGAACAACAGGCCCCATGCCCATGTTCACCTAGGGCACCACTGCTATCAACACTGCTGATACACAAAGGCTGAAGACTAAATTCACACTAAATACTGAAAGAAAAAATTTTGCCAACTTGAGTGAACTAACTCTGAAAAGTACATCGGCAAAAACATTTCTTTTACTGGTTCTTTAACAACTCCGGAGCTTCGTCTCCTGCTTTTATATTTTTGTAAAAGTAAAACTGAACCACTCGACCTCTGCAAATTTACAAATGCACTGCATCCAACTTAATTTTCAGCTCTGAGATTAAAGTTAGATTTTCCCACAATTAGCTTTGTATAATTAAACATTGAGTGAATGATTTATTCTAACTGCTCATTGCATTACTTTCTCTCAAAAACAAAAGGACCTAAAAATAAGTCAAGTGAAGCTGTTTTTATTTTTGTTTGTTTTTTTCCAAGTCGAAGACATTTCTCTTTCATCCAAGAGGCTTTGTCTTTTCTGAATTTAATCTGGTGACAGCTGAGTTATATCCTAGGAAGGAGGAGTTTTGACCTGAAATTAAATTCCGTTGGTCTAGAGTGGAAAAAAGAACTTAGCCTGGTCTTGGTCTGTGACAGTCGTTAACGCTCTGATCGTTCTGATATTAATGACCTGAGTAAAACTGGTTTGGTTTATTTTGGTTTGGTTTTAAGAGACTGCTGTAAACAGATGGAAGGTTGTATCTTAGTCCACCATTTCTGTTCAAAGAAGGTTTTTCTTTTTTTGACAAAGATTGCTTCTTTGATCCTCTCTCAGACCGTCCTTTCTCTCCGGCTAAGACGTTGATTTGTCTTGTGCACCTCTTGACTGAGTTAGTCTGGATGACCGAGAGATCGGGATGTAACGATATCCAAATCTCATGGTACAAATTATGATATTAACCTCATGATACGATATTTATTGCGATATTGTGGGGAGGGTCATGGTATTGTGGAAATGCTCACAATAACATATATAAAAATGCCCTGCCAAGCCCTTGGTGCAATAATTAGCGTCGCGGTGTGAACATGAAAAGTTTAATTAGTAATTTTTAGTGTATTATTTACCGTATTTTCCGCACTATAAGGCGCATCGGATTATAAGGCGCACCTTCAATTAATGACCTATTTTAAAACTGTTTTCATATATTGGGCGCACTGTATTATAAGGTGCATCCACTAGATGGCGCTGCGCTAAAGGGAATGTCAATAAAACAGTCAGATAAGTCAGTCAGTCAAACTTTATTAATAGAATACAAACCAGCGTTCTTACAACTCCCTCGTTGAAAACTAGGGATGCACAGATACCACTTTTTTTCAAACCGGTACGAGTACGAGTACTTCCATTTAAGTACGTACCGATACAAGTACTTATATAGGGGTAACTTTATAGTTTATACTGCTGTATCTCATTCATCCCATACCGTGTCGTCTTTTTGCCGTCTATCCCCGCTCTGCGATGCTAAGTTATTTTTACAACAGAGTGGTTTGAACACAGCTAACCATGGCTAAAATTTGCTGAATATGGACATGTTATACCATGTTATATCATTTTAAAGCTTAGATTCTCCTCTATTCAGTTGCTAAAATAATTTTAAAGACAGATTGAGCATCTGGGCATCACCTGCGGAGATTCGCCAAGACATACAGCAGCTAACACAGCAGCTAACACAATTAGCAACGGTACTTCTTATGTTTTATCAGACAACAACTGCTACGCCCCCTGAATACGGTAGCCATAATTAGCCAACATTGATCCATATATAAGGCGCATCGGATTATAAGGTGCACTGTCGGTTTTTGAGAAAATTAAAGGCTTTTAGGTGCGCCTTATAGTGCGGAAAATACGGTACTAACCTTTTGAATCCTCCGCTACAGAAAACAGCTGTGAGTCTTGATATTCACATTTATCTTGCTAACGCTACTGAAAACACTGGGCTCCTCCTCAAAGTTGGAGGCTGTGCACATGCTCGGGAGCAAAGGATCATGGTCTATGTAGTTCTCTCTGCTTTTTATCGCGCAACTGCAACAAAACTATGTATTTTTGCTTGAGGAGAATACTGATTAACCCTGTAGAACCCAGACATAGAAATATTTGTTGGAAAAAAATCATCCGTGCTAAATTTTAGTCAACGAGGATGGGTAAGAATAAAAAATTGTCAGTATTTTTGGTAAGCAGCATTCATGAATTAGTTAATACATTTTAAAAAGAGGTTAATACTGTAACGAGACCATGACGATATCGAGAGACTTTTGCTATCGCGATATTATGATATTGTGATATTGTGATATCACGATATTGCCAATCCATCCTTACTGAGAGGCTTCACAGACATTTCCCCTTTCACTGTTCAGAAAGTGCTGAATTATCCACTTCCTTAGGAGACAACAGCCATAAATTTAATGACAATTGGTGTAAATCTGTCCTCTCTGTAGGTGTGAACACTCTGAACTACTTTAAAACTCTGAGAGACCAACCGAGGACCAGCAAGGAGGTAAATGTCTTGAGAAATATCCCCCACCTTTTTCTTTTTAAAAAACAAAGTGACACCACAGAGGCACACGCGTTACCTCTGGACTCGTTCTGCTGTTTGTCAGGGGACCCCGCTGTACTCTGTCAGCTCTCACATTTTTATCTCACTCCCCAAAAACAAACACACACCACCTCCGTTGACAGGTGCGACGCCGGTTCTACATTTGTGGGTGCATCTAAAAAGCTAATTTTCCCAGCGTCCTTCTGGCCCCGCTGCCCTTCACACGCCGCCATTTCCATAAAGCGCTTCCCCGGGGAGCCAACAATAATAAACAGTTATTAGTAAATGCATTATGTCGGCGCGTCCCTTTTGGCCCCGCTCCTCCTCGAACACGAACCGGACGCTCCCGTTGTGTGACTGACCCACAGAGACACGGCGCTCTCAATCCGTCTGGGAATTGGGCTAATGCTTATAATAACAGCGGCCATTACAGTAAAAGGCTTCAGCCGAGCTCATAACTGCTTTTAGTTATGAAATCCAGTCACACACAGCTTTTTATTTATCTTGTTTGGACGTTTCCATTAAAGCGGGCTAAAGTGGTACGAATTAAAATGCACCGTGTGTTATCGTCAGTGTTTAGTGATACAACGTTCTCAATTAGTGATGTGAGAATGGTGTAATTGGATCCAATGCACTGGCAGTGTTACATATTAAACCCGACTTTAAAAAGCTAAATAAGCATTTTAAGACTTGTGATTATACCAATAGGATTTACATCTTCATTTATTTTTTCATGATTTCCATTTTCCTCTGTGTTGTGTCTTAGTGTTAAATGCACTTATACAGTATTTGATTAAACTTTTGCCATTTTATCATGTTTTTGTAAAGCACTTTGGTCTTCTTTGTGTTGTGTAAGTGCTATATAAATAAACTTGGATTGATTGATTGATGATTGTCCAGACCAAAGTCCAAACTTTTCTCATGGAGGGTCAGGATTTAAAAGTGTAAAAATGACCGAGGGCCAGACAGTGTTATGATGTTTCTGAATATGTAACCCAAATTTAAATGCGGTGTACTTCAAAACAACAGTAATTTCTGTTACAACAATGCACATCAGAGGGCAATCCTTAATGTTAAAGGTCCTCTATTCTGCCAAATTTATTTTTCCTCTCTTTTAACCATGTTATAATGTCCAGAGCTGAAAACGCTTGGTCCCACAGCTCTACATAGACACATGAAACCAGGAAGTTCTCCTGCGCGTTTCTAAAGCTCATACACTGTCACCAGACTCGTTCTGATCATTTCAGCCTTAACCTCCGTCAGCTACGAAGCAGTCAGCTCAGAAATCTACTTTTTGAATTAAGAGTCCCCCCCAAAAAATCTCTTCTACTGTTGATTGCAGCAGCTTTGATCCTTTGCACAAACTTTTACTCTTCTTCTTCTGTTTGTTCTTAAAGGTCCCCTATTCTGCTAAATCAACTTTTTTGAGCTGTTAACCATGTTATAATGTTGTTTCCACCTCAAAAACAGACCTGGAGTAGTATTCTGTTTAAGTAATCCTGTATGCTGAGGCGCTGCCCTTCTCCAGAGCTGAAAACGCTCGGTCTCACAGCTCTACATAGACACATGAAACCAGGAAGTGCTCCTGTGCGTTTCTAAAGCCCATACACTGTCACCAGACTCGTTCTGATCATTTCAGCCTTAAACCTCCGTCACTACGAAGCATCAGCTCAGAAATCTATCTGTTAGCCTCATGTTGCTAATAGCCATGCTAAATAGCCATTTCATGCTATGGCTAGGCCCCAGCGTTGCGACACCAAGTGTTCTCTGCAAAGTCAAAGTATGTACATTCATTTAAGTTAAAAAAAACATGCAAAGAAGTCCAACATTATTTCAGAAAGCCTGAAGAAAGCATCATATGTCCTTTTTAAATAATTTTCTATAATATGAGATAGTGATAATATTGCCAGGTGCCACGATTGGTCCCTGGACCTCACATTGGACAACCCTATTCTAGACAGAAAACATGCTGCAGTGGCTAGAAGTGAATTTTGTGCAAATGAAAATAATCCAACAATTTAAAATGCCAGGTATTATTCAGCTCAACTCCTGCACAAACTGGACTTTATTGGAAAGCAGATTATTGAAATGCTGCAGTTCGAAAAGTGTTGGGATTCATTCCAAGACTAAAATAGCAAATAAATGCACTATTATATCTGCAGATTTTTAAACATTTTGCAGAGAGTGTGAGACAGTGGTTTAATGAGGTGACGCTTGATAATATTACTGCATATTCCCAGGTAATTGGTCCATGCTAATGCACAGGGAGCACAGCATGTTCCTCAAGTGACAGATGACTAACAGCATTTCCACAAATGCACTCAGTCACTGTCATTATTTTACACTATTTTCAGAAACATGATGGCTAAGTGGTTAGTACAGACAGCACAAAGGTCCCGGGATCGATTCCCAGACGGAGTTGGGCCTGTACCTGTGGAGTATTGCATGTTCTCTGGATGGGTTAGTCCTCCAGCTAAAGGTTCATGATCAGGATCCTGGCTCAGGTCTGGAGAAAGGTCCAGCTCCTGGCTCCAGTTGCATTGATGAAAAAGTCAAATATGCAGAAAATAAATGTCCCTACAATGAAGTATACTTTACCCCCAAACTATATTCCCCACAAAAACCCACATCTTGAGAGCCATACAAATTAATCCCACCCAGTTTCTGTGAAATATCCAATGTTAGTGCTACAAATGTGTCTGACTCACTGGCATTGCATACTTGGGCAAGACACTTCACTGCACCTTACCTATGAATGAATGTGTCAGTGTGACTGTGTTTGCTGGTGGTCAGAGAGGCCAGAAGCACAGATTGGCAGCCACGCTTCTGTCAGTCTGCCCCAGGGCAGCTGTAGTTACAGAAGTAGCTCACCACCATCGAATGTGACTGAGGAGAGAAGGATGAATGGACTCATGTAAAGCACTTTGAGAAGTTTGTAAAACCCAAAATAAATCTGATCCATTATTATCATTATTATTATTATTATTGGTCTAATGTTCATATACTGTATGAACAATTAAAATGCATGCTCCTTATAACATTGTTTTAATGATCAGCTAGAGCAGTGACCCCCATTTTATCAGATGATACTGCTGACGGCCTCCCTGACTCTTTTTAGTTTATTTGGTAAATTTCACTGCATAACAAAGACAATACAGAAGTATTATTAATCTATTTTCAACAATTTCTAAACATTTTCTGTGACCTAGTGCAGCATGAACTAGTCTCTCTTGCATTATCATTTAGCCTTAGCTTGGACTTCTTTTTCAAGAGGCCCTCGCGACCCACTGTGACGCTTTGGCGACCCCTAGTGGAAGTCCCGACCCCCAGGTTGAAAATAACCACACTGTTCAAGAAGGTGGTGTGAATCCTCTTCTGTAGGAAGTGCAGATGCTTTACCAACTGAGCTATACTAGCCCCAATTTGCTCCTAAAAATCGGAGTATAAGTTTCACTCTCCAAAAAATGCATAATGAAGAAGAAAAAAATGTATATAAGTCTCACTGGACTATAAGTCGCATTTTTTGGGGGGAAATGTATTTTACAAATCCGACACCAAGAACAGACATTTCATGTTGAAAGGCAAGTTATAGTAATAATAGAATAGAGAACAACAGCTGAATAGGTGTGCGCTATGCTAACGTAACACATTGATGGTTATTCAGCTACATGAAGCATAAACAACGAACTGAATAGGTGTCTCGTATGTTAACGTAATATATTAACAGTTATTCACATTACTATAGCATAAAGAACATAATATAACAAGTTCACCAAACTCACCATCTCACTCCTAATCGCTAAATCCTTTAAATTCTTCATCCTCGGATGTCGCTTCTGAACAACTCCGCCAACTCCGGAGGTAGACGAAGCGCCGCTTCCTCCTCTGCGTGGCTGTCGTCAGACTCAGCATCAGTTCCATTTCCAATTATTCCGCTCTTTCTCAGTTGTCTTTATAGCCTAAGTTGTTAGTGGTAATGTTTACATTTTAAATTGTCAGTGGTACAGGTGCAGCAGATGCTGGTACACAAGCCTAGAGCGCCCTCTAACCAACACCTGAAATATTTTAATATATAAGTCACACCTGAGTAATACGTCGCACTCCTAGCCAGGACTATGGAAAAAAGTGCTGACTTATAGTGTGGAAAAATACAGTATATATAGGTTTATGTCAAGTTTGCTGGTGCTGACCTAGCGCCTTAAGGTCTTAAAAACAGTTTAAGTGTTCATGGTAGAAGCTGCCCTCTTGGCCAGGTCACTCTTGAAAAAGAGATTTTTAATCTCAATGAGTTTTTTTTTACCTGGTTAAATAAAGGAATAATAAAAAAGAAGCTCTCCAGCTGCCAAAACGCACTGTATCTGAGGACTGAAGAGTAAAAGCCAAATGAGAAAAGATGAAGAGGGAACAGCCAGCTCTTACAAATGAATATACTCAGAGAGACAGGGAGGCGGGGCGGTCTAATTTCTACTGTATACTGGGAGCAGGCTAATTACTGGAGAGCGGGTCTGAAGGCACAAGCTGCTCCTGTCAGAGAGGACACAGCCACTTATTAGGCATCAAAGTGCATTCATACGAGAGCACAAAGACACGGGGGGAGGGAGTCGCAGGGGGACAGGTCCTGGTGTAAAATGGGGCAAGCGCGGGCTAATGAATGGACTGAAGAGGTGCATTATGGGACACTCTTGAGGTCTGAGCCGGGGCAGAGCAGAGGTGGAAGAGGACGACCCGCTTTGATGGTGTTCAGAAGAAGACGAGACGGAGGAACGGAGACAGGATGAATGACAGCATTGTGTTTTAATCTTCATAATGTGAAAGGGCTTTAGAGCCGACTGTGGCAGAACTCTGCGTAAATGTGGACTTTTTTCTTTTCCTTCCACAGCAAACCTCCTACTGTACAGTGAGGCACATATTGATTTGGCATAGATTTTTGCGCCGGATGCCATTCCCTGTCCATTTGTCCCTTTACCATGTATACAAGCTTAATCAGTTGAAGAGTATGGAGATTAATAGTACGTTTTTTCCCTTTGTTATTTATTTATTTTTAATTTATTTTCATTTATTTATTTATTTATTAGTTTATTTGACAGGGACAAGTGTGCAAATACATTAAAGATGCTTTACAGCAGATTATAGCTGAAGCTAGTTTCCATCTGTAGTCCCTGAGCAGGTGAGAAATACCACATAAGCAAATACAATACAAGCAATATAAACAAAACACATTCCACACGCTGTGACTATGAATTATTACACAATAAAATTATACATTAAAATCTCACTAAGACCACATCATACCTGTTACAATTCTTAATGCTGACACTGCTGATTTTCCAATAGTAATTTCTTGACATTAAATGAAAAGTTTTTCATGTCAGAGGAAAGTTTCAGACTCTGTGGGAGTTTATTCCATTCTTTAATGGCTTTGAAGGAGAAAGCTGTCTGTGAGAAAGCAGAACTCCGCTTAGGTAATCTGCAGTTCATTTCGACTTGTGGACCTTAATTTAACATTTAATTAACCAGGTAGGTGAATACAAACATGTTTCTAATTACAACAATGGCCTGACAGGAAAGGGAAGGGGAAGAACAGACAGTACTGTGTGTTAAAGCCGGGAAATCTCTTCAGGCGTTCTGCAGCCAAACGCAGGGAATGGTCCAAGTGTTTCAGTATAAAGCTATTTTCAACAGTAAAACAATGGAGCGATTTAGGATGCTCGAATAATTTACGCTCGGGTTAGCATTCACACAAAGGTAGGTTCTCAATTTCTACAGCATCCATTTCCAATTTTCCATTCCTGTTTTAATTCCCAGCTCTGCAGCCTTCAGCGCCTTTTTAAGTCCTCTGTACGGTGGCCCCTAGGTTTATGTACAGTTAAAAACTACACCTTTACCCACTTTTAGATTTAAATTCACAAAACACAAATACAAATCAAGTTGCTAACGAAAAGGGAATGTCCCGATCACCTGAAGTGAGGGGACCGGTCGATCAGAATTGTGCCGGTGTTCCTGCTTTTCCTCTATCAGTGAACAAAAAAAGTGGAGTGTTTGAAAAATCTTTTGCTTGTTGTGTCAACGGATTAAAAAAAAACACAAAAAGGACAACTAAAAAGGCCAGTCAGAGATTGTTTATGATCAGAAAACTGCGAGGCTTTGGTGTCAGTCCACATGTTCTTGAGAAAGTCTGATTGAAAGTGTTTTAATCTTCAATATTACTGTCTGGTTTGGTTTTTTAACTGTGGCTGATAAGAACAAGATGAACAGGATTTGTCAAAAATGGACCTACTTTATCAGACTGCTGCGTTCAGGACGGCTACATCTATTTCCATTTAGTTTAATGCCTTCTGAACGCCTTTAGCAACTCAGAAAGTCTATAAAGGGTCATTTGTCCCTAATGCAGTCAGTTTACTAAACAAGCACTGCTGAAGAATTAAGCAGCACATTTTTTTTTTTTCAAATGCTTAAATTAATGGTGTTTTTCTGTACCATTGTCTTTAGTATTTGTATACTGCAACCATGTCTTGAGTTTATTGTATTGCACTGTATTTGTTGTACTGTGTGACTGATGGTGAACCTGAGACACAGTTAAATGTAAAGTTAAAGTTCAACAATATTATTAAGTCCTCAACTCCACGAGCATTTCACCTGGAGACCGCTTCTTTTTCTTCCAGTACTTTACATTTAAAACTTGATTTGTATTTGTGTTTGTTTCCTGAATTTGTAAAAAAGTGTTGTATGAATTTGTTAAAGTTACACTGTGTAACTTTTCTCCTAAATATGTGGGGCATACTGACTTGTTTTTGTGATTTTTTGAGCGATTATAAGGCCTGAGGCGTGATCTGTTGCTCCGAGCGGGGCTTCTGTACTGAGAAACCGCCCTCGCAACTTGGCCGGGAGCGCTCCGCTGTTGAGGAAGAGTCATGTGACAGGAAACGACTTGCTTTACGGCATTCCCTTCTGCTCTTATACCTGAGGTGCAGTATAACCATGAAGCTACTTTTAGCAGTTGTTATTTTCGCCAGTTCGTCAGGGCCGAAGGACACAAGAAGATGAAGACAATGTCGGACGAGGCAAGAAAAAGAAAATGTGAAAGGGACCGCACCAGATCACAGACAAGAGTCAACATCGGACAGACTTTTGCTCGCTGGCGTCAGATGAGAGACAGAGAAGGCTGCAAATCAGATCACGTTTTTGCTTCTTTACTGTTGGACAGGTAAATTAGCCTCTTTATTTTTTCTTTAGAACGTGCTTTTTCATACAGTTATTAGTTGTTTTTACTGCGACCATTGCGCGATAAGCTAACGCTAGCGCTAACTCTATAGAAGATCCAATCTGCGGCCACACAAGTGGCTACAGAAGTTTATACAGTAAATATGAATGCACTCTCTAGTCCCATTGTTAGTTTGACGTAACGCACGCTCGCACAGTTTCAGAAGGAGGAGGGGCTCCTAGTGTTTACGTTTTGCGACAGTGCAGTGGCACCTGTGGCCTCTAGAGGCGCAAGACCGGGAATCTTACACAGTGTAACTTTAATGTGTTTAGTTTTTAACTTTGAATATGTTTTGCACATCATCCATCTACAGATATATTTTTTTCTTGTGTACTTTGCTGGATTTATTTTCTGACAGTCAGTGTTGTGACTTCTGTTAATGTCCAGGTGCTCATTTTCCTCTGCCCTGCACCATGGACACTTTTTAAAACTGTTCTTAAATGTTTGTTTCGGTGTTGCCAAAATTATATACAGTATTTAAGTGAATGCTATGTAGAGATGCAGGGTTAGTACTGTCTATGTTGTGAGTATTGTACAGGTAAAAGCACTGAGAGAGGACATCCCGGGAACAGGTTTTATGCAGTTGTTTGTCAGGTTTGCAGTAAATCTTCACTCACCAGCGACTATGAAGTTTGCAGACCAACATTTGCTGTTTTTTTAGTGGGAAGCGCTTCATAAACTGCTGCTGCTATTGTTGCACCGGGAACCAGAGCCACCTCAGACCAGACCCAGACCCAGGCTCAGACCCAGGCTCAGACCCAGGCTCAGACCCAGGCTCAAACCAGACCCAGGCTCAGACCCAGGCTCAGACCCAGGCTCAGACCAGACCCAGGCTCAGACCCAGGCTCAGACCCAGGCTCAGACCAGACCCAGGCTCAGACCAGACCCAGGCTCAGACCCAGGCTCAGACCAGACCCAGGCTCAGACCCAGGCTCAAACCAGACCCAGGCTCAGACCCAGGCTCAGACCAGACCCAGGCTCAGACCCAGACCCAGACCCAGGCTCAAACCAGACCCAGGCTCAGACCCAGACCCAGGCTCAGACCCAGACCCAGGCTCAGACCCAGGCTCAAACCAGACCCAGGCTCAGACCCAGGCTCAGACCAGACCCAGGCTCAGACCCAGACCCAGACCCAGGCTCAAACCAGACCCAGGCTCAGACCCAGACCCAGGCTCAGACCCAGACCCAGGCTCAGACCAGACCCATGCTCAGACCCAGGCTCAGACCCAGGCTCAGACCAGACCCAGGCTCAGACCAGACCCAGGCTCAGACCAGACCCATGCTCAGACCCAGGCTCAGACCCAGGCTCAGACCCAGGCTCAGACCAGACCCAGGCTCAGACCCAGACCCAGGCTCAGACCAGACCCAGGCTCAGACCAGACCCATGCTCAGACCCAGGCTCAGACCCAGGCTCAGACCCAGGCTCAGACCAGACCCAGGCTCAGACCAGACCCAGGCTCAGACCCAGGCTCAGGCCCAGGCTCAGACCAGACCCTGGCTCAGACCAGACCCAGGCTCAGACCCAGGCTCAGACCCAGGCTCAGACCCAGGCTCAGACCAGACCCAGGCTCAGACCAGACCCAGGCTCAGACCCAGGCTCAGACCCAGGCTCAGACCAGACCCATGCTCAGACCCAGGCTCAGGCCCAGGCTCAGACCAGACCCAGGCTCAGACCCAGGCTCAGACCAGACCCAGGCTCAGACCCAGGCTCAGACCAGACCCAGGCTCAGACCCAGACCCAGGCTCAGACCCAGGCTCAGACCAGACCCAGGCTCAGACCAGACCCAGGCTCAGACCCAGGCTCAGACCAGACCCAGGCTCAGACCAGACCCACGCTCAGACCAGACCCAGGCTCAGACCCAGGCTCAGACCAGACCCAGGCTCAGACCAGACCCGGGCTCAGACCAGACCCATGCTCAGACCAGACCCAGGCTCAGACCAGACCCAGGCTCAGACCCAGGCTCAGACCAGACCCAGGCTCAGACCAGACCCAGGCTCAGACCCAGGCTCAGACCAGACCCAGGCTCAGACCCAGGCTCAGACCAGACCCAGGCTCAGACCCAGGCCCAGGCTCAGACCAGACCCAGGCTCAGACCAGACCCAGGCTCAGACCCAGGCTCAGACCAGACCCAGGCTCAGACCCAGGCTCAGACCAGACCCAGGCTCAGACCCAGGCTCAGACCAGACCCAGGCTCAGACCCAGACCCAGGCTCAGACCCAGGCTCAGACCAGACCCAGGCTCAGACCAGACCCAGGCTCAGACCCAGGCTCAGACCCAGGCTCAGACCAGACCCAGGCTCAGACCAGACCCACGCTCAGACCAGACCCAGGCTCAGACCCAGGCTCAGACCAGACCCAGGCTCAGACCAGACCCACGCTCAGACCAGACCCAGGCTCAGACCAGACCCAGGCTCAGACCAGACCCAGGCTCAGACCCAGGCTCAGACCAGACCCAGGCTCAGACCCAGGCTCAGACCAGACCCAGGCTCAGACCCAGGCTCAGGCTCAGACCCAGGCTCAGACCCAGGCTCAGACCAGACCCAGGCTCAGACCAGACCCAGGCTCAGACCCAGGCTCAGACCAGACCCAGGCTCAGACCCAGGCTCAGGCTCAGACCCAGGCTCAGACCCAGGCTCAGACCAGACCCAGGCTCAGACCAGACCCAGACCCAGGCTCAGGCTCAGACCCAGGCTCAGACCCAGACCCAGGCTCAGACCAGACCCAGGCTCAGACCCAGGCTCAGACCCAGGCTCAGACCAGACCCAGGCTCAGACCAGACCCAGGCTCAAACCCAGGCTCAGACCAGACCCATGCTCAGACCAGACCCAGGCTCAGACCAGACCCAGGCTCAGACCCAGGCTCAGACCAGACCCAGGCTCAGACCAGACCCAGGCTCAGACCCAGGCTCAGACCAGACCCAGGCTCAGACCAGACCCAGGCTCAGACCCAGGCTCAGACCAGACCCAGGCTCAGACCAGACCCAGGCTCAGACCAGACCCAGGCTCAGACCCAGGCTCAGACCCAGGCTCAGACCCAGACCCAGGCTCAGACCCAGACCCAGACCCAGGCTCAGACCCAGACCCAGGCTCAGACCCAGGCTCAGACCAGACCCAGGCTCAGACCCAGACCCAGGCTCAGACCCAGGCTCAGACCCAGACTCAGACCCAGACCCAGACCCAGGCTCAGACCCAGACCCAGGCTCAGACCCAGGCTCAGACCAGACCCAGGCTCAGACCCAGACCCAGACCCAGTCTCAGGCCAGACCACACAGCCCTGAGGAGGTTATTAAAGAGGAGAGACAGAGCCCTGAGAAAGGAATGCGGACACAAAATTACAGCGTGGACAGAGGCAGGGACACAGCATTTTTACCACTGACACACATTCAGTTTACAATTATTCAGTGTGAAATTTGATCAAAACACTTTTTGAACTATAAGCTCTGACATCTACGGAAGTGTATTGCGTTCACCTGGAAAAAAAAGTTTCTGTTTTTACGAGTAAAATTAGTTCTGTTTTTACGAGAAAAGTTCTGCTTTTATGCTCATAAAAACAGAACTAAATTAAATTCATGTCTATCACAATCTGTAAACGTTTAGCTCATATTGAAGAGTTGCTAGCTACAGAAAGGGCATAAATGTCCCAACTACTTCGTTTAATATGGTCTTATTTTACTATAGGAGAAGAGAAAGAGCGCCTCTCGGAGAACTGTGGTATCGTGTTAATCGCCCGCCCCACAAAAATCAAGAAATCCGTCTCTAGCTTGTTGTTTGGCTCTAACTGCGATGTGGCACTTTCTCACAAGACTCTAGACCAGGGCTATAAACCTTTTTCACACTTCCACAACCGGAAGTTGTTTCGTGATACCTTCAGTAGCAGTTCCATGTGGCATAAAATCCCCAAAATAGCCCCAAAAACCCCCAAAATAATAAACATTTTTGCTCTGACAACTACCAGCCCCTTGACTATTTTATACTTCGCAGATGCAGAGACAAAAGATACAGTTTATTACAGAAGATTATTTAGAATAGATTTAAAAATTTAACATGTTTTTCTTCACAAAACATCACCATCGATTTCACTGTGAGTCAGAATTGTCAGTAAATATATAAACAACAGGTCAGGTTAACAGACCTGAACACTGCTCTGTTTACCTGCTGCTGTTTGCTTACTTTCCTCGATAATTGTGAACAAATTCTCCATGAAAAATTTTGTAGCCTTTGTCCGGCTTATTTGTGGTGTCTTTGCCTTTGTAACTTTTACTAATGCTGCAAACGTGAAATGTAATAAGCTTGTTGAAAGAGCTAACCAGAAATGGGATGACACGATGAGTAAGTTCCATTTTTTTTTTTTTTTTGGTGTAAAACACGTAAAAAACTGGACCAGCACATCTACCCAAAAACAAATAATCAATCGTTCCATCGTACAAGTACTTGGGTGTATGGATCGATGATAAGCTTACATTTAGTCTACATATCACCACTTTAATAAAAAAGCTCAAAGTGAAGGTCGGCTTCTATTTCAGACACAGATCTTGTTTTACTTTCAGTGCTAAGAAAAAACTTGTGATGTCTGTGATTATGGTGACACCTTGTATTTGCATGCAGCCTCATCCATTTTACATAAACTTGATTGAGTGTATCATGCATCTTTACGATTTATAACAAATGCAAAGTCCCTCGCTCACCACTGCACTCTTTATGATCTGGAAGGTTGGACGTCACTGAGCACTCGCAGAAACAACACTGGTGTATTTGCATCTATAAAGCAATATTGGGAAAACTTCCAGGAGATCTCTGTAACCTCCTCTGTGTTGGCTCCAGGAGTTACCAGCTCCGCTCCTCAATTGGTTGCTTTTCAATGTTCCCCGGTCACTCTCAGAGTTGGGGAAAACAGCCTTTTCCTACTCTGCACCATGGACATGGAACACTTTACAAAGAGATATTAAATTGGAATCACTCATTTCAGTGGATAAATTTAAGGTAATCATAAAGAGTGTGGTGAAGGAGATGTGTGCTTGTTTTTCTTGAGAGGCTCACTATGTTTTTAAATAGTTGCTCTAATTTCTCAATGTGTTTAACCTGCTGTTAAGCTCTGAGGCCTTTTTTCTGAAAATTCTATATCTACATTTATTAAGGTTTTACTTAGCATTTACTAGGTGTACATAGCTAACCTTGGTAGCAAATTAATTGGTGGACTTTGGGGATTACTGTAGAAGAGAAATAATATTAATAAATTATATTGTTTGACCATAAATTGAGGTTGAAATGGATTATTCTAATTTCCGCCTGAAAAAAAAAACACATTTGCCTCCAAAAAAGCCTTTTTCCTTCCTGTAGTGAAGCAAATAACAACATAAATTGAAAATTTCACATATCTTGGTCTACTGCAGCAAAATTTGTGCCAAATAAACAAAGTAATGGAAAGATATACATGTTTTATTTTTAAAAAATCCAGGCGTAATCCAACTGTTGAATAGAATTTGAAGTAGATAGTTTTGTTGCCATGAATTGTCCGAACACGAGGATGTCAAACATGTGTGTGTCAGCCGTTGTATCTCTCCGCTATGGTCCCAACAAGCGGACGCAAGGGGGCGGAGCCCCGTCCGGCTCTGTTCGGGTTTAAGACGTTAAAGTTGCTGTATTTGTTGTCTTGATGACTGTATTGGCTGCTACCTTGGCCAGGTCTCTCTTGTAAAAGAGATTCTGAATCTCAATGGGACTTCCTGGTTAAATAAAGGTATAAATAAATAAATAATCATTTAATACCCACTAAACTGTAAATACAGCAATTTGCAACACTTTGTGGCACTAAAACCAGCAGTACAGGGGAATGTACACGCCCTCCTCTAGACTTCTGTGACATGGGTCAGTGCTGTATTCATCCCACAACAACTCAATTAACCATCACAGGACTCCCACACTGTTTATTTAAAGTAAATAGTTCATTTTAACAGGGGAGAACTTAGCAGCCTCTACAGTTTGAGCACATATTCTTACACTGACATGGGTTTCTTTCTACATTTAGACTCTGGAAATGCAGAAACAATGACTGCTGAAGCTACTGTACTGCCTGATGACAACAGGACTAAAGAAAGTGTGGGAAAGGACAGAGTTTCCCAGTTCCAGCCCAAAGCTGAGCAGTGTTTATTAAAGAGGAGCCTGCAGCCCTCGCCACGGCCGACACTGGGAACGCTCTGCTGCAGATTACAGTGGGGACAGGCGGCGGAAAAGGTACTTATTTGTGTCTGTTTGTGTATCTGTGTTAGATTTATGTGGACGGCTCAGCGCCTGATGATAGAGGTGATGTTTGGATGCAGAGCTGCTGTAAATGTAAGGGAGCGGACGGACATGCACTAAATCATACGTTTGAGACGCTCGGTTTGCGCTGCTCAAAGAGAAAGTTCATGTTTTTATCACAGACAGAGATGTGTGTTTGTCAGAGAGACGGTTTGTTACAGGAGTCTTCAGTATACGTGTGGACAGTCTGTGTATGTACAAACATAAGTTTCTGCAACAGCCACAAAAAACTTCTACCATATTTTCCAGACTATAAGTCGCTCCAGGAGTATAAGTCGCACTCGCCAAAAAATGCATAATGAAGAAGAAAAAAACGTATATAAGTCACACTGGACTATAAGTCGTATTTTTGGGGGAAATTTATTTTACAAAATCCGACACCAAGAACAGATATTTCATGTTGAAAGGCAAGTTATAGTAATAATAGAATAGAGAACAACAGCTGAATAGGTGTGCGCTACTGCTAACGTAACACATTGATGGTTATTCAGCTACATGAAGCATAAACAACGAACTGAATAGGTGTCTCGTATGTTAACGTAATATATTAACATAATAGTATAGTTATTCACATAACTATAGCATAAAGAACATAATATAACAAGTTCACCAAACTCACCATCTCACTCCTAATCGCTAAATCCTTTAAATTCTTCATCCTCGGTGTCACTTCTGAACAACTCCGCCAACTCCGGAGGTAGACGAAGCGCCGCCGCAGGGTACAGCCTCGACAGTACTGCCTTATTTTTTATTAGGTTGTGTATTTATGATAAAGTTTTTTGAGTTTTGAGGTCTGCTGTTGCTGCGTTTTTACTTTTTACTACTGAATAAAGCCCTGCCTTTAGTTAGGGGTGTGTGTTTAAATTAAAAAAGTCAAAATCTGTCCTTTATATTTTTATGCTTAATTATAGTTGTGTTTATCTGCTGTGTGTAGTAGAGTGGTTCTGTGAGTGAGTCAGGTCATTGGGTAGTTTCAAAGCCTCGGAAATTTCGAATTCTTCATTACAATCCATGTATTTATATGTATGAGTACTCAACACAACTCATTTGTCAAAACTGGGCTAAATTTGGCTGAAATATAAAAGATATAGGAGGTAAAATGACGAGGCTGAGAGCTCTGCCGCTGTGCCTTCTCCACTATATTCTGTTTTATTTTTTTTATATTTCTGGTAGAGCAGAGCAGGTCGATTCTCTTGACACTGACACTGTCTCTCTGCTCTTTCTTTCTCTCTCCAAATATTATGAATATCCACCCATACAAATACAGCAATGCACTATAAACGTTTTTTTTTGTTGTTGTCTTTCTTACACAAGTAGCGTTTCTCATTGTCTCATCACATTGCATTGGTGAGGTTACAACAATGCCTCCCGTACAGTCCAGACCTTAACTTAATTACATCTATGTTGAATACATAATTATGTCTAAATGACCCCCTGTGACGGCCAATCGTAAAGTTTTAATGCACCATCTGCTAACATGCTCCTAATATCATAATATCATAACACCGCAGTTCTGTCTGTTCCACAAACAAACCGCAGCCTACGTTTACCACAACAACAACAACAGTTCCTCATAAATGAGCTCTCGCCTCTCTCTCTCTGTCTCTGTTGGAGCGTTTAAACGTCGGGGTCAGCTGCGTATTAGCGAAAGGTGAGGCCAAACACACCAGATTATGGCTGAATTAGCTAATTATCATCATTTCCAGCCGCAAACAGCTAACAGTGTAATGGGGCTTGTCAGGGTTTTTATTGTTATGTTTGTCTGAGCTAATCTTCGACCCCTGACCCGACCCCTGAAACACATCGCCCATCCATTAAGAACCATTATGGAAATACGCACATTTTTATTTTTTATACAAGCGTTCGCACCAGAAGTTGTATTTTAAAACCGAGAGGAGAAGAAGAAAAGGTTGTTATCGGAGGTTAGAGCGAGTTGTGAAGGAAGGACCTATTACATGCAAAGCTTTCAGAGGAAAATTGGAAGCGTCTACGTTTTAAAGACGACATGCTAATTCATGTCAAAAAGGCTTTTAGTGAAGAGGACAGAGGGAAAGGTGTGTTGCATTCACAGACTGACTCGCACTCAAATATTGATGTCAGGGGCTGGCTTTGTCAGACTGAAGCAACGTGCAGGAAAAACAAATGTGAAATATACAAGCCAGGCAGCCGTTTAGTGGGACTCATTGTGCATCCGTTCAATTAAAATCATTAGCACTGAGGTTCTTCTTTATACTTGCACCAGACACTTTATTAGAGACACATTTTCAGCTGCATCCAATCTTATGACAGTAAGTTTATATCAAATCAAACAGAAATTGAGCTTGTTTTTTTGTATTTAAAGAAGTTTCTCCGCACCCAACAGCAAACTGTGATAGGAGTCACTGACAAAACAAAACGAAAGGGTTTATACTCCGCAGAATGTCAAAAATGTCCTCTCTTTCTCCCCTGTTATAATGTTCCCTCACCAAAAACAAACCTGGAGTTGTTTTTTGTTTCATTCACGTCTGTTTGAGTGATCCTGTTTTCTCTGGCGCTGAGTTTCTGAGAGCTCAGAACGCTCGGTTGCACGAACAAGCCCTCTACATCCAGTCTGCTCTCATTCATTTATCTAAAAAAACATGTACAGCTCTGTTTCCATTGATTCCTCACAGACATTTCTCCATTTTGTAGTAAAATGGCGTCAGACAAAAAGTTCAAGGAAGTGAAGTGCTCTTTTTCTTTGATTATATGTTCAAATGACCGTAACAGCTATGCCCTCTGCTGGTCTCTTCACCTGTTTCTTTAGTTATTGTAATTATTGGAAGCACATTATTTTAGTCACGTTTTTAAAGGCACCCCCTATACTCATATATGCTGACAATTCAAAAAGATATATGAGAAAAGAAATTTTATACTTGTAATTTTTTATTTAAACACATATTTTACAAAAAAATTGAATATGCTTTAAAAGGGAAATATGAAATAAAAATAATAAAAAAATAAAATAATAACATTCCAATTACACTTAGTTGTTTTGTTTGTATGTTTTATAGTCAAATTAAACTTATAATATTCCCAAACTCACTGTAAATAAAGAAACTTTTTAATAATTAAAAAAACCCTCTTTGAAACAAGCTATTATGTATGTATTATCTATGTAACAAAATAGAGTATTCAAATATTTTTAGCAATTTTTATAGCTTTTCATGAGTCAGAAATCATACATTTCAACAAATAAAAATGAAAAGATCGCAAATATTTTCAATTGTCAAAGAAGTAAATTAAGACATAGCTCCACGTAACCCCTAGGCGGCCCCGTACCCCTGGTTGGGAAACACTGGTCTAGAGGACTGGTTTAAAAATACAAATAAAAGCAGATATAGATCCTTTAATGATGTGTTTTAGGCGTTATTATGAAGCTCCCATTGGCTGATGGTCTACACTACACAACTCAATATTTAACTAATGGCTGCAGGAGATGTGTCTGCTCCAACATGGGCTGCGTCTGCTCACACAGAGAAACAACACAACTGCATACAAAAAGTAAAACATGAATGGAATAAAAGAAAAGAAAAGTGAAAAGCGGATGGAAATGGTTAACAAGGCAGAGATAATTTTCCAAATTTTAAACATTTAAATTAAGTTTATTAGTTTTATCTTATTTTATTTTTTTTGTCAACTTCTTTTAAATTAATATTTTATGTATTGTAATATAATTAAGAAACTTGTATTTTGTGTACAGTATTTCACCATTTACTGTTTTTGTAATGTATGTTTTTGTTTTCTGAATTTGTTAATTTTGCTTGAAATTTTTTATTTTTTTTGTATGTTTGTTTTTGTTTGAGGGAGGGGAGGGATGGGTCTTGGCATTGTATCAGCAATGATGTTCTTGTTATTATTGGAAATAAAAAAAAAGAGATAATTTCCCATCAGCATAGGGCAGGAGTGACCAAACTATGGCCCACAGACCAGGTCGTATGTTATAAAGGTAAAAAGCTTCATGAGTGTTTTAAGAAGTACTTATTATAAGCATAGAAGCTACGTCAATGAGCATTTCTCCTCCGATAATTACTAGACATCCATAGCTCTATAACAAACATTTCTGTGACATGGACCTCGCATTAAGGAAGAAAAATATGGAAATTAGTGGTTGGTAGTGCCAAAAAAATATTTCAGCCATATCATGTGCAGGTCCCAAGCCCCGATAAACATGGGCTTGAGGAAAGGAATCGAAAATAAAACCAATGAATGATTTAGTGTGGAGACCCCTGAAAGAAACAAAAGTTAAAATGGAACTTTCTTTTTTAGTGAAATCATCAACGCGTATGAAGCCCCAGGAGGTACATACGACAAAAAAGGTTGGTGACCTCTGCTATATTTTATCTCATTCTAGTTGTGTTCCTCTTTAATGACAGTAAACACAAGAGTGAGTTTGAATTTTGAGGAAAGCCCTTCATTTTCCCCCTGACCAGAGCCTAAAATAACAGGCCTGTAATGACAGTGTTATCACGTCTTCCTCTCGGTTTTCAACACAACTCTTCAGCGTCTATCTACCCCTCCTGCAGATACTGTCTCTGTAATAACATGCTCAAACTGTAATTCTCACTAAAAGCTGGATATAGCTGTGTGTTTAGATGTTTTCAGTCACTAAGTCTGAGTTTTTACTCCTTAGATTGAAGTAGGATTGTATTTCTGAGGAACTGGACCTCAGCTAAATATACAAAATGAAAGAGGAGCCGTAAATGACAGAGATACTTCAAGGATAGGCTGTAGTTTCTTACATCACTTATGTCATCCCACAGTGAGACTCTTTGCATTTTGTTGGAGAAATATACAGTACACTTGAGGCTCTGACTCTATAGAAGCATAGGTGGAAAATATGACTACTTGTGGAGTTCAAGTATCTTATCAAGGGTCTTGTTCGCGAGTGAGGGAAGGATGGAGCTGAGACTGAGAGGAGGATCGGTGCAGCGTCTGCAGTAATGTGCTCGTTGTATCGGTCTATTGTGGTGAAGAAGGAGTTGAGTTGAAAGGCAAAGCTTTTGATTTACAGTCGATCTATGACTTCTACTCTCTTCTGTGGTCATCAGCTTTGGGTGATGACCAAAAGGACAAGATCCCGGATAAAGAACTGACTTTCCTCCGCAGGGTGGCTGGGCGCTCCCTTAAGCTGGGGACACACTACACGATTTTCTCAGTCGTTACAGATTCTGAAAAGACTAGGAGCACACACTAACGACTGGTTTCAGCAAATTTAGTTCTGATGACTGAAAGACTGGGCCTCACACACTACAAGATCTGTAACTGCAACTGACGCCAAACAAACGCAGCAAACTCTGACGGGGAACTCGCGGGAACTAAATGGTAAACAAACATGGACGATACCTGGGTCACTGTTGCCGTTGTGTGCGTAGCTATCTGTTTGGAAAAAGGGAAAGAAAAACGGCTATGTATCTAGTTTCGCTTGGGTAGCGCTAAACTTTCTTCGGTGTTTGCCATGATTGTTTATGTTTTCTTCTTCTTCAAATTTCCGCTTATATTTTCCCACCGCTTCCTGTTTCTTCGTCTGCGTCCTGGCGCTATTTCCTGTGTCCCATCAACTGTTTTCCATCAGCCGCTGGACTCCATGAATTCCCAGTTGGATGTAAACAGCCCACACTACAGGAGTGCGTCCAGAGTCGGCTTTAAAATTCAAACATGTTTGATTGCTTGCGACTGACGTCAGGCTAGGTTTTTGCGGGCACACACTTAACGATTCAAGTCTTTGAACATCACACAGTAACGGATTTCAGGGCCGACTGGTGATTACGATTCCCTGCAACTGTTGTTGACTGGTAAAGACTCGCTGCAACTGTGAATCGTTATAAAATCGGGCAAAAAAATTGTGTCGTGTGTCCCCAGCTTTAGAAACAGGAGGACGAGCTTGGTCACCTGAGAGGAGCTCGGAATAGAGCTGCTGCTCCTCCACATCGAGGTGGCTTGGGCATCTGTTTCAGAGCTTCCTGGACGCCTTTTGGGGGTGGTGTTCATGTCCCACTGGAAGGAGATCTCGGGGAAGACCTAGGACACACTGGAGGGACTTTGTCTGTCGGCTGGCCTGGGAACGTCTTGGTATTCCCCCTGAAGAGCTGGAGGAAGTGTCTGTGGAGAGGGAAGTCTTGGGGAAGAAAATGGACAAATGGATGGATGAACTACTGCCACTACCAATACTATAATTACTTATTACTACTACTACTATCTGGAAACCTGACTCAGACCCTGGACCTTCTGATTGCCACACTTTAATCAACTTCAGTAACATTTCTTCTCAAAAACTGATTCATGTAAAAGTATGTCCTCAGAAAGCACACGTTCTTCAAATGATGTAACTCAGAAAATTATTTGAGTAAGGTATGTAGTTACTGCCCTCCTCGCTATAGGACCCAGTTGAAGTTTTATGACTTTAAATTTATTTGGTTGTCGAGGCTGTATTTGCTTCATGCCCAGAACAGTTCCCTGCAGCCCATAACAGAATAAAAGGTAGAAAATCAGTTAAATGTACTGAAAAATAGCCAACAGTAGCATCTTTTACCAGGCAGACCCACCCATGCACACAAACTGTTTCCTGAGACAGAAACCTACAGCTTCAAGAACAATCAGGATAAAATACAGCTTCTTCTGCATTATCCCACCATCAGTAAGAGTCAAAACCTCTTTTTTTGCCATTCAAGTTTCTCTTAATCTGGATAAAACAATCCATTGTCCAACTTCCTTCATTCATTCCTGAATGTTTATAGCTTAATGCGATTAAGGTCTGAGAAGTGTTCGGCAGGCACTCACTAATGGAAAAAACATAGAATAATAAATAAAAATGTTTGGAGCAATATTCATATTATTTTTAGACCAGCTTAAACACAAAGAGTATTCTCTGCTGCTGGCTAACGTGTTTTTTGGTTATTTTATATTTAAAAAAAGAGCACAATCAGGGTATGCTTTCCTGAAGACACTCGAAACGAGGAGCAAGAATCAAACCATCCACCTTCTGGTTGTAGATTTTACATTATATCTTCTTGTTATCATTTCATTTTGCGCTCTTCCCTTTATCTGACCCCTTCATTACATTTAACGATCGGACACACATAACCTAAAACATGACAAGGAGACTGCAGCGGCCAAAACAAACAGACCTGAGTGTATTAGTGTGAAGTTCGTGCTCCCTGGCCTCTCCACACTCGATCATGTTGTGTCTGAGATGAGAGGTGGAGTGTGTGTGTGTGTGTGTGTGTGTGTGTGTGTGTGTGTGTGTGTGTGTGTGTGTGTGTGTGTGTGTGTGTGGTCCACTGTACAGAGGGGACGGGCTGAGGAGGCTGACTTTGTGTTAGCGTCCGTCGGGGCTCGGAGCGGTCACCGATCAATACACCGAAGGACGGGAGTGTCAGAAATATGAAGGAGGGACGATCTGGGGACGCTGATGAGAAAAGAGCCAAGAGGAAAAAGACACAAGGCTAATAAGAGTTATATGTTACAAGCCAGTTGTTAGCTCTAGTATGTTTCAGTTTATCTGAATATACTGTTGGATTACCGTATTTTCCAGACTATAAGTCGACTCTGGAGTATAAGTGGCACTAGCCAAAAAATGCATAATGAAGAAGTAAAAAACGTATATATGTCTCACTGGACTATAAGTCACATTTTTTGGGGGAAATTTATTTTACAAAATCTGACACCAAGAGCAAACATTTCATGTTGAAAGGCAAGTTATAGTAATAATAGAATAGAGAACAACAGCTGAATAGGTGTGCGCTATGCTAACGTAACACATTGATGGTTATTCAGCTACATGAAGCATAAACAACGAACTGAATAGGTGTCTCGTATGTTAACGTAATATATTAACAGTTATTCACATAACTATAGCAATAAGAACATAATATAACAAGTTCACCAAACTCACCATCTCACTCCTAATCACTAAATCCTTTAAATTCTTCATCCTCGGTGTCGCTTCTGAACAACTCCGCCAACTCCGGAGGTAGACGAAGCGCCGCTTCCTCCTCTGCGTGGCTGTCGTCAGACTCAGCATCAGTTCCATTTCCAATTATTCCGCTCTTTCTCAGTTGTCTTTATAGCCTAAGTTGTTAGTGGTAATGTTTACATTTTAAATTGTCAGTGGTACAGGTGCAGCAGATGCTGGTACACAAGCCTAGAGCGCCCTCTAACCAACACCTGACATATTTTAATATATAAGTCACACCTGAGTATACGTCACACTCCTAGCCAGACGATGGAAAAAAGTGCGACTTTTAGTCTGGAAAATATGGTACTTCTTTTACTGGGCCACAAAATTTAAATAAAAATTTGGACCCCAAAAGCTGAGTTATTAAGAACTATGGGTTTTCTCTGGGTACACTGGAATCTAAATTGTCTGTAGTATCTGACATCCAGTTACTACAGACAATTTAGATTCCAGTGTACCCAGAGAAAACCTGGACACACAGACCAACTGTGTGTCCAGGTTGTACCCCTCCTAAGGCCCATAGTTGCTGGGATGGGCAGGCACAGGCCACTCTTGTATATGTACATAGCACAGTCTGCATTGGTTATAGCAACATTATTTCAATCTAAATTTCCAATGCGTCCAGTGGTGCAAACGCAAAAAAAAAAAAAAGTTTCTTAAAAGCTTTCATTGTCCAGCCAAAGAAAGAAAGAAAGAAAGAAAGAAAGAAAGAAGTGTGATCTGATTCAGAAACCACTGAGTAACTGAGTAGTACCAACATAAACAGAATAAAGTGCCTTTAAACTCACACTTTGAACAACCTGCTGGCTGAACGAAGCTATAGCTAGTGTTGTTTTGATACTTGTTGCATTAAAAAACTAATTCGCAAGTAAAAGTAGCCACTTGGGTACCAGCAAAATCCTGTCTCATATTTTATCCCAATAACTTCTGTAGTCTACAGCTAAAACACTTTTAGTCTTAAAAGATTTAAGTCACACTGCACGGCATGGAAAGCATAAATCGTAAACAACCACTTGTTCACAAAGTGCGAGGGTTCAGGCTCTGGACTCAGTGTGTTTACGTCAGGGTAGCGCAGGAATCTTTGGTCTGAGACGGCTGAAATTGTGCAGCGTATACCCGACTTAAAGCTACAGTGGATGTGTGTGAACCCTTTGGTCTCAGTGGTGGGAGCAGGTTATCTCTCCTCTGTCTCTCGATCTCCAGCTGCCTGTATGATCCTCAGTCACATGACCCCAGAGTAGCGGCGGCCATTGTGGCTCCTCTGTGCGGGTCAGCAGCCTCCACAGGTGACGGGAGGTGAGCAGACCTTTGCTTTATCTCACTTTATCAGATTAGACAGTGAGAGGAGCCCAGCGCGGCCGGAGTGTGGCCCGGTGCCTGACCTCCTCACTGTGATTACTGAGCTACAATAGAGCCATAGAGAAAGGAGAGAGGGATACTGAGACTGCACAGGACAGAAGGCTGCTGCAGGCCAATGAGATATACCAGTGGCAGTGGGGAATGCACTCGAGAAACACTGATTTTCCTCCCTTGTATTCGAGGAAAACTAATTCTTCAGTCAACAGCAGTGTTATTAAAGTCATCTCTGCAAAAGTGAGACTCTGAGACCTCATCTGGGCTTCATTACAGAGAGGAGAATTAGAAAAGCAACAGGTTTTTTGACCAATCACATGCTCAGAACAAAGGGACACAGTCTCTTTCAGATCAGGGACACTTCATTTGAATTATTCTAAGCTTGTGCACTTCTTCATACGCTGAAGTTTCATGTGGTCCTTGGCTTCCAAATAAAAAGTCATAATTATGGTCTTTCAGCACAATCTAAAAGAAATTCAGCTCTGAATTCTTGATTATTATACATTACACTATAATCCAGCTACAGGGAACATAGGCCAGAGTACTCTTTGTGCCAGTCCTAAGCCTGGAATAATGGAGAGGGTTGCATTAAGAATGGCATCAAACATAAAAAAATATGCCAAATTAATGAAAGTGAATCACTGCACAGAAGACGGCAGATCATTTGTTGTTGCGACCTTGTCGGAGGAAATAAGTACGATATACTAGACCAAGACCAAGACTGGTCCAAGTCCAGAGTGAACCGAGGACAAGACAAGGCTGAGAGATCAGTGCTCTAATGAAAATCAATTGTTATTTTTTTAACAATTTTAATGGAAAAGTAGGTGAAAAGCTGAGTTTTATGCTCGGTATCAATTGTTGCCACTGGGGATTATAAGGATTTGTTAACTTATGGTGAAAGCATCAAAGAGGACGATGATTGAGAAGTGTAATCAAGTCAGAGGTTTATTCAGTAAAAACACAGGTAAGGTTACAGTCAGCAGAATTTTACCGCTGTCACTTAGGCGACGCCCCTGAATACAGGTAGCCATAATTAACCAACATTGATCCATATATAGGGCGCATCGGATTATAAGGCGCACTGTCGGTTTTTGAGAAAATTAAAGGCTTTTAGGTGCGCCTTATAGTGCGGAAAATACGGTATATACAGTACTTTTTATTAATAGACCATATATAAAACACCATATATAGATATAAATACAAGAAGTACAGTTACAGGCATGCACCTTTAAAGAAAAGGCAATTGAGTTATGAACAAAATTAATTTACCTTACCATAGTGTATTTAAACGTTAAAAACATCGGCTTTCAAATATGTCACAAGCTTGGACAGCCCTGTAACAGACTTTGTTCTTGTTTTTACCTCACTGTATCGACCGATGCTTCCTATGTGCTAATGTGATTCAACAGTTTAACTAACTTCTCTATTTTCTCTATTCCTCTATTAGTCTCTGTGATATTGCCTTGTTTTCAGCAGTTCTGTGAATCAGTAAGTACTAAAACTAAAGGAGTAATAGAAGCGCTAGTCTTGTGCAGGTTACTCTCCACACACAGAGAGACAATTTCCATTTTAAGTCAGTATTATGTTAATCCGGAGTGGCCTCTCCAGATAATTCGATTAGTCTGACAGCTCTGCGTGTCGAAGGGCCAGGAACATCATCTGCGACCGTCCGGCAAAATGAACCACACAATTACACCAAACACGGCCGGAGATTGGTGCGAATTTATCTGTGAATCCATGAATGTGAAGAGGAACTTAGAGAGATGTCTTATTATTATACAGGGGAATGGTTCAGTTTCAGAGTGTTCAACAAAATACTCTTACTTCTGCTAAACTGGCAGAGAGCCCTGGAGATAACAGGAAAATACAGAATGTTTTATTCACATTTTTTACTTGAGCCATATCAAAACTATGTAACTCAGATCGATTTTATCATTTTAAAAGCGAATGCGTACTTCGCTCATGATTATGTGAACCTACTGTCATCCAGTTCATACATTTAATCCATCAATAACAGTTTTTAGCTAAATTATTTGAGTTATAAATCACTATGATATTTTATAGTAGTTTTTTCTAGGGGCTATATTCTGCAAAATCAACTTTTTCCTCTGCCTCCCATGTTACAATGTTGTTCTCTCATCAAAAACAGACCTGGAGTTGTGTTTTGTTTCATTCACACCTGTTTGAGTGATCCTGTATTCTCTGGCGCTGAGTTTATGAGGCCTCAGAACGCTCAGCCCCACTCCAGGAAGCACTGACCGATCAATAACAAGCCTTCTCCATCCAAAAAAAAAAAAAACAGTGTACAGCTCCGTTTTCGACTGATTCCTTCACAGACATTTTTACTTTTAGAGGAAAACAGGCCTCAGACAAAAAGGTTTAGGGAGGTAAAACACTTTTTTTTGTCTCTGTTTTTGTTTTAAAATAGCACAACAAAGCTGCACTCTGCTGGTCTCTTCACCTGTTTTTATGTGACACTCGTAAAGTATTCACTGAAGAGGTTTTCTTTAGTCACATATTGTTTTTAAAGATTGTTGTTTTTAAAGTGCTCCTGTTCTAGAGATGACCAAGATTGGTTTAAAAAACAAAAAAACCCAAAAAGCATAATATAGCCCGATGAAGGATAAACTGAAGTAAAATGTTATTCGTTTGAACTTGAATTGCATATTCATTTGGCATATTCACAAGTTTTTATACCAGACTGCTCTTCATGACACAACCCTCTCTATTTATCTGGGCTTGGGACTGACACAGCTTCCATATTCTGCTTCTCTCAGTTTTTCTTAAACAGTGTTGGACTCCTCTGCATTTCAGGTTTTATAATTTAAAAAATGTATCTGTGGAAAACCTCTTCTTTTGGAGAGCTGTTACTGTAACTCTGCTTGGATTAGGAGTCTGTCGCCCCCTGCTGGCAACACTGGGGACTGGACAGAGCATAAAATGGCTAATTAGCACAGCAAAATGAAGCTAACAGATCGAATTCTGAGCTGACTTCTTCGTAGTGACGGAGGTTTAAGGCTGAAATGATCAAAATGAGCGCAGTGACGGTGTCTGGGCTTTAGAAACGCAGCAGGAGCACTTCCTGGTTTCATGTGTAGAGCCGTGAGACCGAGCGTTTTCAGCTCTGGAGAAGGGCAGTGCCCCAGCATACAGGATAACTCAAACACATTACTACTGCAGGTCTGATTTTGAGAAGGAGACGACATTAGAACAGGGTTAAAGAGAGGAAACGACCATTTAGCAGATTAGTGGAGCTTTAATTGTTGGTTTTGAATGTTACAGCAGTCGTCCATGGCCATCAGCTCAGGTTCAACTTCTGGTCACAGTAAAAGTAGAAACTATTCATAAACCAGCTCCCTCTGTCTAACACAGCCCTGTGCTTTCTAGAATAAGCCCTTAACTGTCAACCCTACTGACAATTTCATGCCCAAAATAAAGCGGTGGCGTTTGTGTCTTTGGCCGCTCTGTCCGGCTCCTGTCTGTGTCTCCGAGCCGCTCGCATCATTATGAAGTGTCCCTCTCATAGATATTGACTGTGCTGTCGCCGCTCTGCCACACTCACTAATAGGAGCCATTGGTCTGGCCTTAGTCCTGACGGCCCCTTCACCTCCGCTCAGCTCTGGACCGGAGTCTGTCAGAGTCCAAGGATTCGTCTGAAAACTGGAGGAAAGTTTAGTCTCAGACGCTGCTGTGGCCTGCAGGAAAGGAGCAGATTTATATATAGAGAAAAAAAAAGCTGTTAACTGTGACTCTAAATACATGGCAGATGTTTAAACTATCTTTTGTATAAATATGCTCAGTTAAAATTACAGAAGCCATGGTTAAAATGTTGAAAATAAAGGAATATAATTATAGACTCAGGGTTCTCGCGACCCCCTTTTTTCAACCGGTAAACTGACATTTTCCCCCAGCTAATCAAATGTTATTTTACGATTACGGTTGTGTGGAATGTGTAAAGTTTAGTAGAATTACATCTAGCCAATCATATACCAGAGTCCGCCCCCCGAAAGAGGTAAACTTCCGTGACGTTATGTGCAGTAGATCGCTGTATCAGACGGCGGCCACAACAAGCCCTCGCCTTCTGATGTTAGGGATTGGTAAAAACAGCTGGGCATCCGTCGTGACTCAGATTGTTACGTGTGTTTGCTGGAGAGTTGTAAATAAATCATTTTGTCACAAATGCACAGGGACCTCGGATTATGAAAAACTACGGAGAATAACGAGATTAAGGTATCTCAACAGCATGGTGTTTTATACATGAAAATATCACCCAGATATGCTCAGAAAGGCTGTTTTCAGGTAGGAAAATACAAACATTTGTATGGAGGGTGATGCCAAGGTGATGGGCACTACCCTGCGCAATGTTTATTAACAATATGTATCTCCAATATGGACATTTTTAGTTTTCTTTGGCGGAAACACTGTAGACTATACAGGCTTGCTACATAGATTTCAGTCCAAATCAGAATGCTTTCATTGTCATTAAACATAAAATTCAAAATCTGCTGAAAGAAGTTTGCTTAAACAGGCCACATCCAGTAACACATCCATCCATCTTCAGCCGCTTTATCCAGGGCCAGGGTCGCGGGGGCAGCAGTCTAGCAGTAACCCAGTAATCCAGTAACACGTATGTGGAGTAAAGCCACCCAATAAAGATGCCAGATTTCAGCTCACCATTGCAAGTCCCCCCAGTCTTCAGTCCTTAAACACTGTGTATCATTGTGCCTTGAGGTTTGTGACTGGTTGTAGTCGCCTCACCCACCGTTGTGAGCTGTACGCCAAAGCTCAGTGGCCTTCCCTGAGCACTCATTGGATGCTACTGATTTACAAAGCACTCCTCGGCTTGGCTCCAGCTTATCTTTGTACACTTCTCCAAAGGACCACCAGTCATTATGCCTTGCGTTCTAGTGACATTTTTCACCTGCAAGTTCCTCGTGTTCGGACTGAGTTGGGAAAACAGGCCTTTAGCTTTTCCACTCCTGCTTGGAATACTCTCCAAACAAAAAGTTAAAAAATCAGTCATCTGGATTGGATTTTTAAAGTTGAAGACGTTTCACCTCTTATCCACACTGCAAAAATCAATATCTAGCATTAGTTAAAATGACTTGAATTGAGATTATTAACCTTGATTTGAGTAATTTTTTACTAGATTAGATTTATTTACTTACTAGGCTAGATGATTTGACTTGTTTCAAATTATTTCTGTTAATTTTAAGCCATTTTTACTTATTTCAAGCAAAATTATCTGCCAGTGTGGTAAGAAAATTCCACTTACCCCATTGGCACATAATTTTGCTTGAAATAAGTAAAAATGGCTTAAAATTAATACAGAAATCATTTGAAACAAGTCAAATTATCTAGACATATTAGTAAATAAATCTAATTTAATAATACATTACTCAAATCAAGGGCAATAATCTGAATTCAAGTCATTTTAACTAATGCTAGATATTGATTTTTTGCAGTGCAAGAGTGCTTTCTCAGTTCTGAAATTGAACTGGTGAGAGCTGGTTTATATTCTCCTGGGAAGGAGGAGTTTAGACCTGAAACTGAATTCTATTGGTCAAGGCGACCATGAATAGCTTGAGTGGTTTCGGGTCATTAGGAGTCCTTTGTCCTCAGCTGGACTGAGTGGCAGAGTCGTTGACCCTCCTGGGCCTGGTCAGCTCCTTCAGATGTTAATGACCTGAGTGAAACTGGTTTGTTTTGTTTGGGTTTCAGGAGACTGTTGTAGACAGAAGGAAGGTTTTATCTGAGCCCACCATTTCTGTTTCCTTTTTTTCTATTTCCTTCTGTCCCACTGAGATCGAGATCTCATTTACAAGGGTGATGCAGTTACCCTGGACGTGTGAGAGTCTTCACAGACAAATCTCCAAACTGAACTAAAAATGTCTGAACTTGTCTCATTTAAAACCTTTCGTTCCTTTTTATGTAATAGGCAACAAGCGTCTATAAATCAGTGCCTGTGTTTTTAATTTTCTACTGTGAATAAGTGCACCTTGTAATCCAAACTACTGCACCTTATAATTTCTGTTAAATACTATTGCACCTTCAAATATCATTGCACTTAAATGCCATACTGTTTACAACTACTGCACTTTACATTTGATGTTTATTGTTATTTCTGCTCCTGACGTGTGCTGCTGACCTCTGGGCCAGGTCACCCTTGTAAATGAAATCTTGATCTCAGTGGGTTTTTACCTGGTTAAATAAAGGTTAATAAAATCAACATATGCAACAAAATTGTGTGATTAATGTGTTGTTTGTGGTTGTGGAGGGTCAACCATACCCATGAGACTTGCTATGGTGAGCTGAAATCCGGGATCTTTGTTGTTTGGCTTTACTCCACAGACTTGTTACTGTATGTGGCCTGTGGAAGCGAACTTGTTTCATTAGATTTAGAATTTTAAATGCCACTGAATTTCTATCACTACATTTTTTTAACACTGAAAAAGGGTCTGAATTTTTCAACTAGTGCCTCCGGTACAAATAACATGGACGGTTCATTTTTAGTTTGTTTTATTTTAGACTCTGAATTTCGCCAGTCGAATTTGAAGATTCGAAAATATATGCATCGATTTTTTAAAAGTTTATATTTTTATTCTGAAATTTTGATCTCTGAAAAAATACAGTGAAATTTCAGCAACTGGAATTCAGCAACAAAAAAAGCTGTCTTTGTTTTTCAGTATTAAAAAAATTCTTGGATAGAAATTCAAAGGCAAAGGCATCTAATGAAACTTGCACACTCCACTCCTATAATAATAATGACCTCCTTGCTGAGAGGCAGAAGAGCTAACCACTCTGCCACTGTGGACCCTTATGTGTTTACAATGAGTACAGGATTTTTAATAAAGTACTTCTGGACCGTTGCTAAGCACTTGTTTACTTCTATATTCCATCTAGAAGTAAGTAAGCAAGTAAGCAAACTTTATTTATACATGCACCTTTCACAGATAAAATCACAAAGTGTTTTACAGAGTGCAAGTAAAAACAAATGAAATGCAAAACAATGAACGTTCAATCAGGTAAATAAGACAATGAATAGTGTAATTAACGACATATCGACTGATCTTTGTGATATTGTTTATCAGGGCTTTGGCTGCAGACTGATTGTTAAAAAATACATGCGGCAGAACCACAGAAGGGGCCAAACTTGTGCAGAATATGTTCTTTCTGTGTCCGTCGTGCTTGTACCAGTCGACTCTATGACGCATAAAGATGTACAGGAGATAGGAGCCTCAGTGGGTGGCGTCCATGCTGAGAAGTGCTCATTAGAACAGACGTTGACGGTAAATGGGAGCGCTTTAAAGCCTCGGGCCTCTCCAAGAGTTTTAGTGGATTCAAGTTAATAATATGTGACATTTTCATAAGAATAACTGCCCATTTATTGGCGGTCTGTGACTGTGGCTCGCAGTAATCAATGTCATTCTGTAGAGTTCATAACAGAGTATCCAGAAAGTTTAACTGAATGTGTCCGATGTGCATAGGTATTTCATAAAAAGTCACTGAGAGTTGACATAAATGGTAAATGTTGAGGGTTTAAAGGCTGAAGCAGTTGTAGGAGCCTGAGCATCTTACATTGCTCAGCTCAATAAACAGTTAAAAATAAATCAGTGGTTCAGAATCTGGTTGCGACTCTACCATAGACACATGCTAAATGACTGACCGAAGCTACCAGCGACCATTTATTTTTGATGTGTTCTTGCGTGCACGAGTCAAGTGATTCCAGCGTAGACTTGAGATGAACAGATGTCAACTTTATGCAGATGTGGAGCGACGTCGCCAAAGCAAACGCCAATAATGGAGCAAAATTTCACAGATACTCAAGAGGAATAGGATCAGGCACAAAAGTTGCATTTAAACCTCCTGCCCCTTGTTGGTAACCTGAAGGCCACATGAGAAAAGCAAGCTGAGCTTCTGAGGAAACAGATTTTGTTGCTTTATGTGCAAGTCTGCCCTTATAGTTGAGTTTTGATTTTGGGTTTTATTTTCAGAGATTAGAGTGAAATTAAGCAGGTCAAAGCATAACTTTCTTCTTTGTTTTTGCCTCAAGTTTCCAATCTCTGGAGCTCCTCCTAAATTTCATTTAAATTTTGATGTGCCACTTTCTTGTGCAGCTGTAGACTTCCGCGACACTGGGTCGGCGACGCTCATTGTTGAAGTGTCATTTTCGGCCCAGAGACACATTCACCCAACAAAAACTCATTTAACCATCACATGGACTTCATTAAAGTTTTTTTAAGGTGAAAAAGTTACTGAGTTTCGCTTTAAATGGATTTAAATATACCGTATTTTTCGCACTATAAGGCGCACCTTCAATGAATGGCCTATTTTTCATGTATAGGGCGCACTGCATTATAAGGCGCATAGAATAGAAGCTACTGTAGTGGCTGGGGTTGCGTTATGCATCCACTAGATGGAGCTGCGCTAAAGGGAATGTCAATAAAACAGTCAGATAAGTCAGTCAGTCAAACTTTATTAATAGAATACAAACCAGCGTTCTTACAACTCCGTTCACTCCCAAAACAAGTTAGTGCATTCACAATACGGTAGCGTACGTACCGGTAGCTCTTATTTGCGCCGCCCTCATTGAAAACAATGTATTTCCAACTCCATTTGTCACAGTTCAAAGCTACATGAACAGCGTTCGAGCGCTCAGTTTTCTGTCCCCTCAATGTCGCAACTCTTCTACTGAGAATGGAGCAAAGGCCGCGCCTCCTTGTTCTTTTGCGGCAGGATCCATAAACACGCCTATGGCACACATGAACAGCTGGGACTGGAATTCCCCTTTACCGTTTTTACCGCTGTCACTTCGGCGACGCCTCCTGAATACGGTAGCCATAATTAACCAACATTGATCCATATATAAGGCGCATCGGATTATAAGGCGTTTTTTGAGAAAATTAAAGGCTTTTTAGGAAAATACGGTATTTTAATTAGAAAACAGGAGGCACAATAATACTACCGTGTGCAAATGCAAGTTTGAAGTCATAGGAGCCTAGGTGGCATATTTTTGTTGTTGTTTGTTTTTTTTTTTTACCAGAGTGAGACAGACAGTTCCGTAAGTTCTGTTTGTTTGCTCATGTGGAATAAAAAAATAATTTATTTTTTATTTGATTTTGCTAAGTTTGCTTGACACTGCACCTTACATTGTTCAGATATTCAGGTGTTCCTAGAGAGGAACAGCTCACCTGATTACTTAGACAGTCACTCGGTCCAAAGACGATCTGCTGCAAATCCTTCTTTGTCTCGAAATACTGCTGCCGCAAGAGCCATAGAGTACACGGTACATCATTTATCTAGAGCCAGTAAGCTTGTGCACGAGCCGTCTGTGCAAGTGAATAATTTGCATCATCATGTGTAGTGGATAAACGTAAGGCTACAAACAACATGATAGATTAAACAGAAATACAAATTGTACGAATCATATAGAAAAACCGGGACAATATTTTTTTTCCCCGGAACAGACCATTGAAAAGAAGGACAATCTGAGACAAAAAACTGTCCCCTTTCTCACCTTCAATTCGATACCAATCAACACCAAGTCTGGTATTGGCGATACCGATTCTGATACCACCACTTACAATCACAACCATGTTTGTTTTTCTTCTGTATAAATTAAATGTTTATAAATGATAAAAGCCTATATGCAGACATGTTAGTAATAATGCCTTCTTTATGCCACTGGAGCAGCAGAACTCTCTGGAGTAGTCCTGGACCTGCCACTGCAGAGCACACAGGAAGCATCCAGTTGATTTTGTTTTCTACTAAACATTGTTTGTCATTACTACTAAAGGATGAATACTTTCAGATTGGTTTTGATACTGCAATAAAATACACAAATATTGAAGGTATCGATACTTTTGGTATTGATTCTGTAAGGATTTGTTAATTTTGGGTGAAAGCATCAAAGAGGACGATGATTCAGAAGTGTAATCAAGTCAGAAGTTTATTCAGTAAAAACACAGGTAAGGTTACAGTCAGCAGAATGAGCGCGCTCCTAGAGGGAGGAGTGTTCTAAGTTTTTATACTTATGTATGACGATGTATGACGATCTCTGCATAGCATTATCTTCTTGGCTTCGAGTAACTTTTTTGTGCATAGGGCAGGGCCACAAAAAGTTCTCAGTTTCTGCAGAGTCTTCCCACCATCGACAGGAGCCCCCCCTGCAACCTTGGGTCTGATAACTTTGTAGCAAGCTCATTATTTGTGCCATATTTGGAATGCACCTAAGAGTAGAGTGACCTTAGAGTGAAAGAAGAAAAACATCACATAAAATCAAAGTATTATTATTACTAATGTTGAAGCGTTATTAACCTTAGCAGTAGTACATCAAAATATAAGTTTAATGGTAATACGCAAAGCTATATGTAGAAATATTCAATAATTCGCCCATCCCTAGTCTTCATTGGGGTTTCTTTGATTATAGACAGAGATTACATTTTCTTCTGTGTTTTTAGAATCAGGTTCTATTTTCTGCATGTTTTTTTTTTCCCCCTTCCTGCTGCAGTCCATTTGTCCGCCCCCTGTATCCCGCTCTCAGTAGCGGCTGGACAGATGTCTGGGCGGTTGTTAACATGGCTCCCCTCTCCGGCTGATGGGGTGAAAGGGATTCTGGCGCGGCGGGACACAGAGGACCTCATTCTCAGACGTGAATGGCTCAGAATGACACACTACAAAGGTTGGATGTGCCGCTGGCCTTTCTCTCTTAAATGGTACGTTGGCATTTAGCTTCACTGGTGTCAGCACACTCACCTCTCAAGTATCTGCTCCAAAATGTGAGGCAGGAAAGGTGTGTGTGCCGCTTACACTGCACCAGAGCCGGAATTTAAGGTATTTTTGTGACCTGTAGTCTTCTTTTTTTAGTTGTTTTTTTTCCCTTCTGGGGTCAACCACAGCAAATCATCTCCCATTCAACGACACGTGCATAGGTGTAGTGTGTCTATCTATGTCCAAACACATTATAAGAGAACTAGAAAATTTAAATATGCCATAGAGAAAGAATGTGCGTGGATGTTTGTGAGCGTATTTCTCTAAATGAAATACAAACATACTAACAATCAATCTTGCCAGACACATGACCAAAACCCACCGACATATCCCAAGCTTTATTGTTAGAGCTGAAGTGAACACAAGGCTACAGCTACAACATAATGCATGCACCTGTTATAACCAAGTCACAATGAATCTGTTGTGTGTCCAAGAAATAGATGCAATGCAAGTCAATGCGCTCTGACAGAAAAAAGTATCAAGTCTTTGTTTTTGTCGAACAGAGCAGATCAAGCCAAGCTCCTGTCCTGAGCTGTGGGCCCTCAACCTCACCTCTGTGGACTTCCCAGATCTACCTCAACCCCGCTCCTGTCTGGATGAATCCTTACAGAGTGAACTATGATCCTATAGATGAGCTAATGGACTAACTCCTGACACATTGCCTGTTCCGTCCTGGGAGAGGATCTCTCCTTCAATATGGGCCCCATAAGGTTTCTTCTTTTTTTCCCACAGCTGGTTTTTTTTAGGAGTTTTTCCTTTCCGAGAAGGAGGGAGAAGTAGTTATTGTTTGTGTTGATTGTGTGTTAAGTCTGATTGTGTGTTTATGTTTGATTAACTGTGTCATGCCCCTTGATGTGTTTTTTTACTTTGTTTTAGCAGTTGAGTGTAGGCTATGTATTTTTGTAAACAGGAAGTTAGTACCAATGCATCATGGGAATCAGGAAGTACTTTGTCATGTGGTGATTAGCTACAGACATGTGTGAGCTCTGCATCATCTGCTTCTAAGTTGATCGCCTTTCTTTCTCCCTTTTTGCTAATGCAGTATGTAAGTATTTATCAGCGTGTAACATTAGCGTATTACTTAATTTTGGCTTTCTGTATCAATATTGAGACGTTTAAAATGCTAATTAGTTTGTGCTGGGCTAAGCTAGCTTTATGCTAATGGCTACTGTTGTTAACTAGCTTTTCTGTGTTGTATCATATAAGCTGCAGAGCTAAGATAGCTAAGCTACATTGTTCAGATGCTTTTCAGGTTTGGTGAATAATAATATGGGCGTTTTTTGTACTGTGTTACAGTTTTACAAGATTCTCAGTAAACTTCATGGAAGTAAATCTGCTGTGTCCTGGAGTTTCTTGGGAGTGTTTAAGCTGAACGGAACATAGTCCTTTACAAACTGTTTGTGAAGCCCCTTGAGGCGACTTTTGTTGTGATACTGGGACATACAAATAAAACTGAAATGAATTGAAACAGGAAGTCAGACCCTGGGTCCAGTGAAGAGGATCATGGTAAATTTCAAAATAAAAACGCTTGTGCAGCCTCTCACTCACAGTCGCTGTAAACAGTTACATCTTAACTGAGGACACAGGGTCACAAACAAGACAGACACCATTAAATGTCATAATAAAGTATTTATATACATATTGTCCTTACCTTGGGTTGAAGTAAATATTTATGTGACTTTCGTGCTTCAACTTTGGTTAAATCCAAATAATCCAACTCCAAATAATCTCCAAATGAACAGGAGATTGTGGTGGAAACGTGGCTTTAACCTGCAGCTTTTTATATACATGGTTGTTATTGGTGAACTCATAACTTCCAACATAAACTCGCTCCTCTCCCGTGAACTCGTGCTGTCCTCAGCCGCTCTGGTCGGAGAAATGCCGCACACAGCAACACACTCACTGTGAAGCGGAGTCTGTCCTGAAAACTGTACCAGAGACGTATACAGTGTGAATCTGGCAGTATTCACATCAGTAGTCTCCTCTCCAGTCCTGTTGCAAATAAACCATTCACATTCACTCTGTAGGCATGATACTAAGATGTGTAACTATGTGACTATTAGCTGTTAACACTTTCATAATAAGCCATTCACACAGTCTATCTGTAGTGTGTGAGCCAATAGAAGATAATGTATATCAACAGTCTGACACTAACCCCAAATTCACACCGAAAACTTCACGGGGCGTTGCAGCAGCAGATCGTTTTACGCGCGTCTTTTCAAAATCGTCAATTCACACTGAAAGCGTCAGAGCTGAGTTTGGACGGCGCTGCGTCTGTGGATCTGCTCCCTGTTTAACCAACTTCATTCCTACAGTTGGTGCATATTCTTGCTTCTTCAGATGGTTAAGCAGAATTATTACGAACTGATTTATACCAAACTATTTTTGTTTGAATAAAATGTACTTTTATCCAATTTTTATAACCAATTTTAACCAATTTTTAACCAATTTTTTTTGTTTTTGAGCTTGCTTGGGATCAGACAACAGTACTACTATCATGCTAGAAGTAGAATTACAATCTTTTTGTTTCTTAAAGTATGTTAAAGTTCTCCACCTCAAGAATTAACTTCTCGTCCATGGTGCAACATTCACTGAAGTCAAGGACTTCAGTGAATGTGAGATGTGCTATGTTTACGTCAATCATGCATTTAGAAAACCTTTATTTTGAAAGTGTAGCAGAAGTTTATTCTGACACTTGGTGCCTGTTTCCTGTGTTTCTCAGCTGTAGCGCTGCCGGTCAACGCGGAGACGCTGGAAAAATAGAACTCCAACCTAATTTTGTCAACGTTTCGAGGAACACAGGAGGGAACGGACCCAAAAATACAGACTCAAAATAACTTTAATGTACGGGTACTCACACAGAACACGAGGAGACAAAACCAAAGAAACGACCATACTCGACAATGAACCGACAAAAGGCAGGGGAAAACACAGGGCTTAAATACACACTAGGATGAGGCACAGGTGAAACACATTAAGGCGGGGCAGGTAATCACAAAGGGCGGGAAACACGAAAAGCAGGAAATAAATCAGAAAAACACGAGGACAAACCAAGACTACAAAATAAAACACAAGGGAAACAAGCACAGAAAACAGGACACAGGACACGGAACATAACACATTTGAGCGTAGCGTGCGCGAGTCGGTCGTAAGACGCACGTATGTGAACTGTCAGATTGAATAAAACAGAAAGCAGTTCACTCGCGTCTGACGTGACGCTGCTGCTGCTTTGGTGTGAATTGGGGGTAAAGTTGCTAAAGTAACTTACAGTAGCTCAGTATAATCCAGAGCGTTTTGATCGTGTGAAGTATTCTATTAATATAACACAATGTTTTATTATATCTATAAATAGCCTACATAAATTGTAACAGATTATTACAGAAGCCCATAATCAATGGAGTTTATGATTTTTTTTTAGCTACATACACGCCAGTATCATGTAATGAACAGCATCGAGTGTCCAAACCGTTCAGTACACAGTGCGCTAGGTGCTGTAGTCAGAAGTAACAGAGTTTAGTGCTGATTTATGGAGATCTGGAGCTTTCAGAACTGAGCTCGCTGACAGTCTATGTCCGTTATACGCTCGGGGAAAACTGTCACTTGCTTCCCAAAATGCACCTCACGTCACCTGGCATTAACCGATTGTCCTGCCTCAGATCCAAAATGGCTGGGGTAAGCTCCTAGAAACAGAAAACGAATGACTGATTATGTATTACTTGTTAAACTTGCTATTTCTATAAGCTTCTGTATTGTTTCTACCATTCATTTTTCCATCTGTTTTTTCAGTCGAACCTAAACGATGAGCACTTTCTTGCACTTATCCGTCCTTCCTGATGGAGCTCTCGGGCCCCAGTTTCAGAATTACGGTGTTCAGGAAAAGGCCACCTCTTTGTCACTAAATGCCTCTCCCATTCATTCAGGCGACAGCGCACCAGTACATCTTTTAGTGCTGCGAAATGCCATATTTGAAAGCCCTGGGTTCGATTAATGTTTAGAGTAAGGTTATGTGCCACCTCTAATCCTCCAAGAATTTCACTGTCAAATCCACACCGCTTTAATCCGGGGCCTATCTGCTGGGAATGTGCTATTTTTAAGGAATTATTTGGAGAATTTTATGGACAAAATGTGAGAATCTAAATTTTTGAATTGGGTAAATTAAAATTATAAGTGCTGAGGGGTTGCCACTGCAAGGAAATAATATTCACAAATGGTGCACTGTGTTGTAGATCGTAGCAGTAGTATCTAAAAACAAAAAATAAAAAACTATTTAACAAGACATGTCACTAGTGGTGGAAACAAAAGTCATATTATTTTTTAATAATTTATATGATATAATCATTTTGTTTAATAAAAAGTGAAGCCCAAAATTATTCATATCCCTGGCAAATTCTGACTTAAAGCTACTTTTATTGTAAATGTAAATAAAAGCTGAGAAATATTTTTTTTTCCACAATGAGAAGCCTGTTATTTCCAGTAAAAAAAATAAAAAAATAAATAAAAAATAACTTGGTTGGCTGATTGAATAAAAGTAACTTTAAGTCAGAATTTGCCAGGTGTATGAATAATTTCGGTTTTCACTGTATGTGTGCAGTAATGGTTATTCTTTCATCGCCAATGACAGACATTTCCTACAATTTGTGTTTTTATTGTTACTTAGTACAATACTAGCTACATGAAAATCAAGCAAAGAAGGAGCTACAGGACACAATGCAACATTTTACCAAAAAAAAAGTGTCTTACAAAAATTCATTTTATCTAAAAAGTCAGTTCTTGGTGAAAACTACCATCCTTAAACTGTTGACAAAAAAAAAAAGAAAAAATTATCTTAGAATAATCTTTTTTTTTTTTTTTTTTTTATTACAGAAGACTTTTTTTTTTTTTTTTTTTTTTGATATTTAAACTTTAACACACAACATTTTCTGTGGGACAGTAAAAGATTGCTGAAAATGATCAAAAACGCTTGCACTGGCTGGCAACTTTTTGAGAAAATGCTGGCAGGGAAAGAGCTAAGACAGACTTCATTGTTCCTGCAGGGAAACCGTCCTTCACTGCTGCTGGGGTTAAACCTGTCAGGAGCAGTGGACCCGACCTGAGCTCAGGAGAACGTCCCTGAACCCATCTCCAGATCTGAACCAGGATCCGGCTCTGGAGGACTTATCTGTAGTCTGTGGTGCAGGTTTTAGGTTGATGGGAGAAACCAGACCACTTAGAAAACACAGAGAGAACTCCACACAGAAAGGCCCTGCACAAGTCTGGGAATCAAACCAGCGACCTTCTTGCTGTGAGAAGACCACTTTGCCACTGTGCTGCTGCTATGGCTTTATCTGTACATTTGTGCATTCTCACCTACTTCTCTCTGCTTTGTGTTTTCTAAGTTTTGTATGTATTTTAAATTTTGAAGTATTACAAATTCTGGCATTCCTCATAGTAAGCATTAAAATCAGCCTGAGCTAAACATATATTACGAATAGGATGTTTTTTATGTTCAAAGATGTTATTTTGTTGGAACATTCATTTAGATTTTGTTGTCATAGAAATAAAGGCTTTTAAAAACAAAATACTTATAAAACAGTGTGCATTCAATTTATAGTTTATGTGCTTTAAGCTGTTGGCCCTGGGACTGTTGCACATCTTCAAATCCGGCCCTCATTGGAAAAAGTTGGGACACCCCTGCACTAAAATGTCTGCATCACTGAAAATATCTGAAAAGAAATGACAAAAATGAAGGTAGTCGTTCGCCGTATGACTGGAAGGTTGCCGGATTGATCCACTGTTGTGTCCTTGGGCAAAACACTTCTCCACCCTGCTTTTATGAATGTTGATTTTAGAGTGATACAGTATAGGGCCGGCACATTATTATTGTTATTATTATTATTATAACTAAGCATCACATACACACAAGTGGCTGGTAGCGTTGTTTACATCGACCTGCGTCTTTAATGGGAGGAGATCCAGACCCTCTTTGCTCGTCTGAGAAGTCAGTTTAGCGCTGGGAAGGTTATGTTTATGCAGCTCGGTGAAAATAATCATAACACCTGTGTGATGGTGACTTTTGTGGCTGCTGCTGCTTTAACACACTCCGTCCTTGAAGCTTTGCATTCACAGTCTTCTCGTTTCTGTCCGACCCTGAAGTTATCTCTGCCACTGACCAAGCCAAAGGTGCACTTCCTTCTCCCTCCTTTTTAAAACAAAGAATAAAAACCTCCGCCTCTCCATACACACACTTTTTTTTCCCCCCAACCGCGTTCATTGAGCGGCAGAATTGCTCAGTACAGACCCCAGCTTTTAAACACACAAAACGTTTTTTTTTTCCAGCGGTTGAATGTACGCTCTTGTTAGTTCTTTACTATGGCTGCTCTGAAGGCCAAGGGTTGTTTTCTCCAAAGCAGGAAGCAGCTATGTCTCTATTTACCAGTTTTTTTTGTTTTTTTTTCTTTTCAGTGTTGGGCTGGTGAACCTTGCCGATGCACTCCACTTCTTATTTTTTATTTTTACTCAAAAGCTCTGTTCCTATTCTCCACTTGTTGTTGCAGGTGAACTATACAAGCTTGGAGCAAAAAAATACAAAAAAAAGATCTTCTCTCATTCAAGGTTTGGTACAATGCAAACCTCTGACAAGAGAAAAAAGCGATAAAATATATAATGCTAAATGACTTGTGCTAATGTTAATATTTTAAAAGCGAGAAGCACATGTGTAGGCTGCAATATAATGAGACTTTAGCTTCAATAGGCAGCGTTAGGTAAAGTCTATTGGTTCATGTGAAAAGGGCTTTGACCAAATTGTATGGAAAGTGTCAGAGCACTTGAGATATAAAATGTAATTAAATAAAAAGTACATGAGGAATAATAATAACCGCCTAATGGCAAACGTTTGTAACAAAAAAGAAAATGTAGAGCACTTGTGCTGAGCCTGTCCTGGGACAGGATCTCTCCTTTAATGTGGTTCTCCATAAGGTCTTTTATTTTTTTTCCACTACTGCATTTTTTTTGGAGTTTTTCCATAAGAGAGGGAGGGTCTAAAGACAGGGTTATTACGTATTGTTTATGTCTGAACTGTGTGGCAGGGCAGCAGTAGCTCATTTGGAAGACATTTGCCCTCTAACCTAAAGGCTGGTGATTCGACCCTCTACTCTCAGCATTGCATACTGTTGTTGTGTCTTTGGGCAAGACACTCAAAAGTGCTGAGAGAACTGTATTTTACAATACTTGCAAACACATTTTGAAAATGTAAGTTGCCACAGTAGTATGTTTTTGGCATTAAAATATAAAAGTGGCATTAAAAAGCATTAAATTACGACAGAAACCTTAGAAACCTTGAGTCCAGAATCTGACACTTTCCCTGCTCTCGCCTCAAGATTTGCTGTCACTACTCCACTGTAGACTGTCTAATAAAGCCTGAAAGTGGCCAAAAATATCTTCACAATAAATAAATAAATTAACATATGCCTAGCCTGGCGAAGGCAGACTGGTACCGCTCTCGGAGCAGCGCGTTTCTCAGTTTCGATTTGATACTGGCCAATCACAGTCGTTCATCTGCAGCATGTCTTACAAAAGCAGACGACTTAACCAAGGTAGAGCTAGATATCAAGGCTAATTTAATAACTCTGAGCTGATTACTGGGGTTTAGTGCTTTCCTTCGTCACCTGTTGGTTTTCTGAAGTCCTTGCTGTTGTCCAGTCCTCTGTGGGATTTTTTTCATCGTCTTGTTGCCGTTTTAACAACAGTAAAGTCCGGTTTACATCTGATGTAATAAACGCATAAAAAAAAAAACAACCCTAAAAACAACAACACAACTGGCTTCTGCTGTTGTCCCTGTTCAGAAATAAGTACAGAGCTGCTCATAATACGGCTTATTCTAGTGTTTAATAAAAAAACGAAAAACAAAACATAAAAACTGTCAAGAATCCATGTTTATTTGGGTCAGCGGTGCACTGCCCTTCGTTTCTCTGATTGGTTACTCCGCCTGTCATTGTTCCACCACAGAAACAAAACTTTACTGAAGGGATACCAGACTGACCTTCTTAGCATAGAATAGGAAAAAAGTTTGCATGGCAGACCAAACTAACACATGCCTATACGCTGGTCACTATTATTTCCAGTGGAATTAAAAAAAAATAAAAATAATTGTAAGCACGTGCTACTTAACATTTTCTTTGCTCATCCACTTTCCATCAGAACCAAGCTCCACTGGGACTTCATGGTCCTCTGTCCCTCTTTTCCGCCTGCTCCATCACGGACACCAACATATGAGAAAACCATCTTAAACCATATTTGTCTTTCTGCAACTCTAATTTCACTGACTTTGACTAATCCCTTACTTCCACAATCCATCCAAACTTGCTCTCAAGTTCACTGGGTTTTGGCTTCGGCCTTATTTTTACAGTGCATCTCCAATGGACTCCTATAATCCATCTGTCACATAAGGACTTGAGCAGATTTTCATGTGTTTTTACCTTGTCATGTCAGAATATAATTTCCCTGTAGCCTTTGCGCAAATAAAATCGATTTGCTGACTATTTTGTTCGAGCTACTGTCCATTTTTAATCAGAATCACAAGGACGTATCCTTATAATTTTACATTCAAAATGAAATGTTTAAAAAGTTATCAGTGACATTGATATTGGCATAGCTGTGAATTCTGGTGAAGGACTGTCTTTACATACTCTATAATTGGACTGATTCCTGTTTAAATATTCACTGTATGTGTTTAATGTCATGTTAAATGACTTCTGCTTCAGTAAAGTTATGTAAATTTGCTTTAACTTTTAAGTGTGTCAATAAAACACGGCTTAATAAAATGGCTGGGGATTATACACATTGATTACACATTGAGCAGTGCGATTTAAAGGACGTATATGTATTTCAAGGTGATGTAGTTAGGAGAACTTGTTAGTTTGAAAACATATTGCCTTTTTATTTTTGTTGAAAGCCTTAAATCCTTTGGCCAGGCCCAGAAGTTTGAGTGTCTTAATACATTTTGATAGCCATCCATTAAAAAAACTCTAATATTGACAGACTAGAAGACATTATAATTTATATTTTTGGACTAAAACCAAAATGCATTTTTTGAAACCTTCTGAAACATGTCACTCTTCTGTGCAGGCGTAAAAATCGTGTAAACAGGTAAGGTAGACTTTGTTGTCCCAGTAAAGGAATTTGTTCTGTGCATTTGTCCCATTCTTCAATGCTGCAGAGGCAACCTGTCAGGAGCAGTGCCTAGAGCCAGGTCCTGGTCAGGAGCACCTAGGTGGAGGATTAGGATGAGGAAACCGGAGTACCCAGAGGAAACCCACAGTGTGGGGCCTCCTCACTGGGATGGAGGTGGGCCATGGAGCCATGCAACACAGAAAGGCCCCCGGGGCTTGGTTTTGGAGCTGGGACCCTCTTGCTGTGAGGTGAGACTGATAACCACTTTGCTACTGAGCTGCAAACGTATTGTATTGTTTATATATGTTGTTCTGATGACCTCATGGGTCGACCTGATGCTTCAGAAGAGTATCTGAAAAAAAAAAAAAAAAAAAAAAAAGGTCCATTATTCATTTTCTCCTCAGTCACACTCGGAGGTGGTGAGCTACTTCTGTAGCCACAGCTGCCCAGGGGCAGACTGACGGAAGCGTGGCTGCCATTTTGCGCCTGCGGCTCCTCCAGTCCACCACCAAACACAGTCACACTGACACATTCATACCTAGGCAAGGCGGGTGATATTTCTTGCCAAAGGACACAACGATGCAAGTAGATGTCTTCACAGCAATCCACAGACAGACACTGGACTGGCTTTCTTTACCAGAGCTGATCATCTCAGGACATACAAGCAGCAGAAGGAGAAGGCCTCGAGTCTCTTGCCTGGAAAATCCAGAAAGATATGTCTCTGTATCAGTCTGGTCACCACACCCTCCACCGTGGCTGGATTCAAATCCCATCCGTACTGTGCATTTTGAGTCATTTATTTAAGTCACGTGTTCTTCGCGAGCAGCATCACTCGCCTCCTCAACAACAACAAACAAGATGGCGACCGAGGAGCCGAGAGTTTGTTTTCATTCAGCGGTAAATTATGTTTTAAATGACCAATGACATATCGAGTCATTATAAAACCACAGCAGCTTACAGCACTACAAGCCTTTATTAAAAAAAATAAAATTGCTGACAATGCTCCCTTTCTTGTCGCTTTGTTAACGTCATGTCCGCCATTTTCTGATCAGCTTACTCCGCTGTCAGTTTACTTGGGTTTGCTCCGCCCTAGAAATCGAATTGATTCCATGGCGACAGCGGCGAGGCTGGAATTCCCAGGCAATTGAGTCTCCTCTGCTTTAACCAGCGTTCTCTGTGAGGGACATAAAGCTCAGACCAGTCTCCTCAGAACTGATAAAGTCCTGTAGATGAAGAATGAAGGTCTTCTAAAAACAAAACCTTGTCCAGATGACTTTCTTGTTAAACCTTTACCTTTAATGACCGTTTTTGCCAATATACAATAATTATGTTAAATTAAAACAAACAATTTGTTAATTTACTGGTGAATATATAGTGCAGTGGTTCCCAAAGTGGGGTACGGGGCCCCCTGGGGGTCTACGAAGGTACTACAGGGGGGCCCCCAATTAATTTCAATTTGAATTTATTATACATTTTTTATGATTATTATTTCAGACACATGGTTTTGGTTCATAACAACAAATAAAACATACAAAAATATAAAAAGTCAATGAAAATATTAATATTAAGTACCATAAAAAAACATATGAAATTAATTACAGTTGTATACTTGTTTAAAATATTACTTTAAAACAACTTTTAGTCAATAATCAGTGTTTTTGTAATGTTTTCTATAAAAAAAATAAAAAAAAAACATGGAGAAAAATATAGCAGAGTCTTTTATTGTTTTATCGTTGGGGGTCCGCGAGGGATTTTCGGAAATTTAAGGGAGCCATGACCGTCTTGACTTTGGGAATGGCTGATATAGTGTATATATGTAAGTACTTTTACTCATGGAAAAAATACTACAAGGGCATCACTTGAAATGTCATTACATTAATATCAACTGCTCTTGGGCCATGCGTTCATTCAACAGTGGCTAATTTAGTTTGAAGCTTTTGACCAACAACATATTTAAAAAACAGTGGTATTTTTCATGTTAATGGCGTTGCGTCTGTCACTCCGCAGCCCGTCCACTGGTCTCGGTTCTGTGTACAGTCCTCAGTTTGTGTACTTTGGCTGTGATCCAGGGCCAAGCAGACGGCCTCTCTCCAAACGCTTCATAAATCAGACTGTGACCTTTGGAGGCTGCAGGACCTGAAGGATCTGGACTCAGAGATCAGAGAGAGAGAGAGGTGAGAGGGATCGGAGGAGCAGACAGGAGTGATGGACCGAGGACACACACAGGGCTGGTATTATCTCACTTTGTGGAGTTTGGAGTTTGTTGAAAGACTTTTGAGAGCAATGGACAGTGATAATAGGAGCCCGAACTAAAGCAAGTTAATTTTTCCTAATATTTTTCAGCTGATAAATGGCTACTTCTTTATTCATCCTTAAGTATTTTACAACTTTTTTCACTCTTCTACCTTTATATATTCATGTATTCATTGTTTCTGCCCCGAACTGCTTGACACAAAGCATTTTCTTTACAAATAGAAGCCATTTTGGGTCATTTTATCCCCTGCATATCTCCACTCATTTGAAATCTGTCGCCAGCAGCCCCCCTCCCCTCTCGTGTCCCGTGGCGTTGGACAGTCTCCATATGTCCGTCCTGGCTGCGGGTACGTCCGCCCACCGTCGGGGGCGTGTCGATCCCAGTGTGGGGCCTCCTCGCTCGGGGGATGGAGGTGGGCCAGGGAGCCACGCCACGCTGCTGGGGGCCGCATTAACCCCCCAAAATGTCCGGGTTCGGGGGCAGAGACGCTCCATACGTTCGCTGTCCAAACAAGAGCAGGCACACATGGGACCCCCGCGGGGAGAGAGAGAGCGGCACTGCCAAAGAACAACAAAAGGCAGAGGAATGGTCGAGCGGAGACGAGATTATAGAGCAGAGCCAAATGTGCTGTTTGCATCTAAAGTGCTTCCCATTTCCACCAGCTTTGTCTCCACTGGTCACTTACTCTCACAGGACCAACCCCCCAGCATTAGCGTGTAAGAAAAAAACGCTAAAGGAAGAAGGGTTGATCAGTTTTCTCTTGGGCTTGGGTCCACGTCCTGAAGAAAATGTTTTTAATTCTAGTTCACAAAGTTTCACAAAAGCTGTTGTTGCATGTTTCTCATTCAACTGGAGATGGAAGCACATTTTAGGAGAGAAGTAAAGCTAACTAAAGCCACATTTAGCTCCTTTCTTTTGCATTTGTAAGAGTTCGTCAAACCAACTTAGCATGTGCCAGTGTCACATTTAGGGAGAAGGATCAGCAAAAAAATGTAAACCACTATAAAAAGGTAAAGGCAATAAAATAAAAAGAAGCTTTTCTTGTGCAGCAGCTGGATTCTTGTGAGATTTGTGAGTCCACAAACTCAGTGAAATTCATCTGAATATGCTCAGAGCAATGTGTTGGTGACCGAATGGTTATTGGTTCAACCAATGGTAGGGCAGTACTGACATTAATGGACCAATGGCAAAATTTAATGATAATAATAACAATAACAATATATCAAGTGCTTTTAAGGACACTCAAAGACATTTAACAAACACAAAAAAAAATAAAAAAAACAAACAAAGACAACACACGCCTAATACTGTGCAAAGCTGTAATCGTGGTACTTTCATCTGGTGGGAGCCCAAAAATAAGTTGTAGGGAGATTTCAGTGTTTAGTCAGTATAGGTAAAGGTAAATAATTTAGAAAAAATATCTTTGGTTCTGTAAAACTGTATCACAGTAAAAAAAAAAAAAAAAAAATCAGGGATAAAATTGGATCAGACATTAAAACCAGCTGAGGTGTCAGTAGTTTTTGATCAATAGTGTAGCCTGGTCCTAAAGTTCTCATGTCAAAAAATAAATAAATCTGTTGTCCAGAAAGTACACAAACGCACATAAAAGTGGATTTTCCAGATACAGTACACTCGACAAGAACACAAAACATGGTGTTGCTGTTGTAAACTGCAACAAAGAAGCACCCTACATAACATTAAAACATGTTCATTTCAATTATTATTATTATTATTATTATTATTATTATTAGTTTATTGATGATTTTTTATTACTTTACATATTCCTGTACTTACATGGCTGCTGTTATTCTGTGTAAACTGCTCCACATGCTTTAAATTGCCCCTGGAAAAAAGTTTGAATTAGTGTAATGAAAGAAGGTATAAATGTAATCTTATGTTTAATCAACAGTAATGTAGTAATGTTATGTTTACTTTGTGGAAAACTCTCTGAAATGATTGTTCTTGTCACTTTTATTTTATTGTTGTTTATTTATTTTATTGTTTTATTAATTAGTTTGAGTTTTTTGATACTGTTCCCTTTATTATGACGGCTCGTGTTTACTGAAGACAGCACCACTCATTCTTTAACTTCAAATTAAACTCCTAATTACCACAAACCTGAGAACAGAAGGTGAACGGAGAAACAGATAAAATAAAGAGTGGAGCGATGGTTGGCCTTTGGTTCACACGGCGCGGGGCAGAACTGTCAGAAAAAGAAAAAAAAAAAAAAACTGAAGAAATGATGTTAATGCCACTCGCAGCAGCGGTGACTCACGACATCAGGCTGCAGTCGCCATGGCGTCGACCTTTACCGCCGATCACGTGACCAGAGGTTTGAGCGGCGACGTAAACTTGACCTCTGACATTTCCACGGTTCGGTTGGCACTGGGGGGGGGGGGTCAGGGGGAGGGGCCAGTCAGGAGACAGGGACGTGACATGGGGACAGTTTTTCTTTGTCTTTCTTTGGTGACAGTTCTGGAATAAAACAGGAAGCAATGGTGACTAAACCACTAACAAGTCACGTTCATCTTCAAATATAAAATGTTGCTTGGTAGTGCATGGATTTTTGTGACAGTACAAATATTAACAGGTGCTGATGTTGAGAGGAGCAATGTTTTTTCCTTGTTTGCCTTTACCCAAAGACCTCTGTACAGTCTGCAGTGGAGGAATTCACACACGGTTTGTCAGTTCACTGAACTCGCCAGATCCATCTTGTCCTGCTCAGGGCAGTGTTTTGCATCTGAACATCCTCTGGTTTGACCAGTGGGGGAGTACTGAGACCAATGGGGCTGGAGTACTATTGATGGACTTGTTTTCGGTTTGATGGCTGCTTTACCGTCAGTGGGAACCAATGTCACTGAACTGTTGTTGTCGTTGGAAATAATGTGTGATCACTCACAGTCCATCCATCTTCTGCTGCTGATCTGGGGCTGGGTCACGGAGGCATCAGTCTAAGCAAAGATGCCCAGACTTCCCTCACCCCAGACACTTCCTCCAGCTCTGACGGGGAAATCCTAAGGTGCTCCCAGGCCAGCCGAGTCCTAGGTCTTCCCTGGGGACTCCTCCAGGTGGGACAGGCCCAGAACACCTCACCAGGCTGGGGTGGGGGGGTGATGCCTGAGCCTGAACTGGCTTCGCTCAGTGTGGAGGAGCAGTGGCTCTACTCTGAGCTCCTCCCTGGTGACCGAGCCCCTCACCCTATCTCACGCAGCCATCCTGTGGAGGAAACTCCTGCCGGCTGCTTCTATCAGAGATCTTCTCTTTTCAGTCATGACCCAAAGCTCATCCGATCTTCTCCAGGTTTTTGTTTTTGGTACCTACCTTTCCAAACTCTTCTATGGAAGGAAGCGTGTGGTGTGACAGGTTAATAATCTCAATAATCTCTTCTTTTCTTTTTTATATTGCTGAGCATTGAGCTTTTACTTTCTTAAACAGCTCAAATGGACAAATTAAATGCACTTTAGTTGAAGCTCTGTGCATTTGTACAAATTATATTTTTATGTGGCCAAAATAAACTTAACTAAAAAGTGGCATCCACTGAATAAGATCTGTCTATCAAAACTGTCAAAACCCACCTTTGTAATAAAAAAAATAAATTATGCAGAAAATGTTAATTCCTTCAGCTTTATTTCGTTCTAATTATTCCTGTATTTGTATTTCTTACAAGTACAACTTCCAAAATTATTCAAATTACCCAAATCATTAATTTTAATATCCCAGAAAACTGCCTTATTGCCATCATCAGCTCATCAAACATCTTCATATCTTTATTACATGAATTAAAATCACGTCTTTATCGCCTTTAAAATAATTACAGTAAATGCCACAGCAGCGTTGTGTGATGTATGTGAACGTTTCAATCAGAGCCGTGATTACAAGAACAATTAGTGTCAGGATCATCAACATTTCACTCCTTATTACTTCATTATCATCAGAGTCTCGCCATTAATTACTGTCGTTTATCGCCGTACAGTGTGAGGGAGGCACCAGTATCATCAGACCATCTCCAGACCAGTGTCAAAACCTAAGAAAAAGAAAGAAACACTGATGTGAGTACAGTACGTTTATATACAACCATTCTCCTCTGACCTCTGGCATCAACGAGGGATTTTCACCACAAAACTGCTGCTCACTGGTTATTTTCTGTGCTCAGACTCAGTCCATGCCATGTTCAAAGTCATTTTTTTGATCGTCAGCAGGTTTATCTTCTGTCTCAGCTTAAAGAGCCACTATTCTGCTAAATCTACCTTTTTGAGCTTTTTACCATGTTATAATGTTGTCTCCTCCTCAAAAACAGACCTGCAGTAGTATTCTGTTTGAGTAATCCTGTATGCTGAGGCGCTGCCCTTCTTCAGAGCTGAAAACGCTCGCTCTCACAGCTATAGACACGTGAAACCAGGAAGTGCTCCTGCGCGTTTCTAAAGCCCAGACACCGCCACCGGACTTGTTCTGATCATTTCAGCCTTAAACCTCTGTCACTACGAAGCAGTCAGCGCAGAAGTCTATCTGTTAGCATCATGTTGTTAATAACTGTGCTAATTAGCCATTTTATGCTCTGTCCAGTCCCCATCGTTGCCAGCAGGGGGCGACAGACTCCTAATCCAAGTGTTCTCTGCAGAGTCACAGTAACAGCTCCCAACAGAAGAGGTTTTCCACAGATACATTATTTTTTTTAGGTTATAAAACCTGAAATACTGATGCAGAGGAGTCCAGCACTAGTTCAAAAAGTTGAAAATATAGCAAAATAAAGGAGCTTTAAATGATTTGCTGGAAAAAGCAGACATAGGCAGAGTTACATAGGTCAGTAATCTGGATTCTTGCAAGATTTGTGAGTTCACAAACTCACGAAAATCCATCTTGTCAGGTTCTTGTTGATCTGTCTGTCAGTCCAGGCCAATGGTGTGGTTGTTCAATTGTAGGTAGGTCGCTTTTGGGTTTTCCCGGCAGCAACAAACCTCTAAGTCAGGGGTCGGCAACCCATGGCTGGATTAACATTTCAGCTGGATTCCACTTTCGGTAATTGGCTATTACTTGTTAGCCTTTGGTCTCGTGGAAGCCGCATTAAGAAAGGCTGCAGCAAGACAGCATTTGCAAGAATACAACTCTAATTCATGGTGTCATGGTTTCAGTTGCTCTCAATTGATAGAAAACCTTTGAGGTTCCAAAAGTGTAAAAGAGCAAACATTAAGCATGCTTATAATCATCCTAACTGGAGTTAACATTCTGCTATGAAAATTATATTTAACATTAAACAATACTTTTTGATTATGTCACCAGAAGCACTTCTACTTCTCATTTGTAAAGGAAGCACCTTTATAGCTATTGCTTCCATTTGGTATTGGACTAGTTACATTATACTCCTCAAGGCTGTACTGCTGTAAGACCCTGGCCTATTCACAGCCATACAGTTCTGAGTCATGGGTGCAAGCATTCTCTCATGTGTCACCATCGATCGGTGCGCAGTGCATGCTGGGTAGTTTTGTGTCCAAGATGCCACGGACTCGCTCTGAGGTAAACTGTGGCTGGTAACAGGAATCTCGTGAGAGCAAGGCGGGCACAGTTGCTCTCCACCAACCGCCTGCATGGACTACAAACACTTCATGCATGATGGGAAATGGTGTCCTGTCCACACTGTGCGCTGACTGTTCATTGGGTCCCAGTTGTGTTTTGATCAGAAACGTGACGCCTGATGCTCGGCTGCCTCCTCCTCCTCACAGCTTTACACAAACTACTGCTCTACATTTGATATTTTTAAGGTTTTTGTTTATTGATCTATATATTTTGTATACGTAATTGAACATGCTAATATAATATGTTCATATAAAGCTGCCAAGGAACCATGACCCAGAACTGCTATACCTGGTGGCCCTAAGCTTGTTTGACCTGGCTTCATTTAAAGTTGCTTCCCTGCTCTAAAGTGATACTTGTGAACAAAATGGCATGCTGTAAAATAATGATAGATGGTCACAAGCTGGTGCTTCATCAAATCTCCTACAATTATTCTACTAAAAGTCCCTCCCCTTTACAAACATTTTCAACAGGAGACATCCCAGAATGATAAAACATTAGCTTTTGCCAGGTTATGCACAGAGGACAGAAAGAAGTAGGTGTGCATGGAGTCAGAGAAAAGGAGAGAAAATGGTACCGACAGAGGACAGAGCGACTGAGATAAAAGCTGTATAACATGAAATTAACGGCGGTCCTCACATGGAAGTACATGGATCAGTGTCTGGGTCCACAGTGAGAGGCAGACAAAGGCACAAAGATAACCACGGCTTCAAAGGTCTCTGCTGTACAGGAGCAGGACGTGACATGTTCAGAGCAGGGCAGAGGGAGAGGAGGGGAGAACACAGACCAATGCATTTAATTAAGTTAGAAGATTCTGCTACAAGCTGTTTCGCAGTTATTGCTTTAGAATATATTTAATAGTAAGTTGCTTTTTTGTTTTTTGCATTCTTGCGATATCTCTAAAATCTATCTGCTGCTCAGGCCAATGCACTTGCATCCACACCACCTCTGGTTCAACCACTAGCAGAGATGGCACCAAGTCACTGTTTTGCAAGTCTCAAGTCCATGTCAAGTCCTAAGCCAATGCCAAGTCAGAAGTCCAACACTTTACGTTTTTGAGTCTTTTCAAGTCATTTTAACCCTCAAGACTCAAAACTTAGTTGTGTCATGTTTTGTATTAAATTTACCCTCATGTCCCACCTTAGAAAATAAAAACATGATGAACAGATGGTAAATTGTTTGACTGTAGACCTACTGTTTGAACACACTAACCCTAGAGGAGGCCAAAGATTCAACATATTCAAGTATCAGAGGTTTAAAATAAAGCTAAGTACCTTCAGCAGCCATTTAAACCATGGACCAATGATGTGGCAGCACTGATAGTTTTGGACCAATGGTGTGGCAGCACTGATAGTTTTGGACCAATGATGTGGCAGCACACTGAAAGTATACAGGCATAGTTTAGTTTTGACAATGAATAAACTTTAAATAAATGTAAGAGTTTCTGATACACATATATACAGTATATAGGAATCATTGGCAGCCATAACTACGGTGGCTCTGAAGGGCAAGTCACACTAACAAAATCAAAAACACAAACAAAAACTGAAACACGCACACAGATATGAAAACACATACATAAATTCTAAAACACCACAGAAACTTTGAAACACTCAAATTTGGAAACATGCACACAAATTCTAAAACACTACAGCAAAAACTAAAAGAGTACAACAGAAGACAACAGAAAGGGTAGGACCTTTGTGTTTGACTGTGATCGGACAGAGAAGAGCTGTTTCTGGTGTGAGTGTTTTCAAATTTGTGTGTTTTCAAATTTGTGTGCGTGTTTCCAAATTTCTGTACATGTTTTTAAAATTCGTTTTTTCGTATCTAGGTGCTGTGTTTTTGTATTTGTCAGTGTGTTTTTGTATTTGTGTGCGTTTCTAAATTTCTGTGGCTGTTTTTAAAATTGTGTTTTCAAATTTGCGTGCGTGTTTTTTGTTGGAGCTGGTTAATCCAACTATATAATACTAAAACAAGAAGAAACACAGACACATTAAATGGTTTACTTGCAAGGAGAGCAGACAGAGACTAAAGACCCAGTGACATGCACCGGGGACATTCCCTCCATGTGCTCTGGGCTCCCTGGTGCTCTCATGCTTTTTATTGAAAATCACGCCCCTGGTTACATGCACCGTCTCTGTCTGATAAGGGAATTGGGGAACTAGGACAGAGACAGTCATCAACTCTACATATGATAATTTAACATAACAACGCTGGTTATCAGTTCTGAGGCCGCACTTTCTTATCCAGTTGGTCATTCTTCTGCGGCCACGCCATGCTTAATCTATATGGTCAGTATAGATTAAGCAGTCAGTCGTGCGTCAGCATTATCTTACTGGAACACTCTGTAACTCAGCACATGATTAATACATTCACAACACACATATTGTACTTAGGATTTTATAAGACATATAAAAGTAGATAACTTATATACACATTTCTCTAACATTTTTGTATTTGTCGTGCGTGTTTTTGCATTTGTATGCATTTCTAAATTCCTGTTCGTGTTTTTAAACTTACCTTTTTGTATTTGTGTGTGTGTGTTTGTATTTGTGTGCATGTTTCCAAATTTCTGTGCGTGTTTTTAAATTGTGTTTTCTAATTTGTGTGTTTTTGTATTTGTGTGCATTTCAAAATTTCTGTGCGTGTTTTTAAAATTGTGTTTTCGTATTTGTCGATGTGTTTTTGTATTTGTCGGTGTGTTTTTCGTATTTGTCGATGTGTTTTTGTATTTGTCGGTGTGTTTTTCGTATTTGTCGATGTGTTTTTGTATTTGTCGGTGTGTTTTTCGTATTTGTCGGTGTGTTTTTGTATTTGTGTGCATGTTTCCAAATTTCTGTGCATGTGTTTCTGTACGTGTTTACAGATTTCTGTGCGTGATTTTGTGTTTGTGTACGTGTTTGCAAAAATTTCTGTGCATTTCCAAATTTCTGCGCGTGTTTCTGAATTTGTGAGCATTTCCGAATTTTTGTGCATCTTTTTGTATTTGTTGACTTACGCCTCAGGGCCACCGTACCTAACTCACTCTGCCTCCTGCGCTAACATCACAGCCACCGTCAGAATTTGCAGAACCAGATGTAAAGTGAGAAAAGTCCATGCTAGACACCGCTCACGACTAAAGATTGCATTTTTGGAAAAACCCATTTATCATTGACTTCCCCGCCGCTGTAGCCTCTCCTCTGCCGCTGACCACCTCGCGTCCTGCCGATATTAAAACATGAAGATTAAGCCGTGGGCCCCTGAGTCTTATACCCCACACATATTACACTCAGAAACATGGCCGGTACCTGCGCCGCCCTGCGCTCCCTCATCTGCATATCCCTTGCTCTGCAGTATAAATCCTACAGCGCTTCATGAATCTTCTGTCACTTTCAAATTACACAGATTTATTCACACCGGGACAGGCCTGAACGTACGGAGAACAATACGAGGGGCTCAAAAACACTCGCACACTCGTGTTTTTTTATGGGCAGCGGTCCAAGTACATGCTGCATAGACATAAATATGATGTTTATGCCTAGAGTGGGACGTCCCAGAAGCATAATGTGAGATCCTATGATGTTTTCAGAAAGATGCATACTAAAGGCTTCACATATTTAGTGAAGGAAACTGTAGATGACTACAATGAAAGCTCACAACCACTTTTAATCTGGGAACAGCTCTGAAGATTGTGTCCACATTTTAATATGATTTTAATGACTTCATATGGGCTGTATCATCAAAAAGGCTCAACCGCTCCTCTACTTTCTTAGCCTGTCCAGCCAGACTCCTGTTTTCTTTTCAAAAGCCATAGAGAATCATTTCTAATCGAATTGCTGGATACCGACCTATCACGCCTTACAAAAGTGGAACATAATCTATCAGGAATAATACAGTCTGAATGTAATAACTTCTGATTAACAGTGTTTAGGTCTTTCCTTCGTCTCCTGTTGGTTCTGCTGAAGTCCTCGTTGTTGTTCAGTCCTCTGTGGGATTTTTGTCTTGGTCCTCTTTCCATTTTAACAACAGTAAAGTCCCTCTGACGTCCCACGTAACCACCGCATTCAAACAAACCCACTTTGTCTTTCACAAATCTTTGTACAACTGGCTTCTGCTGCTGTCCCCGCTCACAAATAAGGACAGAGCTGATCAGAATACGGCTTATTCTGGTGTTTTATGGCAAAAAAGGCAGCAGTTCTTAATAAGCGCCATGCTGCCTACGTCCTGCCCTGCGTTTCTCTGATTGGTTACGCCGTCTGTGATTGTTCTGCCCATAGAAATGAAACTCAAGAGAAAAGACCAAACTAACTTCTTAGTCTGGCTGGACAGTCTATTGTTACGCAGGGCAGGACTTTTTATTACAGAGGACAATTATTGGTAATTTTTCTCAAACAAAATATCTTTCTATTAGCTAGGGTTGCAACAAAAGATTATTTTGATAATTAATCTGTCAATTACTTTTTCGATTAGTCGATTAATAATCGTAATGAGAAGTGTGAATAAAATGGTTAAAAACTTGAAGTGTTTTATAGTTTTTGTAAAAATTTGGTGATAATGCTACCAAAAATCACTTAATTTTTACAAAATCAAATCAGACAAAGCTACAAGCTTCTTGAAGATGTTTATATAGAGCAGGGGTGTCCCAACTTTTTCCAATGAGGGCTGGATTTGAAGATGTGCAACAGTCCAAGAGCCAACAGTCCCTCCTTATGTTTTTAGGATCTGAAAGCACATAAACTGCACACTGTTTTATCAGTATTTTGTTTTTAAAAGCCTTTTTTTCTATGACAACAAAATCTAAATGAAGTTCCAACAAAATAACATCTTTGAACATAAAAAACATCCTATTCGTAATATATGTTTAACTCAGGCTGATTTTAATGCTTACTATGAGGAATGCCAGAATTTGTAATACTTCAAAATTTAAAATACATACAAAACTTAGAAAACACAAAGCAGAGAGAAGTAGATGAGATGCACAAATGTACAGATAAAGCCATGGACACACTGTACGAAAGTGCTGATGGGCCATAAGTAATACTTTTTTCTCATGGAGGCTGAGGGCCATATGAAACTTTGACCTGTGCCACAAATGGCACCCGGGCCACACTTTGGACATGTCTGATATAGCGCATATATACATAAAATATAATCTGTAATCTGATTTTTTAATCAAAAACACAAAATGTACATTGTTTTTAACTGTTTACTGCTCTGTCTAGGTAATAAAACCTTCTCTCACACCACATGGCATGTATTAAATATCCCAGTTGATAATTATTCATTTACTAAATTAGTTGACAATTATTTCAATAATTGATTATAATCAATTAATCTGATTAGTTGTTGCAGCCTTTCTGTTAGCCCAACATAACTTTGAGGTCATTGAGCCCATCAGTGTCCTTTAGCTCGCTGTTGTTTCTGAAGCTGTGTGTACAGTGGTCATGTGGTTGGGTCACGAGGCTGGAGCTCAGAGCCGTGTGCGTCGCCTCAGGACCACAGCGCATCTTCTTCAGAAAACAGAAGAAGGCTGTGCTGCTGTGTTTCTGGGAGAGTCGACATGTGGGATTAAGACTGGACCCCGTGACGCTGTAAATCTGAGAGGAGTGAGGGCAGAGGCACCGTCTGTAAATCTGACAAATGCTGTGAGGAGGAGTTTAATGAACGCGTGTTGATAAGTGCAGCGCGTTGCTTTGACACACGAGAGAAACGGCTCGGAGCTAACGCTGAACAATGGCTCATTCTTTGTGTTGTTGTACAGTCAGCACTTTACCAATCATATGTAGTGAAGGAAATGTTTAACACAGGGGCCTCCAAACTACGGCCTGGGAGCCAAAGGCGGCCCCTCAGACTATTTTTTACTTCTTTCTCAGTTGACCCAATGGAGTCATTTTTAGACTTTCCTTAAACATTTTTTTGTGTGAAATGGACCTCCATCCATCCATCTTCTTCCGCTTTATCCGGGGCCGGGTCGCGGAGGCAGCAGTCTAAGCAGGGACACCCAGACATCCCTCTCCCCGGACACTTCCTCCAGCTCCTCAGGAGGAACCCCAAGGCGTTCCCAGGCCGAGAGACATGGACCTGGCATTAAAAACAAAAAAATAGAAAGCCATGAAGACTGCATAAGTGTTTGGTTATGGAAGGGCATCCAGAGTAAAACCTATTCCCAAATATCCATGTTATGATTCAGTCTGAGGGCTCCTGAAAGAATGGGAGCAGCTGAATGACTGAAGTCGTCCTCCTTTGAGTATATTTCTCAGTAAGTGGCCTTCAGTAGGAAAAGAAGTTTGGACACCTCTGGTCTAATATAAAGTATCTGCATTCAGGTTGGTGCTGAAGCTTTCCTAAAAACGACCGTCATATTTTTGGAATTGTTCTGTTACAGTTGGTCCTCTGCTGACTGTGACTCCTTCCTCTGTGACTCACTCTTGCACTAAAGGTTTCAGATCTGCAGAAGTGTGTTTACTTGTTACAGATGTGCACACTGTCACTGCCCCATCAGCAGACAAACTGCACATAAGACGAAGCCAGTGTCACTGCTCCTGTCTGCTTCTCCAAACTGGGCATGTTTCCCAGGATCCTTTGTGTCTGAACCACTTCAGAGTGATCCTCTCCTCACCAAGTGCTGTTCCAAATCCCCAAAACTCCTCCTACCCACAATGCACTGCGGCCACTTTCCAACATAGATGTATTAGAACTGGAGAGTGAATGACGTCATGACCACCACCATTTTTGCTTGATGCCAAAAAAGTTTTTTCTTCTGCGTCGAGATGAGCCAGACCTGCGCAGTTTCGATCGGTGTCGGTCTGTGCGCAGTGCACTGCCGTTAGATTTGTGTCTGACTTGCTACCAACTTGCTCTGATGTCACGAGTGCGACGGTCACCGAAAGCTCGTGAGATCCAAATGAGACCAGCGTCAGAGCCTCCTGCAGGGCATCAGGAGCAACTGCGGGGGCTGCTTGGCTCAGTGCGTGATGGGAAAACGTCCACCTGTCAAATTTAGGAGTTTAAACTGAGAAAAAAAATCCATGCTTTGATTCAAACAAAATCCAATTGTCAAGTTTTTAAAAAAGTTCATTCAAGCTCCTGCCCAAACTTGAAAAAGGCTGGCTTCACACAAAAGGACACTGGAACAACTCACTCCTTTTAATTTCTTTTATTAATTGTTTTCTTTTGTTGTTGAATCTTTCAGTTCATTGTTTCATTGACATTTTTAGCAGGTAGACTTGTGTAGACATGAACATTGTAGATTAGATGGTTAAACTGGAGAAGGTTGATAACCTACAAAGACACAAAATGCTCATGAAAAACCACCACAATGAACTTAATTTAACATACATATTTTAACTCTTACCATTTAAAATCCCATTTAATGAATCAATAGTTTTAAACTTTCAATTATTTATTTAAAGTAACATTTTAATCTCTAATTATAAACCTAATGAATTAACAAATTGTACAGTAAGCTTATTTAAATTAATACTAATTTAACTTATATTTTACAAAATTAAATGTGTTTAATCAATGGTTTACATAATGAAATTAGGTTTTACCCAAATAAAATAATGTTTTTAAACTAAATTATTAAATCAACGTAAACCAATTATTTTAACGTAAAACTAAAAAAATCCACAAATGAATTCAGTTACAAATTTCAATGTACATTTTGGCTTCCCAGTTGTGTCTTTTGTTAAGCCAAGCTGAACCTCTTTGTTCTGAGCAGTGAGCCACAGGTGAGCCACAGGTGAGTCACAGGTGAGTCACAGGTGAGCCACAGGTGAGTCGCAGGTGAGCCACAGGTGAGCCACAGGTGAGTCACAGGTGAGCCACAGGTGAGCCACAGGTGAGTCACAGGTGAGCCACAGGTGAGCCACAGGTGAGCCACAGGTGAGTCACAGGTGAGCCGCAGGTGAGTCACAGGTGAGCCACAGGTGAGTCGCAGGTGAGCCACAGGTGAGCCACAGGTGAGCCACAGGTGAGTCACAGGTGAGCCACAGGTGAGCCACAGGTGAGCCACAGGTGAGTCACAGGTGAGCCACAGGTGAGTCACAGGTGAGCCACAGGTGAGTTACTGATGTGTGAGTAGTTGCTGTGACTGGGAGGCAGGAGAAGGGAAAGGAGCGTTTGATTTTCTCTGGCTACAGCCAAACTGGGTGGGCAGCAGGAACACTTCAGACCCCACACTGCTCTGGTTTTACTCAACAACAATCAAACACCAACTTTCTGCAGTAACAGTGGTTGGTGTTCGACTGCTGTTGATTTTTTTGCTGCAGTTCCACAGAGCGGCCACTAATCAAACTGGCATCAGGGGAGAGGGGGCGCTGTCCTGTCCAGGTCTTATTACACATCCACGCTTTCCACTTGTGAAGGGATTGTTGTTTTTGAAAGAACATGATGTGATCGCCTGACGACGCAATGGCACAACACGTCAACAAAATACTGGACAGCTAGTCCTAAAGCCAAACGTCTCTGGTCCATTTGGCACTTGTTGACGCATGACCATAAATACTTTAAACATTAATATAATCTAGAGGAGAGCCTTTTGACAGACTTGGACACAGAGAATCTGATTAATGAGTAAATGCTGAACCCAGATGTGCGGTGTGGCCTTAAGGCAAAGTGCTGTTGATGTACAAAGTGCCATAGTCCATGAGCCAGGCATTTAACCGTCAATCATCCCTCAACCTCCACAGCCAAATAAACCGAGTGGGAGGAGGAGCGGCTTTCCTGCATGACACACACTAAAAATCTGTCTTTAAACACCACAACCAGGACTTTTCACCGGTGCCACTGAACACACAAACTCCTAATGTCATTCGAGCCAGCGTCTAATCACTCTCATGTGTTTAAAGAGGGGCCGAGCGAGGGGAGATGAAAGATCCTGGGACCGGGGCTCAGACTGTGGCTCTGGCGGTTAATGACGGAGGCGAGGAGTGTTTACCAGAGCTGTGGAAAGTGGGCATACAACCCACACACACACAGGGCAGACGGAGAGGTGGAGACATCTGAGGGGCTGTTGATGTGACAGGTAGGACTTTAGATGTGGTAGTTGTGAAAAGTGTGTTAATCCAGCCACAACGGGCGACAAGCGAAATAATATTACCTTATTAAAGAGGATATATGCTGCAAAATAGTTTTTTTTTCCTCTGTCTCCCATGTTATAATGTTCCCTCATTAAAAACAGACTTGGAGTTGTGTTTAGTTTGAGTAATCCTGTATTCTCTGGAGCTTCTGGAGTTTCCGAGGCCTCAGAACGCTCGCTTCCACCACGAAGCCCCGCCCACTCCAGGAAGCACTGACCAATCAACAACAAGCCCTCTACATCCAGGCTGCTCTCATTCATTTATCCAAAAAACTGTGCACAGCTCTGTTTCCACTGATTCCTCACAGACATTTTTACTTTTGGAGTAAAATGGCATCAGACAAGAAGTTTAAGGAAGTGAAGTTTTTTTTTTATTCTTTAAATTATGTTCAAAGGACCATAACAGCTCTCCACTCTGCTGCCCTCTGCTGGTCTCTTCACCTGTTTCTTTATGGCACCATTAAAGTACTTAATAAAAATGTTTTATTTTAGTCCCATAATGTTTTTAAAGGCTTTAAAACGTGCTGCAGTTTAAAGACTGGGTTAAAAATATGAATAAAAGCAGAATATAGACGCTTTAAGCAGACCACTATTAGCATTAGCTACCAAATATCTCAAATAATTACTCATCAAGATCAACCATTGACTTAGTGACTGAGTTTATTCATGTTGTATTTTACTTACTGTTGTGATTAGCACATACATGCTAAGAACTAAGTAATATAGCTTTTTAAATACCGTATTTTGCGGACTTTAAGTCAGCACTTTTTTCCATAGTCTGGCTAGGAGGTGCGACGTATACTCAGGTGCGACTTATATATTAAAATATTTCAGGTGTTGGTTAGAGGGCGCTCTAGGCTCGTGTACCAGCATCTGCTGCACCTGTACCACTGACAATTTAAAATGTAAACATTAGCGCTAACAACTTAGGCTATAAAGACAACTGAGAAAGAGCGGAATAATTGGAAATGGAACTGATGCTGAGTCTGACGACAGCCACGCAGAGGAGGAAGCGGCGCTTCGTCTACCTCCGGAGTTGGCGGAGTTGTTCAGAAGCGACACCGAGGATGAAGAATTTAAAGGATTTAGCGATTAGGAGTGAGATGGTGAGTTTGGTGAACTTGTTATATTATGTTCTTTATGCTATAGTTATGTGAATAACTGTTAATATATTACGTTAACATACGAGACACCTATTCAGTTCGTTGTTTATGCTTCATGTAGCTGAATAACCATCAATGTGTTACGTTAGCATAGCGCACACCTATTCAGCTGTTGTTCTCTATTCTATTATTACTATAACTTGCCTTTCAACATGAAATGTCTGTTCTTGGTGTCAGATTTTGTAAAATAAGTTTCCCCCAAAAAATTGCCACTTAGTCCAGTGAGACATATATATGTTTTTTTCTTCATCATTATGCATTTTTTAGCTACTGTGACTTATACTCCGGAGCCACTTATAGTCTGGAAAATACGGTATGTATTTTTTGCTGGACAGTATTTACAGAAATGTGTCGGGCCAAAGCAGTTTGTCATTGTTCATTGCAAGTGTTGTCACTACAATTGAAACAAACTTTCAGATCCGGGTGCTATTACATTATTATATCAACAACAACAAACAATAATTTTTTGCCATCTTAATACGTTTTTTTTGTTTGTTTTGTTTTTAGTTTTGCTCTCTCATTAAAATAAACACTACTCTTGTCTCCAAACTATAAGCCCAACGTCACACATGTAAAGGTCTGCAGTGAGTGCTTGAGTCTCTTCATCTCCCGACATCATGGCCTCTATCTACAGAGACCACACTATTTCCTTTCATAGAAAACAAAGGAATGGAGGAGAAGGCTTGTATTTTTTGCGGGATGTCCTGCTTTTGTTGTCTCCTGTGTTCAGTGTCACATGCAGGCCCAGTGTCTGCTGAAAGAGAGCCAGCGTCCCCCCGTGATCCATAACACACAGATTTTAATGCACCGAGTAATTACAATATGGCCCTGATCACTTCAGCTGTAAAATGTGCCACAGACGTTCATATCATCAGCATTCCTCTTCTGTATGAACCAAAAATCCCTAATAGGTGTCAGCAGTGGAGAAAAGATCAATATTTTAAGGCTGTCATCTAGACTTCACTGGGTTGTCAAATTGAAAGTGGAAAATTTCTTGTTTCTTTGCTGTTTTTGCCTCACATTCCTCTCTGGAGCTCCCCCTACAGTTCAGAGTAAAGCATTACCGTAAACACTCACAAGTCCAGATGACTCCTGTGTGACCTGTGGCTCATCTTTACTTTCATTTTCTCCTCCTTGTAAAGTTTTTCCTGTCATTTGGCCGCTCTGCCATGACAAAAATCAACAAATAAAGCCATCACTCTTGTTTTGCTAACAGCGATGTGGCCCTTTCTCATCGAGACTCGAGACTTCTGTGACACCAAAGCAACCAATAATGTAATAATGGCCAATAATGTAATCATTTTGGCAATTTTAAATGTAACAAAGCCAATAAGGCAACAACATTTTTGAGCCAATGAGCCAATAACACTGATTATGCATCACATCATTCAACAGAGACACGGAAGTCTCCTGGATAAGAGACAAAACGTCTAAAACTCCAAAACCCAAATCCATGCGATTTATTTTAAATATTCCTTGTTGTTTAGCTTGGATGGCTAAAAGTCTTCACAGACATGCTTAAGCAAATTAAAAATATTCTAAATAAAAATTTTCTACAAGAGAAGTACAAAATCTTGAACTGGCTCTGACAATCACAATTAACTTTCCACTAAACCTATTTCTGATGAAAAAACTGCACAAAAAGACAAACAAACAAAAAAAACATCTTATTTCCAACAAATACTATTACTAATAGATTGATACTATTACATTATAGGCTGCAGTTATTACATTTTCAAAGGATTTTTTAATGGTAGGCCAATTAGTTTGGCTCAAAAACTTTACCTTATTGGCAAGTTATTATGTTATTGGCTTTATCACATTTAAAATTGCTAAAATTGTGACATTATTGGGTGCTACACACTTCATTCACCCCACAACAACTCTTTTAACCTTCACACAGACTCCCAAACTGTTTTGAGTTCAGCTTTAAATCAAAAACGGCTGATAATACAGAGAAAGTGTCTGTTCCATCACTGTCTAGTTAGTTCAAAATTGAAAATGTGTAATCCAAGACAGCACAAAAATAAAGCTAGAAAGAGGAATCTAAGTTAAAGCTGGCTCGGGATGGGTGAAAATTTCTTGTATTGTTCTCTTGAGCTTGTCCTTTTAGCAGTGAAGGAGCGAGCAAAACGATCTGACTTTAGCATTTTTTGTTTACAATATTTATGCACATAAATGACGGAATACTACTCACTTTCTTTGCCTTATTTCTTCCTGTGTGACAAATATCCGACCCTTACCACAGCACAGCCCACAGACTCTGTCGACGTCTCTCCTGTGTGGACAGCTGGTGCTAGTTTGTGGACACTTCTCCCTGACCTTCTGCTGCAGAGACGGATGACGAGGACGGCTCGCTCTGACCTTGACATTCAGTTTGTTAAATGGCTCCTGTGCGGCGGCGCTGGCGCTCTGCAGACGGCGCTGAGGTGAGGGAGAGATGGACAGTCTCTCCAGCTCAGCTCCGGGTTTTTACTGCTGCCGAGGGGAAGTTATAATGGGATCTCAGAGTTTATTGGTATGCACAGGTTATGCACACAGTCACTGGAGAGAGTTTGGACAGATCCTGGACTGCAGAGAGTCCCAGGACAAAGCTGTGATGGCCAGTGGGAGGAGGAGCTTTTTTCTTCTAAATGACCTTTGTAATTAATATGAATGCTTTTGTAAGTAATGGTCAAGTATCTACTGCCATAATATGAACACAATTATGCTTTTGGCTGTGTTCATTTACTCTGGATATATTGAGAGTGCACAAATGGTGACATTGGGGCAAAGTGGTTCACCTTTCAGCATAAAGGTTGGGGACTGTGTGGGGTCTTTCTGTGTGGAGTTTGCATGCTCCTGCTGTGCTCAGGCGGCCTGGCGAGTCAGCTTCTTATTGAATATTTCTACATATAGCTTTGCGTATTACCATTAAACTTATATTTTGATGTACTACTGCTAAGGTTAATAACATTAGTAATAATAATACTTTGATTTTATGTGATGTTTTTCTTCTTTCACTCTAAGGTCACTCTACTCTTAGGTGCATTCCAAATATGGCACAAATAATGAGCTTGCTACAAAGTTATCAGACCCAAGGTTGCAGGGGGGGCTCCTGTCGATGGTGGGAACACTCTGCAGAAACTGAGAACTTTTTGTGGCCCTGCCCTATGCACAAAAAAGTTACTCGAAGCCAAGAAGATAATGCTACTGCAGAGATCGTCATACATCGTCATACATAGTATAAAAACTTAGAACACTCCTCCCTCTAGGAGCGCGCTCATTCTGCTGACTGTAACCTTACCTGTGTTTTTACTGAATAAACCTCTGACTTGATTACACTTCTGAATCATCGTCCTCTTTGATGCTTTCACCCAAAATGAACAAATCCTTACATGCTCCAGGACAGTCTGGTTTCCCTCTCGGAGTGAAGATTTTCTCCGGTTTCATTTGGAGCTGGCCTATCACAGACGTTTATCTGCAGCGTATCTTACAAAAGCAGAAGCGCTAACCAAGGTAGAGCTGGATACTGAGCTAATTTAATAACTTTTCTGATCTGATTAACAGTGTTTACTGCTTTTAACTAACAGTAAAGTCTCGCTGACCACATTCAAACAAACCCACTTTTTCCACAAGTCTTTGTGCAACTGGCTTCTGCTGCTGTCCCTGTTCACAAATAAGGGCACAATACACATGATTCTGGGGTTTTATGGAAAAATAAACCGTCAAGAATCCACCATGTTTGGTTAAAAGACAGGTCAGCATTGTTTCTCTGCTTGGTTACTCCGCCTGTCATTGTTCTGCCAACAGAAACAAAATTTACTGCCAAGGGACCACTGACTTCTTTGTGTAGAACAGGTACAGAGTTTGTGTGGCAGGCCAGGGTTTCCTCTGAGCTTCTGGTGTCATCAACCTAAAACATGGACAACAGGCTAATCCTCCAGCTTCTGACCAGGACCCTGGCCCAGATCTGGCCCACGTCTCCTGCCCCAGTGGCAATGGAAGGGCGGGGCAAATGCAGAGAACACATTTCTCAACAGGGACACTAAAGTCGACTTTAACCTGAGTGTGCTGCTCTTGTGAATGAAATTATTTACTGTGATCCAAATATTGCTTTTCTTTTTTTTGGCAGCCAATAACTAAAAAATTATCCACATAAAGTAATGGGAAATGGACATTGTACCAGACATTAATAAAAAAAAAAAGCCATTCATGCACAAGTTTTATTCAGTTACAGTGTTGCCAGATCGGGCTGGTTTCCGGTTTTTTTTATTTTTACATAAACTGGAGAAAATACTACCAAAATAGTTATAGTTTATGGCATACAAAGTAGAAATACACATTTCAACAAACACTCATCCATCTGTGCATTTGTTTTAATTTTCTGCTGTGAATAAGTGCACCTTGTAATCCAAACTACTGCACCTTATAATTTCTGTTAAATACTATTGCACCTTCAAATATCATTGCACTTAAATGCCTTACTGTGTACAACTACTGCACTTTACATTTGATGTTTATTGTTATTTCTACTCCTGACGTGTGCTGTTGACCTCTGGGCCAGGTCACCCTTGTAAACGAGATCTCGATCTCAGTGGGTTTTATCTGGTTAAAGGTTAATGAAGTAAAATAATAAATAAAACACGTGATTCAAATTTGGTTGCTCACATTTTGTGTTTTTTTTTTTATGCTGCTGTTAAGTTTTGTGTTCTTTAGTTTTTGATTTGGGCTGGTTTTAATTGTGTGGGTGGGTTCTCAGTTCTGTTAGGGCTGGAAATTGTCAGTGAGATCTGGCAACGCTGCTTTATGGTGACTGTTACTGGAAAAATGCCTGAACCATCACCAGCTGATCACATTATTAACACTTGGAGACACATTCTCATTGACTAACTATCAGACATTTACACACCCGCGTTGTCAGGAAGCTGTCCGTAGACATGTATGTTATTTATTTAATAATTTTTATATATAAAATTTTATTTACCTAATAGCAGTGTTTTATGTGTGGACATTTTTGCTGTGAAGGTGTTCAGTAGAGATGTGATGTTCATGAACGACCTGAATCTTTTGAACGGCTCTTTACCAGTGAACACTAAGAGCTGAATCATGGTGGCACAGGAGCTTTTCTTTTGTTTTTTATACTTTTGTATCAAAATGAATCTTTTTTTGTTTGCCAACCACAAAAAAACTCATAAGAAAACGTAGAATAAAGCTCGAGAGAGAGTTATACAGAAAGAGACGAGGAGAGAGAGCACAGTGCACGTGCTCAGATTGGCTCAGACGCACATTGTGTGCATGGAAGTTTCTTATAACCTGCTGAGTTTTTATTGACATTTTTTGTATGGACATATGTAAATGTCATATATTTGCACATTTTGGACATATAATAAATCCTCAATGTTGGTCTCACTCTGTGCAGATGTGTAAGACGTCTCCATTACAGAATTTAGTCCACACATGTTCATTTTATTATCATCACTGAATAAGACAATAATAATATCACACCAATAGAATCAATTTTATTCTGAGTAACCTTATAATGCATCACTCATCCCAGTGTTTATTTTCTGAATGAACTGACTGGCTTCTTAAATATATGTAAATACAAAAACGAGCCAGTCTTTTGAACGGCTCTTTGAAATGAACAGATCTCAAAGATTTGGCTCTCGTTGAAGAGCCAGAAATCCCATCTCTAGTGTCCAGAGCGTAGTAAATTTGAGGAGGGTACAAGTTATTCTTAGTCTAAATGAAATTTTTAAGCCCTTTGGAGAAAGAGTAAACAATCTTCTAAAAACAAAGCTTGACCAGATGACCTTCTTGTTTACTGACGTCTCCAGGACGACTGAGAACCTACACAGACGTCTCTCAGTCTAAGTTACATTCTTCTTTACTTTAAAACTCAAAACCCAGCTTCACTTCCACCTCTTCCTTCTCCCTGAACTTTTGCTGCTGACTCCTGTATTGTTTTGTTTCAGCGCTGACTTTTCAGATGATCACAGAACGGCGTCTCCTCTCTCTGTCCTCGCGTCCCTAATGAGCGGAGACGTGCAGGACTGGAAACACCGCTAACCTCTCTGCTTGTTTACGCTCACATCTGTCAGGACCCGGGATGAAGGATGGGGGACCGGGGGGTGACCTCTCCGAAGTTTACCCACAGACCCTGCGCCTTGTCCCCCATGAGAGCGGGAGAGAGCGGCCTCCTAATGAAGGACCGGAGGGACGCGGCGGGATGTCTTCTCAGGCCGGGACGCTGAGGTAGGACGGGTACAGGGGAGGAGAGGGTCTGGGTTTTGTCTCAGTGATGCTGTAGTACTTTGTAGTAGTGGCTTTTGGTGCGTAGTGTCCTGGGACTGAAGCTGTAGAGAAGAGGAGGAGGAAAGTGGGGAAGCTATTAGCAGATGTCATACTACTGCTACTGCTACTACTGCTACTGCTACTACTACAAACCTGGCTCAAACCCATGACTTCTGATTCCATAAGGAGTGTGCTATCCACTTTGCCAAAGGGAATTTCAAAACAGTTCTTAAAGTTACACTGTGTAACTTTTCTCCTAAATATGTGGGGCATACTGACTTGTTTTTGTGATTTTTTGAGCGATTATAAGGCCTGAGGCGCGATCTGTTGCTCCGAGCGGGGCTTCTGTACTGAGAAACCGCCCTCGCAACTTGGCCGGGAGCGCTCCGCTGTTGAGGAAAGTCACTGTGACAGGAAACGACTTGCTTTACGACATTCCCTTCTGCTCTTATACCTGAGGCGCAGGTATAACCATGAAGCTACTTTTAGCATTGTTATTTTCGCCAGTTTGTCAGGGCCGAAGGACACAAGAAGATGAAGACAATGTCGGACGAGGCAAGAAAAAGAAAATGTGAAAGGGACCGCACCAGATCACAGACAAGAGTCAACATCGGACAGACTTTTGCTCGCTGGCGTCAGATGAGAGACAGAGAAGGCTGCAAATCAGATCACGTTTTTGCTTCTTTACTGTTGGGCAGGTAAATTAGCTTTTTCATAGTTATTAGTTGTTTTTACTGCGACCATTGCGCGATATTTGTTGATAAGCTAACGCTAGCGCTAACTCTATAGAAGATCCAGTCCAAACTTCCAAAGGTAGCAGCAGGTCAACTAAAGTTGAAACAATGATGGAAATAGACGCACGCTCGCACAGTTTCAGAAGGAGGAGGGGCCCTAGTGTTTACGTTTTGCGACGGTGCAGTGGCACCTGTGGCCTCTAGAGGCGCAAGACCGGGAATCTTACACAATGTAACTTTAAGTAAAGAAAAAAAAAATACATAAAAGCTGTACATTTCTGTCAGGTGTAGCAAACGATCTGAACAGTGAGTGCTTAGATACCAAACCAAATTTGACTCCTGCTGTCCGACCCGGTCATACGTCTGCAACCTGTGGCTCTTTAGCCCTGCTCCTGCAGCTCTCTGACATCTGGCCATGTCAACAAATGAATAAGTATTACAGCTGACTTAGAAACAACCTGCCTCTGCTTGCAGCCTTCACGTGCGTAGACCAGTTCCTCTCGAGTGGCAATGTCGCTCTATTTTTGCATGAGTTCAACTCAAAATTATGCTTGATTTGTGTCTTTCAGCACATTTGGACGCTTGTTGCCTCTGCACTCCAGCCTACAGAGGAAATGAATGGTCGCTGGTCACTTCAGCCGCTCAAGTCGCTTTTGGTGCGAGTCTACCTAGATACCCAGCAAGTCTATCAGTTAGATCGCAAAAACCGAGAAACCCAACGTGCATAACATCCAGTTTTTTTAAGTTGGAGTCAGCGCGTGCTCTTCCCGCGCTGCAGCGAGACGTATCCATGCAGGTGAGGTCTGCTTCAGCCGTTGGCAGCAGTACTGTCGCGGGAGGGAGAAACAAGGGGGAGAAAAAGGACCCAAAAATGCAGGACTAAATAAACCTTTAATAAACTAAATGAAAAAACTCCACAAGGGGAAAAAACACAAAAGTTGAAAAGGTAAAAACTTGAGGAAACGAAAAGGCAACAGAGTAGTAACAACTGATCCAAAAATACAAATGAAAACTTACAAAAAGCACAGAAGCCAGGAGACACAGGGAACACTAGGGCAAGGCAGACTTGGACATGACACTGATGCTCACAGAAGACACAACAGAAACTCCACAAGACATGGACAATGATCCCACAACAAACAAGGGCGAACACAGGGCTTAAATCCACACAGGGATGAGGCACAGGTGAAACACATTAAGGCAATCACACAGGCGGGAAACACAAAAGGCAGGAAGTAAATCAGAAAAACACGAGGACAAACCAAGACTACAAAATAAACCACGAGGGAAACAAAACAGAAAACAGGACACAGACATGGAACAGGAGTGCAGCAGATACACATGCAATGGAAATCTGGGATTAGATTGATGCAATCTCCACCTCGTTTAACATCATGTCAGTGCATTGGCAAAATTTATCGTCATTTCTATTTCCTTTTTCTCAGTTTCTCTCTGTACTCATCGCCTTTTTCTTACTTTCTATTTCTCAGTGGACAGTGCCTCTTACAGACTTGTGCCAGTGTTTTAAAGCCATAAATCTAGTTTGATGATGAACTATTTATATCACTAAAACAAACTGAGTTTTTCCAGATTCAGTTGGTAGAAATGACAGAAGTAAACACATTAAAGATTACCACAGATGTAGAGTATTCAGTGCTCCTCTTCTAGGCCATGTTGGACAAAAAGGCCATTTCTTAAAGTGTTTCCTGAGGAGCTGACCCAGTGTTTGTACTTCTCCAGACAGAAGCAGTTTAAGCCCAGAATCAGACGGACCATTTAACCGATCCATATTTCATATTTGTATAATTTAGAGTCTGAACATGACGAATGAGTGCGGGTCACGGAGATTTATGTCGGCAGAGAGAGAGGCTGCTGAAATATTTATGTCCCGAGCACTCATTTTGTCCTCTTTTGTATAATGGAGTTGTCCTCACAGAACGTCCCGGGACAAGGGGCGTCTGCTGAGTCAAGGGCTGGGGAAACCATTAGTGGGACAGGCCTAACAGGACGAGCACTGAGAAGCTACTGGTGCTGTAAAGCTAAGTAAAGCTAAGGAAGGCAAAACTACTGATGTTGTCAAGAGAAAAACGATCAGTTTAAGTGAAATTATGTGATTGTTTTTCCGTTATTTGAAGAGGTAATGGAATAGTAATGGGAATTTGGGCTCATTTCAGTGAATAGAACAGAATAGAATAGAAGTTTATTGTCATCGTCTGGCAAAAAACAATGAAATACAGTTTTTGGATTATTTGACTCAGCTCAACAAAAAGAGCTCCTTTGGCTCCCAAATGGCTCTTCATTTTACTGCCTTTATTTTTTATATTTCAGCCAAATTTAGTGCAGGTTTGACTCATGAGCTGTGTTGTGTACTCATTTATAACTCGAATACATGAATTGTGATGAAGTTTTCAAAAGTTCTGATGCTTTGAAACCAGCGCCCAATGAACTGATTTGCTTACAGAACCACACACAGCACATAAACACAACTATTATTAAGCATAAAAATATACAAAGGACCGATGTTGACCTTTTTTAATTTATACACGAACACACTCCTAACAAGATATAGCATTAAAAAGTAAAAACAGCAACAACAGCTGACCTCAAAACTCAAAAAACCTTATCAGAAATATAACTTAATAAAAAATAAATAACAGACATTAGATTGCACTGTGCATTGTGCAAAACAGCAGCACCACAGCTTCAGGTGTCTCTCTCTGAACTAATCAACAACTATCTAACTGTAAATTTTCACTCATTTTTTCAGGGTGGATTTTCTGAGGAAGAACTGCCTCAGCTTAGAGCGGCTGATTCACTTTCTCCTCTCTGTTATCATCTATTCTAGAAAAAATCCTTTCAGAAAAAAAAAAAAAAAGCTCTCGTTTGCGGCTGATCCATCACAATAACGTAAAGTAAGGTAGGCTTCTTTGCATCGGACCCAATCTCCAAGCAATGCTGCTGGGGCTCAACGTGTCAGGAGCAGTGGGAAAACGAAGTCCCGCGCTCGAGGACCTTTCTCCAGATCTCGAGCCAGGATCCTGGTCAGGACCTACCCTGAAGATGATCCTAGTTTGCAGGTTTTAGGTTGATGGGGGAAACTGGAGCACCTGGAGACAACCCACCCAGACACAGGAAAAGCACCCAAACTCCACACAGGCCCCACACGGTCTGGGGTTCAAATCCAGGACCTTCTTGCTGTGAGGCTAACCACTTTGAAGAGTACAGTGCCATAAGCAGTACATTTTTTTAATACTTCATAAAAATTGTCCACATGTGTGTAAACATGTTTAAATCATTGATAACAATGGTACGGCTGATTTATTTACAATATTTTAGTTAATGTCCAAGTTGTTTATGTTTACATTTCTTTGTTTTGGTTCTAAAACCCTGCATCATCGATCGTCCAATCAGAAAAGCAGAGAGTCTGACCACCCACAGAGCATTGTTTTGATTTAGACTCCAGTACCGTTTTCTAACCAGTACGAGTGCATGCTGCTTACAGTATTTAATTCATAACATACTGTGGGGGAAACGGTTTGCAGGTCGAGTCCTGATCCAACGTTCTCAGAATTAAAAATCTTAAATTTGAAGTTCACTTCTTTGTCCTGGTTTAGTCCTTGTTTTAGTTCTGGTATAATCCAGGTAAAGTCCTGGTTTAGTGCAGGTTAAGTCCTGTTTTAGTCTACGTTTAGTCCTGGGTTTGTCAACATTCAGCAGTGCTTCTGTTCATTAAAGATGGCACTTGCAAAGCCAAATATTTTCTGGGGTGATACATTGTGTGAAAAGTTTAAGAATCACTCTCAACACCAAATCAACAAAATTTTAGGTCATATTTTAGATAAACATTTTGATTAAAGTACTCTAATCCCTATGACTATGAAACTTACATGGGTGCTCCAGCAGAGTACTCTGTACTTTTTAGGGCCAGATTTATCAAAGGTTTGCGTGCACGCTAAATGTAAAAGACGTGCTAAAAATGGAGCAAACCCAGGCGCAGCTGAGGTTTGAGTCTCTCACAGGAACTAGTTCAGCGCGGCGCAGATTTTGCTCCTGTGATTCGATGAATCTGTAAAACAAGGCGTTCTTGCCAAAACGTGCAAAATTCAAGGCGTGGAAAATGCAAATGAAGTCGCTTTGCAGTCGCTGTTTAATTTATCACGAGTACGGAGCTAAATCTGCGTGAAAATTTAGTACGTTGGAGAAGCAGGTGCAAAGGTTTTATGGAGGTAAGAGTGTAGCTTTTAGTGCACAGATGAGGCGTTGAAAATAAGTTCTAATGCTTTAACACGGCTCATTTACAAAGATACAACAGTAATGTGTTGATTTGAAGTCAGAGGAAACAAAGAAACAGACTTTACCTGTGGCACTTTTTCCTTGATTCTCGCTCGTATTTCCCTGAACTTCAGCCTTTTACAGCTGCTGTCTCTGGGCTTTCAGTCTGTTTAACATTCTTTGAAATCCTTACGGTGACAGAACAGTCTTTAAACGCTGCACAAACTCTACTCACTGTGTTTATCTCATTGCCTCCCAGCGCTCAGCTGCAGCGCTGACTGACAGCTGCCCACAGAGGCTCAAGGCTGTGTGGATTTGATCGAGCGGAGGACATCGAAAATGTTTTTAATTGTTATTTTTATTTGATCACCATCAGCGCGCCATACAGGCTACTGATACATTTTATATAATTGTTTGATTGAGTGAAAAGGACGTTCCTCTCCCTTCACTGTCTTTCACAGAGGGGAAATAAGGCACATGACTCCAAAATAGCATGAGACATTTAACAAAGATGGACTACGCAAAGTTAATAAAAGAAAGTAAAATGCAATAAAATATTTCTCCCTCAGAGACAGTGAACACAGCTCTGCTACAGTCAGTCCTGTTATTTGTTGGACTCTCAGATTGTGTTTTGTGTTGCATCTCTGTAGGAAAGATGCAGTCAGAGCTGGCAAACAGCGCTGCTCTCGCTGTCAGTGCGTTTTATGCTCACGCAAAATTCTCATTTCCATATCAGATTTGCAGCAGCAGTTACTTGTGCAGTTTCTCTTCATATCTCACACGCAACACGCCCACAAATACCAGACACTATTTTTTAAGCTGCACTCGCAATTTTGCACTTGTCTTAGTAAATATGGCCCTTAATATGAATTTTGAACATTTACACTAAACTATGATTATTATATCAAAGAATGTAACACCTATTGTTGTCCTGGGTCAGAATGACTCAGACATGATATGGACAGACAGACAGAGACTCCCCCACACCCATACGTGCACACCCATTCAAACACGTGCACACTCACACATATATCAGAGACCAAAGCATTTAATTAGTAAATATGCACACAATAAGCACGTGCACATACATGAGTGTGCACCGGTAAAAAAGTATAAGTGATATAAATCATACTTAGATAGGCAGTAGTACATTTACTTCCACTAATACATAACCTCTCTGATCTAGAGTGACCAGGCGTCCCTATTTAACCGGGACAGTCCCACTTTTACGCAGATCTGTAAAAACACTCATACGTCCCAGTTTTCAGCGGACCATGTCCCAGTTGTCCCCATTTTAGCCTAAAGAAAAGCACAGGACACATTTAAAAGCAAAATACATTTGTCTAAAAACTTTTGTCACTAAAATTATTTGCAATGTCATTATTTTTGTTAATAAATTGCCATTAAAATCTAAAATTTAAGCCCTAGAGTCATGTACTTTCATTACATGATAGACAATTGTAAGGATTTTGGAAGCTCCTTTGTCACGCGGTGAGTTCAAATGCACCGCGGTTACTGAAAAAAAAATATGTGTCCCAGTTTTCCAGTCTAAAAATCTGGTTATCCCTACTCTGATGACAAGAGTTGAAAAAATAAAGAAAAAAAACTAGCCTTTTTAGGTTTCTATAAATGAGCACAGTTTGCTAAAAAAAAAAAAAAAAAAAAAATTATATAGGTGAATTTTTTTTAAGTATAGTGTTAGACTATAAAGCTAAACTAAAAGATGAGCTAAAAAATAATCTGAAAAAAATATATATATATATTTTAAACAGTCCAGACAACACACAAATATTAGGTCAAAATGGCCCACGAAGGTTACCATTTAACCTTTAGGACTTTTTGAGGCAGTAGTAGTAGTAGTAGTAGTAGTAGTAGGAGTAGTAGCAGTAGTAGTAGAATTGGCTGTGCTTGCAAAACAAACAAACAAAAACAAATAATTCTCTTCTATCTCCCCTGTGTGAGTAATATTATCTTGCAGTAATAGTACTTTTACTAGAGTACAGTAGATCTTGAGTACTCCTTCCACCTCATGTAGCACCAAAGCAGAACATGAAAAATACAGTGTGAGGTTGAGACTAATGCGCTGATGAGTTTTGTCCCTCCCAGGCTCCCGTGCGGCCCCGGGGCCCCGCGTTATCAGAGCCATCAGAGGGAGCAGCTCGTGTGTCGTGGTCCGAGCCGTGAATTTAATTTCATGCTGGATTTGCGCGGCTCATCTGAATTTCATGTGAGCGCTCGGAGGAGGCGTCAGGAGGCAGATGGAGAGACAAACAAACAAACAAACATCGCCACGGCAACGGCTCAAGGTCAGGAGATGAACTTGACCTTTGACCTCACACAGGGAGCAACAAAATGGTCTGAAGATAGTGTCTGGTATTAACTGGCAAATATAACACACCGTGACTGATTTATTATAAATAATGTTGAAGGCCTGATGCTGGGATTAAAGGTACAGTAAATATCTGGGATTTAAAAGAACTATCAACCTTTTTCCCTAAATTAAATTGTTTCTGAGTCTTTATGATGACTAAATGAGTTGTTGCAGGTTGAATAAAGCCCCCTCACCTCCCCTGGTGTATCTTGGAGATAAAAACAGCCTTGCAAGAATGGAAGAACTGACCCAGTGTCCCTAGCCATAACAACAAAGCAATGCTGGCTTTATTTATTAGCGTTATTTCTTAGTTTTGTTTCTTTTTTAGCTGTTGGTCACTGCAGAGCGGCGAAAAGGCAGAGGAAACTTTTCTACAGATATGAGGAGGAGAAAACGTGAGACAAGCGGAGTGAGGAGTCACATTGAGGGTGAACCGAAACTCCCAAAAGTTAGTGTACTCTGTAGAGAAAAATGTGACCAAAATAGTGAAGAAATGGCTAAAAGTTTGCAAAGGTGCTGCTGTCAAAAGGAGCAGCTACAGAAATGCTGTTGTGCAAATCAAAGGAAGTCTTCTTACAGCACGAGTGCCCAAACTTTTTCTCTCTGAGGGCTAAAACAGAAATGTATTAGCAGGCCAAGGTCCAAACGCAGTAATCTTTTGAATCTTATGCAAACAGACCAATGATTAAACCTTAATGACTTTAAAGTTACACTGTGTAAGATTCCCGGTCTTGCGCCTCTAGAGGCCACAGGTGCCACTGCACTGTCGCAAAACTAAACACTAGGGCCCCTCCTCCTTCTGAAACTGTGCGAGCGTGCGTTACGTCAAACTAACAATGGGACTAGAGAGTGCATTCATATTTACTGTATAAACTTCTGTAACCACTTGTGTGGCCGCAGATTGGATCTTCTATAGAGTTAGCGCTAGCGTTAGCTTATCACGCAATGGTCGCATTAAAACAACTAATAACTGTATGAAAAAGCACGCTCTAAAGAAAAAATAAAGAGGCTAATTTACCTGCCCAACAGTAAAGAAGCAAAAACGTGATCTGATTTGCAGCCTTCTCTGTCTCTCATCTGACGCCAGCGAGCAAAAGTCTGTCCGATGTTGACTCTTGTCTGCGATCTGGTGCGGTCCCTTTCCCGTTTTCTTTTTCTTGCCTCGTCCCACATTGTCTTCATCTTCTTGTGTCCTTCGGCCCTGACGAACTGGCGAAAATAACAACGCTAAAAGTAGCTTCATGGTTATACTGCGCCTCAGGTATAAGAGCAGAAGGGAATGCCGTAAAGCGAGTCGTTCCCTGTCACGTGACTTTTCCTCAACAGCGGAGCGCTCCCGGCCAAGTTGCAAGGGCGGTTTCTCAGTACAGAAGCCCCGCTCGGAGCAACAGACCTCAGGCCTTATAATCGCTCAAAAAATCACAAAAACAAGTCAGTATGCCCCACATATTTAGGAGAAAAGTTACACAGTGTCACTTTAAATATTACATTATTTAAGTAAACAGACTTGGTATAGACTCCCTGCCAACCACTGACTGAGTCTGTTCAGTGCACAATAGAATTAAAGTAGATACTCCTTAAGAATCACAGCACCTACTACTATTCTACTGGGGCCAAACCCCTTTCTTAGAGTTACCTTATCATTGTATTTGTGTATTAAAAATAGTCAATTTACTACAAGAAGCCTTTGTAAATGGGACAGCGGACTTTGGACAATTTTTTTGTAAGGAGTTTTCTGCCTACTAAAACACAGGAATCCAGTAAATGTGACTAGAAAACCATGTGTTTCTATTGAATGTGCTGAGTGTAATCATAATACAGTTGAGCTATCAGTATGGATGGAACGATATCTGATTCTCATGATATTATCACGATATTAACCTCACTGCATGATGTTTATTGCAATATTGTTGGGAGGCTGTGTTTAATATTTATTTTATTTTAATATTTATTTATTTGAAAGGAACAATGCACATAAATGAACATCTATTCAGACAGCAATAGACGTAAATATGCTGGATTATAGCAACAATGCTAACTTGCATCTGCATATAACATTAAAATGGTGGCATCTGAAGTTTAACCTTAAAAAACTGAACACAGCTTTCAAAATTTCTTGTAGTGTTAATGTTAAGTAGTGTAGTCGAGACCAAGACCACTGCAATCCCAGAGCGAACCGAGACCAAGACAGGACCAAGACTTTCAAGGTTTAAGGATGAGACAAGAGTCGAGAACAAGACCAGATCGAGACCAAACCCTGTGAACTAAAGGAGAAAAGTCAAAATGAAGAGGTTCAAATATACATTTTTTCCCCTGGTTCTTCTAATGCGAAAAATGAATTACTTACATTTTCTAATAATGTTTGGTAAAACTCTCTGAGTCCGCCACACCTTAGACTGAGACAAGACCGAGTAAAATTGGATTCGAGACTAATGCTGCGTTCATGATACATCGGAATCTCGGAAGTCCCGACTTAAAAAAGCTGACTTCCGGAAAAAACGTCCAGTTCACAAGTTCAGCTCGGAAAACACACGTGGATCAAGCACAATAACAACAAAACCATATTTGCATGTTCAAGTTGTTTTATAGGAAACAAATAAATTCCTTGATAAAACTATTTCTACTTTAGTCATTTACTGATAAATGAACATTCAGAGATGTTTTTGCAGAGCTGTAGCACTGAGAACTTCATTCATTTTATAAAGATGAGTACAGTTTTGCAGAAATGTGAGATCTCTAGTTTAAAAAAAAAAACGATTATTTCCGTTAGTAGAGGGAGGGAGTCTATGATTGTGCCGTCAACTCGGGAATTCGAAGTCCAACACTTCCACACGAGTTTCCGAGCAAAAATTCTGACCCGAGACGGTGTTCAAGGCCATTTTGTCCGAGGTCGTAATTTCCAAGATTCCAATGTATCATGAACACAGCGTAAGACAGGTCTCGGGCGCTACAACACTAACGCTAAGTCGCCGGTCCCATTAGCAACTACACCCAAAATCTGGGTCACTGCTCCTGTTTCCTTCTCCAAACTGGGAATCTGTTAATTACTCAGGAATATCTCACTGACTCCGTTTACCAAATCCAGGACTGTCCCTTTAATATTTCACCTACATTTCCCTTTTTACCATGATGTCCTCCACATAAACACGATCTGTCCCTAACTCCTGCACGTCACCATTTTGTGTGGCCTCATTTGCATGTGTGTGTGTGTGTGTGTGTGCGTGTGTGTGTGTGTGTGTGTGTGTGTGTGTGTGCATGTGTGTGTGTGCGTGCATGTTATCTTTGGGAATAAATCCTTTCCGAGCCCTCCTCGCCTCGGGGTGATGTGATGCGACCAGTGCCCGAGCCTCCACACCTCGGCTAATTTACAACCAACCTTCTACATAACCCCCTTCTGCACCTCCCCCTCCCCCGCCACCTCCCTCGTATACACGCAGACCATCCCAGTGTGAACCCCCGGTCTGCTCAGGGTAATTGTTTTATGCAAATACGGTGGATCTAGAGCCGATGGGATTGGTCCAGACAGGCGTAGATTGAAGCGAATGTCTGCGGATACGGATACGGCAGTGATTGTGGTGTAATGCTGCTAGCCATTATTATTATTATTATTATTATTATTATTATTATTATTGTTGGAAATTATTGTTATTCAGCAGGGCGGGGCGTATGTACACAACACGCAAAAATATGGAGGGAAGCAGACAAGCATGGAAATGCAAATGGAGCCATGAGAGTAATGCTAAAACATGGAGACGTGGCAGTGAGGTGAAGAATGGGGCTGTAGACCGAGGCCACACAGCTACAAGCTATGGAAATATACATTTAAAAAGATAAATATGCATAAAATAGGATGTTAAAGTACAATTTCTTTAGAAGTAATCAGAAGTAAGAGGTTAAAGGTTGGTAAAGGAGAGGGAACTTAAAGGAGCAGACGGTTATGGACCAATGGTGTGGCAGTACTTTTATGGACACAGATATAAAAATGTCTCTGCTAGACATAATAGACCCTTCCAAGAAGAATTATTAGAAAAGTTGCGCTCGCAGCCTGGTACCGAGAATAACATTCTGTCCTATTTATTTCTATGAGGGAGCAAAATAAAAATATTGTTTTAGATGTTTTTGGGCAGCAGGAACGAATGGTTGTTGTTTATATATTTATTCAAAATGACTCTGAATCAATATAATCCAGATCTGGTCCAGTTATAAAAGAAGGATTTGTGGTAATTGATGAATTAAATCAGAGCAAACAATGTCAAACTATTGTGGTCCGACACATTCTGTTACTGTTTGTCCTGCGTAACAATGACAATATGCTAATTATAGACGCTAACTGCAACCAGTGCATTAAACAGCTAAACTACCACACACTCGCTAATGTTCTTAAACCAGGCTCTGATATTACTCACCTGTGGCAGAGTGGTTGTCAGTTGCCAAACTTGTCTTGATTTTTCATAATTTACGATGTTTGGTGGCTAGTGCTAATTGCTTCATTAGAAATGTATTATTGTCTTTTTTATGTCTTTTAATGCAGGTTTTCCCTATAAGAGTCCATTTTCATCCTTGCACTGATGTCTGCGCTCCCTAACCAGAGGCATAAGTCCAGGGGTGCGGTGAGCAGTGCATTGTGAATCCAGATGCTTAATCAATGTCACGTTGGGATCGATGGGCCGGTCCCATGTGCTTCCCGATCATTTCCGTCCCGCTCACCTTCGCTTTGCCCCGGAGTCGCTCACAAAGGGCACAAAGACACTGTTCTGGTCAATACCGCAGTCCGGCACTCGCCAAAGACAGACGAGAGGCAGGAAAACTGCAGCCGCGATATAAAAAAACACACAGGTCAATACCAGCAGAGGACCCAGAGTAATGAAGAAGTGGGCTTTTGTCCTTGTGGTCTCAGGATTTATGCATCTGAAGTCCAAGTGCACCAGATCTACACAGCTGCCCAAGTGAAAAGGCAAGATCTGATGAAGCAGAGCACACATTTAGGAGGTATTCCACACGTGCCTCGTTTGGTCCGATTAAAACGCACAGAGTTCATTTCCCACGTTAGTCCACTCATACAAACTCAGGTCCACTCATGCAAACTCAGGTCCGGACCAAACAAGCAGACCGAGACCCGTCTGAAGAGGTGGTCTCAGGTCCGCTTCCAAACGGACTCTGGCAGTGTGAATATAAACCGGCCCCGATCCGGCCCAACTAGAAATGTCATCAGTCCTTTTTGGAGTTAATGAGCCACCGTAGCTGGGCATTAAGGGAAATAAACATCTGTGGAAGTCGCACAAAAAGCCACGAGCCGTGGACAAACTTGGAACAATGTGGATACAGTGTCTCTTTGATATTTGCACTTATAGCCGACCTGTTCTGTTGTTGTCTGCTTAGCACCGCTGTTGTGGGTAACGCACAGAATGCGTCTTCTCACCTGCAGCCAGGCTTGCACCAAGCCTTCGCCTTTGTAAAATAACAAGTATGGCGCGGTGAAACTGACTTCAAATTAGCTGCTTTTGACACTGAAAATGTTTTTCACAGATTTGTAGCTGTAAAATCAGAATAAATATCCTGATAACAAGTGCAGCACACAAGTTCTCTTGATTGTTTTCCTCAGGTTCCGTGTCTTTGCTTTGCCCCGCCCGCGTCATTTCTGACAAACTTTAGTCCACTTGCAAAAAGTGCAATGAGAATCCGTTCCAAACTAAACGAAAAAAATAAAGTCCGGACTCGATCCGGACCAAAGAAGTGAACCAATGGACTTTCCTGGTGTGAATACGCCCACAGAGGATCAACATACATTCATTCAACAGACATACATCCTACATACAATCTAAATATCATAATGAATCAGTGCCTATTATAGATTCAAGGCAGGGTACACCCTGGACAATGGCTGGTTAGGAACAATGCAACTTTTTTTACCCTAAAGAAACACCTTTAGAGTCAGTGTGATGACGAAAGAAGTTATTGCAGGGTGAAGAATAGCCATAATAACAAGCTAGTGATGGCTTTATTTCTTGGATATTGGTCAGAAGGCAGTGGAACTCTTTGTATGGATACAAAGTGAAAACCTCAAACTCAGCGAGGGGTCACACAGGGGTCATTGAGTTTTTACCTTAGTGCTTTACTCTGAAATGTAGACAGAAATTAGCAAAGTTACATATTTCTACTTTAAAGAGAAGACCATTTACTTGCAAATTCATTTAATTTACAATTTTAGAGTCACCGTATTACAATGGGAAGATGCTAACCTGTTCCAGCCTTTTCCTGCAAAGAAATTAGTCTGGGGTCCCTTCACTTGATTTTCATTTCTATGGGCGGAACAATCACAGGCAAAGGAACCAATCAGAGAAACAAAGGGTGGGACATAAGCAGCGTGCCTCTGACCCAAACAAACATGGCGGATTGTTCCCGGTTTTGCCATAAAACACCAGAATGCTGTGTATTGTGAGCAGCTTTGTCCTTATTTGTGCACAGGGACAGCAGCAGAAACCAGTTGTACAAAGACTTGTGGAAAAAAAAATGTGTTTGTTTGAATGTGGCGGTTACGTGGGACGTCAGAGGGACTTTACTGTTGTTAAAATGGAAACAGGATGAAGACAAAAATCCCACAGAGGACTGAACAAAGTTATTAAGTTATTAAATTAGCTCGGTATTAGCCAGCGCTACCTCTGTTATTTCTGATAGATCATCGTATTTGTAAGACGCGCTGCAGATAACCGGCTGTGATAGGTCAGTTCCTGTTTATTTTATGCCCTTTCTGCTGCAAATGGCGATTTTTTTTTGTGAGCATTGTCAGCACAAACTGTATTCTCCAGTCCAAAGTGTGTTTTGGAGCATGTTTCTCTCCACTGACGCAGCCTCTCTGCCATCTCCAGGGAACTTTGCACCAAAACAATGCCGCCGTCCTCTTCTTCTCCTGCGAGGATGCTGTGTTTCCACATAAATATTAACATACAGACAATAGCAGAGATATTAAAAATCTCTGGGAGCCTAATTTGATTGTTATAATGTGTGTTTATGAACATGTAGCTGGTGCAGAGAGGGACTAGTTTATTCAGATCTGTGGGTATTTTAATGACACTGATATAAGCCGTGTGTGCAGTAAATTGGTTTTCTGTGTTCATAAAAACATATTTACAGGCCACAGTTATTATGAGCTGTGTGGAGGACTGGGAAAGGATGGAGTGGTTACAAAGCCTTGCCATTAATACTGAGACCTTAGAAAAAAAAAACTGTGCTAAAGTCTCAAGCAGGTTTTCTTTCGTCAAGCATGTAAACTGTTTACATTGTTCCAATAAAGGTCACAGGTGGTTTTCAGTTTCAGTAAATAAAAAGCTAAAAATAAAGGGAGAAAAAGAAGAGAAAAAAATCAAACCAGTGGAAAAAGAAGAGAAATATGATATGATATGAACCATAACCAACTAAACGACGTTAGCAGGAGCATTTACTTCTGTATCCTATATTGGGAAACTTCATTCTTTGTTCAGATGTTCAGATGCTCAAATGTCATCTCTGTCTGCTCCGCAACCTTACTGCCCATGATTGCACTGTTGCTGCCTTCATGTGTTATGAGAATTATGGAAAATACCACTTGCCGAGGTCAAATTTGCACATGAACGCCCCCTTTTGTCGTAATTTCCACTGGAGAACTCAAAGATAATTTTGATACCGAGTTGCTGAGATAAGGTCGGATTTGACTTTTCAAAATGGCGGAGAGCAATGAAGAAATTGTGGATGGTTGATGGCTGTTTAATTATATAGCATACACAATTTTAACACAGTAGCATTAGCAAACTTGTACAATTCTGTCCTTAAAATGACTATGATTCATAATCCATACAAAATACAGCACACTTACCGCTTGAGTTTTGATCCATCCTGTTCTTGTTGTAGCAGATGAATTAATAAGTCCAGGACTGTTTTACCCAAAGTTTCTGTCTGCCATTTTTTATTAAGCTACGGCCACAACAGCACTTGAACACAACAGCTTGTAAAGCTACATCATCTTTCCCATATCACCTGAAGGCAGCATATGACCTCAGGTTTTCCCTGCTTCATGATATCAGAGCCTATCCCAGCAGGGCACTTTGTTACTGTAAGGATTTGTTCATTTTGGGTGAAAGCATCAAAGAGGACGATGATTCAGAAGTGTAATCAGTCAGAAGGTTTATTCAGTAAAAACACAGGTAAGGTTACAGTCAGCAGTGTTCTAAGTTTTTATACTATGTATGACGATGTATGACGATCTCTGCATAGCATTATCTTCTTGGCTTGGAGTAACTTTTTTGTGCATAGGGCAGGGCCACAAAAAGTTCTCAGTTTCTGCACGCACCGACATTATTTGTGCCATATTTGGAATGCACCTAAGAGTAGAGTGACCTTAGAGTGAAAGAAGAAAAACATCACATAAAATCAAAGTATTATTATTACTAATGTTGAAGCGTTATTAACCGTAGCAGTAGTACATCAAAATATAAGTTTAATGGTAATACGCAAAGTTATATGTAGAAATATTCAATATTACTGACACAATGACAAACATTCACCGCCTCTTTTGTTCACTAAAGGACATTCAGATTCACACATTCACCAATATATGCTCGTTTAAAAAGTTGCAGGTCCCACATAGAATAGAATCATTCAGGTATTGATATAATTAATGTTTCTGTAGGAATAGTTTGTTCTCACCCATCCTTCGCACTGAGCTGTGCCTGGGGACACTTCTCCAGCTCTGAGCTAGGATCCTGGGCAGGAGTACAGAGCCAGACAAACTCTTTTATTATTCTACACAAAAAAGTTAATCTGGTACCTCGTGATTTGAGTTCAATTTCTATGGGCAGAACAATCACAGGCGGAGTAACCAATCAGAGAAATGAAGGATGGGATGTAAGCAGTGCACCGCTGACCCAAACAAACTTGGTGGATTGTTGGTTTTGTGAACGGGGACAGCAGCAGAAGCCAGTTGTGGAAAAAGTGGGTTTGTTTGAATGCGGTGGTTACGTGGGACGTCAGAGGGACTTTACTGTTGTGAAAATGGAAACAGGACCACAGAGGACTGAACAAGGACTTCAGCAGAACCAACAGGTGACAGAGGAAAGCACTAAACACAGTTAATCAGCTCAGAGAAGTTATTAAATAAGCTCTAGTGCCATCTTGGTTATTTCCGAGGAGATTAACTTCAGTATCCTGCAGATAAACGACTGTGATAGGCCAGTTCCAAATAGGCCAGAGAAAAACTGCTTCTCTGCAAGTGAGGACCCAGACTGTCCTACTTTCGAAAAGAAAATCAGAGGGACAGGGAGGCCAGACTCTCTTACTTCACAAAAATCAGATCTGTCTCATTGTGCTTTGGTGTAAACATGACCCAGCACTGTCCTGTTGCAGCCATTGTTTGTCCATCCTTTACTGTTGTCACAATAGATTTAGGCACAAAAGGAAAAAGAAACAGAGGAGAAGAGATGGAGCTGTCCCTCGTGTGTGACCCGCCTGCGTTTATGACTACAATGTGTGAGTGTGTGTGTGTGGTTTTGTGTGTTTGTGTGCACGAGCCTGACTGTGCCGCCCTGAAGCTGCACATCTGATCTTTGCAAAGGCAACATCTGTCGGCTGTCATTTGAGTTAGATTGATGAGAGCGGCAGGACGGAGGGATGAGGAGGAGAAGGAGGAGAGGAGGAGGAGCTCTGGTGCTAACGGACAGGTCATTGTCAGGGCAGGAGAATGTAACAGAGAAACAATGAGAAGTGTGCTGGTGGAATAAGAAGAGATGTTTTGGAGTGGACTAAATGGATCTGCACATCTGTGGAGCCTAACCCAGCAACTATGGGCCTTTGAGACATTTACGTTGCAGATACTGATGGCGCGTTGTCTTAGTGCAGCTGTAACGCAGAAATAAAACGCTAAAAATGTTGCCACCAGGACCAGCCGCTGGCATAAACACTTGCGGTTCTTTAGGAGCACAACCACTAGGGGGTGCAACAAAGGCGCCGTCCGGGGTTCAGTTCAGTTAAAATGTGCATTGTTTTCAACGCCCTTACTAGTGACTCTTGTCAAGTAAATATTGATTTATTGATTTGTCACTCAGTCCAGATTTCGTCTGGACAGTGCTGTTTTTATGGCCAGGCCACCTAGACCTTACTGTAGGGTCTGGTTCCTCAGTCACAGAGAACAGTTTCCACTTGATTTGGAACTGGCCTATCACATTTGTTTATCTGCGGCGTGTCTTAAAAATGCAGAAAATAATCAAAAACAACAAAAATGGTGCCTGCTTATACAGAGCTTATTTAATAACTTCTCTCTGATTAACGGTGTTTAGGTCTTTCCTTCGTCGCTTGTTGGTTCTGCTGAAGTCCTCGTTGTTGTTCAGTCCTCTGTGGGATTTTTGTCTTCGTCCTGTTTCCATTTTAACAACAGTAAAGTCCCTCTGACGTCCCACGTAACCACCGCATTCAAACAAACCACTTTTTCCACAAGTCTTTGTACAACTGGCTTCTGCTGCTGTCCCCTGTTCACAAATAAAGACAGAGCTGCTCAGGATACGACATATTCTGGTGTTTTATGGGAACAGAGGAAGCCTGGCTGAACAGGTATGCAGTGTGTGTGATTTGGTGTTGGAGTGTTTTGGCAGCCACCAAAAAAATCTTGTTGAGGGCCAGTATGGGCACCACTGTTGGTATGTGGGCCTCTTCTGATGGGACTCGGGAGTATTGTGCAGTTCAAGTCCTGATTTAGTTTAATTTAGAGCCACTTTTAGTCCTGCTCTGGTTAGGGCTTAAGTTTGAAATTTAGACAACTGGTTTAGAACTGGTTTATTTCCTGTTTTGTCCTATGTTTTATGTGAATTCTTGTTGTCTAATGCTTTTACTTGCTACTCTCTGTGCCTTTTAATAATAGGGATAAAGAACCTGATTGAATTGATTTGTTTGGAATTAAATTTTAGTTTTTTTACTCAAAAAACCCAATATTTTTGGGGTGTTTCTTGGCAGTGAAAAGTCTAAGAACAACTGAGCAACATAAAAACTTAAGAATGAAACTGGAAGCGGTGCAAAAAGGTTGTGGGTTCAGTCTCTGGGACAGCCAACATACAATCTCTATATGTAGAAACAAACTGGTCTTTGTCAAAGGTAAAGTCCAATAGTTTCTGGGATACCATAATGGAGAGTATGTGATGCAAAACTGTAAGAACAGTTTAGGCCTGTAGTATGTTTTGTATCCTAAACCACCTCAGCCCTGCCTCAGTGCAGAGAGGATCAGTATTCATGCCATCACCGCTTTTACTGAAAACAGAAAAAACAGCATTTACAGCTTTACATTGCAATCATCTCGGCTCCATTCTGTTTCATTTTGCTCTCGGTGCGTCCACTGGGACAAGTCCCTGACCGCGCCGCTCACATCTGACTCCCACAAAAATAAAAAAATTAAAAAAAAAAACGCTGAAAACCTAATTAACTCGGGATCGCAGATATTATCCAAACAGACAGCGGAGAAGCTCCACTCTTTAGAGCAGTCGGCAGTGGGGTTGCGCCACATGAATTATTCAGGCCCGGTTGCAGTTTGCACAGGAGTTTTAAGTGGACAATGACCCCGGCGCACTCATTTAGCCCGCGCTTTCGGCTAACAAGGCTAAGTATTCACCACTCTCCACTATCCTCCGCTAACAAGCTAATGGAATTTCAATCAAGAGGACGCGCTGAATGGCTTAACATGGTGCGAGTGTTGCTCCGGCCCGCCACACACACACTCACTCACACACACACGTATATATCAATATTCAATTAGGTCTGTGGGTTTTTCAGGCCGGCCTTGTTAAGTAAGAAGTTGTGTAAAGGGAGCGCTGGCAGAAGCCAAAAGGCTAGCTCCAGACAAGGGTCGATAACTTAAATAGCAGCCGGTAACTTTCAAATAAGCACAACCTTGGGAAGGACAGGACAGAAATGGTCTTTGGGAAAAAAAAGAAGGAAAAAAAAAGGCAGCGGTGAGATATATAGAAAAATACAGAGTTCAAGCCAAATGTATTAAAACTAATCAGCAGTGTGTCACAGCAGGGAAATGATAATCTGTATAAAAGCAAGCATGCATTTTATAGTTTACAACCAATAATATACATTTAGAAACACTTTCCATTTAAACTGTGTTGGACTGCTGATTCATAATGGAGAGTGAGGCGATGCATATTCTAACCTAGGTGCAATTTCTGTGTAAAATTGTCCTTACCCTGGAGCCAGTCCGACCACACGTCCCAATAAAAGCATCAAGACCTTTCTCTACTTCATTTAAAACAAAAAAACAGTCAGAAGTTGTTGCAGGGTGAATAAAACCCCCTGCACCTCCCCCGTGATGTAACTTGACAAAAATCAGCCTTGTAAGAATGGGAGCACTGACCTGGTGTCCCGCAAATCTCAAACAAAACCACGACTGAATGGACAGGCTTAATTGTGAGACTGTTCTTCCTGTTTCTTCCTCAGCTGAGGCTTAAATTTTAACTGGAGACCACTGCTTAGTTTAGTTTTAGTTCCGACCTGATAGCGACCTGGTTCAGACCAGGGGCCCAAACGTTTGCACTCCGAGGGCCAAGGACCAAAGGCAATAATCTTTTGCATGTAATCTTTGACAGATCTCTGATTAAACTCCCTTCCGTGTGTGTGCATCTGTTTGTGTCACAGATTGTTCCTTCAGCCTGATGGAGAACAGCAGTAGGCCGCTCTGTTTTTGAGTATTACCAAGTTTAAAAATCCTGTAACTTACCTTTGTTTCCAGTTTTTCTAGTGCCTGCGCTGAAGACTCCAGCCAAGAATTCAGCCTGTGCTCTGCCTCTTCCTGCACTTCCAGATCTCCTCCTAAATTTTGGGACAATAAATACTTACCTTAACTTCAGTCTTGTCATCAAACCCCTTAAAAGGCCATAGTTTGCTTTGGCCCCACATTAGGACACCCCTGGTTTAGACCTTGTTAAGTCCTGGTTTACGCTTTGCTCTTTTTGTTTAGACCTGGTTCAGCCCCTGTCCTGTTCTGTTCTCATTTAATAATGTCCTAATTTTTCCATGTTGCTACCTGTTTTAACCCTTGGTTTAGACCTGGTGTGTAGGCTGATTTTAGTCCATTAAAGCAGAACTCAGTAACTCTGATCGTTTCTTCGCTCTTTTTGCCTCATTTTCCTCTACAGAGCTCCCCCTACAGTTCGGAGTAAAGCACTGTCGTAAATACTCACAAGCCCAGTTGACTCCTGTGTGACTCCTCGCTCGTCTTTACTTTTGTTTTCCCCTCCTCGCATCTGTACAAAGTTTTTCTTCCATTTGGCCGCTCTGGCACTCCGAAAATTGAGAAATAAAACCACCACTAGCTTATTGTTTTGCTAACCGTGATGTGCCGCTTTCTCGCAAGACCCGAGACCTCTGTGACTCCGGATCGACGGCACTCACAGTTGCAAGTCACTTTCAGCCCAGAGACACCAGGGGGCGCTGCCGCACACTTCATTTACCCCAACAACAACCATCACACGGACTCCGAAACTGTTTATTTAAGATAAAAAAGTTACTGAGTTGTAAAACCAGGTATTTTGAGGTGGTGCATGGTGTGAAAAGTTTGAGAACAGAACATTTCTGAGCTGATTGCTGACCAAAAACATGACAACTGGACATTGAGACCACTTCTCTGTGTGAGTTAATAAAGTTGAGCCCATAATGGCAGCCTGTAAATGACACATACGTTTCTAACTTAATGCTAAATGTTTACAAACCACTTCCCTTTGTACCACTCTCCTTCACATTCAATGGGGACTGTTTAGTTTTGTTTGTAACCGTGCCTCATTGATGCCAAAATATTATAAATAAACCTTTTCAAAAATAATTTTCCAACTTTGGGTGTTGCCTTAATTTCAGAGTTCAGCGAATGTCAAATGAAAAGTCCTTGTAGCATTGCGCGGCGGGCGAACGTCGAGCCCGTCTCATGTGCCAAACGAGCTGATGCATAAAAAAAAAAACAGGAATAAAACGGACAAAGAAAAGGGCACGGTTTACTCCAATTGGCTACGTGAAACAAAAGCCCACTCAACCTTGTGTGATAGAAATTGCACTTGAGAGCGGAGCTGGCGCGCGCTGCCGTAAATACTCATTAATTTGCATTCTTAATGAATAGGCCGCGGTTTGAGAGAAGTATTGGAGGAATGTGGCGCGTATTCTTTGGCTGGGTATAAAAAACAAACGCACCAATACCAGGAGGGTGAAAAGGGGAATTATTAATTAGTCTGCCCGAGTGAAGTGTGCATTGAGAGTGAATGGCATGCTGCTGACAAAGCTCGTACACAGAGACGCGGCTGGAAGGACGAGGTTTGCAGCAAAAGTTAAGCAGGAATCAAGAGTCCAAGGTCTGTGTAAGATAAAAAAAATTAAAAAACGTGTTCCCAAATGGGCTTTCAGAAGAGGCTGCTTGTTTGGGGACAGTCAATGACACCTGGATGCAGTAGGGAGAATAACGTGGCCATGAATAAACAACATGAACACGTCTATGGGCCAGATTTATCAAAGATTTGCTGCTCTCTAAATAAGTCGAGCTAAAATTGGAGCAAACCCAGGCTCAGCTGAGGATAGTATCTTTCACTGGACTCAATGAATCTGTAAAATGAGGCATTTTCACCAGAATGCGCAAAATTCAAGGTGGAGAAAATGCAAATGAAGTCACTTTGTGCTCAGTTTTTTGGTTTATCACCAGTATGGAGCTAAATCTGCGTAAAAATTTTGCACATGGGAGGAACAGGTACAAAGGTTTTGCGGAGGAAAGTGCAGCTTTTAGTGCATAGATAATCAGTTGAAAATAAGTTCTAATGCTTTAACAGGGCTCATTTACAAAGATACAACAGTAATGTGTTGATTTGAAGGCAGAGGAAACAAAGAGACTTTCCCTGCAACACTTTTTCCTCGATTCTCGCTCGTATTTCCCTGAACTGCAGTCTTTTCCAGCTCCTGCCTCTGGGCTTTCAGTTTTAAATCCTTACGGTGATGGAAAAGTCTTTAAACTCTGCATACAGGCCGTGAGGACAGTGTCAGTCCTGTTGTGTTTGTCCCATTGCCTCACGATGTTCGCTGCGACGCTTGACTGACAGCTGTCCACAGTGGATCGAGGCTGCGCTGCTGTTTAATGTACGAGCGGAGGACACTGAAACTATTTTTAATTTTTAAATGTATTTGATCCCTATCAGCACTGCATAAAGCCTACTTGTTACATTTTATATGTGTTGGAAGGTTACTGGCTCTGACAGACTCTCTCTCTCTTCCACCGTGGGAAGCTAAAATCACACTGACTGTGGTCAGAGCCAGAATCTTACAAGACAAGAACAAGGACAGACTACACAAAGTTAATAGAAGAAAGTAAAATGTATTGCAATAAAATTATTATTCTCAAAAACTACAGTCAGCAGAGTCCTGTGATAGAGCTGGAGTCTTATATTGACTTTTGCGTTGCGTCTTATGCATAAAAAAAAAATTCTCATTTACATATCAGATTTGCGGCAGCGGTTACTTGTGCACTTTCTCTTCGTATATCACACGCAACAAGCCCACAAATAGCAAACGCTATTTTCTTAAGCTGCACTCGCTATTTAGCACCCGTCTTAGTAAATATGACCCAAAGTGTACACAAAAGTAAGAGTGGAGTGAACAGAGAGTATCAGAAAAACAAAACAATGTATGAATGACTTATCTAATGTCCAATACAGAGGTTAACACACCCAGACCCATTAAAATAGTTTTAAATCTTCTCTTATATCTCAGTGAGGTCGTCTAACTGTTTTTATCTGAGTTATACCTGAATGGGAGACGAGTGCACTGTGGGTTATTCTGCCTTCATGTGTTGACATAACATAGCATTTAGCATTTGTTAAAAAGTGAACACACATTTCTTTTGACAAATAAACGACTTTTTTATGTGTCCGTGAGCCATTTCAATACTGTTGACTCTGACATTCGAAGCTTAAAGTCAGTAGTGATTAGTAACCTGCAGAGTATTTTACTGAATAATTTAATACTCTCAACTTTTACTTTTCTACTTATGGAGCTAACTTTCTCTTGGGAGCAGATTTCTCTAAGCAGTGATAACTTCCATTGCAGAAATCAGTGAGGAACAAAGTCTTACCTGTAAAATCAAATTTCCTTCTAGATTGCACAGAGCCTGAAATTTCCACAATTTCACCTTATCATAGTGAACATTTTCCAGAAGCCAGGATTTTTTGGAACATTTCTCCGAGACCACACTGAAACGATGGTGTCTGTGTCTCTGGCCTTGAACACAGAGCTAATGTGTGGGACCTGAGGAGAAGTGAGAAGCTCGTCCCCATCTCCTCTCTGTCGATGTTTTGTGTGAGTTTAGCGGGAACATACCGTACCCACAGAGTCTTTGGCAAGTCCCAGTGTCACTGAAACCCATTCGCTCGTAATGCCGCGCTCTCCATCATCTCCAGGCCACGGTTTGCATGTATTCTTATGAAGATGCAGGGGTCGTGTGCAGCTGTGGCGTTTTGTGATAATAGGAGCGGAGAAGGGAAAGTGTGATGTTCTGGACAAAGGCAGAAGTGAGAGACAGAGATCACAGAAGATATACAAAAAGTTATATTGAAGTACTATTGTAAAAAAAAAAAAAAAAAAGTACTATTGTATTGGAGCCTGTCCCAGTAACTATGGGTGTCTTTCTCCCATGTTCTAATGTCACTTCCCTCATCAAAAACAGACCTGGAGTTGTGTTTTGTTTCATTCACGCCTGTTTGAGGAATCTTGTATTCTCTGGCACTGAGTTTCTGAGGCCTCAGAACGCTACACCGACTCCAGGAAGCGCTGACCAATCAACAAGTCCTCTACATCCAGTCTGCGCTCTTTCATTTATCCAAAAAACTGTGTTTTTTCCACTGATTCTTCACAGACATTTTAACTTATTTGAGTAAAATGACCTTATATAAAAGATTTAAGGAAATAAACAGCTTTTTTTTTTCTTTTTCTGTTCAAAAAAGCATAGGTGAACTGCTGGTCTCTTCTTATGGCACTGGTAGAGTACTTATTAAAAATGTTCTCTTTTAGTCTTGTTGTGCTGCTGTTCTAATCCAATCCAACTTTATTTGTAGATCACTTTAAAAACAACCAAAGTGGCCAAAAGTGCACTTAAAAAACAACATAAAACAATATAAGTCTAACACTCAAACTGTGTTAAAAGCCAAAAAGAAAAAAAGTGTTTTAAGAGGACTTGAAAACAGAAAGTGAATCAGCTTAAGTGCAAAGGCAGAAACTGAAAAATCAAGGTCAGAGTTTCCTCTTAGACTTAGGGACAACAGCAGAGACTGAGGAGAAAAATATGAATAAAAACATAATGTAACCTTTTAAAATTGGTGTTCTTTGGGAAGAGACAATCAGCATGAAAAAAACAAACAAATCAAAATACTGAGCCAGTGTCTGATAGATTATAACCTCCCTCTTTGCTGCCGTTTATCGCCACCTACTGGGCTGGAGGACGCGTCTCTGCAGTGTTAGCAGTGTTAATCTCCCCACTGCCGCACAGCCGAGCTTCACACAGACGTCTTTATTGTGGCATTGTGACGCTGGATAACCATGGCTCCTCATGCACTTCATCATCTTCAAACCGACGCTGATTCTCTCCACAACGTTTGTGTCTTCTTCTTCTTCTTTCTCTTTTTTTTTCTTTGTGCCTCGTGACGTGACATCTTTGTGCGAGACAAAGGCAGAACGTGTCGCTCTGCTCGTCTCTCCCACGAGGAAGACGACGAGGACGAGGAGGAGGAGGAGGAGGGGAAAAGGAGAGAAAAGACGAAGCTCTATGCAAATGTCTTTTACACGTCGCCGCTTGTTGTGGTGACACCGTCTATATTTAAAACAGGTCACCTTAAGCCCCGCCCCCCACCTCCCCTCCACTCGCCGGTGACAGTGACGGATCCGGATGTTGCACAATCGAATCAAAACGGCCTCATTTGCATATTCAAAAAAGGGTCGGCATGACAACAGCTCGTGTATGATGTATGTATATATGTAAAAAAAAAAAAAAAAACACAAACACACACTCACAGCGGGGCCCGTTCGAGGAAGGGCCAGGACCTGATCGTTCCAGCTCGCGGAGGAGAGAGGAGAGAGAGGAGAGACAGGAGGCAGGAGGCGCTACACCTGACCCCCTCACACACAGTCACACGTTCACCAGCCCCCCCCTACTCACCATCACTGTCTATGTTCAAACACTACATATTCAACAACAGACAGGGCCGCTGCGTACGGGACGGCGCTGGCTTCATACAGACGTCAGGAGGAGAAGGAAAATGGCCCTGCACCAAAATGGACTGATGAGGTGTTAAATATTTTTGTTTGTATGTGAAGAATGGAATGAGTGGAACCAAATAATGGCCTACTTGAAAGATTTTGTTAAGATTTACATTGTGTTGATCGGCAGAGGGTGGGTCTACAGAAAGCCAAAAATATCAAGCGCTCATAAAAACATAGACTATGGCGGTACTAAATATACTGTATGTGGCTTGGATAGGCAGGATACTGACACTTCTGCAGCAATAAAAACATGGAATTTTTAGATTTTAGACTTTTTCTAAATCCTCTTTCTCATTTACTGCAGCAAAAAAGTGGAACTCACTACCGGTTGAGCTTAAAACATGTCCCAACTACCACACTTTCTCCCACGCGTTAAAGCAATGGCTACTGAGCAAACAGAGACGTCAACATTAACATCTATTGTAAATAACCCAGAGTATATTTTGCCTTTGCTGGGAACACTGTTGATTCTTTATTTTGCTATGTTGTATTGTTTTGTCCTGGTTACGGTTAACTTCCTGTTTTTGACAATGTGCACTTTTATTTTTAAGTGGTGTTTCCTGTGGTGGCGCTGTTACGTTGTACTTTTATTAGCTTGGTAAAAAGGGAAAAAGTTTGACGGAGCAATAAGCATGATGTTATTAGCTAGCTACCCCTCTGAAGAGGCACAAGGTAGGTTTGTGGTTTGACAGAATATTTCTGATAATTTTAGGTTTTTATTTTACGTGTTGAAGTATTTGTTCTGTTCAAATTTCTGTTGACTGGGATAATTGTGGGTCCTGACAAAGCTAAAGCTCATGTTTATGTACTTGCTAATGCGTAAAAGAGTTTGTGTATTGTATTCGGTATTTACACACAATGATTTAAAGACATTAAATCAGAGAATCACCAGTTAAAGTGTCGACCTTCATTCAGGGAAATATGCTACATCTATTAAATAAGGATGTGGCTGGAATTTGGGATTATATTGTTAGATTCCTGAGGAATTGTATAGTTTGATTATTTAATCAACAGTAAACGTTGGTGGAGTGGTGTTTGGTCTTAAGTGATGACAAATATTTACGATAATGGTAATTTAATTTTTTGCTGATACAGTTTTTATTGTATATAGTTTTTATCTGCGAATGATGTTAATGAAATAATACCTGAAATTTTATAGTAGGGTTTGATTGATGATGAATTTATTTATTTATTTATTTTTTTTACGGGAAATAATGATAACGAATTACTATTTATGTAGTTTTAATAAGATTCAATACAGATGAGTTTATCTTTGTGTAAATTGTATTGTTATTTATGTGAATTGATGAAATGATAATATTGATAAAAGTCATCGAATTTATATAGCGCTTTTTTGGACACTCAAAGATGCTTTACAATTGATCAATTATTCATTCACTCCTCAGTCACACTCGGTGGTGAGCTACTTCTGTAGCCACAGCTGCCCTGGGGCAGACTGACGGAAGTGTGGCTGCCAATCTGCGCCAACGGCCCCTCCGACCACCACCAAACACAGCCACACTAACACATTCACACAGGCAAGGTGGGTGAAGTGTCTTGCCCAGGGACACAACGACAGTATGCGCTTCAGATGGGATTCGAACCGGCTACCCTCCGATTGCTGGGCGAATGCTTAACCCACTGCGCCACCATCGCCCCAATAATTGCATATGTTTAAGGACTACAGATGGAAATTAGCCATGCAGCTATAATCTGGTGCAGTTATTTTGCCTTCGCATTATGTTTAACTGTACATTGTCCTTCAAATAAATGAAACTTAGATTCTTTTTGCCAGTGTCAGGCTGCACTTCATTGTCCGCTCACCTTCAAACGCCTCTTCTTGGGTTCCAGTGCATTATTATCTCACTTCTCTATTTAAAAGTAAACCTCTGATCATGTTGAAAAGGTTTATTGTGTCACTTTCTGGCACAAAATGGCAGAGTACACTGTCACACCTCATGCCTTAAAGGAACATACTGTGTCAAGACCAGAGTCATTGTTTTGGTGACACTTTAGAATAACTCACTAGGCAGTGTTCTAGTCAGGGCCGGACTAATCAAGACCAAGACAAGGCTGAGACTTTCAAGGTTCAAGACCAAACCCTGTGAACTAAAGGTGAAAAGTAAAAAAATAAAATAAAATCAATACGTAAATTATTCCCAAAGTGGGGTCCGGGGCCTGAGACTGTCCATATTTCAATTTTTTTTTTTTTTTTTTTTTTAAATTATTTTTATTGTTATTATTATTTCAGACACATGGTTTTGGTTCATAAAAACAAATAAAACATACAAAAATATAAAAAGTCAATGAAAATATTAAGTACCTAAAAACATTGGAAATTAATTACAGTTGTATATTTATTTTAAAATATTAGTTTAAAACAACTTTTAGTCAATAATCAATGTTTTTGTAATGTTTTTATTTAAAAAAAAAACAAAAAAAAACATGGCAGAGTCTTTTGAATAGAGGGAAGTTTTATCGTTTTTATCGTTTTGACTTTGGGAATGACTGATTTAATGCAACAGACTCCACAAACAAACAAATACGGATCATGTTCCTGTTTTTTTCTGAAGCAGAAAACGAACTACTCCAAAATTATGAAGATTTCTTTTAATGTTTGGTAAATAAAATCTCTGAAACCGCCATATTCGAGAGTAAAACTGGATCCAAAACCAAGACTGAGGAAAACTGAGACTGAGATGAGACCAAGACCGGGGGGGAAAAAAATTGTCTCAAGACCAAGACCGGTCTCGGGTGCTACAACTCTAGTAAACGGTCACATTTATATAACTTTTTTCCACCTCAATGGGCCTCTTTACATCAAGGAACCGCTCACATGTTCACAGTGTACACCAACCCTGGAGGCAAGAGGGGTTCAGTGTCTTGCCCAAGGACACAACAACAGTATGGAACTGTGGGAGTGAGGATCAAACCACCAACCTTTGGGTCAGCGTCTCTTTACTGTGCAGAAAGGACATTTTGTGCTTTGTTTTTTACTTAATAAAGTTAATAAAATGTATCTTTGTACGACGCAGGGGAAGGTTAATGGTCGTCTTTCACAATTAGAACAATTAGAATTATTTCACCTTAATCCACTGTCGGTTGTACAAAGGGTTAACATCAAATGCATCCAGTCCCTGCCTCTCCCCCACCTCCCCAGCTCTGACACCGGCCTCGGAGCTCCCTGTCACCTCCTGCCCCCCCCCCCTTTTCCCATTTCGGATGCAAAGCCGGGAGCGAGGCGAGTCGTGCATACAGTCACAGCGGCAATCTCATCTATGTCCAATCTGTCATGCCCCTGCCTTTCATTATGCTGCGGCGCGGGGGGAGAGATAACGCACGCCAATATTTTATGGACAGCGTACGGGACGGGCGGGCGAGATGTGAGGTGGGTCCCGGGCTGGACAGTGGGGAAGGGTAAGGGGGAGGAGGGGAGGAGGACTGTTGTTGCTGCATGGGAAGTGGGTCAAGGCGCTGGAGGAGCAGACAGGAGCGGGCAAATGAAGTGGAGAAATGATTGAAGCGCTGGTTTTGGAGAGCGCTGGTCAGCCTCCATTAGAGAGGGAGGGACAGCCGGAGGGTCCCACAGAGGAGGAGGGGGGGGGGGGTGGATGTAAATAGGCAAAAGGTAACAACCGGTCGCTACAGTCAGTGTGCAAAGCAGTGATATGTGGAAAAAAGTCATTATAGATACCTTTTTTCTATTGAAAGGGTTTTGGTTTCCTGAGAATGCATTTATGTCCTGTTTGATTACAGAGCCAGCTGCGAGACCACGAGTTCACAGGAGAGGAGCGAGTTTATGCTGGAAGTTATGAGTTCACGCGATAATAACCAGAGAACTGCAGGTAAAAAGCCACGTTTGCCTCTGACCACGATCTCTTGTTTGTTTAGAGATTATTTGGCGACTGTTGAAGCCCAAAAGTCATAGAAATATAAACTTCAACTCTGCATAAGGATGCTACATATATAAATACTTTCATTTTACTCAGGTTTAATGCTGTCCTGATGTCGTCTGTGACCTGCGTCCTCAGTTAAGACGTAATGTTTACAGCGATGTGAGCGAGAGCCTGCACAAGTGTTTTTATTTTGAAATTTACCTGATCCTCTTCACTGGACCCAGGTCTGACTTCCTGTCTGGCTCCATCTGCTCTGTTCAACTTTATACCTGATGGATCCGGCAAAAATAGACTCGATCTGTATTTCTGACAGGAGCGCCGGACACAGAGATGAACTGTAACGCAGCCGCTGTGAACTCACATTGAGTTGCATTGCGTCTGTTTCTTGCAGGAGTCGTACGGGACACGCTGGAGACACATGCAGGGAGATAAACCCACCAGGATAAGTGATGGCTATAATTTACTCGATTTTTCTGACTTTTATCAGGTTTTATTGACAAATTGACACCACACTGATTTATTTATTAAAAATTCAGTTCAGAGCGTCTCCAGAACAGCAGCTCTTGCAGGGTGTTCCCGGTGTTTCAGTTTTAGAGTTTAGATTGTCTGACTCAAACCGGACCAGAGGTTTGGACTGGTTTATGAATTTATGAATGAATGAATGAATTTATTATTGTGTCTTGCATTCAAACATGCCCAGCCCTGTACTTGGGGCTTATCAGACACCATCAGCTAAACCAGGGGTGTCCAAAGTTATTCCAAGGAGGGCCAGATTTGAAGATGTGCAATTGTCCAAGGGCCAACCGTCTCTCCTGATGTTTTCTACGTAGGAACTGACTGCACATACAGTGTTTAGTTTTCAAAAGCCATATACTTATAATTTCCTAACAAAATAACATCTTTGAACGTAAAAAACATCCTCTAGATCATATATTTTTAGCTCAGACTGATTTTAACGCTTACAAAGATTAATAAGACAGAAATTCTAAAACCAAAAACATACAAAACTTGCACTGACCTTCTATACAAATTGTTGTGTTATCTAGAGACACAACTGCAGTTAATTTCCAACTAATACAGATCAAGCTACGGAGACACTGGAGGGCCATAAACAACACATTTTGTCATAGAAGCTCAGGGCCATATGAAATTTCAACTTGTGCCACAAATGTGACACGTCTGAGCTAAACAAAAGACTAGTTGCCAGACAGATATACACAAAAATATATGATCCAAACAATTTCATCTAAATAAACACGACTGCCGTTTTCTCCAGGCTTTACAAACAAATGCACCCAATTTATACACATTCAAATTAAACAACCATTTCATCTTCTCATCATCAGAGCTCCAGAACATCTCAGGTTTTTGGACAAACCAAGGGATTCTAAATTCATCATAATTACACCTACACCGTGGCTGATGCGCGCTGTTAAGAACCTGAGGCGGCGAGAGGAGCTGGTTACTACAGCCTCAAAATGTAGAGCCCCAAACTCTTTAGTGAAAGAGGTCTACTGCTTCGGGAGCGAGAGAGTTAACCCTGCAGGACGAACACCTTTCCTCTGTCCCACCAGGGTTAAGAGACTAAAGCTGGGAAATACAAATATTTATCAGGCAGCACATGCACTGTCAATCAAACAACAAGGCTATGCATAAAAACATCAGGTAGAACGTGAACGGGCTCGGGTCGGGCTGGATTTTTTTGAGTCTGATGTAAACTCTTGTCAGGAGCTGGGGTCCAAGGAAGGAACAGAGGTGAACCGGAGACAGGGGACGGACGTTAGCGATGGGAATTTCGGCTCATTTCAGGAGCTTGGATCATTTGGTTCGGCTCCCAAATGGTTCTTCATTTTACCAACTTTACCAGTTTTGACAAATGAGTTATGTTGTGTACTCATACATTATAAATACATGGATTGTAATGAAGAATTCAAAATTTCCGATCCTTTGAAACTACTCAATGAACTGAGCTTACTCACAGAACCACTCTACTACACACAGCACATAAACACAACTATAATTAAGTCATTAAAAAAAGGACACATTTTGACTTTTTAAATTAAAAACACAAACCCCTAACTAAAAGCAAGGCTTTATTCAGTAGTAAAAAGTAAAAACAACAGCAACAGCTGACCTCAAAACTCAAAAAACTTTATCATAAATATACAACCTAATAAAAAATAAATAAGTATGTAACTGTAATGTTTAACTTTTATTTTTCAGGGCAGGTGTGGAGGAACTGCCTCAGCTCAGAGGCTGATCCCGTTTCTTCTCTGTTTTTATCTGCCCTGTTTTTGAAAAGATCCTTTCATAAAAAAAAACGGCTCGCAGATGGGAGCAGGCTCTCACCGTTCACCATCTCTTTGCACCGATTTGCTCGCGACCTGACCCATCACTGCTGGACGTGGGGAGTGAAGACTGAGGCCCTGTGTGGTCCCGTCCCACAGACGAGGAGCCGCTGCAGCTCAGACTGATGAAGACGTTCACGCTGGCTCTGAGAATACACAGAGCATGGGGCTACATATGAGGACAGGTGGTCTTTGATTTGTTTAAACATTCTTTATTTAAAGCTGGTTTCAATGCCTTTATCCAGACAGTTAAACTTTATTTTCCACAGCTTTAACCACATTATATAAGCGGACGAACCCAGTCGGTGTAATGATGTGTAAATGGCCGGTCTCTGGTGTGAAGCGCAGTGAAGCTGGAGCAGATTAGAGCTCTGGATCTCTGGCTTTGGACATGAGCTGTGTTTGAGATCCGTGCCAGCTCCACTGTGTGACAGGGCAGGCTGCCAACCGGCGACATGATCCACCTGTTACAGCTGCCCCGGCGCCTGGGCTGTGTGTCAGAGCTGCCCCGGTGCTCTCCGCTTGGCTCCTGCACTCTCTCTCTGTGTGTGTGTGTGTTTGTGTCAGAGCCTGGGTGGACGTTAGCCTGGAGCTGGGTGTAAATGTCTCTGCGTTAGACCTCGGACTCTGGGGTTAACTCTGGCTGGAGGAGAGGGCACAGACACGCACACAGCTGCCCCGGCGCTCGCGTTGGCGCTGAACTGTGGGTCAGATCTTTAACTGTGGCTGTAAAAGGCTGCGGGAGGGTCCTGCTGTAAGTGGCTCTGGGCTGGAGGTTAACTCAGAGAGAAACACAGCACATGTTCTCCTGATCTCACACCTGTGTCTGTACCTGGAAAAGGCTAATTGTGTGTTTTAGGAATAGCTTAGACTGGAGAAAAAGGCATCATACTGAACAACAGACATCAACTTTATGACTACAATAGATGCAAAAGTCGCAAAATAATAAATGAATGTCTTTTTAGCAACAGCTTTTACTCAGGTATTGATAAGTGGTATAGACTAATCAATGGGAGCTTGATAAAAAAAGAATATATACTAGTGTTGTAGTCAAGGCCGTACTAATCGAGACCAAAACCAGTCCAGAGTGAACCGAGACCAAGACAAGGCCGAGACTTTCAGCGATCAAGACCCAAACCCTGTAAACTAACACTAAAAAAATGGGAAAAGTAAAAAGAAAGTGGATCAAATACATGAATGATTATTTGAACTGATCTAATGCAACAGACTCCACACACAAACAGAGACAGAGCTGTTCCTGGTTCTTCTGATGTGGAAAACTGAATACTCCAAAATGATGTAGAACAGCATTTTCTTATTAAAAAAAAATCTGAAAATTCATCCAAAAATACACACCTGAGGCAAAATCTATGCCATTTGAATCAACACAGGAAAAGTTATCCACAAAAAACTGTTGCAAAACATTAAAAAATGTCTTAGGGGTGTGGGAGGGTTAAGCAAGTAGTTACATTTCAGCTTTATTTTCTTTCACATTTTGCTTAATTTAGTTTCATTTTTACCAACTTATTATTACCAACTTTAATAATCGAAATAAGCAACAGCAGCTCTACTTGACAAACATAAATTAAATTACTGAAATAGCTATCCTGTTGTTTAAAAAAATAAAATAAAAAACGTTCTGGTTATGTCCTTTTTGCTTATAAAAAAAACCAAAAAAACTTAAATCTGCACGCTCTTGAAAAACCTAGTCCTGTATCAGTGACAGCAGTGAGCTGTGATTATGAGTTGCCAGGTTTTGCAGAATAATCTCTGTGGTGAACTCGTGCGTGTTGTGTGTTGGGCCCTGAGCTGAGCAGGTACGGCTCTCTCCGTCCTCTCCTGCTGTCCTCGCTGTCCTCGCTTTGCCGCCGGTGTCCATCTGGCCTCGTCTCGCGGTGTCCCTCTCTCCTCGGCAGAACACATGTCCCAGTCGAGCCGCTGTTGTTTTGGTTTGCGCGGAGGGTGACACGCTTTGGCTCGGAGCAGCTCTCGGCAGCAGGTACAGAAACGGAACAGGTATGTGCACGAGGAACACGCCAGCGCAGAGCCGCGGCAGGCGACATATGGCCTGCCAGAAACACGGCTGTGGCCCTTAAGCGGCGCTAAAGTGACCCCAGGCAACAGAACACACAGAGGGACGGACAAAGAGAGGGCGAATATTATCATGCACTTACTGATCTGTGCAGGTAAATAATGAAAAATTACATTAGTTTTGTAAAATGTGATTACTCCACACATAAAGGTCTCATCAGGACTGGGAATTTAACCCAGAACCTTCTTGCTGTGAGGCACAAGTCCAAACTAATGAGCCATCTAATGCCAAATCTACAATTATTTTATCTACTACTACTCCAGGGGTCTCCAACCTGTAGCTCAGGAGCTAGCAGTAGCTCTTAACCACTTTCCAAGTAGCTCCCCAAAGACTTTGTTATTCCTGTGAGCTTGATTAGTCAAATTTGATTTGATTCACTTGGCAAAGCAACTTGTGCAAGTACCCTAACAAATTCATAGGTGCCCACCCCCTTTCTACCGTATTTTCTGGACTATAAGTGGCTCCGGAGTATAAGTCACACTAGCCAAAAAATGCATAATGAAGAAGAAAAAAAACTTATATAAGTCGCACTGGGCTATAAGTAGAATTTTTTGGGGGAAATTTATTTTAAAAAATCCAACACCAAGAACAGACATTTCATGTTGAAAGGCAAGTTATAGTAATAATAGAATAGAGAACAACAGCTGAATAGGTGTGCGCTATGCTAACGTAACACATTGATGGTTATTCAGCTACATGAAGCATAAACAACGAACTGAATAGGTGTCTCGTATGTTAACGTAATATATTAACAGTTATTCACATAACTATAGCATAAAGAACATAATATAACAAGTTCACCAAACTCACCATCTCACTCCTAATCAGCTAAATCCTTTAAATTCTTCATCCTCGGTGTCGCTTCTGAACAACTCCGCCAACTCCGGAGGTAGACGAAGCGCCGCTTCCTCCTCTGCGTGGCTGTCGTCAGACTCAGCATCAGTTCCATTTCACATTATTCCGCTCTTTCTCAGTTGTCTTTATAGCCTAAGTTGTTAGTGGTAATGTTTACATTTTAAATTGTCAGTGGTACAGGTGCAGCAGATGCTGGTACACAAGCCTAGAGCGCCCTCTAACCAACACCTGAAATATTTTAATATATAAGTCACACCTGAGTATACGTCGCACCCCTAGGCCAGACTATGGAAAAAATGCGACTTATAGTCCAGAAAATACGGGACACAAAATGCTTATTCGCCACTTAGTTGTCAAACAGTTGCTTGAGGAGTCAGTGCTGATATGAGATTGACTCCAGTATGAAATGTAAACAGAAAGTGTGGCAGTTGCTGCATACAGACAGGTCAACACTTAAAAACATGAGTTGTGGACACCAACATTTAGAAGATGTTCAGGGAAATGTTAGGGAAAACAAAATGATTTTTTTCTTTTGGCTGAAAACGAAAACTGGCCACTGCCCAGGGTGCGCTCTGCCTTGGGCCCATAGCTAAGAAGATGAATAAATCAATCAGTTTTACAAAGCATGAGTAGCTCGCTGCCATTTTTATTTTGTAAAGATGGAGACCTCTGTGTTACACTGTGGGGAAAAAAAAGCCAAACCTCAAACAATCAAAGCAACAGCATCCCTCAAGATTTTTGAGGCCAACACAAAATCTCAAGTTTTCAACAATAAATATTTTTTATTCACTGACAGTTCAATATGTGTAAAAACTTAAAACTTTAAGCTTCACTCTCTGTCATTATGTTTACTCATCTTACAGCCAACTGACTATGCATTGTTCAGGGTTAGGGTTAAGAGGCTGTAAGAGCCGGTGTATTACCAGGAACACATGGCTTGTGACCAAGTGTGGAGGTGAGGTAAAGCTCATTTAGACAAAGCCAGATTCATTTTGGAACAACGTGATGTGGACGGACGAACCTCAGCGCCTGTTTGTGGTATCTCCCTCCCATACAGATGTTCTGAACTGTTGAGCCATGAACAGAAACATCTGCAGCAGATGATGTTGTAGATGTTTGGAGGTGATCTGTGGATTAACCGTTTCTCGCCTGTGTCTCTCTGCCACATCTGGCCTTAACATCAACTTTACCTGTGTCCTTCCATTTCCTGATTACCACCTTAAATACCTTTTCTCATTATTGAATGCACTGTCTGTGAAGTTCAAGGCTTAACTAACTAATCTAACAAATTTTCTGTTTATTGAATATTTCTACATATTGTGTATTACCATTAAACTTATATTTTGATGTACTACTGCTAAGGTTAATAACGCTTCAACATTAGTAATAATAATACTTTGATTTTATGTGATGTTTTTCTTCTTTCACTCTAAGGTCACTCTACTCTTAGGTGCATTCCAAATATGGCACAAATAATGAGCTTGCTACAAAGTTATCAGACCCAAGGTTGCAGGGGGGGCTCCTGTCGATGGTGGGAAGACTCTGCAGAAACTGAGAACTTTTTGTGGCCCTGCCCTATGCACAAAAAAGTTACTCGAAGCCAAGAAGATAATGCTATGCAGAGATCGTCATACATCGTCATACATAGTATAAAAACTTAGAACACTCCTCCCTCTAGGAGCGCGCTCATTCTGCTGACTGTAACCTTACCTGTGTTTTTACTGAATAAACTTCTGACTTGATTACACTTCTGAATCATCGTCCTCTTTGATGCTTTCACCCAAAATGAACAAATCCTTACATGTGGCAAGTAATCGATTTTGAAAAGTTCCATGCATTCAACTCAGCAAACTTATAAGGGCACTGAAACTTCTGCATGCACTTTTTCATATTTCATTTAATTTCATCCACGTAAATACTGCTACATTACAAATTGTTCTTCGGAAAACTCCCTAGAACTCAGATGTCACTGGAAAATCAACGACATAGCGCTGTGATCTTTTTTCATGAAGACAGAATAGATTATAATGCAACCTCAGAGGGGTGCCCAAACTTTTACCTCTGACTGTATTTTGACTTCTTCCCTTTTCATTTCATGTGGCGACCCCTGCGCAAACCCATCACACAAGCAATTTGGAAGGTTTGTACACCAGATGCCCTTCCTGTGCACCAAAAGTAAGTAATGTGGGTGAATGCTCTCTGAAATACCCTTTAGTTATCTTTTTATTGCTATTTGTTTATATTGTTTCTTAGCATTTTTGTGTTTTTTAGGAAGTGTCCAGCTTTTTGTTGGCTTGTGTTTTTATGTTTTGTCTGTTTAAATGATTAACAGTGCACTTTGAGCTCCTTTCAATGTGTTTTTTATTCTGCAAATGGCAAATAAACTGAACTTTAACACATTTTAAACCTGTATTTTGTAATCCACCTGCACCACACACACCTAATCCCAAACTTTATCCCTAAAAATCCTTCATGTTCTGATTTAAAACAACCTCTCATCATCGCCCTAAAAAAAGAAATTCTAATTAAAACATAGCCGTCAGTCGTGTGTTCATTATGCAGAGACAAAGGCGGGCTCCTGACTGAGCGGGGCCCTGTAAGTCCGCGGCCTCTGCCAGGGACGGCCGTGTACCGAGATGTTCCGCAGCAGATAAAATATTCATCAAAACCAAGGGTGCAAAGTTGTGCAGGGAGGGGCCCGAAAGTTAATGAAAATGAGTAATCAAATCCTCCATCTCCGCCTTTTTATTGAAATTTCTTTTTTTAAAGTTAATTAGAGCCTATTACTATTCTAATTGGCTGGAGGAGCGGGCGTCCAGTCCGGCGGCGTCATTACCGAGCTATTAAAAGAAGAAGACGTTCAGGAGATGAAGGAACAGAAAGTAATCAAGCGATCAATTAAAAAATCTCAGGAAAATGAGCTCGGAGACAGAGGCACGTTTGATCCGTGTCCTTGGGAAGCGGAGAATCAGCTGGAATTCTGCCATTCTGTGTCATAATGTACAATAAAAACAGTTCCGTGAGTTAATGTTTTAGTCCTAATGGAGGTGATAATTAATGCGGTGTAAAGGTGGGGGGCGGTGCAACAATGTGCCTTCAATTTGAAAAAGAAAACACAACTTTGACAAAATGAATGGAAATTATACCGACAGGTCTGAATAAAAACGACTTTTTGATTAGGATGAAAAAAAAATCTTTTGTCAAATTTCTACTCCAGACTTAATTTTTCTCTCACAGTGGAGCATTTTGTTTGATTTTGTAGACAAACAACACAGGGAAGTTGTTGTTTACTGAAAGAGGTGTTGCTGGAATAATCAGAGTAACTTTTAGCAGAACTTTTCTTGTTTCCTCGCAATTTTATTATTATTATTATTTTTTTTTTTTTTACGAAAGCTGTCGTACATTTGGTAGTAAAGCACTGTGGTTAAAACTCAGCCCAGGTAACCCCTGTGTGACCCCTGTGTGACCCCTGAGTGACCCCTGTGTGACCCCTGAGTGACCCCTGATGTGACCCCTGTGTAGGGCTGGGTGCCCTTCAGACATTTTTTGATACCAGGACTTAAACAATACCTGGTTTTTCTGATTCCTATGGTGCGCTAATTCATCTTCTACAATCATAAAACTCAATAATTTCAAATAAAAGACACATTTTTGGAAAAGAATTCTTAGCTCTAAGTTAAAACCAGTAGTTTGTGTGATTTATTCTGTGTTTGATTCATGCATAAGAACATTAAAGGTCCCACTAGGGATTGAAACTTGAAATCAAAATATTTTTTCAGTGTCAGTAGTAGTAGTAGTTGTAACTTTTCTTTTGATAGCACAAAGGTATCGTTTAATGGTACCCAGCCTGACCCCTGTGTGACCCCTGCTGTGACCCCTGCATGACCCCTGGCTCAGTTTGACTCTGGTTTTCTCCTCCTTGTATCTGTACAAAGGTTTGCTCTGTCTTTTATCTGCTCTGCCATGACCAACGTCTCAGAAACACTGTATATCCATCGCTGCATCGTTGTTATGGGACACCAGGTCAGTTCTCCCATTCTTACAAGGCTGGTTTTCCCCCATGATACACCAGTAGCTTCATTAGGTAAACTAAAACTGTTTAATTAAGTAAACCTTTCTCCTAATGTCCCATGAGTCAGTACCATGGACAGTTCCGGCTCTGACTTCAGTAAACGTCGTGTGTTTGTTGAACGGTCGGGGTTCCTCTCTGATTTTCTTTACTCTCAGCTGTGTGTCGCCTGGAGAGCAGCTCCACAGGGGGCGCCGCTGAGCACAGAGACAGTCGATAACACTATCAAAGGCCAGAGTCACGGTTTTAATGACAGGAAGAGAAAACAGGAGGCCACAGATCTGCTTCTCTTTCAAACATTAGCTCCTCAGTTTAAAGTGTTGGGTGTCCACGCAAAAAGGCATAGGGGGTACATGAAAGAATTTTAAAAACATGATTTGGAAACAGCCTGATTATATTTTGGAACTGGAATGCAATACACTTAATCTCAGAGGCCTGTTTTTGGAACCGGATGAACAAACTCAGAGCTGTGGAGTAACTTCTGGGTTGATAAAACTAAACAAATGCAAACTGAGTAAGTCTGGGTTCATGTGTGGCTTGATGCTGGTTATGAACTTTCTCTGAGCCACTGCTTACTGCAGCACTGATCAGCCAATAGAGTTCAGCCTAGAGGGAAGGGGGCGGGGCAGTAGCAAAAAAAAAAACAAAAAAAAACAACTGAAAAACTAGAAAAAAATTACATTAGGTTCACAATAAGGTTCATGAGTTTAAGTAAAGCTTTTAGCCTATAAAAGTCAATTTAAAAAAAATATTATTATCTTATTATCTTTTGGGAGAAGCATGTGTCACTTTCCGGTAAAAAAAAACCTAACAAAAACAAAAAAACTGGTTGAATGAAAGTAATTTGCTAGGGATGTGAATCATTTCAGGGCTTCACTGTACTTAAATCCAGAAACATACACTTTGTCACATTCTTTTAATGTGTAAAAGCCTTTACTCTGAAGCGTTACTCTGCTTTTACCAAACAATCATCCCAAGTCTTTAATCCGTCTCCTGTCCCGGCCCCTCCTCTGTCTGCGCTCATCACCGCCTCCTCCTCCGAACACGACTGCCGCTAAACGCTGCTAACGAGCCCCGGCCCGCTCCCGCCTTCTTTCAAAATTAATAAATAATACAGCAAGGAGGAGACGACGACGACGATGATGATGATGCCAGAGAAATAATCAGCCTCTCTTGAAGCGATGATGGCGTGCACTTTATGTAAATTGGTGTCTGGGGACGGCAGAATCCTTCTTAATTCGCGCGCGGCGGTTTCATGAAAGACGCGAGCAGCGGAGATGATAAACAGCAGTCAGAGCTAATTTGGACACGAGCGGTTTGTGTCGGCGAGATCGGCGTCACGCGCTCGAACACAGACGAGAGGGCAGAGGCTGCAGAGGGGCCGGGAGCAGAGGATTATGGGAAGAGTTTTATAAGAAATATGTCTCTTACTGATCAGGGCACAATGCTTTTCTCTTGTATCTTGTATTTTGAATGTAATTGATTTTTGAAGGTAATTAAGTCATGATTTGGAACTTTATATTCTGCTTTTTCTCTCTTTCTCCCATGTTATAAAGTTGTTCCTCATCAGAAACAAACGTGGAGTTGTGTTCTGTTTGAAGTATCCTGTATCTTCTGGTGCTGAGCTTCTGAGGCCTCAAAACGCATGGTTCACAACGAAAGAAGCACTCCACTCCTGGAAGCACTGACCAATCAACAACCAGCCCTCTACATCCAGTCTGCTCTCATTCATTTATCCAAAAAAACAGTGCACAAGCTCTGTTTCCACTGATTCCTCACAGACATTTTTACTTTTGTATTAAAACTGGCATCAGACAAAAAGTTTAAGGAAGTAAAAAGCTTTTTTTTCAAGGTTTCAAAAGACCGTAACAGCTCTGCCCTCTGCTGGTCTCTCCTGTTTCTTTATGGCACCAGTAGAAGTACTTATTAAAAGCACTTTCTTTTAGTCACAGTTTAATTTAATTAATTTTTTATCAATCCATAAACTTATTATCTTTACATTTTATTTAACAAAATAACATCATGGGTGAACAGGAGCATGAGGAAGACAATGTCTTATATTTATATTTATAATGTTATTAAAGGCTGTAAAACATGCTGCTGTTCTAGAGGAGACCAAAACTGATCTTAAAAAATAAAAATATATGCATAAAAGCCTAAAACACTCCCTTTAATTAGTAGTATTAAGTTAGAATACGGCTGCACGATATGGAGAAAACATGCCGATATTCGATAACTTTGTTGAAAATTGTGCAATAACGATATTATTGCAATATTTGAAAATAGAGCCTACTTTTTGAACATAGTAAGTTAAATTCACTACATTTCACAAAAATGTAAGTTCCTGTATTTACAAGTCAAAACAGCCACAAAATCAAAACTTAACACAGACTAAACCAGGAATAAAACAAGGCTAAGCTGTGACTAAATTAATTAAATTACCACTAAAACTGGACTTTTTAAACATTTTTATTTAGTCACAACACATGTTCTTTTAAGGCTCTGGTGGAAAATGATTCTTCAGTGTAAATCTCTGTCAGATGGAAGACCACAGCGTTATTGCGATATACTTAGATTCTTACGATACAGATATTGCATTTGCTGATATTGCGATAACGATAATTTTGCGATATATTGTGCAGCCCTAGCTTGGGACCAGCACAAAGAGAGACACATCCCCATAAGGAGAAATCAAAATGTCCGGCAGCATACAACAAACACAGTGTAAAAATCATTCAAAAACATCAAAATACATTTGCAATAAAAAGTTAAAAGGTGCACATTAACAAAAGTGGCTGCATTAGTTTTAAGGTACAGTTAATGTCCAGTTGTTGCATAGATTAGCCTTCTGTCTGTTAGCAGCACATTGTACTAAATGCTAACTGTTCCTAACTTTTGGCCATCAAGAAAATGTGCACTGAGGAGGAAACCACGTTAGAACAGGGTTAAAAGCTCAGAAAAGTCGATTTAACGCAATCTGTCCCCTTTAAGGCTCTGACCATTGGAGAAAAGTGACAGATACTGAAAATAAATGCTACTCAAGTCTAGCGTTTTACCTTTGTATTCACCTATACTCACTTAAATGTCTGGGATGAGGGAAGTCTGGATAATTTATTCATAATCATGTGTAAAGATATAAAAACAAACTGGACAAGGCTGTTTAAGTGGAAGCTAAACCACTGGACTGTTTTAGTGTTGCCAGATTGGGCTGGTTTATAAAATTTGGGCTGCTTTTCACAACATTTGCGTGGTTTTTTTAGAAAATATTCAGGAGAAAATACCAAGAAAATAATTGTGATTTTATGGCAAACAAAGTAGAAAAACACATTTCAATGAACAGCTGTGTCCTCCAACTCATAACATCAGATCTTTTGTTTTAAAATAAGTGATGTTCATGTTGGTAATTTATAAGTTTTTTGTAGTTTCTATGATGCCCTGAACAGGAAAGCTTCAGTTTCTACTTTCTCTTTGTGGGAAACCTGTTTGGTTTACTTTTTCAGTGCTTCTGTTAAGTTTTTTGTTCTTTCTTATGTTTCACGTTTAGAGTATTTGTAATCTTGGGCCCGGAACAAGACCAAGAAAGGCATCACATCCTTTGCACTTTTACATTTAGCCAGAGTTACTCAAAACGTTGCCAGCCAATGCCAGCGTTTTGGTGATTTTTAACAACCCTTGCTGTCCCACAGAAAATGTGCTATAGTTTTATTTAAAACTTTAAATACCAAAGGAAAGAAGAGCGTTTAAAAATCATTTTACAGTTCATTCGTTCTGTTTTTATCAGCAGTTCAAGGATGGTAGTTTTCACCCAAATCTGACATTTTCAAGTTATTTCTTAGTTGTTTTTTTTAGGCATGTAAGACTTATATTTAGGTGCAGTTTTTATTCTCCCTGTGCAAAACAAATCCCCCTTGGGTAAATTAAGTTAATTCTTCCTTTCACTTAAACCACATACACTTTTATCCATCTCTATCTTGTAAAATGGCAAAAATAAATGATGTAAAGAATAATGAATGGGTAATCAGTGTCTGAATAAGCGATAACAGAGCTGCGCACCTCTCCTCCGTCTCTGTATGGGACAGAGTTTTTAACATTAATACTGTTCACAGAGAACTGTTCTTTGTCCCTCCTCAGATGTGACTGCTTTTGTCCCGAGTATGAACACTGCTCTGTCACTTTAGCTCCAGTTTAATGTGATAAAAGAACAGGGACAAAAGACTTTAGTTCACTTTGTCTTCAGAGATCAGACCTGAACAGACGCACGGGACAGATCACAGAGAGGGACGCTAATGGGAAACCACAGCTTAAAGATATATGATGTTGGAAATGTTGGCAATTTAAAGCAGAACTCAGTCACTTTTTTGGGAGTCTGTGATGGTTAAATGAGTTGTCGGTGTCACTGCAGTCTCGAGTCTTGTGAGAAAGCCAAACAACACCAACGAAGGCTTGATTTCTTGATTTTTGTCAAGGCAGAGCGGCCAAATGACAGAAAAAACGTGGGAAAACGAACCCTAACCAGCGTCTTACATAATGTGTAACGCATTCTGTTTGACTCCATGTTTCTGTTCAGGTGTCCATATTGTTTCTTCTACAGGGAAAGTTGTTGTATATTATAAGCAGCTTACACCAGGGGTCCTTAATAGACAGACTGCAGTCCAAATCCAGATGTCGTCCCATCCACACCCAAACCTCTGTACCTCACCACAGACACAAAACTGTCCAGCCCTGCACTGGCGGGACAACGGCGGTGTGTCTTGGTGACTTAAAGCTTTTTTTTTTTGTACTTATTTTATTATTAACTTATACATTTACACATAAATAACCAAAATAAATAACAATACAAGCAGCTATGACAATAAAGCAATAATGACAAACAAAACAAAAACGACAAAGGGGTAAACCATACAAATCATATATATATATATATATATATATATATATATATATATTTTTTTTTTATTTTTTTTAACATTTTTTCTGTTGGATTGAACATCTTGTCCCATCAAAAAGCAATATTAAAAAAGCACAACAGGTCCCCTTTAAAAAGGTCCATATATCTCATGGAGAATGTTATTGCTTTTTTATTTTCCATTTTGTTTATGAGTGATATGCATCTGTCCATCTCAGTTATGAATTCTTGTGTGCGTGGCGTTTTCCTTGCCCATTTACATTTATGAATATAATATTTTACATGGATAATAAACTGATTAAGGATATATTTAATATTTTGACGAACAGTTTTGCTGTATCCAAACATAACATCTTTTTTTTCAATTTCAATTTTATTTGATAGAGCACGATTAAAAAATTGTTCTATTTCGCACCAAAGGTAGCGCGAATCTACACAATCACAAAACAGATGGCAAATTGTTTCGATGGTGGAATTACAAAAAGTACAAAGTGGGTCAATATCCTTATTGAATTTATTTAAAAAAAACTCTACACGGATATATTCTATGCATTATTTTGAATGAAACTTCCTGCAGTTTATTACCCATGCAATATTTATAATTTAACATGTCTTAAAGCTTTAACATGATCAGTGTAGGGTTTAAATCAGGGGTGTTTTCAGTTATTGTCTGACAGAATGAGAGAACTAGGTCCAGACTGTGTGCAGAGGGGCAGGACTAGAGCTGGAAATCTTTGCCCGAACCCACCGGGACCTGATGGGACCCGGCAGGTTCGGGGCGAGTTCGGGCATAATTTTTATCATTTTACTCGCGCTCGGGCTTGAGTTTTGAGCGGTCATGTGATGCGTTTCTATCGGTGCTATAATGGAGGCTGAGGCGACTCTGTGTGACTACATTTTGGTTGAGCCAGCAACGAAAGCGAGGTCTGAGGTGTGGAAGAATTTTGACCACATGCACAATGAAAATAATGAGGAAGGAGGAGGAAGAGTTGTGCGCACATTTGAATAAGGTCAGGCAGCAAACGGGGCTTTAAAGTTACACTGTGTAACTTTTCTCCTAAATATGTGGGGCATACTGACTTGTTTTTGTGATTTTTTGAGTGATTATAAGGCCTGAGGCGCGATCTGTTGCTCCGAGCGGGGCTTCTGTACTGAGAAACCGCCCTCGCAACTTGGCCGGGAGCGCTCCGCTGTTCAGGAAAAGTCACGTGACAGGAAACGACTTGCTTTACGGGATTCCCTTCTGCTCTTATACCTGAGGCGCAGGTATAACCATGAAGCTACTTTTAGCGTTGTTAGTTTCGCCAGTTCGTCAGGGCCGAAGGACAAAAGAAGATGAAGACAATGTCGGACGAGGCAAGAAAAAGAAAATGTGAAAGGGACCGCACCAGATCGCAGACAAGAGTCAACATCGGACAGACTTTTGCTCGCTGGCGTCAGATGAGAGACAGAGAAGGCTGCAAATCAGATCACGTTTTTGCTTCTTTACTGTTGGACAGGTAAATTAGCCTCTTTATTTTTTCTTTAGAACGTGCTTTTTCATACAGTTATTAGTTGTTTTAATGCGACCATTGCGCGATAAGCTAACGCTAGCGCTAACTCTATAGAAGATCCAATCTGCGGCCACACAAGTGGTTACAGAAGTTTATACAGTAAATATGAATGCACTCTCTAGTCCCATTGTTAGTTTGACGTAACGCACGCTCGCACAGTTTCAGAAGGGGCCCTAGTGTTTACGTTTTGCGACAGTGCAGTGGCACCTGTGGCCTCTAGAGGCGCAAGACCGAGAATCTTACACAGTGTAACTTTAACAAAGCCGTCTAATCAAAATGTACTTGTCGGGACAGGTCCTGACTTTTAAGGCCGTTTCCAGCTCTAAGACAGGACGGCTCGATTTACAACAGACACAAGATTTCTCTTCACAGATCCATCAGAGAGGAGAGGAAACACTGCTGTGCTGCAGCGGCTCTGTCCCTGCTGCTTACCCGTCCCCTCAGAGACCGTCCTCTGTCCCACAGCAGACAACGGCCTCATATTCACCGCAGAACTGGGAGGCAATGTGTTTTGAGGCGTGGTACGAGCCATTTTAGTTTCACTGGGTGCAGCTTCTCCTGCGTAAAAGTAGCATGTGACACATTTTCGAGGCACAAAATAACTTTGTGATGTTCCAGACCTTTGTTTGAGGAAATCTTCACAAACTGGACCTCAGTGAATTTTAATTAGTGACACCTGGTTTAATCCATGACTGAGAATAATGTTTGTGTAGCTCCGGCGTCGTGTGACATTTGTTGATGTTATGTCAGTGTGCTGCTGTTTCACATCCAAACTCATTCGTTAGTCTGGTTTGATTTCCAAGGGGTGGGACTAACAAAGGCGGAGAAACCAATCAGAGAAAGACGTGACGCAAGCAGAGCGCTGACGAACATCAACAACAACTCAGACTTTAACACAACCAGCAGGTGACAAAGGAAATGCCATCAAACAGAGAGAGGTGATAACATTTGCTCCACAGAGCTTTTCGAGACACTCAACGTTGATATTTTTTTGGCTGAGGAAAGGAGGGAGGGGCTGCTATAGTAAATAATAAAGAGATAGTGCAAACCTTCCTTAAAATATTCAAATGAATGCTTTAATAGCGATCTGCAAACTGTGAAGATTTGAACATGTCCTCGCTCTTTGAACACGTCAGTCTCTACACAATATGACTTTCCCTTATTTTTCCAAAGCAAACATTCTCATTAATTCTCCATAATCCTGACTGTGACACATTTTTATGAAAACTATATTAATACAGCCACACCTCTCTCTCTCTGCTGCCACATTTTCAACATTATTCCTCTTTTTTTATTCAGATAATTTCCTGGATCAAGTGGAAATAAAACTTGTGGTCGGCTGATTCTCTTGGAGCGAGCCGCGTCCCAGTTGGGATTTTAAGCCATTTACACAGATGAGTCCCGTAATGCCCCGCAAATAGAATTTAATTCAAACTTAATTCAGCCGCATTACTTTTTAATAAAGAAATGATAAATTATAATCTCCTCTGCAATTTAATCTATTTATGCCGCAGCAGCCGCCACCGTCGTCGACAGCGGCTGGAAAGTGTCCACAGTTTCAAAGAATCAGAGGAAGAGAAGAAAAAAAAGTAAAAGTAAAGGAGGACGGGAGGTGCGGCGTTAAAAATGTCTGGATTTACATAGAAATACTTAAGATAGCGACTTAAGAAAGCCATAAAGTAAGTAAGTAAAATATAACAGTGAACTTAAAATACATAATTCTGCAAAAAAGTGATGTGTTTTGGCTCTAAAATCTTACCTATGCCAGGATTAGGGCAAAAAAACTAGAAAAAGATGAAGCGAGACTCAAAGAACAAGCAGAAATTATAAAATAACTACACATTTAATTAAAAATAAATACATACAATAATAAACAAGATTTAAAAAAGACTTCTAAGACAACATTTTCCTCTTTTAAAGTGAAATAGAAACTAAAAATGTCTAAAATGATCCAAGTAATTGCAAGTCAATTCAAAAATATAGTGGAGAAAAATAGTAGCGATATAATATTAATAAACATAAATTAAACTATTATCTAGTTATAAATACAGTTAGATAAAAATGAGCTAAATGTTTTCCTTATCCCAATGTTTGTGTCACTTCCATTAAGTAATAAGTAAAAAAAATTGCTAAGAAGTTTTATTAATAAAGAGAATATTAAAAGGACTTCCATTTAATTTTTTGTTCCTGAGCCCTCCAACGTTTTCCTTCGCCTTATAAAGAAAACAGAAACACTGGATTAACATGGGCAAAAGGTATTAGCATGAAAATGTGCAAAAAATAAAATAAAATAAAATAATAATAATAATTAAAATAATAATAATAATAATAATAATAATAATAATAATAATAAATAAAATAATAATAATAATAATAATAATAATAATAATAATAATAATAATAAATCATCTTGTCAACAATTATATTTATAAAAAACAACATAAAAGGATTGACAGCTGTGTTTGATTTTAGACATGGGCCATTTTGTGAAAAAGTAAAAATAAAAAAACAACAGCCAAATGTTTTCAATCGCATTTATACCACAATGTTTTAATATTTTTTGTCACTTAACTCAAAATTTAGCAGTGTATGAATCATTTTGGGATTAACTGTAGTTTTTAAATCCGTTGTGAAAAATCACCAATAACAAGAATAAATAAATGTTATAGTTTATTACAGCAGGCCAATGGAAACTGCCAGTCTAAATAACCATGGACTAAACACTGACAAACTCTGAAATGTAGGGGGAGCTAGAGAGAAAAATGCAACCACAACAGCGTAGGAATCAGCGAAGTCGCATGGTTCCTCTTTAAATAAATCCATGCTGTTTTATTTCACACAGGAGTCTCGTTTACAGACTGCTTTAGTTCAGGTTTTAGTCCAGTTTCAGTTAGGTCTTAGTCCAGGTTTAGTCCTGGTTTAGTCCTGGTTTAGTCCTGGTTTAGTCCTGGTTTAGACTTGGTTTAGTCCTGGTTTAGACCTGGTTTAGTCCTGGTTTAGTCCTGGTTTAGACCTGGTTTAGTCCTGGTTTAGTCCTGGTTTAGACCTGGTTTAGACCTGGTTTAGTCCTGGTTTAGACCTGGTTTAGTCCTGGTTTAGACCTGGTTTAGACCTGGTTTAGCCCTGGTTTAGACCTGGTTTAGTCCTGGTTTAGTCCTGGTTTAGTCCTGGTTTAGTCCTGGTTTAGACCTGGTTTAGTCCTGGTTTAGTCCTGGTTTAGACCTGGTTTAGTCCTGGTTTAGACCTGGTTTAGACCTGGTTTAGACCTGGTTTAGTCCTGGTTTAGTCCTGGTTTAGTCCTGGTTTAGACCTGGTTTAGTCCTGGTTTAGTCCTGGTTTAGACCTGGTTTAGTCCTGGTTTAGTCCTGGTTTAGACCTGGTTTAGACCTGGTTTAGTCCTGGTTTAGTCCTGGTTTAGACCTGGTTTAGTCCTGGTTTAGACCTGGTTTAGACCTGGTTTAGACCTGGTTTAGACCTGGTTTAGTCCTGGTTTAGTCCTGGTTTAGACCTGGTTTAGTCCTGGTTTAGTCCTGGTTTAGACCTGGTTTAGTCCTGGTTTAGTCCTGGTTTAGACCTGGTTTAGTCCTGGTTTAGTCCTGGTTTAGACCTGGTTTAGTCCTGGTTTAGACCTGGTTTAGACCTGGTTTAGACCTGGTTTAGACCTGGTTTAGTCCTGGTTTAGTCCTGGTTTAGTCCTGGTTTAGTCCTGGTTTAGACCTGGTTTAGTCTTGGTTTAGTCCTGGTTTAGTCCTGGTTTAGTCCTGGTTTAGACCTGGTTTAGACCTGGTTTAGTCCTGGTTTAGACCTGGTTTAGTCCTGGTTTAATCCTGGTTTAGACCTGGTTTAGTCCTGGTTTAGTCCTGGTTTAGTCCTGGTTTAGTTTCAGATTTAGTCCTTTTTATTGAACAGAACAGAGGTTTAGTCCTGGTTTAGTTTCTCTCTAGTCCTAGTCTAACCACGCTTTAAAATTAAACCACTTTCACAAGACTTTTTTATTTTCATCTGTAACTAAAATAAACACTTACATTGTATTTTATTTTGTAAATGATCATTTTTTTTCCAGACAATAAATATACATACACTTAGTCCACTTAGTTTTAGGCCTGGTTTAGTTTCAGATTTAGTCCTTTTTATTGAACAGAACAGAGGTTTAGTCCTGGCGTATCCATGATTATGATTAAAGCACTTACACAAGACATTTTTATCAGTTTTCGATCACTTAAATGCACGCTTACATTGTATTTTAGTGATTATTTTGTAATTTTCCAAGCGATAAAAAGTCTAAGTAAGCGACTAAAGCTTCTTTATCCGCTCTCTCCATCACCGACTGTCTCCGAGGAAGTTCTGAATCCATTTTTCCCCGACTTCAGCGCTTCTTTCTTTCAAGTCGACGGGCCGCTCCTCCTTTTGTATTGTTTCATTATTGATGCTCGGCGCGAGGTTTGGGCGCAGGAGGAGGAGGAGGAGGAGGAGGAGGAGGAGGAGGTGGGGGAATCTTAAGCATAAGCAGCATTAGGACAGATGGGGACAAGGAAAAAAGAAGAAGAAGAAGAGGGGGTTAGGCTCATTTAAATTCTGTTTCTGCAACATCTTAGCATCTCCGAGCACAAGAGTTCAAACATTTCTCCGCGCCGAACTCGGGCAGGGAACAGGGACGAGACAGCGGAGCAGGTGAGGAGCGCTGTAAATTGGGTTAGACGATGCTCGACGGCGTTTACGAGCAGACGAGGAACCAGAAGAGAGGGACAAAGAGAAGAAGGGAGGGTTAGCGAGAGACGAAACGAGGCCGGGACGAAGCGGAGACGACGTCAGGAAACGGTGGACGGAGGGAGGATGAGGAAATCCAGATGTAAAAGTTGATTTGAGCAATGTTGTGGTGATTTTTTTGTACGTGTCTCCGATGTTTAAAAAGTTGCAGCATTCATAATTCTCCCCGAACTTGCGTCACGATCAGTTCTCTGCTGGTGATGGAACTCAGGGTCTTGTTTATGGAATGTATTTTTGTGTACAGCTCAGGAGTCGCCGTACCTTTTTGAGATAGGAAAAGATATTTTATGAAGCTCTTGTTTTCTTGTTTTGTTACCGGTGCCCAGGGTTAAAGGAAAAGATGCGACACAAAACTCTGACGCATTATTTTTAGCGCTTTTGAACTTAAAAAGCAACAAAAGCGCTTACGAAATCCATAAAATTCTCTCTCGTGTATTTTAAAAGCAGATCTATATTCTGCAAAATGTTCTGTTCCTCTCTGTAACGCCGTATTCTCTGGCGCTGAGTTTCCGAGGCCTGAGAAACCTCGGTTCTGCCACGAAGCCCCGCCCACTCCAGGAAGCATTGACCAATCAACAACCAGCCCTCTACATCCAGTCTGCTCTCAGTCATTTATCTAAAAAACAGTGTACAACCGTGTTTCCACTGATTCCTCACAGACAGTTTTACTTTTGAATTAAATGGCGTCACACAAAAAGTTTAAGGAAATGATGTTCCTTTTATTATTTAAAATATGTTCAAAAGACTGCCCCCTGCTGGTCTCTTCCTCCTGTTTCTTTATGGCACCAGTGCAGTACTTATTGAGTGTCCCATATTTTCCCATTGACTTATAATGGGGCTTGTACAAATTCATGTTTTTTGCACATTTTTCTGTCACTTATGGCCTTTATGCTCATTGCTGCTTATTACTGCCATTGGTTCTGCTTCATTTAACCAGCACTTCAGCCACTTAAAGTGTTTGTGGTTTGTGCTATTTCATGCCATTTTTCTGCCCCATTCATTTCCAATGGTACTTTTGCCATATATTGTCTATGCTTAAACTTTTTATACATTTTTTGGTACAACCAGCATTTTAGTGATTTGTGCAATTTCAGGCCATGCTTGCTCAGTTCAATTGTATTGTGCCACCTGCCAAATTATGCCATGCTGCCCCATTCTGCCTTTTCTCCTTTTTCTTTTTCAACTTTTTCTGGATTTTTAAACCTTTTAAGCTTATTCTTCTGCTACTTTTACCAATAATTCTGCCTTTTACAGTTTGTGCAAATTCTGCCATTTTAGGCCATCTTTCTGCAAATTTATATTTTCTGGCTTTTCTTCTGCAAATTTGTATTTTCTGCCTTTCCTTCTGCAAATGCTGCAATTTTTTGCTCATTCTGCTTATTCTGCTTGTACTAAATCATTGTGCCTTTTACAGTTTGTGCAAATTCTGCCATTTTAGGCCATCTTGCTGCAAATTCATATTTTCTGCTTTTTCTTGAGCAAATTCATATTTTCTGCCTTTCCTTCTGCAAATTCTGCCCTTTTTGCTTATTCTGCTTGTACTAAATAATTCTGCCCTTTACAGTTTTTGCAAAATGTGTTATTTTATGCCATTGATTTTCAGCTTACGCAAACACTCCCAATGGCGTCTGCAATTGCAAATTTCTTAGTTAAAAATGTTTTCTTTTAGTCACATTATGTTTGAAAGGCTGTAAAACCTGCTGCTGTTCTAGAGGAGACCAAGACTGGGTTAAAAATATGAATAAAGAGCAGAATATATATATTTATTTTTGATTTTGATGGCAGTTTATTAGTGAGAATACTGATGTAGTAAATACATTTAGTGATGTGTTTTTAGTTTCCTATGTGTTTCTGTTGGTTAAAATGGGGACAAGTGGGACATATTGATGTTTTTAAAGGTATATGAGATGAGGAGCCCTAAAGTGCTAACCTGGCCTTTTCCTATTCTGTACAAAGAAGTTAGTCTGGTATCCCTTTGGTAACATTTCAATTCTGTGGCGGGACAATGACAGGCGGAGTAACCAATCAGAGAAACGAAGGGTGGGGCATGAATAGTGCACACTGACCCAAACAAACATGGATTCTTGCTGGGTTTTTTTTCATAAAACACCAGAATACGGCATTTTCTGTGCAGCTCTGTGCTTATTTCTGATTGTGGACAGCAGCAGAAGCCAGTTGTACAAAGATTTGTGGAAGAAAAGTGGGTTTGTTTGAATGCGGTGGTTACGTTGGACGTCAGAGGGACTTTACTGTTGCTTAAAATGGAAACAGGACGAAGACAAAAATCCCAAAGAGGACTGAACAACAACGAGGACTTCAGCAGAACCAACAGGAGACGAAGGAAAGACCTAAACACTGTTAATCAGAGAGAAGTTTTTACATTAGCTTGGATAATGCTGCAGATAAACGACTCTGACAGTTCCAGATCAAACCGGAGAGAAACACTACGCTAAACTCCAGAGAAACTGATCAGAAAAAGAAATAAATGTTTACATTTGTTGTTTTTTGTCCAAGATTTCCAGAATTCTGAGGCCTTTTTGCTAAGATCTCCAAGGTCTCCAAGTTAAGCAGATGTACGTTTGTTTTATGTTTTTGAGAAGTTCATTGTGCATTAGACTTACATTTTCAGTCAGTACCATGAAATGACTAAATCCAACTATAATAAGAAGAATAATAGTCGCTTTTTGGTCCGTTCAGCTTTAGCACACAGTTAATGCCAACTCTGCGACTTAGCTTCCATGATCTTTTTCTTTGCACTTGCTTAATGAAAAGCTTTAAAAAAAATGATATAGTGAAGCAGGAGACGATGAGCAGAAAAAAAAAAGAAGAAAAAAAACTCATGCAGACATTGATGAGGAATTTGATTGGCACACGCCTCACGGGACGTACCAAATGAGGGCGCACCCGGGGGACAGGCACATCTGATTAGCTGCGCGGGGTGAAAATAGACCGCACCGCGACTAATTCAAAAAACACTGGCACCACAGATTGAAAAATCAGCCAAGCCTCAGCTCCTCATCCCGACTTTTATTGAAATTCAATACATCTCCTTCTCAGCGCTCCACCTCGTGTTGTTTTATGCACCGGACAGTCACCGCAAACACCGCCACAACACACCGGAAAATCTCACACAACGGAGGTTTGTATCGCTCACTTTTGATTCGGCTGCTGGTGTCTTTGAGGCGTTTAGTGCTGGGTTTTTAAGTCAGGTTTGGTCGAGAGAATGGATTCTACGAGCAACTAAAATACTACATTTACTACTAATCAGAGAAAATTAAAGGACTATATTCTGCCTTTATTCTTATTTTTAAACCAGATCTAATTGTAGAGTTATTTAGGACTAAAACTCTGTATAAATCTAGGAGTAAACCAAGACTAAAAGCAGGGCTAAGTCTGGATTAAATCAGGACATTACCAGGTCTGAACCAAGGCTAAACCACGACTAAACCAGGTCTAAACCAGGTCTAAACCAGGTCTAAACCAGGTCTAAACCAGAACTAAACCAGGTCTAAACCAGAACTAAACCAGAACTAAACCAGGTCTAAACCAGAACTAAACCAGGTCTAAAGCAGAATTAAACAAGGACTAAACCAATACTAAACTGGGTAAAATCAGGACAAAGCTAGGATTAAATCAGGACATTACCAGGTCTCAACCAAGGCTAAACCACAACTAAACCAGGGCTAAACCAGGTCTAAACCAGGTCTAAACCAGGTCTAAACCAGAACTAAACCAGGTCTAAAGCAGAACTAAACAAGGACTAAACCAATACTAAACTGGGTAAAATCAGGACAAAGCTAGGATTAAATCAGGACATTACCAGATCTGAACCAGAAGCAAACCAGGACTAAACCAGGTCTAAACCAGGACTAATATATGACTAAGCCAGGTTTGAGCCAGCACTAAACCAGGACTCATTCCCAATAACCAAAAAGTTATTTCATAAGAAAAATTATCTATTACAAAAACTTCACTATCTAATTAATCTTTTTATATGATTATTTTATTTCAAGAACGATTTCTGCAACATTTTCTTTTGGTCCTGAATACTCTTTAGACTTATTCCACTCATTCTGGTTATTCTCTCTATTTACAAACTTAAAAGACATGTTAGATTCTGTAAATACTTGTGCTTTTTTTGTTTTTTCATGCATCATATTCATGTCCAGTATTTGGCTGCAGTCACCTGAAAGCGTGTGTGTGTGTGTTTGTTTGTTTTTGGAGTGGCTGGCCCTGGTCATGTTCCATTATTGTTGTTATTAATTTGCGTTCTGTATTTTTTGGCGTGTTTTTAAACGGCCTCTAATGTGAGTAATGCCTCTCACACAAAAGCTCGCGTGTTTTGTGTCAGGAATTCAAACCCCGTTTAGGAGAAAATCCACTCGTCTTCAACAACACGCTCACATCTGACACCGCCTTCGTTTTTTTTTCATTACCTCGTCTTGTTTTTATGCCATACTTTGGATTCCCCTCCCCTTGACCTTTGACCGCTTTCTTTATAATATTTCACTTTTTTTGCAACCAGAGAGTTTTTTGACAGAAATTGGACAAAAATATAAGAGGTTTACTTGACCCCTAATGAGATTCTCAAACTTTTTACACAGAGAACCTGCTCAGAAAATAATTGGATTTACAAGTACCATCCTCAAAAGACTAAACAGGGATTAAACCAGGACTAAACAAGGACTAAATCAAAACTAAACCAGGCATTTAGGACTAAACCAGGGCTAAGTCAGGATTAAATCAGGACATTACTAGGTCTAAACCAAAAGCAAACCACGACTAAACCGGGGCAAAACCAGGACAAAGCTAGGACTAAACCAGGTCTAAGCCAGGACTAATCTAGGACTAAACCTGTTTTAACATTGGACTAAACCTAGACTTAACCAGGTCTAAGCCAGGACTAAGTGTGGACTAATCTAGGACTAAGACTGAGTATGGATCTATGACTAAACCGGGCATAACCAGAACTAAGCTAGGACTAAACTTAGGCTGGACCTGAAATAAAAACGGACTAAACCAGGACTAAGCTAGGAATAAACCAGGGCAGAACTACGACTAAACCAGGTCTAAACCAGGCCTAAACCAGGACTAAACTAGGATTAATCCAGGTTTAAGCCAGGACTAAACCAGGTCTAAACCAGGCCTAAACCAGGACTAAATTAGGATTAATCCAGGTTTAAGCCAGGACTAAACCAGATCTAAGCCAGGACTTAACCAGGGCAGAACTAAGACTAAACCAGGTCTAAGCCAGGCCTAAACCGTGACTAAATTAGGATTAATCCAGATCTAAGCCAGGACTAAACCAGGTCTAAACCAGGCCTAAACCATGACTAAATTAGGATTAATCCAGGTTTAAGCCAGGACTAAACCAGGTCTAAACCAGGCCTAAACCAGGACTAAATTAGGATTAATCCAGGTGTAAGCCAGGACTAAACCAGGGCAGAACTAAGACTAAACCAGGTCTAAGCCAGGCCTAAACCGTGACTAAATTAGGATTAATCCAGATCTAAGCCAGGACTAAACCAGGTCTAAACCAGGCCTAAACCATGACTAAATTAGGATTAATCCAGGTTTAAGCCAGGACTAAACCAGGTCTAAACCAGGCCTAAACCATGACTAAATTAGGATTAATCCAGGTGTAAGCCAGGACTAAACCAGGGCAGAACTAAGACTAAACCAGGACTAAACCAGGTCTAAACCATGACTAAATTAGGATTAATCCAGGTTTAAGCAAGGACTAAACCAGGTCTAAGCCAGGCCTAAACCATGACTAAATTAGGATTAATCCAGGTTTAATCCAGGAATAAACCAGGCTTAGACTCTGCCTGGACCAGGACTATACTGTCTTTTATTTAAACTTAGATACCCAACAAGAGTAGGACTAACACAGAAACACAACAGCTCTAAATGCAACAAAATCAGGACTTGGACTGCAGCAGAAGCCCACGTACCACCAGAGGGACCCGCACCACAGTTTGAGAACCCCTGCCTCTACATTAAAGGCTGGTATCTAAACACAAACGTGCATTCAGAGTCTTTCCATGGCTCGGCCCTCACCGCTTCAGTGTTTTTCTTCTCACACTCGCGCCGCTTCTTGGTGTGGGCAGCAGAATTTGATCTCACTGAGTTTTTTTTTCCTAATCGTGCAGACGGTAAATAGTGCGGTGGCCTGTTTTGGGCGTGTAACCCTAACCCGGGCCGGGCTAACGACACGGGCTAACAACCCCTCTCCGGCGAACGGGAGCTTAAAGCGAATCAAAGAGCTGTCAGGCGGCACCGGCTCGGAGGAACTTATGAGAAACAGGCCCGGGTCTGCGCTCTCCAGACACTTTTTTGGACTTTTTTCCAAAACTTGAAACCTCCAGGAGAGTTCTGTGGGGATTATTATTGCTATTATTACACCTTATAAATCCACACAGTTTACTCGGATGATTCAGCTGAAAGAGGAGCTTCTTTTAAAAGGCGTCATGGCGCTTCCCAAAACAGAGAGTAAGCAGACTCCTGTTGCTGGGACACATTTTTGTAGCCTGTGCCAGTGTTTCCCAACCAGGGGTACGCGAGCACTTTGCAGGGGGTACTTGCATTTATTTCCTGATTTATTTGGAAAAACATAAAGCTCAAGTGTCTCAGTGACTGACACATTGTTTTTAGATTGAGTAGGTTCACATGGGGTTATGAGTTTAAGATGATTTATTATTATGTTTATTTTAAAAAGGAACAGTCCACAGTTTTTCCAGACTAAACCATGTTCTTCCCTGATCTTAGCTGAGTTGATGCGTACCTCTCTGGTCTTTGTGCGTGCCCTTTGCCTGGGGAGCGACGCTAATTTGTTAGATGTTGTGACTTATTTACAGTTACTTGTTTATGTTAGGTGAAATATTAATTATTAGTTGAATAAGTTGATAATAAGTGGTAAAAGACTAAAAAAGTCCTATGAAATGCATTGTGAATGTATTAAGAGTATTGTTTTATTGTGGTGAACCGGAAGTGTTTTACTTTGAAGGGTACCATACAGGAAATGTACTTGTACTTTCTATGGGTTACAAAAGAGAATACGCTATGAAGTTCTGCTCCTGTGTCCCTGTTTTTTTTTGGTTTTTTTTGAGCAGTAAAATTCAGAACTAAGACATCCGCCTCTGTCATCATTTTCCAAGCTTTCACTCCGTAACATTAGCATTTAGCTTTGCCAAGCTTATCCCTATGGAACCAAACGCGGCTCAAGTTAGAAGCAACCAAGCACTTCCACGTTTTCCCGATATAAATACGGTTACGTGAGTCGTTACATGACCCAAGTACAGTTACATAAAAATGAAAAATGGCGATTTTCTAAGCGGATAAAACTGGGTACTATAATGTAAGGCGTAATAACACTTTAGGAGCACTTCGGCGTCGGCGCAGTGATATCTTCACTCCTAAAAAATGCTCTCCCCCTCCCCCATTTTTGTTTTGTTCCTTTAATGTTTTAAGTATTTTTTATTTTTTAATCATATTTAATATACAATAAAATAAGTAAATGCAATAGTTGATATTTTAATTTGATCATTTTGATTTCAAAGGCAAGGAGATTTTAACCATGAATTAGACTTAAAAAGAAAAAAAGTGCAGGAGAATTGGTTTTGACAAAGTGTAAAGCCTTTGTTGTATTAGGACAGAAGTTTTTTATGACCACTTTTTAAGAATTATGAACACTTATGAGACAAAAAAAAGTTTGGAACCACTGGCCCATACAGTATCCTACGCTAACTGGTACAGGTCAGTATGCAGAGGAATCTGTACTCAAGTAAAAGTACTGTTACTGCAAAAAAACCAATATTAAGGTATCTAACAAAAGTAGTTTTAAGTATTTTTTCTCTTCCAAAGCAAAATCAACTACTGTTACCACATTACCACAGTAAAAAATGAGTATCACCTTAAAATTTTGTGCTGATTCCAGATGAAATGAACAAACTGAGACTGAATCTGTGTCTTTATTATTCTGATGTTTCCAAAGCAGTGCTACTTTACTGCATCTGTTATATTTAATTACTGTGTGTCTACAAGCAGGGCACAACAAATACACGTGATTTTAAACAAAAAAACTCAAAATACTTTGTACTTCAAACCAATTAAAAAAAGTAGTGGAGTATAAAGTACATTTCACTTTAGTTTTCTCCCCGGTTTTTCTGCCGTTAGTCCTCTGTCATGACAAAAATAGAGAATTAAAGCCATCTACAGCTTGTTGTTCGGCTCTAACTGCGATGTGCCGCTCTCTCGAGAGACTTCTGACTCAAGGTCGGCGACGCTCAGATTCGCAAGTGACGTTTTCGCTCCAGAAACACCGAAGGGAGACGCTTTATTCACCCACCAACTCATTTAACCATCACACAGATCCCCACACAGTTTATTTAAGGTAAAGAGTTACTTAATTCCACTTTAAATTAAGACGCTATGATCATTTGAAAGTGCAGCATGAAACTAAAACCATAATTACATGAAAAGAGATGTTGGTAGGGGCAAAAAAAAAGGAGAAAAAGGCTCCAACTTTGCAGAGATGGCAGAGAAAAATGTGTGTTCTTAGCGCTGGTGTCATTAATAACAGTGAGCAGCGCGTGTCTGAGGGAACAATGGCATTGTGTGGAGAAGAGATGACGAATCCTCAGCGCCTTTGTCTCTCAGTCCGCGCCGTCTATTAATTACTGTTATGTCTTCATTCATTATTGTGGAGCCTTACAACAGTCAGTCCTCATAATCAGGCCTCTTCATTATTGGATGTTTAATACGGCGTTTTACAGTGACCAGTCGTTCACCTGGACGCTCGCAGTCGTTATGTCGCTAAATGGCTGCTCTCGTTCAGGGTTTATTATGCTACGAGGCAGAAATGAGTTAATTAGATAAAACAAACGGTCGCTTATAATTGTGTTGGTTTCATGTGGACGCTGGTAATAACTGACCCATTATGCACAAACTCTTCATAATATTGACATAAATCTCGTGTAATTTAAGTTATAAAGCCAAATATCACACACACAAAGGGTTTCTGTGTGGAGTTTGCATGTTCTCCTTGTGTCTGGGTGCTTTTGGTGTCAAATTATTCAAATTGTTTAACCCTCCCACAGCCCTAAGACATTTTTTGAGGTTTTGCAGCTGTTTTTTGAGGATAACTTTTGCTGTGTCGATTCAAATGGCATAGATTTTGCCTCAGGTGTGTATTTTTGGATGAATTTTTATATTTCAGATTTTTTTTTCTTTAAATCCTCTTTAAAATGTGTCTAAAAAAATAGTCACATCTTTACCCCTAAGACATTTTTTGTGCCATTGACTTCCACTAAAACATTTTTATTATACACCGTCACTGTGATATAATTTCACATTTTTATAAAGTATTTCATGGATTCATGATAGTGAGGGATTGGGATTTTAGTTTTTATAGTTTTTTACTAGGTGGCGCCATTTCCTCCTGTAAGATTTTCTGGGTGTTACGAGCCTCTTACTAGCGGAGGATCGCCATAGCAGCTGAGACAAATGTGAAATCTCATCAAAGCTCTTTAATTTATCCAACAAAGACACCAGAAAATATGATACCGACCGACATAGGTTCCCCCTTCACAGACAACAGGCCACTCCCAACCATGCCCCAAACCCTCTTTAAATAGTCTGGCCTAAACCACTAAGACCCCAGATACAGGCAAGTTGATTTAGCCCTGCCCCCAATAAATATTTACAATAAAAAAAAACATTTACAAAAACAGATTTCTATAATTAAGAATAACAGTTTATATATTTCATCTGTCCACAATGTCCTTTTGTCCAGTTGTTCACATAACATAGAATAGCTCCCTTGCTAAACCTCCCCTCCCTCTGGGCCTCATGGTCTGGTCCAATCAGGCCGATCTGGTGCACACCTGATCTGCACTCTCATGGCCACGCCTCCATGACAGTGCCTCAACCAATGACCTCAAAGAAAGAGAAAGTGATGAGAAACAAGGAAACAAACCAAGGATTTCTATGGGTTAACTAAATAGGATCCAATATTTAGCAGCAAACACAAAGAATAACTGACAAATAATGAATGGATTAATGTGATGAATGTGTTGAGGTATTATAATATAATGTCAATGTTGAATATTTACATAAGTATACAAATAGTGCTATTAGTGTGTATAGTGTTTGTTGAGAAGTTTGTTTGTGTTTGCGTGAGCACAAATCCAAAATGTAGTTCTTACAGAGATGTGCACATCAGGGCAAAGTAGAAAAAGTGCCCAGACTGAGCACATAAACTGGATCTTAAGGGGTTAAATTTCATAAACAGAATTAATTTTTCCTATGCATGATGAGGACTGAAGTTAATCATTGTAACCATGAAAGAAGAAAAAATGGAACTATTGACCATTAGATAATTTTTCTTTATTGGTGCATTTTTTTGTGTGTAGGGCGAAAGGTGTCACTAAAAAGTTAGGGCTGTAGGAGAGTTAAAATTAAAAATAATACAATGCCATATAATATACAGATATACAGAAGATGTTCAAAGACAGAGACTCTGTATACAGTTTGAGAGGTAAAGCCATGTTACAGCAGCCTTATGCATGTACCACACTTAAAAGCAGATGTGTATCTGTTTATGGAGTAACTCTATGGAATGGACTCAGTGATGAAATCAAACAATGCAGTAATATTGTCTTGTTTAAAAGAATGTATTAGAAACTATCATTAGCTAAATATAAAAAATAAAACTACAGGACATGGTTTTGTCCTGGTTTAGTCTTAGTTTAGTCCTGGTTTTAGACATGGTTTAGTCCTGGTTTAGTCTTAGTTTAGTCCTGGTTTTAGACATGATTTAGTCTTGGTTTAGTCTTGGTTTAGTCCTGGTTTTAGACATGGTTTTGTCCTGGTTTAGACTTAGTTTAGTTTTGATTTTAGACATGGTTTTGTCCTGGTTTAGTCTTAGTTTAGTCCTGGTTTAGTCTTAGTTTAGTCCTGGTTTCAGACATGGTTTAGTCCTGGTTTAGTCTTAGTTTAGTCCTGGTTTCAGACATGGTTTAGTCCTGGTTTAATCTTGGTTTAGTCCTGGTTTCAGACATGGTTTAGTCCTGGTTTAGTCTTAGTTTAGTTCTGGTTTCAGACATGGTTTAGTCCTGGTTTAATCCTAGTTTAGTCCTGGTTTAGGTTTATTTTAGTCTTTGAAAGCCAAATATATAAAGGTTCTGTATGTGCTTGCGTACCCGTAGGGGTCCCCGTACCCCTGGTTGGGAAACACTGGCCTAGTGAATGAATGTGAGAGTGAATGTTTGTCAGTGGCCCGTCCTGGGATAAGCAGAAGAATAAAAATAAACATAACAGTCACTTTGTAAACACCGATGCTAACCCAGCTAGCATCGTTTTTGTTTCTTTCACTTTCCCAAAGCTTTAAACCTGAACTCGCTCTAAGTGCAGTGTGTTTGTCAGTGAACGAGCTGACGTGTCAAAAAAAAAACAAAAAAAAACACGACCACGAGCTGCATTTAACATATTTTTGTAAAAAGTCACGGCTCCCTTTGTACGACTCTCAACAATTCATTTCATTCTTCCTCCGGGGCCCGACTTCACAGAGCGGTTCTAATCTGAGCGAGGAGTCCATTTAGCCTCACATCTTAACCTCGCTCTGCTGTACTTTTTTTCTGTCGCGCGCGCCGCCCGTCGAGTGCGTTTAATTTGAAAAAAAAAAAAAAAGGGCCCGGGTGGAAACGAATTACGACCCCCTCCTCGCTCGGACATCAAACCCTCGCCTGAAGTGCTCCACTAACGCCGCTACTTACATCACAAAATGGGAGTCAAAATGCAAACAGGCAGAACCCAGAAAGTCTGCGCGCATCTGGAACGCGGTCCGGGGGCTTCGGATTTCACGCCGTATTGTGCTTGGGTGAAAATGAAGCAGAGGAAAAGGACGGTGAAAAGGAGAAGACGAAGAGGGAGGAGGAAAAATAAAAAAGAGTGGATGATGAGGACGTAGCTGGGGGGTTTCCATATAACATTTTGCATAGACGTCGGCAGTAATTTGGCTTTGATCTCGGGCCCAGGATGACTCACTGAAGCCGTCGTTCGCAGCCAACTGGGGGCTGCCGTAGAGAAGCAGAGCGAGGGAGAGGAGGGAGAGGCCGGTGGCTCACTCTACCAACATTATTTCTGTCTTTTACTTTAGATTTGGCTCGTCCCGTGCGTCACATTTTGCTACGTTTTAATTTCAGATTTGAGTCGAGCGAACCCAGAGAGAGACTGCTGGTGGATTTTCTAGAGCAGTGGTTCCCAAAGAAGGTGCTGCAGAGGGAAGCTGTCTATATTAAGTACATAAAAAGAAAAATTGAGTTTGAAAGGCACTGTAAAAAACAATGCTGCAAAAACTCAAGGCAACAGGATCCTTGAGATCTTTGAGCGTTGGTGATCAACTATTATTTTTTACTCAACAAATTTAACGTTCATTCATCTAAAAACCTGAAATTTTAAGTTTTACTCACTATCTTTATTTTTTCCAACTCATCTTACAGCCAACTGACTCAGAAAAAGTATGATTGATAATAATAAAAACTAAATATACTACATTTAACAAAAGAATAACTTTTTCTGAACTCTGTAAGTTGGCTGCAAGATGAGTAAAAATAAAAAGTTTTTAGACGTATGAACATCAAATTAAGTGAGGAAAACTTGAGATTTTGAGTTGGCCCCAAAAATCTTGAGGGATCCTTTGCCTTGAGTTATTGCAGCATTTTATTTTATTTTTTACAGTGTATTTGTTTAAAAATATAACTTTAAAACACTTTTTAGCCAAAAGTGAGTGTCTTTTGTAATGTTTTTATAGAAATATATGGAGAAAAACATGAAAATAAAGATTGGGATGGAGGGAAGTTGTATTGTTGGAGGTCCGCGTGGGATTTTGGTAAATTTAAGGGGGGCGTGACACTCCAGACTAGAGAATCCAGTCACAATTCAATGTGGTCTTTGTGCCAGTCCCATGCACAAAAAAATGGAGAGGTGTCGCGTCAGGAAGGGCAGGCCGACATGAGCTGCACTCTTTGATTTACCTCTACCCAGTCTGGGGCAGTGTACGTTTTGTGCCTTTCTGGGGCTACACTCACTGTTATCCAATGGAATTATAAGGAATTATTTCCCAGAATGCAATGAGAAAATGGAGGATCTGTTGGTGATTGTTTTCTTTGTGTATTTTTTAGCCTCTGACTGACAGAGTTACAGAGGAATTAACATGATTTAACATTTCTGTATTGGAACGGCAGCAGAGGGAAAATAAGTGATTTTAATGGGAGTCAATGGGACTTAAAAGGCTGAGAGAGGAAGAGAGTGATTTTTTTTAAATTAAGTACATAAAAATAAATTGAGTTTGAAATGAATTACTTGCTTTATTAGTTATATACTTGTCTAAAAAGAGTTTAAAACATTTTTTAGCCAGCAGTCAGTGATTTTTGTGAGTTTTTTAAGAAATCTATGGAGAAAAACATGACTTATTCTTTGGAAGAGAAGGAAGTTTTACAGGTGGGGGTCCGTGTGGGGTTTTTAGAAGTTTAAAGGGGCCGCGACAGTCTTGACTTTGGGAATGGCTGATCTAGACAGTAGAATATTTTGTTTTGTTTTAATTGTGGTGCTGAAATTCTAAAATTAAAATGAAAATCTTTGTCAAAAATCTTCATTATAGCATAAGAAATTCCAAAATGAGAGCAACAAATACATCTGAGGGTTAAAGTTCCTCTTGGCTGCCCCCTTTCTTTGAGCTAACCCTCCCTTGCCGTGACACAACCCTCTCCATTTATCCATGCTTAGGGCTGGCACAAGTGTGACCCTGGTCTCCTGCAGGACAACTTCACCAACGGGGAAACCATAGTTAGAATACGACTTAATAGTTCTTCAATATTAACTCGATGAAAACTGTTTTTGTCCAAACCCTACACTCCAATCTGTTACAGTCATGTGATGTGCAGCCTCCGAGCCAGTTGAATTATGGGTAAATATTGTGAATAAATGTCCAGCAGGTTTGAAGTCAGAGCTGTGAGTGAGAGCTGCCTTCCACAGTCTGCAGGAGGAGGAGCGGGGCGTGCACTCAGCAAACAGGAAGAAGAAAAAAACGGTTGAAAGAAAAGCAGTATTTTCTCGTCTCTTCCCGTTTGTGCGCTCGCTGCCAGGCTCGGTGCCCTCAGCCGTGGCACAAAGACGCTCTGACATCCGTTCATTTGTCTGACGCCTGTCGCCGGAGGAGCGTAGGTGACTTCTCCCAAGGTTATTTACGCCTTTGTGGCTCTCTGATTCCCACAGACGCCGGTCTCTCCGTGGCTCCGCCCCCTTCACTCCGCCGCCATTTACATACAACACAAACCGGTCGCTCTACGTTTAGCTATGGAAGCATTTCTCACTGCGTTTGTCTAAGCTTTCAGAAGTGATTAGCAGCAATGGATCTCAATCAGCAAATCTCAAACCAGGATACTCTTTGTGCCTGTCCCAAGCCTGGATAAATGGAGAAGGTTGTGTCAGAAAAGGCATCTGGCATAGAACCTCCAAAGTCATATTACAATTTTCTTGGTGTAGACCTGGTTTAGTCTTGGTTTAGTCTTGGTTTAGTCCTGGTTTAGTCTTGGTGTAGACCTGGTTTAGTCTTGGTTTAGTCTTGGTGTAGACCTGGTTTAGTCCTGGTTTAGTCTTGGTTTAGTCCTGGTTTAGTCTTGGTTTAGTCTTGGTGTAGACCTGGTTTAGTCCTGGTTTAGTCTTGGTGTAGACCTGGTTTAGTCTTGGTTTAGTCTTGGTGTAGACCTGGTTTAGTCTTGGTTTAGTCTTGGTGTAGACCTGGTTTAGTCTTGGTTTAGTCCTGGTTTAGTCTTGGTTTAGTCTTGGTGTAGACCTGGTTTAGTCTTGGTTTAGTCCTGGTTTAGTCTTGGTTTAGTCTTGGTGTAGACCTGGTTTAGTCCTGGTTTAGTCTTGGTTTAGTCTTGGTTTAGTCTTGGTGTAGACCTGGTTTAGTCCTGGTTTAGTCTTGGTGTAGACCTGGTTTAGTCTTGGTTTAGTCTTGGTGTAGACCTGGTTTAGTCTTGGTTTAGTCCTGGTTTAGTCTTGGTTTAGTCTTGGTGTAGACCTGGTTTAGTCTTGGTTTAGTCTTGGTGTAGACCTGGTTTAGTCCTGGTTTAGTCTTGGTGTAGACCTGGTTTAGTCTTGGTTTAATCTTGGTGTAGACCTGGTTTAGTCTTGGTTTAGTCCTGGTTTAGTCCTGGTTTAGTCTTGGTGTAGACCTGGTTTAGTCTTGGTTTAGCCTTGGTGTAGACCTGGTTTAGTCTTGGGTTAGTCTTGGTGTAGACCTGGTGTAGACCTGGTTTAGTCTTGGTTTAGTCCTGGTTTAGTCTTGGTTTAATCTTGGTGTAGACCTGGTTTAGTCTTGGTTTAGTCCTGGTTTAGTCCTGGTTTAGTCTTGGTGTAGACCTGGTTTAGTCTTGGTGTAGACCTGGTTTAGTCCTGGTTTAGTCTTGGTTTAGTCCTGGTTTAGTCTTGGTTTAGTCTTGGTGTAGACCTGGTTTAGTCTTGGTTTAGTCTTGGTGTAGACCTGGTTTAGTCTTGGTTTAGTCCTGGTTTAGTCTTGGTGTAGACCTGGTTTAGTCTTGGTTTAGTCCTGGTTTAGTCTTGGTTTAGTCTTGGTTTAGTCTTGGTGTAGACCTGGTTTAGTCTTGGTTTGGTCTTGGTTTAGTCCTGGTTTAGTCTTGGTGTAGACCTGGTTTAGTCTTGGTTTAGTCCTGGTTTAGTCTTGGTTTAGTCTTGGTTTAGTCTTGGTGTAGACCTGGTTTAGTCCTGGTTTAGTCTTGGTTTAGTCCTGGTTTAGTCTTGGTTTAGTCTTGGTTTAGTCCTGGTTTAGTCCTGGTTTAGTCTTGGTGTAGACCTGGTTTAGTCCTGGTTTAGTCCTGGTTTAGTCCTGGTTTAGTCTTGGTTTAGTCCTGGTTTAGTCCTGGTTTAGTCCTGGTGTAGTCCTGGTTTAGTCTTGGTTTAGTCCTGGTGTAGTCCTGGTGTAGTCTTGGTTTAGTCTTGGTTTAGTCTTGGTTTAGTCCTGGTTTAGTCCTGGTTTAGTCCTGGTGTAGTCCTGGTTTAGTCCTGGTTTAGTCGTGGTTTAGTCCTGGTGTAGTCCTGGTTTAGTCCTGGTTTAGTCCTGGTTTAGTCTTGGTGTAGACCTGGTTTAGTCTTGGTGTAGACCTGGTTTAGTCCTGGTTTAGTCTTGGTTTAGTCTTGGTTTAGTCCTGGTTTAGTCCTGGTTTAGTCTTGGTTTAGTCTTGGTTTAGTCTTGGTGTAGACCTGGTTTAGTCTTGGTTTAGTCCTGGTTTAGTCTTGGTTTAGTCTTGGTGTAGACCTGGTTTAGTCTTGGTTTAGTTTTGGTTTAGTCCTGGTTTAGTCTTGGTTTAGTCTTGGTTTAGTCCTGGTTTAGTCCTGGTTTAGTCCTGGTTTAGTCCTGGTTTAGTCTTGGTGTAGACCTGGTTTAGTCTTGGTTTAGTTTTGGTTTAGTCCTGGTTTAGTCTTGGTTTAGTCCTGGTTTAGTCCTGGTTTAGTCCTGGTTTAGTCTTGGTTTAGTCTTGGTTTAGTCTTGGTGTAGACCTGGTTTAGTCCTGGTTTAGTCCTGGTTTAGTCCTGGTTTAGTCCTGGTTTAGTCTTGGTTTAGTCCTGGTTTAGTCTTGGTGTAGACCTGGTTTAGTCCTGGTTTAGTCCTGGTTTAGTGCTGGTTTAGTCTTGGTTTAGTCCTGGTTTAGTCCTGGTTTAGTCCTGGTTTAGTCCTGGTTTAGTCTTGGTTTAGTCTTGGTTTAGTCCTGGTTTAGTGTTGGTGTAGACCTGGTTTAGTCCTGGTTTAGTCCTGGTTTAGTCCTGGTTTAATCTTGGTTTAGTCCTGGTTTAGTCCTGGTTTAGACCTGGTTTAGACCTGGTTTAGTCCTGGTTTAGTCCTGGTTTAGTCTTGGTGTAGACCTGGTTTAGTCCTGGTTTAGTCCTGGTTTAATCCTGGTTTAGTCTTGGTTTAGTCCTGGTTTAGTCTTGGTGTAGACCTGGTTTAGTCCTGGTTTAGTCCTGGTTTAGTCTTGGTTTAGTCCTGGTTTAGTCTTGGTTTAGTCCTGGTTTAGTCTTGGTGTAGACCTGGTTTAGTCTTGGTTTAGTCCTGGTTTAGTCCTGGTTTAGTCTTGGTTTAGTCCTGGTTTAGTCTTGGTGTAGACCTGGTTTAGTCCTGGTTTAGTCCTGGTTTAGTCCTGGTTTAGTCCTGGTTTAGTCCTGGTTTAGACCTGGTTTAGTCCTGGTTTAGTCCTGGTTTAGACCTGGTTTAGTCCTGGTGTAGACCTGGTTTAGTCCTGGTTTAGTCCTGGTTTAGTCCTGGTTTAGACCTGGTTTAGTCCTGGTTTAGACCTGGTTTAGTCCTGGTGTAGACCTGGTTTAGTCCTGGTTTAGTCCTGGTTTAGTCCTGGTTTAGTCCTGGTGTAGACCTGGTTTAGTCTTGGTTTAGTCCTGGTTTAGTCCTGGTTTAGTCCTGGTTTAGTCCTGGTTTAGTCTTGGTTTAGTCTTGGTTTAGTCCTGGTTTAGTCCTGGTTTAGTCCTGGTTTAGACCTGGTTTAGTCCTGGTGTAGACCTGGTTTAGTCCTGGTTTAGTCCTGGTTTAGTCCTGGTTTAGTCCTGGTTTAGTCCTGGTGTAGACCTGGTTTAGTCTTGGTTTAGTCTTGGTTTAGTCTTGGTTTAGTCCTGGTTTAGTCCTGGTTTAGTCTTGGTTTAGTCCTGGTTTAGTCCTGGTTTAGTCTTGGTTTAGTCCTGGTTTAGTCCTGGTTTAGTCTTGGTTTAGTCTTGGTTTAGTCCTGGTTTAGTCTTGGTTTAGTCTTGGTTTAGTCTTGGTTTAGTCCTGGTTTAGTCTTGGTTTAGTCTTGGTTTAGTCTTGGTTTAGTCCTGGTTTAGTCTTGGTGTAGACCTGGTTTAGTCTTGGTTTAGTCCTGGTTTAGTCCTGGTTTAGTCTTGGTGTAGACCTGGTTTAGTCTTGGTGTAGACCTGGTTTAGTCCTGGTTTAGTCTTGGTTTAGTCCTGGTTTAGTCTTGGTTTAGTCTTGGTGTAGACCTGGTTTAGTCTTGGTTTAGTCTTGGTGTAGACCTGGTTTAGTCCTGGTTTAGTCTTGGTGTAGACCTGGTTTAGTCTTGGTTTAGTCTTGGTGTAGACCTGGTTTAGTCTTGGTTTAGTCCTGGTTTAGTCTTGGTGTAGACCTGGTTTAGTCTTGGTTTAGTCCTGGTTTAGTCTTGGTTTAGTCTTGGTTTAGTCTTGGTGTAGACCTGGTTTAGTCCTGGTTTAGTCCTGGTTTAGTCCTGGTTTAGTCCTGGTTTAGTCTTGGTTTAGTCCTGGTTTAGTCTTGGTGTAGACCTGGTTTAGTCCTGGTTTAGTCCTGGTTTAGTGCTGGTTTAGTCTTGGTTTAGTCCTGGTTTAGTCCTGGTTTAGTCCTGGTTTAGTCCTGGTTTAGTCCTGGTTTAGTCTTGGTTTAGTCTTGGTTTAGTCCTGGTTTAGTGTTGGTGTAGACCTGGTTTAGTCCTGGTTTAGTCCTGGTTTAGTCCTGGTTTAATCTTGGTTTAGTCCTGGTTTAGTCCTGGTTTAGACCTGGTTTAGACCTGGTTTAGTCCTGGTTTAGTCCTGGTTTAGTCTTGGTGTAGACCTGGTTTAGTCCTGGTTTAGTCCTGGTTTAATCCTGGTTTAGTCTTGGTTTAGTCCTGGTTTAGTCTTGGTGTAGACCTGGTTTAGTCCTGGTTTAGTCCTGGTTTAGTCTTGGTTTAGTCCTGGTTTAGTCTTGGTTTAGTCCTGGTTTAGTCTTGGTGTAGACCTGGTTTAGTCTTGGTTTAGTCCTGGTTTAGTCCTGGTTTAGTCTTGGTTTAGTCCTGGTTTAGTCTTGGTGTAGACCTGGTTTAGTCCTGGTTTAGTCCTGGTTTAGTCCTGGTTTAGTCCTGGTTTAGTCCTGGTTTAGACCTGGTTTAGTCCTGGTTTAGTCCTGGTTTAGACCTGGTTTAGTCCTGGTGTAGACCTGGTTTAGTCCTGGTTTAGTCCTGGTTTAGTCCTGGTTTAGACCTGGTTTAGTCCTGGTTTAGACCTGGTTTAGTCCTGGTGTAGACCTGGTTTAGTCCTGGTTTAGTCCTGGTTTAGTCCTGGTTTAGTCCTGGTGTAGACCTGGTTTAGTCTTGGTTTAGTCCTGGTTTAGTCCTGGTTTAGTCCTGGTTTAGTCTTGGTTTAGTCTTGGTTTAGTCCTGGTTTAGTCCTGGTTTAGTCCTGGTTTAGACCTGGTTTAGTCCTGGTGTAGACCTGGTTTAGTCCTGGTTTAGTCCTGGTTTAGTCCTGGTTTAGTCCTGGTGTAGACCTGGTTTAGTCTTGGTTTAGTCTTGGTTTAGTCTTGGTTTAGTCCTGGTTTAGTCCTGGTTTAGTCTTGGTTTAGTCCTGGTTTAGTCCTGGTTTAGTCTTGGTTTAGTCCTGGTTTAGTCCTGGTTTAGTCTTGGTTTAGTCTTGGTTTAGTCCTGGTTTAGTCTTGGTTTAGTCTTGGTTTAGTCTTGGTTTAGTCCTGGTTTAGTCTTGGTTTAGTCTTGGTTTAGTCTTGGTTTAGTCCTGGTTTAGTCTTGGTGTAGACCTGGTTTAGTCTTGGTTTAGTCCTGGTTTAGTCCTGGTTTAGTCTTGGTGTAGACCTGGTTTAGTCTTGGTGTAGACCTGGTTTAGTCCTGGTTTAGTCTTGGTTTAGTCCTGGTTTAGTCTTGGTTTAGTCTTGGTGTAGACCTGGTTTAGTCTTGGTTTAGTCTTGGTGTAGACCTGGTTTAGTCCTGGTTTAGTCCTGGTGTAGACCTGGTTTAGTCTTGGTTTAGTCTTGGTGTAGACCTGGTTTAGTCTTGGTTTAGTCCTGGTTTAGTCTTGGTGTAGACCTGGTTTAGTCTTGGTTTAGTCCTGGTTTAGTCTTGGTTTAGTCTTGGTTTAGTCTTGGTGTAGACCTGGTTTAGTCTTGGTTTGGTCTTGGTTTAGTCCTGGTTTAGTCTTGGTGTAGACCTGGTTTAGTCTTGGTTTAGTCCTGGTTTAGTCCTGGTTTAGTCTTGGTTTAGTCTTGGTGTAGACCTGGTTTAGTCCTGGTTTAGTCTTGGTTTAGTCCTGGTTTAGTCTTGGTTTAGTCTTGGTTTAGTCCTGGTTTAGTCCTGGTTTAGTCTTGGTGTAGACCGGGTTTAGTCCTGGTTTAGTCCTGGTTTAGTCCTGGTTTAGTCCTGGTTTAGTCTTGGTTTAGTCCTGGTTTAGTCCTGGTTTAGTCCTGGTGTAGTCCTGGTGTAGTCCTGGTTTAGTCTTGGTTTAGTCTTGGTTTAGTCTTGGTTTAGTCCTGGTTTAGTCCTGGTTTAATCTTGGTGTAGACCTGGTTTAGTCTTGGTTTAGTCTTGGTTTAGTCTTGGTTTAGTCCTGGTTTAGTCCTGGTTTAATCTTGGTTTAGTCCTGGTTTAGTCCTGGTTTAATCTTGGTTTAGTCCTGGTTTAGTCTTGGTTTAGTCTTGGTTTAGTCCTGGTTTAGTCCTGGTTTAGTCTTGGTTTAGTCTTGGTTTAGTCTTGGTTTAGTCCTGGTTTAGTCCTGGTTTAATCTTGGTTTAGTCCTGGTTTAGTCCTGGTTTAGTCTTGGTTTAGTCTTGGTTTAGTCTTGGTTTAGTCTTGGTTTAGTCCTGGTTTAGTCCTGGTTTAATCTTGGTTTAGTCCTGGTTTAGTCTTGGTTTAGTCTTGGTTTAGTCCTGGTTTAGTCCTGGTTTAGTCCTGGTATAGACCTGGTTTAGTCCTGGTTTAGTCCTGGTTTAGTCCTGGTTTAGTCCTGGTATAGACCTGGTTTAGTCCTGGTTTAGTCCTGGTTTAGTCCTGGTTTAGTCCTGGTTTAGTCTTGGTTTAGTCTTGGTTTAGTCCTGGTTTAGTCCTGGTTTAATCTTGGTTTAGTCCTGGTTTAGTCCTGGTTTAGTCCTGGTTTAGTCCTGGTATAGACCTGGTTTAGTCCTGGTTTAGTCCTGGTTTAGTCCTGGTATAGACCTGGTTTAGTCTTGGTTTAGTCCTGGTTTAGTCCTGGTTTAGTCCTGGTTTAGTCCTGGTTTAGACCTGGTTTAGTCCTGGTTTAGTCCTGGTTTAGTCCTGGTTTAGTCCTGGTATAGACCTGGTTTAGTCTTGGTTTAGTCCTGGTTTAGTCCTGGTTTAGTCCTGGTTTAGTCCTGGTTTAGTCCTGGTTTAGTCCTGGTGTAGACCTGGTTTAGTCCTGGTTTAGTCCTGGTTTAGTCCTGGTGTAGACCTGGTTTAGTCCTGGTTTAGTCCTGGTGTAGACCTGGTTTAGTCCTGGTTTAGTCCTGGTTTAGTCCTGGTTTAGTCCTGGTTTAGTCCTGGTTTAGTCTTGGTTTAGTCTTGGTTTAGTCTTGGTTTAGTTTTGGTTTAGTCCTGGTGTAGTCCTGGTTTAGTCCTGGTTTAGTCCTGGTTTAGTCCTGGTTTAGTCCTGGTGTAGACCTGGTTTAGTCCTGGTTTAGTCCTGGTGTAGTCCTGGTTTAGTCCTGGTTTAGTCCTGGTTTAGTCCTGGTTTAGTCTTGGTGTAGACCTGGTTTAGTCCTGGTTTAGTCCTGGTTTAGTCCTGGTTTAGTCCTGGTTTAGTCCTGGTTTAGTCCTGGTTTAGTCCAGTTGGTGCAGTTGTAAAACATTCATTTGTTCTTCCCTGAGTGAAAACGACTCCCAGTGCAGTTTTTCTGTACCAAACCCTCTCTGCAGCAGCAACAACCTCCCAGTGACACATGACCCATTTCTTGTACAGAGATGAATAAAATCACTTAATAAAATCTTGATAATAAAATCTAGATCTGGTGTAAATTCTGCAGCGGTGTGCGGCGCGGTGTCCTCTCCGCCGCCGGTTTCTGCCGCTGACCAGGGGAACGTGCGTGCGCCAGTATCTAAATTAAACTGTCTTTATCTCCTCCCAGTAAGAAGAGGAAGAGGCAGCGGCTCGGGAAAATTAATTTGTTAGATCAAAAAATATTTAATTTTGCTGCACATCAAACAAACTTTGTGGCCCGCCTTTCGTTTCTCTTCCTCCCTTTTTCTTCATCTGCCGGCGTTTTTTCTTTAATTAAAAAAGCATTCTATTATTACGACAGATGAAAAGGAAACATCTATTCAAACAGTGCGGACCAACCGGACTACCACTAATCTTTGGGTAATTATTTTTTAATTGAATCTTTTGAACACAAAAGCCCTGAGCAGATGCTGGCATTACGACGCTCCCACATCCAGAAACATGGAGAGAAGGAGGAGGAGGAGGAGGAGGAGGAGCAGAGCTGGGACAACACTGAGGAGGGACACTGGGGGGTGAGGAGGACACAGGAGAGGAACACAGTTTGATGGAAAAACTCGAAAAAAGTAAAAAGTGAGATGTGGTAAAGTTAGTTTCAGCTTTTCTCTTCTGGGATCCTGCCTCCTACAGAGCAGAGAGTCACGTCATCACATGGTTTTACGCTGGATGCCCTTCCTGACACAGCCCTCTTCTTTATCCGAGCTTGGGACAGGCTTAAGACCACAAGGCAGAGTTTTAGAAACACAGAGGTCCAGCATATTAGGGTTAGACCCGGTTTAGTCCTGGGTTGGACTTTGTTTTGACTTGGTTTAGTCACGGTTTTGTCCTAATTTTGTCCTGGATTAACCTTGGTTTAGTCTTAGTGTAGGCCTGGTTTAGACCTGGTTTAGACCTGGTTAGGGTTAGTGTAGGCCTGGTTTAGACCTGGTTTAGACCTGGTTTAGACCTGGTTTAGTCTTAGTGTAGGCCTGGTTTAGACCTGGTTTAGACCTGGTTTAGACCTGGTTTAGTCTTAGTGTAGGCCTGGTTTAGACCTGGTTTAGACCTGGTTTAGTCTTAGTGTAGGCCTGGTTTAGACCTGGTTTAGACCTGGTTTAGTCTTAGTGTAGGCCTGGTTTAGACCTGGTTTAGACCTGGTTTAGTCTTAGTGTAGGCCTGGTTTAGACCTGGTTTTGGCCTGGTTTAGACCTGGTTTAGACCTGGTTTTGGCCTGGTTTAGACCTGGTTTAGACCTGGTTTTGGCCTGGTTTAGACCTGGTTTAGTCCTGGTTTAGACCTGGTTTAGACCTGGTTTTGGCCTGGTTTAGACCTGGTTTAGTCCTGGTTTAGACCTGGTTTAGACCTGGTTTAGACCTGGTTTTGGCCTGGTTTAGACCTGGCTTAGACCTGGTTTAGACCTGGTTTTGGCCTGGTTTAGACCTGGTTTAGTCCTGGTTTAGACCTGGTTTAGACCTGGTTTAGACCTGGTTTTGGCCTGGTTTAGACCTGGTTTAGTCCTGGTTTAGACCTGGTTTAGACCTGGTTTAGACCTGGTTTTGGCCTGGTTTAGACCTGGCTTAGACCTGGTTTAGACCTGGTTTTGGCCTGGTTTAGACCTGGTTTAGTCCTGGTTTAGACCTGGTTTAGACCTGGTTTAGACCTGGTTTTGGCCTGGTTTAGACCTGGTTTAGTCCTGGTTTAGACCTGGTTTAGACCTGGTTTAGACCTGGTTTTGGCCTGGTTTAGACCTGGTTTAGTCCTGGTTTAGACCTGGTTTAGACCTGGTTTTGACCTGGTTTTGACCTGATTAAGTCCTTGTTTAGTACAATAATGATGGTTTAACCTGATTTAGTCGTGGTTTAGTCCTGATGTCGACTTGGCTTAGTTCTGGTTTAATCCTGGCTTAGTTTGGCTTTATCTTTACTTATTGACCATTTCCAGCCGTTTGGTTAGATTTCAGTTTTGGTTCGAGTCCTGACCAAACTTGTGTTACTTGTGTAACTGATGTTAACACACTTCACTACATGACTGTTTAATGCATAGCAATAAATAAGTCACATGTTCACTAAGCCCTTGGCTGTTGGTCTGCACAACATTATTATTATTATTATTATTATTGTTGTTGTTGTTGTTGTTGTTGATTGATACATTTTTATTTCAAACTTGGTTATATAAAAAGATAATAAAAACAAACAAACAAACAAAACATTTAGGGCCATATTTACTAAGACGGTGCTAAACTGCGAGTGAGTGTAATGTTCGTGTTGTGCGTGAATTACTAAGACAAACTGCGTGACCGGTGACAGCTGCAAACAGAGGGGGCGGAGCTATTTAAACGGCATCATTGCGTGTATTGTTTTGCGTCATGGAAGGTGCGGAAGTGGAACACAAACGGAAGCAAAAATTTAACTAAGAAGAGCTGAAAGTGCTGGTGAATAATTTTTTCCTCCGTCATGGCAAATAGATCTGCAAACTCTAACCCTACGTATTTGTTCATTTCTTCTCCTTCGTCTCACACGAATCACAGCAGCCATCTGTGCAGAAGATTAGCACGTCCTTCTCCAACGTGCTACATTTATACGCTATTTTCACACGCAAAGTCATGGTGAGCCTTGATAAATAATATTGCGGGCGGTAAATGAATGAATTTGCATTTTCTCTGCCTTCCATTTTGCGCACTCTGGGAAGAACGCCTCAGTTTACAGATTCATTAGGTCATAGGAGCAAAATCTGCTCTGCTCCTGTAAGACACGCAAATCTCAACTGCGTCTGGGTTTGCTCCAATTTTAGCGCATCTTATTCAGTTAGCGTGCAGCAAATCTTTGATAAATCTGGCCCATAGTGTTTGAAAAGGAGTAGGTTGAAGTAAAACGTTTGTGCCCCTACCCCCTTCTCACTTATCTCCTCTTATTTTATACACAGTGTTTTTTGGTCTAAATACTGTCAGTACACATTACTGTTAACATTATAGCACCTTAAACTATCAAAGTAAATTCATTCAAAAATATTAATTTTCTTTTTTTTTTTTTGTTGTTGTTGCGAAAGTACCAAAACAATTATCCCATTCATTTGATTCATAAAGTACAGTTACAGATAACCAATTTCTCCATAACAGAGACAACAGTGTTTCTTTTTCCACAACCCAACTGCTCCTCATCATTGTACATACAATATATATATTTATATTATATACTCCATGTTAAGTGTATTATGTGTTCTGCTGTGATTGTGTGCTGTCATTTTGTATTTTGATATTTCTATTTATTGTCCCTGTTGTAGTTAATGCTGCTTGAGGTTGGATTTATTCCATTGTAAAAAAAAAAGAAAAAAGCTTGTTATAAACATCAGTAATATGTTGTACTTTGTTGTGGCCAGTTGATTTACTAAAAACAATGTTTTAATAAAAATAAGTAATATAATATATGATATTCAGTTTGTTGCTGTCTCGTTTGGGTTGAGAGCGAGGAGCAGTGTTTTTTGGGGGCAGTGTACCTTTAAGACTGTCCATATGAAGATGAATTTCCTAATAATAAAAATAATAAGATGATGGTAATAACAATCATGTAATAATTCATCTGTCTTATATGTCGCTTTACAGTTTAGTGCAGTCTCTCAGTCACACTCTGCCCTGAGGCAGACCGACACAGATGTGGCTGCCATTCTGCTCCAAACACAATTACACATTCATACCAGCAGCCGGCATGGTGGGACAAGTGTCTTGCTCAAGGACCAGTGGTGGACGAAGTACTCAAAAGCTGCAGTACTTAAGTAAAAGTACTATTACTTCAAAAATAATATTGCTCAAGTAGAAGTAAAAATAGCTAAAAACTCCAGTAAAAGTATTGAGTATAAAATTAACTTAAATAGAAAATCTTCTTCTTTTACTTCCTCTTCCCTGAGTTTCAAACCCAGAACCTTCTGAACGCCCGGCAGATGTAGCTCAGTGGGAAGAGACGCTTGCCTGCTAACCTGAAGGTTGGTAGTACGCTTACTGTTGTATCCTTGGGCAAGACACTTCACCCAACTTGCCTGTAAGTATGTGTCAGTGTGACTGTGTTTGGTGGTGGTCGGAGAGGCCGTAGGCGCAAAAGGGCAGCCACGCTTCTGTCAGTCTGCCCCAGGGCAGCTGTGGCTACAGAAGTACCGTATTTTCCGCACTATAAGGCGCACCTAAAAGCCTTTAATTTTCTCAAAAACCGACAGTGCGCCTTATAATCCGATGCGCCTTATATGTGGATCAATGTTGGTTAATTATGGCTACCGTATTCAGGGGGGCGTCGCCGAAGTGACAGTGGTAAAAACGATAAAGGGGAATTCCAGTCCCAGCTGTTCATGTGTGCCATAGGCGTGTTTATGGATCCTGCCGCAAAAGAACAAGGAGGCGTGGCCTTTGCTCCATCTCAGTAGAAGAGTTGTGACATTGAGGGGACAGAAAACTGAGCGCTCGAACGCTGTTCATGTAGCTTTGAACTGTGACAAATGGAGTTGGAAATACATTGTTTTCAACGAGGGCGGCGCAAATAAGAGCTACCGGGACGTACGCTACCGTATTGTGAATGCACTAACTTGTTTTGGGAGTGAACGGAGTTGTAAGAACGCTGGTTTGTATTCTATTAATAAAGTTTGACTGACTGACTTCTCTGACTGTTTTATTGACATTCCCTTTAGCGCAGCGCCATCTAGTGGATGCATAACGCAACCCCAGCCACTACAGTAGCTTCTATTCTATGCGCCTTATAATGCGGTGCGCCCTATATATGAAAACCGAAATCCGATGCGCCTTATAGTGCGAAAAATACGGTAGCTCACCACCGCAGTGTGACTGAGGAGAGAAGGAAGAATGCATCTGATTGTAAAGCGACGTTGAGTGATCTAGAAAAGCGCTGTATAAGACTAATGCATTATGATTATTATTATTATTATTATTGATTTTGCAAACCCCCTACACCACCGAGGACAAAAACTACTTTTAACTCCTCAGACAAGAAAAGTTTTCCTCAAGTAAAAGTAAAAATAAAATCATCCCAAACCACCTACAAAAAGTACTCTTCAAAAAATGTAAATGTAGTTACTGTCCACTACTGCCAAGGACGCAATGGCAGTATGCGATGCTGGTGGTGGGGATTGTTCCGGCAACCTTCTGGTTAGTAGGTGAACAGCTCTACCTACTGAGCTACTGCTGCCTCTGAGGTAAGTTTTGTGCAATAGCGAGTATTAATTAGTGATAATACTGATACTTTTGCAAATTTTTTTGTTCAAAATGCATATAAAAATGGTTTAGAGCCTGCAGTCTCTCGAGGCTGCTGGTTTTGGCCTGACTCCCACTGCTACTGTACAGAAAATCCTTCAAGTATTTAAATATCCATCCATGAGTGCCTCTTTACATCCACTTTTCAAAAACGCCCAAACTTCCCCTGACTTCTCAATCCAAGCACTTAATGATCGACTTTAAGATGTCTTCAAAAAATGTCCCCAAAAGATGAACCCAGCCTAAACTTGTCCATATTTCTCCTCTTTTTTTTAAAAAAAAACACCGTATTACTTTGTGAGCGTTTCATCGACATTAGCCACGCTCCGGTGAGGGATCCAGCCCGAGTTCTCCATTTCCGAGTGCTTTGCAGAAACGCGACGAGTGAGATGCAAAGAGAGCGGCTTAAGGAGCAGCGAATAGGACTGGCTCGGCGCAAAAGAAGACGTCTTTAGCTACAGCGCACTGGCTCTTAATCACGCCAAGTGCCCGCCAAAAGCAGCCCAAATCACATTACTTAGGAACGCATTTAAGACTTGGCGGTACATGTGTGCTTATAAGGAAAAGTACAGACCACTTTATTGGAGTTGGAAATCATCAGCGCCTAAAAAATTCACGGGTGGATGCAAATTTTACAGGTGAAAAGCACTTTAGCAAATCTGCAGACGACTTTTACATTTCAGAGGCGACCGCTGCCTTTTCACTCGAGGCTTCATGTGTGTAATCTCTGTGTAATTTGTTGGGGGAGGATTGGCGGCTTTTAGGCACAAGGAGGTGATTCTGGTGAAGTTAGAGCAGCAACAACATCCAGGACTGAGCCAGAAACAATTTTAGTTCAAGTTAGAGAAAAAAAAAAGCTTTGGTTTATGTTGGATAGGATTACAATCAGAGGTGGAACGTAACTAGATACATTAAATCAAGCCAGTTTCCTTAAGTAGGACAATAAATGTTACTTACAAATTTTGAAGGATAAAATACTGTATACCTTCTACTCAATGAAAATAATACATTTGCCTTAGAATCAGATGTTTTTTCAGTAAAATTAGACACATTCACACATATTTGAGTAATCCTGTATGCTGAGGCACTGCCCTTCTCCAGAGCTGAAAACGCTCGGTCTCACAGCTCTATCTTTCTAAAGCCCAGACACCGTCACCGGACTCGTTCTGATCATTTCAGCCTTAAATCTCTGTCACTACAAAGCAGTCAGCTCAGAAATCTATCTGTTAGCATCATGTTGCTAACAGCCATGCTAATTTGTCATTGTATGCTCTGTCCAGTCCCCAGCATTGCCAGCAGGGGGCGACAGACTCCTAATCCTAGCGTTCTCTGCAGAGTCGCAGTAACAGCACCAAACAGAAGAGGTTTTTCACAGATACATTATTTTAGTATAAAACCTTAAATACTGATGCAAAGGAGTTTCAGAAAGGATCTTTAAGTAAGCTTTACTCTTATTACTTGTTTTACTTATACTCAGAGGTGGACAATTACTAAATACTTTAACTCAAGTAATTTTGGTTAGTCATTTTTTAAAGAAAAATAACTGTGGATACATTTTGTAGAACCTACATTTACTTGAGTAAATTTGGGATGATTTTATTTTTACTTTTACTTGAGTAAAACTTTAAATTGTCTGATTAGTTGAAAGTAGTTTTATCTTCTGTGGTTTAGTGAGTAGCACATCTGACTTGGAATCAGAAGGTTCTGGGTTGGAAACCTGAAGAAGAAGAACTTGTACATGAGTAATGTATATTTTAAGGAATCTGTACTTTTAATTTAGTAGAGATTTTGAGTACTTCATCCACCTCTGCTTACAATAAAATACATGGATCATTTTTGTATGAATTACTGGCAGATAGACAACCAGTAGTAAAATAATTTCTGCAGCATGTTGAACACATCTTTAATTTCAGTCTAACACTGTGTGAAATGGAAATGAGAGAGTTTAAATTAAGTTAACTTTCAGTTTTAGCTGTGTGCTTACCTTCTTTACTTATTTATGACAGTGGCCAGGAAAGCTGCAGTGGTATCTGCAACTGGCACAAGAGTTCCCAAAATAATGGCTTTCAACAACAAATCTGAAGTCAAACTGACCAATATGTCATACGAGAGGTTCCATACGGATTTATTTAGCTTTTAACATATTTGATCCCATGTACAGGAACAGATTGTTTAACCAGTGGCGCTGCAAATTATCCAAAATATTGTATAAGAATGGAGCCACAAGGAGAAGATTTAAGATTTACAAATATGTAAGTGGCCATGTGCAAGGTTAGGGGTGACCAGACGTCCCTGTTTAACCGGGACAGCCCCAGTTTTAGGCTGCTTGTCCCATGTTCTAAGGCATATTTGTGAAAAAAAATATACATATGTCCCAGTTTTCAACAAACCATGTCCCAGTTGTTCCAATTTTAACATCAATAGAAAAGCATAGGACACCTAAAATCATTAATCTAAACATGTTCGTCATTAAAATTATTTACAGTGCATTATTTTTTATTTATTTTGCCATTAAAATTTAGAACTTAAGCCCTAGTGCCATGTACTTTATTACGTGACAGAAAATTGAATGACTTTTGGACACTTTTTGTCATTTGAGTTCAAATGCACTAGGATTGATGAAAAAAAAAAAAAAAAGTGTCCCAGTTTTTGAATCAAAAAATCTGGTCACCCTAGCAAGGTGCATACTCACAATGCAAACCTTGACATAAAAACAAATAAAAAGTAGAGGCTGACCGATATATTGGCCGATATAGCCCATTAGAAAATTGTGGCGTATCGGCCGAAATCTGGCTGATATCCGCCGATATGGACAGTACTATTTTTACTGTGTGCTGAAATAAGACCTGTTTACTTGCAAATGATGGCTTTCTGCCATTTGTCCAGCAGAGGGCGGTGGTGTTTCCAAACAGTTGGGTTCTTACTCTGCAGTTCATAGGAAACTCCCCAAACCTCATGGCCTGAAAAGCTCAAAAAGGCAATAAAAATATTTAGCTAATTTCTCTGCCATAAAACCTCATAGAACAAAAATTCAAAATGCATTTTGTAGTTCTCCCCCTGCAGAGCAAGTTTAAATGAAATTTAAGTTTAACAAATTTACTTAAATCTAAATAAAATAAATAAATATAATACATATAATACATAATAATACTCCCCACACCAATACCCACTACAACCTATAAAACAATCAGCTTTCTACAACAATTTAAAAATATGTTTAGTCTATTAAAGTGGCCTGGGGTGTACACGCCATATTCATGTAAACAAAAACAGAAAGAACAGTGCTTTAAAATACTTTTTCCTAATGTATAACTGTATCGGCCGATGTAGCGGATATCGTTTTTTTTTTCTTCTTCTTTTTGTTACCTAATATCGGCATCGGCCTCAAAAAAATCCATATCGGTCGGGCTCTAATAAAAAGTATGTCTTTGTACGTTGCAGAGAAAGTTTTTCAGACTTGGTGAAATGAGAAAGTCCTTACACAAATGTGAATGAAATCTGGGGTTCATTTCAAAGCCTATGCCCTGCTCTGTTTGCTTGTTTCCAGTGTACTTCAGCTTATCACTCTATTACAGCAGAGAATTCGCTTTTGGACGCGCACAGATTGAACGAACTTACCCTCATGCTCACAAACAAGATATTTAATTCAAAGTTTGACTGTTGTGCTCTGTGTGTGTTCCCATTAGGGTCAACTTATAATCATAAAACTTTGTAACTGCATAATCAGAGCTATGCATTATACAGCAATGTAGGAATATAACCTAATTCGGCCATGCATGATTCATAATGGGATGTGTATGAAGCGGTGATTTAATGCATATGTTTGTAATAGGATGCAGTTTGAAGTCCGGGGCTCTTTGATTAGTCACTGTTAGATTCCATTTTCTCTTTGGTCTTTTTTGCAGGAAGCATTCATAAAACATCAGAAGGCGACGACGAGGAGAACAGGAGCACGTACAGTACACGAGAGCGACGGAGGGAAGGGAAAGGAAGGCAGTGTCGCGGTGAAGGGATTAAGACTCGCAGCTCTGTTTGTTAGAGAGACACACACCATTGTTTACCTCGCGCTCTGAGAGAGGGATTATTGGCACAGAGTCAACTCAAAGCTGATTCTTGTTTCGCAGGCTGCAGTTTCAGGGCTGGAACAGAAGGTGAAGTGAAGGAAAAAAAGCCACTGCCAGCTTTAATGGTGGTAAATGTGCCCTACTGTTTTTCCTACTCTAAATTAGAATATAATGCACAACACTGTACCATTAGCAGAAAATTTGTTTCTAGATTTGATATCTAATTGGGTGTGGTTAAGGTAGTTTAGTTTAGTTTAGTTAATTCTTTATTTATCAGGGAGCATGTACAAATACATTAAGGTTAGGGTTTTCACAAGAAAAGAGATGCTTTGTACCAGCTACTTTCTATCTGCAGTCCCCAGGCAGGTAAGCACAAGAAATACAACATTACAGAATACAGAAGTTAATATTAATTCATAAAATACTTCCTATGTTACCAAGCATTTGAGGTACACATGCAGGTTATCAGTAGCGATAATGATGAATACAGGTAAGCACAGCGTCAGTTCGACTTATGTTGGCACAGTTGATTATTGAGAATATGTTTTTTAAGGTTTTGAGAAAAGTTATGAAGGTAGATTGTATTTTCCCTGTAAAAAATATTCTTTACTACATTTGACCCATCCTTTGTCGCTCGGGTTAAACCTGTCAAGATCCTGGTCAGGACCTAGCTGGAGGGTTAGCCTATTGTGCATGTTTGAGGTTGATGGGGGAAACCAGTAGCTAGCTTCTCCTACTTTTGTTTTGAAAGGAGGACAACCTGCTTCCTCACTAGCAACGAAGCATTTCTCCCTGATCATTTAGAACTGGCCGTTTATCTGCATCACGTCTTACGAATACAGAAGCTAACCAAAGTAGCACTGGCTACTGAGCTAATTTAATAACTTCTATGGTTCTGCTGAAATCCGTCTTGTTGTTCAGTCCTCTGTGAGTTTTTTCTTCTTCCTGTTTCCATTTTAACAACAGTAAAGTCCCTCTGACGTCCCACCACATTCAAACAAACCCACTTTTACCACAAGTCTTTGTACAACTGGCTTCTGCTGCTGTCCCCGTTCACAAATAAGGACAGAGCTGCTCAGAATACCTCATATTTTGTGTTTTATGACAAAAACGGTAAAACGTCATGTTTGTTTGGGTCAGCGGTGCACTATTTGTAATTATTAAAAAGAAATATTAAGTTTGTAATTTATAAATCTGCAGTTTTGCATGTGGATTGTGGATCTGTGGATTGCCCAATTTGTGCAGCCATCTTCTACACACTCAGATCATTTTGAGAAATTTGTTCTGCATTTTGAGACAGCTCTGGGTTATTTCAAAAGAAATTCTGTTCCAATGATGGCCACTCAAAATGATCTGAATGTGCAGAAGTGATGAATTCACAAACAATTCACAACACTGCAGATTTATAAATGACATTCATGATATACTTTAGAAATAACTGCAAATATTGCTCAATCGATCTCGCGACTAACTGCTCACTGTGCTTCTGTTTGATTTCAAACACCAAACTGTAGGTAGAAATACACACACAGACTTATATATTACACCATACCACGACATCTTTTTAAATTACCCTTTTGTTAGTTGTAAATATGACAGTTTTACCATAAACACCAATACTTAAAGCTAACTACCTATAAATATCTTATTCAAAAGTGAATTTCATGCATATTGCCTAGGGGTGTAATGATACGTTTTTGCAGCGATACGATATGTATCGATTAGAAGTGTTTCAATACGACTTAAGAACGATATTGGCTAATTTGGAATGATACGATTCCATACGATTCAACACCTTCGTATCGATAATCGATACAGCAACTTTTTGCCAAAAATTATAAAGGTTTACTCTCAAATGTAGCACCATGGGCGTTGTTGATTATGTCCAGCAGAAACAGAGTGAATAAAAGTTAAATATAACATTTTATTTACCGTATTTTCCGCATTATAAGGCGCATCGGATTATAAGGCACACCTTCATATATAGGGCGCACCGCATTATAAGGCACATCCACTAGATGGCGCTGCGCTAAAGGGAATGTCAGTAAAACAGTCAGATAAGTCAGTCAGTCAAACTTTATTAATAGAATACAAACCTGCGTTCTTACAACTCCGTTCACTCCCAAAACAACTTAGTGCATTCACAATACGGTAGCGTACGAACCGGTAGCTCTTATTTGCGCCGCCCTTGTTGAAAACAATGTATTTCCAACTCCATTTGTCACAGTTCAAAGCTACATGAACAGCGTTCGAGCGCTCAGTTTTCTGTCCCCTCAATGTCACAACTCTTCTACTGAGATGGAGCAAAGGCCACGCCTCCTTGTTCTTTTGCGGCAGGATCCATAAACACGCCTATGGCACACATGAACAGCTGGGACTGGAATTCCCCTTTACCGTTTTTACCGCTGTCACTTCGGCGACGCCCCCTGAATACGGTAGCCATAATTAACCAACATTGATCCATATATAAGGCGCATCGCATTATAAGGCGCACTGTCGGTTTTTGAGAAAATTAAAGGCTTTTAGGTGCGCCTTATAGTGCGGAAAATACGGTAATTAAAAACAAAATTTATCTCCAAAAAGCCATATCTGGTTTTATTTTAACATACAAATTTCTAATTTCAGATTTTTCAGATATTATCGATCGATACTTCATGTGTATCAATATTAATTTCCTAGAAAACGGTACGATTCATCATGTGTATCGATGTAGTTGTATCATAAGGAAAAAAAACGATACATCGATACAGTTACTGTATCGTTACACCCCTAATACTGCCATATTTGTGTAAATTGGTGTAAAACAATACTGTATGGGCTGTTTTTAAAGAGAAGCAAAGCAGCAACCCATACTCCCTGTAGCTTCTTGTCATCATTGATATTTCACTGTACAATTAAAAACAAACAAACAAACAAAAAAAAACAGTGATGTAAATACAGCAAGCAGTTCCTTGACAATGCTTCATATAAAACTCTGAGTGTGACTTTTGTTCCTTTGGTGGCAGAGCGCTGAGGTGGAGAGGGTCGGAGCAGAGCGAGGAAGATATTAATTAAGCCGGGATTGTGCATTGACTTCTTCTAGTGCGGAGACAGAAGGTTAAGCAAATGCCAGGGCAGCGGCGTCACTTCAAACAATGGCTATTAGCTTTAGACTCTGCCTCGGTCTGCAGAGGAAACACAGTTCGCTCTCCGCTCATCGCGCCATTTGTGTTTGTGCGAGCCGATCCTGGAGGTTTGGAGGTGCAGACGGGAGCAGGGGAGGAGGGATGGAAGAGGAGGAGGAGGAGGGCGGCGGCTGGTCATTTCATTTCAATCTGTGAGTAAATTAGCTGAAGGCAGCAGAGGTTGAAAACACGCTATTATTGGTGCGGTGCAGAGGCCAATGGGGACCGTCCAGACGAGACAACATTTAAAAAACAGATCGAGATGGGTTTGAAAAGGCCGGGGTGAGGTCTGCAGCGTGGCACACCGAAAGGACACTGCATTTTTCATTTGTCTAAACACTCAGGAGGATACGACCCCACAAAATTAAATATCTTTAGTAAACTTTAGCTTACATAACTACTTTTTAACAACACCTTTCCTCAGGGCCGGCTGTTCCACTCAAGAGTTTCTTTTTCCTTGAGAATAGAGTTCTAAAAATGTATTATCTTTTGAGATTGAAAAACCATATCAAGACATTAAACCTTGGACTACAGTGAACCATAACTTGGACACTTGTGAGTTCACCTTGTGTCTAGTTTACTTTTTATACAGCACTACATATTAAAGGGTCTGTATTTTAGAGTTATATATTTTATTTTCTATATTTTTTAAATCAATCTTGGTCTCCTCTAGAACAGCAGAACGTTTTACATCCTTTAAAAACATTATCTGACTAAAAGACAATGTTTTTAATAAGTACTCTACTGGTGCCATAAGAAAACAGGTGAAGAGACCAGCAGAGGGCAGCAGAGTGTTGCTCTGTAACGCCACCTTGAACAGAAACAGAGAGAAATAGCTTCTCACTTTCTTTAACTTTTTGTATGATTTTTTCTTCCAGAATGAAAAAATGTTTGTGAGGAATCAGTGGAAACAGAGCTTTACACCATTTTTTGGATAAATTAATGTGATAATTGGTCAATGCTTCCTGAAGTGGGTGGAAGTTTGTGGTGAGGCCTCAGAAACTCAGTGCCAGAAAATACAGGATTACCATACAGGCATGAATGAAACCAAACACAACTCCAGGTCTGTTTTTGAAGATAGGAAAATGTATTTTTTGGCCTTTTCTAGGCTTTAGATATTCAGCAAACTGTTAGAGTCCAGCCTAGAACCCACAATGTCAAGGCAGGCTGTAGTTGCCCTGTGCTGCAGCTCTACTACTGAGCTATACGACTGTGCAAGGAAACATTTCACCATGGTAGAAAGCTCAGGCTCAGAGCCAACTGAGCTACACCGCGCGGCTCTGACACTTGTTTAAAGACTTAGACATAACTTGGACAGCTCAACTTTTGGATGACTCAGACTTTGACTTCAAGTGCAAATGATTAGACTCGAACTAGACTTGGACCAGTTTTTAGACTCAAACACTACTACTAGGGCTCGCCTTTGCATTACTTTTTAGTTGAGCTTTATTTTATACAACACTGCGCCCACTACACCTTACACACAACCATGCACCTTGCATCACAAATTGAATTTCCTCCCATTTAAGATTGAATAACACATCTTTAATCCATTGCGACGCTGTGGGTGGGGCAGCGTCCTTCCATTTCAAAAGGATCAAGCGGCGTGAAAAAGCAACAAGTTTACGGCCCCCAACAGGTAACCCTAACCCTTCAGGAGGGACCCCAAAAAGCATCCAGAGTGGATCTGGAGTTATTCTGATTTGGAAAATACTGGAAAGTGCCTTCCCAATACTCCTGTATTTTGGTGCATAACCAAAACATATGTATCAGTGTGGCTTCTGTGGAATTGTCAGAGTGCCTCAGAGCCTTCTTCTGTTTTTAGCTTAAGGTAAGTTCTACTTCACTGTGCTCGTAGGGAAATTTGTTCTCTGCATTTGACCCATCTTTAACGCCATTTGGGTCGCCTGTCAGGATGGCAAATGTTACGCCCCGCCCCGTCTGGCAGTAACACCCACTGTACCTCCAATGATGTTGAAAAATCAGATCCACTTTATTAGGGCTGCACGATATGGAGAAAACATGTGATATTCGATAACTATGTTGAAAATTGCGATAACGATATTATTGCAATATTTGAAAATAGAGCCTACTTTTGGAACATAGTGAGTTAAATTCACTACATTTCACAAAAATGTAAGTTCCTGTATTTACAAGTCAAAACAGCCACAAAATCAAAACTGAACATAGATTAAACCAGGAATAAAACAAGGCTAAGCTGTAACTAAATTAATTAAATTACCACTAAAACTGGACTTTTTAAACATTTTTATTTAGTCACAACACATGTTCTTTTAAGGCTCTGCTGGAAAATGATTCTTCAGTGTAAATCTCTGTCAGATGGAAGACCACAGCATTATTGCGATATATTTAGATTCTTGCGATACAGATATTGCGTTTGCTGATATTGCGATAATTTTGCGATATATTGTGCAGCCCTATACTTTATATCTCTATGTGAAATAAACCCAGGCTTGTGTTAGGCCAGAGTTAGCTCCTATAGTTCAAATGCAATCATGTCATCGTATTGAGATTCTTCCGGCGTTGTCCATGACCTCTGACCCCACACGTCGTCAATGCGTCTACATGGTACGGCAGCATCCGGAGGTTGCTCTGAGTCAGATTAAATAGCTTTGTGTCCGACCAGGAGGATGTAAACAAACCAGCCGAGTGGAGAGAGCCTAATGTTAGGGGCCGGCTTTTGTATGGAGAGAAATTACGGGAGCGTTTGATTCGCGCCAAGGTGCCGTCCTGAACATATGGCGTTTTAATTCTTTGCCCGTCTCATCTGGGTAACTCGAATCTCCGCAGCTCCATCAGGGAAATATGGGCACCAGCCGAATGCTTAACGGCAAAAGGCTGCAATTTCGCTCCTTAATGGGCCTTCTCCTCCCATCTCCCCCCGTCTCCGCTGTGTTCTGCGTCTCTTAAACCCCCGTCTTTGTTTGTTTAGCGTTTTTCGAGCCATTCTTCTCTCTGCTCCTCCATCCTGCAGGCTTCTCTTATTTGCATTGATTTGCCCACTTAGAGCCGGAGTGGACTCAGAGGGAGAATAGGACTCCATCAAAATGTGCACAGGCAAAAAAAAAAAACTCAAAGAAGAACAGCCCTTTCTGTCAGATTTAATGTAGCTATGGAAAATCTATGCAAATGAGTAGCGCACCTGTGTTTTAGAGACGCATGCTTTGTATCAACGTTACATATTTTCTTCATCTATAAATGAGTACATCACAATACAACACACAACCCTCACTTTGTGCAGCGTGAAAAGAACCTCTATCATTTAAACAATAAAGTAAATTGCTGAATTCACTTATTAATATAAATATTACATAAATTACCCTGGATAATATCATATTTCAGCCGCAAAGGGCCTGGAGAGAGTAGCATGAGGAAGGGCATCCGGTGTAAAAATCTACACCAATAAATATGCAAATCACTACACACTACAAGACACAGCATAGTCTGCTCCTTCTGATGTTAATGACCTGAGTGAAACTGGTTTGGTCTGGGTTTTAAGAGACCGTTGTAAACAGATGGAAGGTTGTATCTGAGCCCACTATTTCTGTTAAAAGAAGGTTTTTCTGTTTTAACTCCTCACACAGACCGTCCTTTTTCTGACCGTCCTTTTTCTCCGGCTAAGACTCAGATCTCACTGTCCTCAAAGGAGTGGTCTGTGTCCTTCAGGTGGAGGTGTCCCTGCAGACTCTGGTCCTCTGCAGTTGGCCGTGGTGTTGGTATAGCCTCTTGTGCAGAGGCTTTTTGGTTTCTCTAATGTACTGTTCATTGCAGACAACATTGCTTTAATTGTTTGGGCGGCACAGGTGGCATAGTGGCTAGCACTCCTGCCTCACAGCAAGAAGGTCCCGGGTTCCTGGACTGGGTGGGGCTTTTCTGTGTGGAGTTTGCATGTTCTCCCCGTGTCTGCGTAGGTTTCCTCCGGGTGCCAGGACTCCCCTGCAAAAGAGATTCTGAATCTCAGTGGGGACTTTCCTGGTTAAATAAAGGTCAAATCAAAAAAAAAATTGTAACTGGGAATTTTGTCTTTGGGATGAACAAGTTTTTGAGTGTATTAATGAGTTTGAAATGAAGCAAGATGCTGTTTTGGCTAAAAATCATATTAAGCGCATCAGACAGACCAGAAATGTAAGGAATAACAAGGTTATGTAATAGTTTTGTGGTTCAGTGGTTTCATGTCCAGCCTATCAACTATTTTAAACCAAGTTTTGTTTCAGTTTCAAAAATCCCTCCTTCTATGCCACATTATAGCTCAGTTGGTAGAAGTGCATGTGCAATGTGCTATGCATGGCAACTACAGCCTGCCTTGGCATCGTGGGTTTGACTCCGGCCTCTGACACTTTGCAGAATGTCTTTCCTCATGATTTCCTGTCACTTCTTGCCTACACTGTCCAATAAAGCTGAAAAAGGCCAAAAAAACCCAAACTCTAAACCTTTTGTTGCCTCTCTATGAGTTAGCTGGCTTGTATTAGGTGATGGGGCGCCTTCCAAGTGGGCCCTCCTAGGCCTAATGCACTGGCAGTAGGAGGTCAGCCTATTGTTCACCTCCAGCAAGCTCAGTAGTAGTTTACGTTTAGAGAAGTGTGCATACTGCAGAAAAATGTATGCATTTGTCTAAAAATCCCATCTATTTGTTAGAATGCAGCAGTATCCACACCGAGACTCAATTGTCAACAAACTCTCCTCTCCCGAACCATAATGTGGAAAAGTCCTGAGCCTGTTGTCACATCCAGCCTCTAAACTACCCCCTGTTTATTGGGAAAAATACCTCCATAAATTGCTGAATACGGTTTGTGTCACTATTTTAAATCTCCCACTATCCATCTTGGTAAATACCGGACAATTGTAATGAAAATTCCCTGAGACTCGGCTGCAACAAAAATCACCTGACACCAACATGGCTGTGGAGTAGCACTGTGCAGAATATGTTTGCGGGATTTTTCTATTTTTTTTTCTTCTTTTTAATCGTCTGAAGTCCTTTGTGTGGCTTGACAGCTGTAGACGAGTCACTAATAAGTCCGGGTCCGTGAAGCCTTCCTGCTGAGCTCCGAGCAGCGTCTTTATACACCGAGAAACCCTCACCACAAACACAAGCCCGTAATCATTTGGCTGTCTAGCGCCGCCAACACTGCCATCATGGGCCAATTAAGTGGCCATATATCTGTCTCGCAGTCTCCTCCGGCGGCGTGGACAGTACTGGGGGAGCCGGTGGGAGAGGGAGCCGGCCCACCCGCGGCTACCAGTCAATTTGTAGCTTAAAGCCTGCTTGCCACAACACTCCGGCATTATTAGGACTATAGTGGCACTGCCGAGGATTGGAGTGTGGCTGGGAGGCTGAGTGCTTAGAGAAGGAAAAAGAAGAAAAAAAACAAAAAAACAGGGAGGGATGGCCAGTGCCTTACAGTGAGAGGCCGAGATGTTTTTATTTACAATGATGTGGGTTTTGGGATAGAATAAAAAAGAGCAAATATCAGTTGCAGTACAGCAGCAGCTTTTGGAGAAATTGGACATTTGGATGTAAGCAGGACACTGGCCAGTGTACTTTTTGTGCCAGACCCAAGCCTGGACAAATGGAAAGGGTTGCAGCCAGGGTCGTTTTAGAAATACTGAAGTCCATTGTGTTGGGATGAAGCCAAGTTTAGTTTAGTCATGGTTTAGTCCTGGTTTAGGTCTGGTCCAGAGCGGGTTAAGGTCTGATTTAGAAACTCAAAAACAGCATCGCACACTCTGCCATTCCATGACAAAGATAATTTATTTCATTATGATGATTACGTTTCGGCTCAACAGCCTTCGTCAGATCAACTGTCCGATTTAGACCTGGTTTAGTCCAACTTTAGTCCTAGTGCAGACTTAATTTAGACCTGGTTTAGTCCTAGTTTAGTCCTGACTAAGACTTGGTTTAGATCTGATTTTACTTTGATTTAGTTATAAAATGTATAAATGTGACCATTAACCATTAAAAGATGCATAGTGCAATATTAGAAAATATGGTAACACTTTAGCTTAGAGTCCACTTATTAACCATTAACTAAGTGCTAATTAGCATGCTAATTTGTGGTTAATTAGCCCTTAATTGCTAATTATAAAGCAGTAATTACAAGTTTATTAAGGGGAAAATGTTAGTTAGTTGCTAATTAGTGATAGAATATGTTCACACAGAATAAGGGATTAATAGGTGCTTTATAATTACCAATAAGAGCTAATTAAGCACTAACAATGCTAATTAGCACTTAGCTAATGGTTAATAAGTGGACTCTAAGCTAAAGTGTTACCGAAAATATTACTATAATAATAATGTTTTGTTTTATCTCTCCGCTGCTGCTTTATTATTTGGGGTCACCACTGCAAACCAGTTGCACAGTGATGAAGAAAACAAGGTCCACCTGCAGCCAGTGAGTATAAATTAGTGTTTCCCTTTGTCTTTGTGTTCACCCTGAAGAAGGCCCAAGCCGACGCACGTTTTTGTGTTTTAATGTCTCCAGCCCTCATGAAATAAAGGCCTTTTATACTTTTTCAACCAAGTGAGTGCCTGGACCTTGTTTTCTTCATCCTCTGTGACCCTTTCCATGAGCACTATTGATTTTGTGGAAACCAGTAGCTCCCTGTTTTAATCTGCAGTTGCACAGTGATTTGGGAAGGTTTTTTGTTGTTGTTGTTTTGTTTTGTTTTTTTTACACCAGATGCTCTTCCTGTCGCAACCAAGTGAGTGTGAGTGTCTTGCCTAGAGACACAATGACAGTATGTGGAACAGGCTGGGTAAATGCCTAATAATAATATTTTTTTGTTTCAAGACAAATGCAAAAAGGGTTTCATGTTTTAAATTGGCTTGTTTTTTAGTTTTGTTTAACTGTATGTCCTTTTCAAACCCACTACATTGTTTTTTCTTGTTCCGTTACAGCCCCGGATCACAGAATAAACAGGACTCCAGTTTTTGAGGAGGATAAGAAAATGCAAGACAAAATAAACAGCGGTAGTGCTGTAGTTGTGATTATTCTAATTTAGCGTCTGATGTAAATCTAAATGAAGTCACGTCGGGAGGTGGACAGTGCAGCGTCGCCCTGGGACAGCCCTGTCTTCGTCTGATTGTCTCCTCTCTGAGTGGATAACCCCGGATCCACCCCACGCTGCAGGGACCGCTCAGGTATTAGGAAGGCTTTTCGGACTTGGGCTTCACACCAGTGGGACGAGGATGGAGAGGAGGGAGAGGAGGTGAGAGGTTAGCGAGCCTAATCTGGAGCGCTGACGAACACCGGCCCACTCACAGTCCCATATGGGCCCACCAGATCGGGACGACGGGCTGGAGCGGGTCCCAGAGCTAGAGACCAAACATAAACACAGCTTTACCATGGGGCTGGAAATAGACTGGATTCTTTAGGTCAGTTATGGAGAGGGGAAAACATGCTTTATGTTTATTAAAGAGAGGAAGTGTAGACCAGGACACCAGCGGATGATTGATGGGAAGAGACTCCGAAAATTGTTGCGCCAAGTTCTTTTTTGAGAAAGGTTTTTATCCATTCTTAGTTTTGGTAAATTTATGTGTATACTGTGCTGGTCCCAAGCCTGCATAACTAGAGAGGGTTGTTTTTGGGGCGACAGTAGCTCACCACTCCATCTAGTGGTTTATATTCGATACCTGTTGCATCACTTATTACTAGTGATGGTGAGATGAAGCCTCATGAAGCACTGAAGCATCGCAGCCAACTGTATCACACATGGGTCGATGCCTCAAGATGTTTTGTTTGCTCCACTGCGCCATCAAGTGGACAAAAAATGTACAGCATACTTAGTGTCAAATAAAATCGTGAGGTTAAAAGAATAAAAATGGAAGCAATTGGTAAGAGCGTTGTGATGTGAGTTGTGCTTGTGTTATTCGATGCCCGTGCTTATGCAACAACTGAATAAAGATAAATTCAATTTTATTGATTTTTATTGAGAAATATGAACTTTTCCACTGTATTTGGAGACAGGCGATTTCTTGTTTTGCACAATATTTCACCGGCTTTTGAAAACACCCTTTCACAGGGCACAGATGAAGCCGGTGTGCAAAGAAACGCAAATGCAAGTTTGTACAGGTTTGGATATATATAAAATGTGAGGGGGAATCCATTGCGTTTCACTGTCTCTGTTATTTCGAATCGCGCTCCAAACCCGCGAATCATTTCCTGAATCAGTCACGTGGTTCGGCCGCTTCCTGTGGCTTTGAACGTCACTGCATACGTCATCAACACGCGCATCGATACGCGCTTCAACAAACACCCATCTGGATTACTCGGCACACGCTTCGAAATCTCGACACGAAAGACACATCACTACTTATTACACTTGATGGAGCTGTGGAGTGCAGTGGGTTAAACGTTAGCCCACCAACCGCATACAGCCTGGAAAGCCAGAATCTTCTACTTTCTTTTTGAAAACTGAACAGTCTCAGTCATAGAGGAGCATTAGTTTCTGGTTGATTTGGAACTGAGCTATTCACAGCTGTTAATCTGCAGCACGTAAGGCAGAAGCTAACCAAGGTAGCACTGGCACTGTTGCTTCTGTTGTTGTTCAGTCCTCTGTGGGATTTTTGTCTTCGTCCTGTTTCCATTTTAACAACAGTAAAGTCCCTCTGACGTCCCACTGTAACCACCACATTCAAACAAACCCACTTTTTCCACAACTCTTTGTACAACTGACTTCTGCTGTTGTCTCCGTTTACAAATAAGGACAGAGCTGCTCAGAATACACAGGATTCTGGTGGCAAAACCGGCAAACCGCCATGTTTGTTTGGGTCAGCGGTGTACTCCTTACGTTCCTGTGTTTCTCTGATCGTTTACTCCGCCTGTGATTGTTCTGCTCATGGAAACAAAATTTAAATGAAGCGACACCAGACTAACTTCTTTGCATAGAATAAGAAAAGAGTTTGTGTGGCTACCAGCCAGAGGAAGTTGGCGGTTCAATCCTCACTCAAAGTGCATACTGTCATTGCGTCCTTATGCAAGACACTTTACCCATCTGCCTACTCCAGTCACAGTATGCAATCCTGTTCAAATCAAAGCTGGTTCACTTTGGTGACCACTAATGAAATCTGAATGAGCTTGTGACCCTTATATGGTTGGATTCTTGTGGAAAAAACAGTGTGCTCAGTATTTTTTTGTTCACACTTGGATGTTTTTCTCTTGTTACATAAACCCACTCTGCCCTACCCTGCCCCCCCTGCGTGTTGTGTATTTCCTTTGTTTGTCTGCAGTGGTGTGGGACCCCAGCAAACGGCTCCAAGACAAGGTCAACGCTCCTTCACAGAGTCCTCATCCATCACAGACAGAAAGAGCCAGGTCTGTAACCGATAAGTCCAGCCTTCAGCCGAGGGTCAGAGAGTGGCCACAGCACTTAACATCACCCACCTCTGACTGTGTGTGTGTGTGTGTGTGTGTGTGTGTGTGTGTGTGTGTGTGTGGGTCTGAGAGGACAGGCCGGGGGCAGCAGGTGGAGAGGAGGGGGGAGAGAAGACAGAGAGATCAGCCTCTGGACCGGTCTGCAGCCTGGAGGAGCAGTCAGCACCTGGAGCTGGGGAGAGTTCAGTGACAGGGCGAAGTGTAGGAGGAGAAGCTATTAATAATATCGGTGGGAAAGCGGTGGTTATCGTGTCAGTCATGTCACTGGAAAGAAACTGAGCACTAATTTGCTAAAACCCCTCAATTTGTCTTCACCTTCCAGCTGATCAGAGGTGTCCACAGAGGATCATCTGCCTCTATCTAACCTTATCGTCTGCATCGTCTTCTCTCACACAAACTAACTTCATGTCCTCTTTCACCTTAAATCTGCTCTTTGGTCTTCCTCTAGGCCTCCTGCTCATGGATGTATATACTAAGACCTGGATGATGCCAGTTTGATTAGTGTAGGAGGTCGCTCTGTGGAACTGCAGCGGAAAAATCCCATGCGGCCCAGATTTTTCCTTAGAGCGCAATGTAAAAAGAAACGCCTGGTATTCAGCTGTCAGGGCACCTACAGCTGAGAAAATGGTCAGATTTTGTAGTGTTTATTATACATTTTCATATCATGGAGTTTTCCTCAGTTATAAATCCTTAATTTAGACAAAAAATAAACTTTTATGGTTTAACATTCTTCATCAACAGAGCTGGATATAATAATTATACAATAACAATACAGTAGGGGAGGAGGTGACTTCTATTATGACAAATCTCTGGTGTACATGGGGATGGTGGTGATGTTGGTGATGATAATGATACTTTAGGTTGCTATTGAATTATTGCAATTAAGTGCAAAGTTCATATATTGGTACATTGTTTCTGCACACACCCGAAAAGTCGCCACAACATTGAGCTCGTCCTGTCTTAGATGGCTGTTTATCACAAGAACAAATATGCATCTGATTAAAAAATAACATTTTCTCTTTTATTTCTGTTCTTTGGCTGTTTTTGTCCGAGTGAGGATTGTCTCTCGTCCAAACAACTCGCAGCAGTGCCCACCTCTAACCGTTCCAGACGCTTAACCGAGCTGGACCCTCTCCCGAAAGGGTGCCAAAAGTAGAACGGCTTGGAGCACTTTTTGGGAACACCTTGGAGTACTTCTGTCCTTGTGGGAAAGTGCCTAAAGAAAACCTCAATCTCTTCATCTCTGCTCCTGTTTGTTCCTCAAGCCGCTGTCTCTAAACCGTACAATCATCTCTCCTCTCACCACTGTCTTGTTCACCTTTCTCCATCCATTCCAAACTGCATCACTTTTCCACACTCTCCTTTGCTGTGGATACTTGACTCAAAGTACTTACGAGTATTTTTTCCATTAGTTCGGCCTTGTATCCACCCCAACCTCTCTAATGAAACACGTAGCCCAGTTTAACATCCAACCATTTTGAAAACCCAAGCACATTTTATTAATTTCCGTTACATTAACCCATCCTCACACCTTTTTTTCTGTCCTGATTTTTAACTTTGAACTTCTCTCTCTCCTTCTTTGCCGCCTCCCACCAGGTTTGCCGCCTCCCGTCCATTCCTCCCGAGCCCCGATCCCCAAACGTGAGATGATGAAGAAGGCTTTTGATACGGCGCTGCAGGCAAAAGGGGGAAAGGAAAATGGATGGAGCCTTGATGAGGAGGATATCAAGGCGTGTGTGCGTTCATTTGTGGCCCCGTACATATGTATGATGTGATGTGTGATCCGCAGAAAGCGCCGGGGAGTTGGAGATCGCCTTTTAACCTGATTCTGACATGCCCCGGATCGCAGGGATATGAATAAGAACATGAATTAAAACTCGGCGACGAGAAATCAATTTGCTGCGAGATATTTTACCAGGAAGAGAGAGAGGCTTATGCAAATGGTTATGATCAGTTATCCATCTGAAAACAGGTTTGTGTAGATGTGGGGGAAGAGAGCGTATTAGCATTAGCATAAAAAAAGCTAAAGGTGCCATATTTAGTCCATGTGTACATTTTATTATTCATCATTCAGCAATGCACATTTTACAGGCTTTAAAAACATTATGTGACTAAAAGAGAATATTTTGAATACTGATGCCATAAAGACACAGGTGAAGAGACCAGCAGAGGGCAGATCTGTTACACCCTTTTGACCATAATCTGTGAAAAAAAGCAGTTCACTTCCTTAAAACAATATGTATAATGCCATTTTACTCCAAAATGAAAAAATGTCTGTGAGGAATCAGTGGAAACAGAGCTGTGCACAGTCTTTTTTGGATAAATGAATGACAGCAGAGTGGATGTAGAGGGCTGGTTGATTGGTTCGTGGGAGAGGAACTGGGTGTTTTGAAGGATCAGAAAGAAAAAAACATGATAGAGAAAGAGATGAAAAGTCGAGTTTGCAGAATATATTCCCTTTAAGTTTTTAAAAGCTGGAGAAATGCTTACATTGGCCATGGGTTTACTTGGCTTGTCAGCAGTAAACTTTGCATTACTCTGAACTCAAAGCTGTAAGAATAAGGTAAGCTCTAAACTTTAATAGAATGTCTTAGTAGTTTGCATTTTACTTAAAAAACAAGAAAGCAGTCTGGTAAGTATGTCATGGAATGTAAAAATAATGACCAAATCATGATAGCAAAAGTCTCCCGATATCGTCGTGGACTCGTTGCAGTATCAAGCGGTGTTGTCCCCGAGCGAAAATACATAGTTTTGTTGCAGCGGCCTGGTAAAAAGCAGAGAAAACTACATAGACCATAATCCTTTGCTCCATTTGAGCCTGAGCGAAGCCAACATGGTGAAGCTGGTCAGTGTTTTTAGCAGCGTTAGCAAGCTAAATCAACAAATATCAACACTCACAGTTGTTTTATGTAGCAGATCATTCAAAAAGTTAGTAAAAAATACACAAAACGTTTTATATAATAAATGTTATCGTGAGCATTTATAATACTGTGAGCCTCCCCACAGTATTGCAATAAATACCGTACTGCAAAAGAAAGTAAGAAAACGTGTATTTTAACACTGGATATGGTCTTGTTACACAGAAAAAGTGCTATAGATTATAAATTGAAAAAAGGAAAGCGAAATGCAGATAAATGTCACCAATGTAAGACGCAACATTTTACGGAAGCGTATTGCATTCACCTGAAAAAAAAAGTTTCTGTTTTAATGAGCAAAGTTAGTTCTGTTTTTATGAGAAAAGTTCTGTTTTTACGTGTAAAATAATTTTATATTTTTATGTGGATAATATCCACTTTATCTTGTTCCACTTTTGGGGGGAGAGGAATTCAAAGTCAATCGCAAAGACCTGAGATGTCTGCACAGAGTCGACAAACTAATGATTATACGTCAATATTACTTAACGAAAGCAGAATCTCCAGTGTCTCAAGCCTAGAGTAAAATAAAACCGTATTAAACGAAGTAGTTGCGACATTTACGCCCTTTCTTTAGCGAGCAACTCTTCAATACGAGCTAAACGTTTACTGGTTGTGATAGACATGAATTTACTTTTGGCATAAAAACCCAAGTTATTTATATAAAAACAGAACTTTTCACATAAAAACAGAACTAACTTAGCTCATTAAGGTGAACGCAATACGCTAACATTTAATGAGGCCGAGATATTTGTTAGTTTGCATTTGTCTTAAGCTAAACTCAAAAATGTTTAGGCTAAGCTTTATACTTTAATTTGATGACATGTAATAGTATTTTACAGAGGCAAATTGGTCCAGTTTTAGATTTTTTGATAAAATAAAAGTAGGAAGGGTCGCTTTACTGTTTTTGTAGAGTCAGAAAGGTTTTGAAATAACACCAAGCAGGACGGCAAAAGTAAAATCAGGTAATGCCTCTTTAACACACATTAAGTTCCTGGAAAATATCTCCTTTATCTGAAATATACCAGTTCTTTAAAACACTGTTGTCTTGTCCTTCCTGCTGTTTAAATTATTCCCGTATTAAAATGACACGGGACTAAGCGCTGTCTGTGAGCTGTTGCTGCCAGATGGCACAGGAAGATGGCCGCTCGCTGAAGCTGACCGCTCAGATCTGAGGAACTCTGTCAGAACGCCAAACGCACATCACACGCAGCAAACCAGAGGAAAATTAATTACTCTTTGTTTGTTCAGAGGCTGTGAAATCGTGTGTGTGTGTGTGTGTGTGTGTGTGTGTGTGTGTGTGTGTGTGTGTGTGTGTGTGTGTGTGTGTGTGTGTGTGTGTGTGTGTTCTGCGGTAATGGAGAGCACTGGATCAAGATGTGCTCAGAACGGCTGCGGGAGATATCGGCTGTAAGAAGTGTTTTAGTCTAATGGCTTCATTTCACTTGTCACTCAAAATGTCTCCAGTTTATGATCAGCAAAACATACAAATTGTGCTACATATAAATGGCCATTTTCTGTTTGCAGCTTGCTTACACTCCTTTAAACATAAACAAAAAAATAAAGCTGTTTACTTCCTTAAACTTTTTGTTTGATGTAACTGTACCTCAAAATGAAAAAAATATATAGATAGCTGGTTGCCTCTAGGACAGCTGCATGTTTTGCAACCTAAAAAACATTATCTGACTAAAGCTGGGGACACACTACACGATTTTTTGCCGATTTTATAACGATTCACAGTTGTGCCGAGTCTTTACAAGTCAACACTAGTTGAAGGGAATCGTAATCACCAGTCGGCTCTGAAATCTGTTACTGTGTGATGTTCAAAGACTCGAGTCGGCGCAAAAACCCGGCCTGACGTCAGTCGCAAGCAATCAGACATGTTTGAATTTTAAAGCCGACTCTGGATGCGCTCCTGTAGTGTGGGCTGTTTACAGATCCAACGGCCAATGAAAAACAGTTGATAGGACACAGGAAATAGCGTCAAAACACAGACGAAGCAACAGGAAGCGGCGGGAAAATATAAGCGGAAATTTGAAGAAGAAGAAAACATAAACAACCATGGCAAACACCAAAGAAAGTTGAGTGCTATAGCGAAACTGGATACATAGCCCTTTTTTCTCTTTCCCTTTTTCCAAACAGATAGCTATGCACACAAATACAACAGCGACCCAGGTAGCGTCCATGTTTGTTTACCATTTAGTTCTCGCGAGTTCCCCGCAAGCGTTTGGTTGGCATCAGTTGCAGTTACAGACCTTGTAGTGTGTGAGCCCCAGTCTTTCAGTCGTCAGAACTTTTCAGATTCTGTAACGACTGAGAAAATCATGTAGTGTGTCCCCAGCTTAAAATATACAAATATTTTAATAAGTACTCCACAGGTGCCATAAAGAAACAATAGATGAGACTGGATGTAGAGGGCTTGTTGCTGATTGGTCAGTGCGGGGGTTCATGGGAGTGGCGAACTAAGGTAGAGACTGATTTTTGCCTGATAATCGGAAATCGGACAATTCTTGCATTTCAATACCGATTTTTGTCAGAACAACCATGTGACTGAAAGACCTCGGCTTCCCCAACCATCTCGTCTCAGTTTGGGCTCTTACTCTGCAGTTCATAGAAAACATCCAAAAACGCTTTATCTCAGCCTGAAAAGCTCAAAACACCAACAAAAAGATTTTGCCCATTTCTCTGGAACAGAACCTTGTAGAACAAAAAAGCAAATGTATTTTGTATCTCTACCCAAGCTTTACTTACACAGCAAGTTTGATTGAGAGACTTATTGATCTGTTCTCACTGTCCAGTTCTAACACATTTGTTAGTGTTTTAATAAGCATTACTAAAACAAATGGCTATATTATTATTTCTTTCATATCGGCAGTGTTTATCAGCCATTGCCTGCTCTGAATTTTAAAAATCAGTATCTACATCGGTCATAGAAAAACCCATATCTGCCGACCTTTATTCTGAGGCGTCAGAAATTCAGCGTCAGAGAATAAATGCCTACTTAAACATGCGTGAATGAAACAAAACACAACTCCAGGTCTGTTTTGATGAGCGAACAACATTATAACATGGGAGAAAGCTCAAAAAGATGATTTTAATATAGCTCCTTTAAGAAAGTTTCTGTTTTAAAGCTAAATTTTAAACCTTGATGTTGCGAGTCTAATTGGTAGTCCATTGTCAAAAGAAAATAGGTGAAAGGTATGGCATTTTCTCTTAGCTCTTGGAGATGGTGACGTCAGACCGAGCCACCATCTGCCTGCGTTACTGAGTCGGATCAAACAGACCTGGATCACTGCACAAACCGTAAACCTCCCCCTAAACAAACGTCTCTGAAAAAAACCCTACACACATTCAGGCTAATTACTCCCAGCTCTTGTCAATCAAACTTTCCCCCCTCGTTCATGTTCCGGTCTCATCATTAGTGTCGTCTTCACGGCTGTAACCTCCAGAGCAGCGCCCCCCTCAGAGCGGCGGCCCTCAGTGGGACGCTCCGGTTCACTGTGAAGATACAAAGAGTTATTCATTAAAACAGAGACAGATGAAGAGGCTGTGACAAAGCTGGAGAAAGATGAAAAGATGTGGAGTTACTGGTTTGATGTCGCCTGGGAACAATGAGGACCGGTCCAAATGGTTATTTAATGGACAGTGGAAAAGCCAGGATGTAAAAAAAAATATTACACTAAAAATATCCGATGGTAGCGCCGCTGTATGGCTCAGGGATAGAGCTGTGTCAGGGCAACTACAGCCTGCCTCGGCATCAACGGTTCAAGTCCAGACTCTGGCCAATTGTTTCTCCCAGCTCCTTGATTTCCTACTTCTCTGTCCTAGCAATAAAGCCTAAAAAAAATACCCAAAAATATATCTATTCTACCTGAAAGAAATTATTTTAGTGGATTAGAAATAAGAATTGTAAGTTAGTATTGAAAACAAAAAAATCTCCAAACACGATTAAATTGATGGCATGCGATGTAGTAGACAGTAAGGAGCTTTTTTTTTGTCAGTACTGTTAGAAACATAAACAAAGTAAGGGATTTTTTTTAATCATAAAATAATGTGACTATTATATCCAGACTGACTAAAAACACTGACGTCGGGGGTAATTCCCAAATTACAGAGGTTCAGGGGTAATGCTTATCTCGTGCGAACAGGGCTTTAGTTTTCTGTAAGATAACAAATGAACTCAAAAGTCTAACTTCATGTCATTTTCACTGCATCCATAAATCTCCTCTTTGGTCTTCCTCTTGGCCTCCAGCTGATGGTTTGACCCCAGTGGCATTGAGGAATGGGTCAAATGCAGAGAACAAATTAACTACAGGAGCAACAGCATCCTTCTACCTCCACATTCACTAACTCTAATCTGTACGTGTCCAAACCATCTCAGTCTGGAATTTGATGACATTTTCAGGACAGATCAAAAAGAAGATCTGGATCCAGAGCACCATCTGGATCCAGTATTTTGTTAAAGATGCTGTACCCAAGGAGGTCACTTGGGCATTTAATTTTTGTGATTTCATTTGCCTTTGTAAGACATACAATCCTTAAAGATAAAGCATGTTCCATGATTCTAGTCTTGGCCTGTGGATTATATGTATTTCACTGAGATTGGGTCTTTGGCTGCATGCTTTTCTGGTTAATAGAATAAAACATCTTACAAGTCATTAAATTAGATATAAAAAGCATGGTTGTAGCTGTGCAAACATCCCCCGTTCATCAGCGACAGTCCTCTCTCCTCGCTGGATATTTACGAGTGTGTAAACGTGGGTTTATTAGCGCCGTATTTGAACTAGATAATGTGATGACGATAAGATGAATTAACGTGTGGAGATAACGGGAGGCGGCCCCCACTGTGGTCCTGGCGGTGACATTTACGTTTGGTCGGCTAATGTTTTGCCCTGTGCTGATAATTAGGACGAGTTGAGCCGGTGAATGGGAGGAAGGATTATTATACAGTCGGACCTTTGCGTGATTAGCATCTCCGGCGCGTCTCACGCCGGCGTCTTCAAGAGCTGCTTTTGAACGAGACCAAATTGATTCTGCGTCTGTCGGCGAGCTGATGTAGAGGATGATGGTACTTTGTTCAAGTGTTTACTGAGCCAAGAGCTGCAGCACTGAGGTGGAAAGTATTTGTAGCTAGATGTTTTTTTTGTTTTTTTTTAAAGAAAATTACCTTAAGTAAATATTTTAGAACATGCTCTAGAGTAAAGTCTCTAAATGAGTAACTTTTTAATCACATTATGAATTCACATACACAACACAAAATTGTAAATTTAGAAGTTTTCTTTTGAATTAACCTTCACATATTTTACTGTAAACTTGTGCAATGCAAAAAAAAAAAAAAACTTGCAAAGAAAGTAAATGAATAGTCTCTTTGAGACCCGTAACTTGTCTTCATTGACAAAGTTTGCCTAAGTAAGGTACAACCAGCAAAGACACAAAACCTACCTAAAAGCATGTGTAATTTCTTTTAGAACTTTAACAAAATTAAGTTTAATTTAATCAATTAATAACAATTGTGAGTTGCACAACAGTGTATACTGTGAACTGTGTAACCTTAAACTTAGTGCCTTACAGAACTGACAGAATTCAACTTTAATTTGTATTCAGCAAATTGTCCGGTGACGATTTGCAGCGGAATTGTCCATTTAGCAATGTGTGTTTTAGCTCGTTCACTTGTTGCTCGGTTGTTATTGCCTGGAAATTCCAGACTCACCGCTGCACCAGTGGATGAGTCTGGTCGCCATAGAATCAATTTCGATTTCTAGCGCGGAGCAAACGGGCAGTGGAGTTAGCCAATCAGAAAATGGCGGACTGTGACGTTAACAAGCGACAAGAAAGTAAGCAACGCGAAAACAGTTTTTTTTTTTATATATATAAAGGCTTCTAGTGCTGCAAGCTGCTGTGGTTTTAATGACTCGATATGTTTGTGGTAATTTAAAAGGGAATTTACTGCTGAATGAAACAAACTCGGCTCCTCAGTGCGCCATCCTTGATTGTTGTTGTTGCGGACGCTGCTCGCGAAGAACACGTGACTTAAATAAGCGAATCAAAATGCACGGTACGGTTGGGATTTGAGGAAACCACTGCGGACGGCGTGGTGACCAGAGACATATCAGTCTGGATTTTCCAGGCAACTGTTGTTACCCACAGGAAACAGAAATGTGTCGTCTTCTACGCTCGTGCGGTGCATTTCTGCTCCGCTGGAAAACCCGTCGGCGTGTTGCTGCCTCTGTCAGTGTCGTCGTAATATTTTTGTTGTGATCAAATTAATCGATGCGTCAATTGAAATTAATGTGATTAAATCAATAAATTGATGCACTGCCATTAATGATAATTTTCCCAGCCCTAGTTTTTTTGTTTAACTTAGTGGCAAAGTGACTAGAACTACTGAACCAGAAAGTGCTGAGGTAAATTTCAGTATCAGTAGTGGCCACACAGAGACAAAAAACTTTATTGCTTCAAAAATGTTTTCCATAAACACGGCACCATCTCAGAAAATGTGTGCGTCCACAAGGGTCCATACAAAACTCCTGAAAAAGCTGTAATACATATGCCAGGCCTGAAACACATTAAAAAAAAAGATGAGAACTCACTGGGCATGAGCATAAAACTGGTGCAATGTAAACATAAGAACATGGCGGTGAATATGAACGTGCGAGGCAGAAAGGAGATCTTTGTCGTGAGAGGAGCAAGCAAAGCCATAAAAAAGCTCTGTTGCATCTGCAGCGTAAACAAAACACCTGCAGGCGCCGCTGTTGACAGAGTTTAGTGAGAGTTTCAGAAAATATACGAATGGGCCAGAGGTGAAACAATGGTTTTGAAGTAAGAAAACTTTAATTCATTCAGTTAATTTTGGTACAAACGATACAGGAAGCAATTCACTCTCAACATCAGCAGAGTGAAGCCAAGTTGAATATAACATTTTATTTTATTAAAAACACAAAAATTCCAAAATACGTATCAGGTTTTATTTTAAGATGCAAATTTGTAATATACATTTCTAATATTATCAATTTTTTCCATGTATTTCGATACACACTACCTAGAAAATATTACGATTTGATACAAGATAATGCGTATCGATATAGTTGTATCGTAGGAATAAAAAAACAACAACTATACATCGATATATTATGCAGATACATCTACACCTGTCAAGAAATAAGTAAGGAGGTCTTTATGGTTTAAATGGTTTGGGGCATCCTTCAGTTTCGGGAAGTAAGTAGATATTTTTACTCAACTTCTTAGTACATATTCTAAAACATACTAATTATATACACACTAAATTAATTTTTGAAACAAATAAAACAATACTAATAAGCAATGTTCTCTAAATTACACTTTTAGCGTCAAGGAGGTTTGCACGTTAACATCACAGCAAGGTCAAGGGTTCAATACCAGTTGTAGTTGTAGTAGCAGTAACAGCAGCAGTAGAATTGTTTGGAGTAGAAGTAGTAGTAGTAGTAGTAGTAGTAGTAGTAGTAGTAGTAACCCTGGTGCATTTTTTAAAACAAGACCTAAGACTTTATTATCACAATCCCATTGACTGGTCAGTAATGAAAGTAATGGCAAACAACAGATTATTTATTACTATTTTGACAACGTCTGTGTCAGCACAAAAGGAATGAGAGAGAAAAGCAGGGTTGCCAGATCTGACTGACAGTTTCCAGCCAAAATATAATGTAAAACCCGCCAAATGCATTAAAAACCCACTCAAATCACAACCATTCTACAATCTTAATGTTAAAACTGTAATACATATGAAAGAACATATTTTGAGCGCACAAAACTTCACAACTGCCGATGGAAAAAGTAATAAACAGTCTCCACAATGTAATCAGAAAAACAAATAGCTCTCACGGGGCTGCAGTGTTCACTTTTTTCAACCAATCAGAGGTCCATAATTAGACATGTGATTGACAACTATAACACTAATATTACTACTTCTATTTTACAAATTAATTTTATTCATCAATAACCAGCAATATATACAATTATTGATCAGGAAATTTAAAAATATTAGTTAAAATAAGTTTATTTTACATTTTCAAAATCCCGCCCCATAAGTCTAAAAATAACCCAAATATTATACACCCGACCAACGCTATTTTTTTCCGCCGAGAGAGAGCAAAAGTAGCCCAATCTGGCAACACTGGAGAAAAGGGAAGCGAAGAGAAGAGGGTCTGTTGAAGCGCCTGCGTTATAATTAATGAGACTGCATGAACATTGAACTCAAAACTAGAACTTTAAAGTCAGCTCTATACTTTATGTCATAATATTTTGATGGTCCACTTTTAATAAAATAAAACAAAGCTATTCTGCTGCTGTCTGGTTGTGTATCTTTAAGACAAAGAGTCAAACTTGATGCTTTTCTCTCCAAAAAAACAAGCATTTGCCAAAACAGAAATAGTAAAATGCTGCTTGTTTTCAGCTGGGACCTGAGCCTGAGGAAAAACTCCAAAATATCCTAAAATCGACTGAAGACTCTGGTTCAAATCTGTGGTAAAACCCAACACCTGTTTGGTCTCCTCCTGAAGCAGCAGCTGGAAGTGTGAGGAGGTTCGGAGGCGAAGACGGGAGCTGTTCACCAGAGACAGGCCTGTTTTCACTGCAGCATCTTCTACATTAAAGACGGCTAATTTGTTTTGACTGTGGTACGTACCAGACTCCACAGCTGGCGGAGGGAATTCAAAGAGAACAGCGATAAAAGTTAGCTGGGATCACTTCTTCCTTCAGTAATCTTTGGTGTTCGGTAAAAGAAGAACTGAAACCACCACTGAAATGAAAATGATGTTGCAATCATGTCGCCCTAAAAAGTTAGCAGAAAAAAATGACACACAACGTTGGGAAGTTGGAGTTGAAGATCTTTTTAGTACAACCCCAAATCTGGACTTCTTCAGTAGTTTGCACTCTTCTCTCCTGGAACATGTTGAATCAGCGCCAGGCATCGCGATAGAAGGAGCGCTCTTACAATAACCATTAAAATGTAAAGCGCTGCTGTGTGGCTCAGTGGTGGAGCTGCGGTGAATGTGCAGGGCAGCTGCAGCCTGCCTGCGCTGTGGGTTTCAGGGTCTGGTCTCTTACAGTTTGCCCAGGGTTTCTTCCCCTTAAATCCCTACTGTACTGTCCCATCAATGAAGCCTAAAATGGCCAAAAATATCTTAAAAATGGAAGAAAAAAAGACATTAAAATATATATAAGAAACTTTTGTTCTAACAACTCTTCATTATCGCAACAAAAAGTTAAAAAAGCAGTCATCTGGATTGGATTTTTCAAGTTGAAGACGTTTCACCTCTTATCCAAGAGGCTTTCTCAATTCTGAAATGAACTGGTGAGAGCTGGTTTATATTCTTCTAGGAAGGAGGAGTTTAGACCTGAAACTAAATTCTATTGGTCAATGTGTCCATGAATAGCTTGAGTGGTTTCAGGTCGTTAGGAGTCCTTTGTCCTCAGCTGGACTGAGTGGCAGAGTCGTTAACCCTCCCCAACCTGGGCAGCTCCTTCAGATGTTAATGACCTGAGTGAAACTGGTTTGTTTTGTTTGAGTTTCAGGAGACTGTTGTAGACAGAAGGAAAGAGGTCTTCAACTTGAAAAATCCAATCCAGATGACTGCTTTTTTAACTTTTTGTTGCGATGCAATTACCCTGGACGAGTGAGAGTCTTCACAGACAACTCTTCATTATGTTTCTGTGATGCTAATGTGCAGTAGATAGCTTAGCTTTAGCTTTGTGCAAACTGATATTATCACCCTCCTCTGAGGCAAACAGCTGCAGTAGGTTGCGTTCAGGTGATGTCATAGATTTCTAAACGTCTAAAATGTAGTTTAAAACTGAGTTGGAAACTGGTCTGTGCTTCTAAAGATTCAAAATACAGACCTGGTTTATGGCTAAAATGTCTGCAAATAATGGGCTTATCCACATGAATCAAAGAGTAGCACATTTTTTTTGTCAGAATAATTATTATGGTGAGGTTATAGATTTTCCTTTAAAAATTGTGCCTCACCTGTGCATTCATCCAGGCCCCTGCCGTCCAGCTGAGGTTTAGACCTCATACTCTAGAACGTGAACGCAAACTATAACCCAGTCCCTTTTAGTTCACTGATTTGATTGTTGTTTGATCGGTATAAACCCTTCCTACCTTCGTTCACTACTCATCGTTTCTAATACAACCCATAACTTACGTTCCAGTAACTTCATCACTTTCTCCATTCCAAAAGTCCGTACTTCTTTTGGTCGTTTTTCCTTTCATTTTGCTGCTTCCAACGATTGGAACGAGCTTCAAAAAACATTAAAGCTCCATACCTTGATCCCGTTGCCTTCTTTCAAATCCTTATTAGATTCTGTAGTTTCTGATCAGTGCACTTGTTATTGATGTTTTCATGGCTCTCTTGTTTATATTGTAAATATTGTATGATAGTTGATTTCTTGTTTTTAACTGTCCTCTGTCAGATTTTGTATTGTGATTACTGTTTTGGTGCGGTGTATATCACGCTGCTGCCTCTTGGCCAGGTCGTCGTTGTAAATGAGAATTGGTTCTCAATCAGTCTTATCTGGTTAAATAAAGGTTAAATAAATAAATAAATAAATAAACTGATTTATACCTGAGTGAAGCGTTGCAGAGTTTATTTACAAAAGCCCATTATCCACAGAGTTTGGTGACTGGCGCCTCCTGCTGTTGTCTGTAGCCACTTTTTGCGGCGGCCAGAGGAGACAAAGAAGCCATAATGAAGTGGCCATAATGTTACGCCTGATTGCTGTAATTTCAACAGCATAAGTAGAAGTTAAGCCTAAGTTTTAAGCTGGAAAAAGCTATGTTCGGAGCTCTGAAGTCCAGAAGTTACGTCTTTTATGAGTTTTTTTGTATTCCACGCCTCGTTGGGTATCAGAGGATTTCCAATGAATCCTTCAGAGAACGCATTAGGAGCGCAGACGCGAGTTAATAAAAGTCTAATCAAAATAACTTCCAAAGCTTCACTTTCTAAATGAGATCAAAGCCTGAGTCGAAAGCGTTTAAGAATTACTAACATCTCCAAACAACAACAAAAACAATAAAAGAAAGAGAAAAGACGATATAATGAATGGCCAGGCTCAGACGGAGATAAAATAATATTCAGAGGAAAGAAGGAGGAGAACAATGCACCGGGGACGCTCTCCGCTCTACTCTTTCATCTCAGCACTGCCTTTGTTTTGTTTATTTGTTTGTTTGTCTAAAGGGAAGAATGGGATGGGACCAAACCAGCAGAAATCTGGGACTATTACTCCAACTACTGAAAACAAACCTGGATTAAATACAGCACTGTATATAGAAATACACTGCAGTCCAAATTTAGAAGTACAAAACCAATCCAGTAATCAACTCTATACACTACAGGGAGACTAAACAGAGGAAGGATTAGAGTTAAAGAGACCATTTTACCCAGGACTAAACTGATTTCTGAGTAAGTTTTGATGCAAATTGGGTTGATTTCTTTCATTACTTTGATCCAATTTATGTAATGTAAACAGTAGATGCCCTTCCTGAAGAAACTCTTTGGTTCTGTGACTGGATTCATGTTATTTCTCTAAACTTTCTCCAAACCAAACTACCTTCTGGAATCTCAGACTTTCTTAAACTAAACCTGAACTTAACTGAGTAAAAACCTAAAATGACTTAACACAACACCACTCAGGACCAAAACCAGTCGCAGGCTAATGCTGCCTTCACGTGACATGGGAAAGATGAATTTTTTTCCACTTGTAAATAGAAAATTACGAGTTGTTGTGTTCAAGTGCTGTTGTGGTCGTTGTATTTTGTATGGATTATGAATCATAGAGTAATTTTAAGGACAGATTATACAAGTTTGTTAATGTTACTGTGTTAAAATTACTACGTTAAAATAATTACAACAACATTTCTTACCATCCACAATTTCTTCGCAGATCTCCGCCATTTTGAAAAGTCAAATCCGACCTCATCTCGGCAACTCAGGTATCAAAATTATCTTCGAGTTCTCCAGTGGAAATTACGACTGTAAGGGGGCGTTCATGTGCAAATTTGACCTCGGCAAGTGGTATTTTCCATAATTCCCATAGCACATGAAGGCAGCATTAAACCAGGCTCTCTCCTCTTCCTTCTGTCCAAAGACATTCATGTCCACCATTTAAGGTTTACGCCGCCCTAAGGCCCATAGTTGCTGGGATAAGCTTCAGTTCGCCCTGCCACCCTCAACGAGAATAAACAGAAGATGATAACAATGAATAAACCAGGTATAAATCCAAATCTTTACGGATGCAACAACACAACTTTTTAAGATTAAACTGAGACTAAGAAACAGAACTAATCCAACACCTTTTGTGGTGCATTTCAAAGCAAAGCAACTAACGTATGTGTAGTCCTGAGTCGGACACTTTCAGCTAAAATTCTATTACGTTTTTATCTTCAACAAGTCATAAAGTCGCTCATTTATTATCTTCATTAATGCAAATTGTATAAAATAAAAGTATATTCTCTTACATTTATAACGATATATTGGTTGGATAGTTTTTTTTTACAAATATTTTATTGCGTCCGTATGAAATAGCGCTTATCGTCCGAGGTTTAAGCTCGGCAGTGCTATGGCCCTGAGTCGGACACGCTCACCTTTCTGGCTTTTTCAGCCTTATTTGTTGGATTTTTCGGCTCTAATTTAAGGCTGGGATATTTACTTTAACAAATTTTCGCACCCGGTTCCTTGTTTCTGTCTTTCAAAATAAGATTGTGGGCTAAGCTAACTGTTAATCAGAAAATAATAAGACGGACAAAGTTAGCTAAAAAAACACTAAGATCACTGAAAGAACGTCGCCCGAGTGTGACCTGAGCGTTCCCTGCTGCATTTCTCTGTCAAAATTACTTTCATATCATGATTATTTTATAAACACTTAGCATAAATACACAAAAATGACCACAGAGGTAGAGCAATATGTGGAGTTTTCGTTTATCTACCGTTAGCCAGTTAACGTCTTTGCGAGCGTCTGTTAGAAGACCGAAAAATAGCAAAAGGTGAGCGACTCAGGACACACACTACGTTAGCCTTCTTATATATCACTTAATTTTAATTTCTAACCATTAAAACAATATTATGTAATGATATCTATCTATCTTTTCTTCCCTCAGACTTAACCCGGGCTGCAGACTGGATGTCCAAACAAACAGAACAATCCTAAAGTGGGATTGTGAGGAGGAGCAGAAATGCATCAGGGACGCTTCTCTTTTATTGTCTCCGCTCTTTCATCTTCATATTTGTACGTTTGTAGTTGGTTTTTGTTTATACTCGCGTGTGTCCAGAGGGGCGGATGGGCTGGAGCTCTGGGTTGGGGGTATCCTTCCAGGGGGCCCAGTAACAATGCATGAGGGGCTGGGAGGCCTTGTTTGTCTAATTATACTGAACCAAATTTCCATAGAAAAGAAAGAGCCGCGGCTATAATTGGCCTGACACTGTTGTTGATTAATCTTTTATTAGTTTATTATCAGAGGGTTTGAGACAAAGTTGTGAGGACTTTGAGATTGTGTTTGTTGAAGAAGTCTTTAAAGTCCACTGTATCAAAAGCCTAGTTTTAGTGTTTTAGTAAATCCTGAAGTGATGTGAGAGGCTGGAGGTGTAGCTACAAACTGTAGACAGTAGAAAAGTGAATATTTTTTTGTTTTTTTTCCTCTGGCTACATGTCATAAATACAAACAATGCTGTGGTTTAGGAAAAAAGACAAACTTAAACAGTTGACAGTAATCAGATGCTTAGTTTGTTTGAATTTATACAGAAATAAAATATACTTTGCTATGTTGTGATTCATTCACTGTGGGGCATTTAGATTCTTCAGTTCCCTGCAGAATCCTGGGTGTCACAAGCCACTGTACTTTCTGTGCTGGCTCCCAAACCTGGATAAATCAAGAGGACTGCATCAAGAAGGGCGTTCGGCTAATCACTCACTACGTTTACACTGACTATGCTCATTGTCCTGTTTTATACTCTGATTTCAGGGTCCCAGGTTTAACTTGTCGTGTCAAGTATAGAAAGAAGAAGTATAGAAATTGTGGTCTAACTGGTCAGAAACATGTTGGAGGATGGAGTAGTTTCCTGTTTGAGGCCCAAACGCTCCTGGGACAGTAGACTCAGGGCCCTGTTAACCTTGAAATGATCTTAGATCAGTGGTTCTCAACTGGTCTGGCTTCGGGACCCACTATCGCCCCTAACGACAAGCTAAAAGAGACATCAGAATTGGTTTTGTCCGTTAAAAGCAGAGGAAGATTTTTAAATGTGTTGCCCCAAAAAAAGAAACCTATCTCGGAAAAATTTTTTACTTTTTTTTTTTTTTTTTTACTTTGAGGAGTTCTTTTTGGGCAGGGATTTGTTTTATTTTGATGAATGAGTTTTTTGAACAAGTATTTTCAATTTGCGACATGACTTTATTTTTATGAAATGTTTTTCATTTTTAGAAGTGTTTTTATTTTTTTATATTGGGGCAACACATTTAAAAGTCATCTGCTTTTATTTTTCCAGTGGACAGAAACAATTAGTTTCTTTGTAAGCCTAGACTTTAAAAAGAATTTACCGCTTTTTTTTTTTTTTTTTCCCTAGTGGACAAAAACCCCTACACTCCTAATGTCCCATACTGCCACCTGCTGTTAAGGAGTATAAGTCATTTATATATTTTTGAAAATTAAACTTTTTTAGCCCTGGCAAACGCCCACGACCCACTTAAAACAGTTCTGCGACCCACCAGTTGAGAACCACTGTCTTAGATCCCTCTGTGATGATACTAGAGTCTTCTTGCTGGAATAAGACAAAGAGGTCGAAGTCTGGTGCAAAAAAGTTTATTGTGAAGATTCACAACAAACGGGGTCCAGGTCTCAATCAACACAGAATCCCCCCATCTCCTCAGAACAGCATCTTTTATAATTTCTGATAGCTCTAATTTCCATATGTCCTTGAAAGTAACCAGTTATTATTCGTCTAGACCAGCCATTCCCAAAGTCAGGAGTCACAGCCCTCCTTAAATTTACCAAAATCCCACACGGACCCCCAACAATACAACTTCCCTCAATCACAAATTTTATTTTCATGTTTTTCTCCATATATTTCTATAAAAACATTACAAAAGACACTGACTATTGGCTAAAAAGTGTTTTAAAGTTATATTTTTAAACAAATACACAGTAAAAAAAAACAAAATGGTGCAAAAACTCAATAACTCAAGGCAAAGGATCCCTCAAGATTTTTGGGGCCAACTCAAAATCTCAAGTTTTCCACACTTTCTCTTAATTTGTTGTTCATACATCTAAAAACTTTTCAAATTTTTAAGTTTTTCTCTCTATCATTATTTTTTTACTCATCTTACAGCCAACTTACAGAGTTCAGAAAATTCTTATTCTTTTGTTAAATGTAGTATATTTAGTTTTTATTATTATCAATAATACGTTTTCTGAACAGTGGAGTCAGTGGCTGTAAGATGAGCTGGAAAAAATAAAGATAGTGAGTAAAACTTAAAATTTAAAATCAAGTTTTTAGATGTATGAATGTTAAATTTGGCGAGTAAAAAAATATTAGCTGTTGAAAATGTTTTTGAGTTGATCACCAAAACTCCAAAATCTTGAGGGATTCTCTTGCCTTGAGTTTTTGCAACGTTGTTTTTTTACGGTGAATTTCAAACTCAATTTTTCTTTTTATGTACTTAATACCTCTGCGGACCCCCAGAGGGCCCCGGACCCCACTTTGGGAACCACTGGTCTAGACAGACAGTTGCTGCTCAAATTAAACTTGTAAACATAGATATGGGACCGTCCCAACTGAGCTGGTGCCAACCCCTGCTCCTGCTGCAGACGCTCAGTTTGTCACAGCCACCAAAGTTCATCCAGGTCATTATTATGGAGTTATATAAATCATTAAGTAGTGGAAATTTACAACCCATGATGTAATATCAATTTAATCTGCCCTATTCTGATGTAGTTTACATCCCCCAGTGGCAATTTCTATCATAGCAGTCGCTCCCAAAAAACGTATCTACCCCCCCTTTCTTTACTCTCAAGATGTTACCTTCTTTTAACCTTTTATGCACTTTTTTTTAATATATAAATGTTATAATAATGAATATAATTGAGTGTTGTAATAATAAGAACTCATATTTATATAATAAGAAGTAAATATAACCAAGAAGTATGACTGTAATAAAGATAAATTGCGAGGTTACTCATAACTTTCTTCATTACTTTCTAAAATTAACCTCATCAAACCCCAGAGACATTGAAGGATGGGTCAAATGCAGAGAACAAATTACCCTTCAAGGACAACAAACGGGTAAATCATATCATGGTCAAACCACTCTAAAGCTAAATGCTAATACACACTGACAATTTACATGTTAATTATAGTTTTAGCAATAAATTTAAATGGTAACACTTTTACTTTACTAAATGAAACTTAAAAAGGTTAAGAAAAAAAAGAGTTGGCCTGAGTCTATCTAGGAATGTTTAAACCTAATGGACCAAAACAGATACCCAAGTGGTGGAGGGACTATATTATGTGTCTTTGCTTAGAAATGTGTATATATCTAAGCATTAATGTTGTGCAGGTGAATGCTTCTCCAGCTTAACCAGAGTACGGTGTATACATGCAGCAGTACTCCAATAACGAACTCCATTATTCAGTTGCTCCGCTCTGATTAAGAGAAATTTAAAGGACTATTCCCCATCTGGAGCCCCGGGTTTACAGCAGTTTAAAACTCCTGTTATAATTGGAACAAGGCAATATTTTGGTTTCTGTGGCATGTGAAGGTAGGGAGAGAAGGCTAGGAAGCAGAAGATTGGCAGCAGCGACCTTAGACGTAAAAGCTAACATATGAGAAGAGTAAGTTTCTAGTATAGTTGCATCTATACTAGGGCTGCACAATATATCACAAAATTATCATTATCGCAATATCAGCAAATGCATTATCTGTATTGCAAAAATCTAAATATATCGCAGAAACTAGGGGTGTAACGATACGTTTTTGCAACGATATGATATGTATCAATTAGAAGTGTTTCGATACGATTCAAGAATGATATTGGCTAATTTGGAATGATACGATTCAATACGATTCAACACCTTCGTATCGATAATCGATACAGCAGCTTTTTGCCAAAAATCATAAAAGTTTACTCTCAAATTTAGCACCGCGGCCGGCGTTGATTATGTCCAGCAGACAGAGAGTGAAGAAAAGCTGAATATAACATTTTATTTAATTAAAAACACAAAATTTATGTCCAAAAAGCCATATCTGGTTTTATTTTAACATACAAAGTTCTAATTATTATTGATCGATACTTCATGTGTATCAATATTCACTTAAATGGTCACATTTATACAGCGCTTTTCTACCTTCATGGGTACTCAAAGCACTTTACATCAAGGAACTGTTCACCCATTCACACACCAGGGTGCCCAGACACAGGCAAGGCAGGTTAAGTGTCTTGCCCAAGGACACAACGACAGTATGCAACAGTGGGAGTGGGGTTTGAACCGCCAACCTTCTGGTTATTGGACAAGCGGCTCTACCAACTGATCTACTGCCGCCCTAGAAAACAATATGATTCGATACAAGGTCATGTGTATCGATACATCAATACAATTACTTTATCATTACACCTCTAGCAGAAATGCTGTGGTCTGAAGAATCTGAAGAATCATTTTCCACCAGAGCCTTAAAAGAACATGTGTTGTGACTAAATAAAAATGTTTAAAAAGTCCAGTTTTAGTGGTCATTTAATTAATTTAGTCTCAGCTTAGCCTTGTTTTATTCCTGCTTTAGTCTGTGTTTTGTCGCTGTATTGACTTGTAGTGAATTTAACTTACTATGTTAAAAAAGTAGGCTGTATTTTCAAATATCGCAATAATATCGTTATTGCAATTTTCAACATAGTTATCGAATATCGCATGTTTTCTCCATATCGTGCAGCCCTAATCTAAAGAATCTAGACCTGGAGAGACCCACAACCTTCTTGAGAAATGCTAACCATAAACCTCTCTGCTACAAAACATGGGTCTACTTTTGTTTGGTCCTGATTTATTGATCCATAGACCTGCTCTTTGTGATAGTATTTTAATTAAAAACCAACAATTGAATGAATTTTGCGACGGTCATTTGAAATAAAATGGCGATTCCTGTCACTGTTAGCGTCAAATTGAATTTAAGATGAATGGATGGATAAACCTAGCTCTGTAGCTTCGTGCAATTAAGATTTGGCCGTAAAGAGTATGGTGCCCTTTTCCAAATCCTCCTCTGACGATGAGCACCAGCCAAGGCCTCCTCTACGCGCTGCCTGTAGTTTCACCCACTCCTATTGATTCTTCATTGACCTCACGTGTCCTCAGTACCACCTCTTTTCCTATGCACTTCCTCCGTCTTCGGCTGAAAAGCGAGGGAAAAAAAAAAACCGAGCTCCGCATTGATCCGTGTGCCATTATTCCTGCCCTCCTCGATCCTCTCCTCTTCTACCTACAGCTCAGAAAAGGCTTCAAGACGAACCAATGGCGGGAAAGACGCCTGAATAACGGCTGCTACATATGAAAAGAGGAGTAATTCTAGGCTTTTGATCCGCGACTAGAGGCAATAATAGCGCGGGTTCAAAAGTACAAGATAAGACTTGAGAGTGCTTGTCGGATGGAGGCGACCTTTGGCTCCAGTTAGACTTTCAGCGTGAAGTCAGTGCGAGTGTGAGCAAGGTCTGCAACTTAGAGCCATGTTAGAGGAAAGCAAAGCATGGTTTAAGAGAAACAAAGACGGGATTATAATTCTACTGTATACACCAGTGGTTCTCAAACTGTGGGCTTTTGGAGTTCAAGATCTGAGTCTTAGTTTATTCCAGATTTAGTCATTGGTTTGTGCTTGTTTAGTTCTGGTTTTGTCCTTGTGTTCTCTGGTTTAGTCTGGTTTATTCCTAATTTAGTAAGTTTTTTTCCTATTTAGTTATGGAGCCATCGCTTGGTTTAGATTAAGGTTAGTCCAGTCTCATTTTAGTTGTGTTTTCTATTGTTTAAGTTTAAGTGAGTTTATTTCATTACATAAAATATAACAGTTTGTACTAATGCACTTTGTAATACATATACAAATACAGTATATATATACAAAGAGGAAAAACAATGACATTACAACCAAAAGGGTGTAGGCTGAAGCCACAGCTTATTATTATCTAGACCAGTGGTTCCCAAAGTGGGGTCCGGGGCCCCCTGGGGGTACTACGGGGGGCCCCCAGAGGCTGTCTATATTTCAATTAAAATTTTATTATTATTATTATTATTATTATTATTATTATTTCAGACACATGGTTTTGGTTCATAAAAACAAATAAAACATAAATATAAAATATAAAAAGTCAATGAAAATATTAAGCACCTAAAAACATTTAAATTAATTACAGTTGTATACTTGTTTTAAAATATTACTTTAAAACAACTTTTAGTCAATAATCAGTGTTTTTGTAATGTTTTTATAAAAAAAAAAAAAAAAAAAACATGGCAGAGTCTTTTGAACAAAGGGAAGTTTTATCATCGGGGGTCCGCGAGGGATTTTCGGAAATTTAAGGGGGCCACGACCGTCTTGACTTTGGGAATGACTGATCTAGGCAATCTTTTAAAGAAAATTATCTCTTCATTTTTTGACAGAATATCAAACATACGAATAAATAATAAATGTAAAACAACAAAAAACAAACAATGAAACTCAAATTTCATTTTTATATTTGTTTATAATGATTTTTTAATAGTTTTTTAAAGTAAATTAGTGAATTACTCCTTTTAAGTTCATCTGTAATCCCAGAATTCCACAACAGCAATGCAGTAATTTATATTAATAAACATGTCCTCTCCCCTCAGATCATATTTATCATCCCTGTCTTCAAACATGCACAAAATATATTTGGCAATAACTTTTTTTTTTACTTTATTCATAAAAAATGCTGTATTAAGACAGATTAAGTCATAGAATTTTAATACTTTACATTTGATACATATTGGTTTAATTGATTCATTGTAAGCAGAATGGTTGGTGATCCTTATGGCTTTTTTCTGTAAAATAAAAATTGGTTTTGTATTTGTTGCGTATGTCTGCCCCCACGCTTCAACACAGTAGGTCATACATGTTCGTACGAGAGAACAGTATAGCATATATACCATTGTTTTGTTTAAAATACAATTGTTTTTTTAAAGGTGGTAATTGGAAAGCCGGATATTTTCTGAGGTGGTGCTTTTGGTTTTGGTCTTGAATCCAGTTTCTGTCTTCAGTCTCTGAGATTTTATTTAACAAACATTATAAGAAAATTCTATTCTTCATAATTTTGGAGTTTTCTGCATCAGAAGAACCAGGAACATGACCCGTCTCTGTTTGTTTGTGGAGTCTGTTGCATTAGATCAATAAAATAATAATTCTTGTACTTGAACCACTTTTTGTTCCCTCTTTATTCAGTTCACAGGGTTTGGCATCAGCCTGGTCTCTTGGTCTTGGTTCACTCAGAACTCGGACTGGTCTTGGTCTCGTTTAGTACGGTCTTGACTACAACACTAGTCTTAGATTTATTTCGTTTGGGGGATTTTGTGAGATTTTCGTGGAAAACAAGTGGATAATTCTTTGCCTTTGGTGCCGTAGTCAGACGTTCAGTGCTAAAAACTGGGGTGTTAAAAACTCACATTACACTGTGTGCCAGTCCCAGGCCTGGATAAATGGAGAGCATTGTGTCAGGAAGGGCATCCGGTGTAATAACCTGCCAATGTACCCTATACTTACTCTAAACTGTGAAGGATTTGCTGCGGAGGCAGCTGAAAGAAAGTTTGAGAATGGTAATAAACATAGGACAATAAGCTTTTATCCTAATTTCTCAGAGAGTAGGAGTGCATCTATGTTCCCTCAGCTCTATGTTCCCTCAGCTCTATGTTCCCTCAGCTCTGTGTTTTCACAGCTCTATGTTCCCTCAGCTCTATGTTCCCACAGCTCTATGTTCCCTCAGCTCTATGTTCCCTCAGCTCTATGTTCCCTCAGCTCTATGTTCCCACAGCTCTATGTTCCCTCAGCTCTATGTTCCCTCAGCTCTATGTTCCCTCAGCTCGATGTTCCCTCAGCTCTATGTTCCCACAGCTCTATGTTCCCTCAGCTCTATGTTCCCTCAGCTCTATGCTCCCTCAGCTCTATGTTCCCACAGCTCTATGTTCCCACAGCTCTATGTTCCCTCAGCTCTATGTTCCCTCAGCTCTATCTTCTCACAGCTCTATGTTCTCACAGCTCTATGTTCCCTCAGCTCTATGTTCCCACAGCTCTATGTTCCCACAGCTCTATGTTCCCTCAGCTCTATGTTCCCACAGCTCTATGTTCCCTCAGCTCTATGTCCTCACAGCTCTATGTTCCCACAGCTCTATGTTCCCACAGCTCTAAGTCCCCACAGCTCTATGTTCCCACAGCTCTATGTTCCCTCAGCTCTATGTCCCCACAGCTCTATGTTCCCTCAGCTCTATGTTCCCACAGCTCTATGTTCTCACAGCTCTATGTTCCCACAGCTCTATGTTCTCACAGCTCTATGTTCCCTCAGCTCTATGTTCCCACAGCTCTATGTCCCCACAGCTCTATGTTCCCTCAGCTCTATGTTCTCACAGCTCTATGTTCCCACAGCTCTATGTTCTCACAGCTCTATGTTCCCTCAGCTTTATGTTCCCACAGCTCTATGTTCTCACAGCTCTATGTTCCCTCAGCTCTATGTTCTCACAGCTCTATGTTCCCACAGCTCTATGTTCTCACAGCTCTATGTTCCCTCAGCTTTATGTTCCCTCAGCTCTATGTTCTCACAGCTCTATGTTCCCACAGCTCTATGTTCCCTCAGCTCTATGTTCCCTCAGCTCTATGTTCCCTCAGCGCTATGTTCTCACAGCTCTATGTTCCCTCACCTCTATGTTCTCACAGCTCTATGTTCCCACAGCTCTATGTTCTCACAGCTCTATGTTCCCTCAGCTTTATGTTCCCTCAGCTCTATGTTCTCACAGCTCTATGTTCCCACAGCTCTATGTTCCCTCAGCTCTATGTTCCCTCAGCTCTATGTTCCCTCAGCGCTATGTTCTCACAGCTCTATGTTCCCTCAGCTCTATGTTCTCACAGCTCTATGTTCCCACAGCTCTATGTTCTCACAGCTCTATGTTCCCTCAGCTCTATGTTCCCTCAGCTCTATGTTCCCTCAACTCTAGGTTCCCTCAGCTCTATGTTCCCTCAGCTCTATGTTCCCACAGCTCTATGTTCCCTCAGCTCTATGTTCCCTCAGCTCTATGCTCCCTCAGCTCTATGTTCTCACAGCTCTATGTTCCCTCAACTCTAGGTTCCCTCAGCTCTATGTTCCCTCAGCTCTATGTTCCCACAGCTCTATGTTCCCACAGCTCTATGTTCCCTCAACTCTAGGTTCCCTCAGCTCTATGTTCCCACAGCTCTATGTTCCCTCAACTCTATGTTCCCACAGCTCTATGTTCCCACAGCTCTATGTTCCCACAGCTCTATGTTCCCTCAGCTCTATGTCCTCACAGCTCTATGTCCCCACAGCTCTATGTTCTCACAGCTCTATGTTCCCTCAGCTTTATGTTCCCTCAGCTCTATGTTCTCACAGCTCTATGTTCCCACAGCTCTATGTTCCCTCAGCTCTATGTTCCCTCAGCTCTATGTTCCCTCAGCGCTATGTTCTCACAGCTCTATGTTCCCACAGCTCTATGTTCTCACAGCTCTATGTTCCCTCAGCTCTATGTTCCCTCAGCTCTATGTTCCCTCAACTCTAGGTTCCCTCAGCTCTATGTTCCCTCAGCTCTATGTTCCCACAGCTCTATGTTCCCTCAGCTCTATGTTCCCTCAGCTCTATGTTCCCTCAGCTCTATGCTCCCTCAGCTCTATGTTCTCACAGCTCTATGTTCCCTCAACTCTAGGTTCCCTCAGCTCTATGTTCCCTCAGCTCTATGTTCCCACAGCTCTATGTTCCCACAGCTCTATGTTCCCTCAACTCTAGGTTCCCTCAGCTCTATGTTCCCACAGCTCTATGTTCCCTCAACTCTATGTTCCCACAGCTCTATGTTCCCACAGCTCTATGTTCCCACAGCTCTATGTTCCCACAGCTCTATGTTCCCTCAACTCTATGTTCCCACAGCTCTATGTTCCCACAGCTCTATGTTCCCACAGCTCTATGTTCCCTCAACTCTATGTTCCCTCAGCTCTATGTCCTCACAGCTCTATGTCCCCACAGCTCTATGTTCCCACAGCTTTATGTCTTCACAGCTCTATGTTCCCTCAGCTCTATGTTCCCACAGCTCTATGTTCTCACAGCTCTATGTTCCCTCAACTCTAGGTTCCCTCAGCTCTATGTTCCCACAGCTCTATGTTCCCTCAGCTCTATGTTCCCACAGCTTTATTTTTATTATTATTATTATTATTTTTTTTTATTATTATCTTAGAAACGTTGGAACATAGGGCTCTGGAAACATGTTTTTTTTATTTTTATTTTTATTTTGTAAAAGTAGAAACATACTGATCTATGTATCTTTTTTTTTTAATCGCAGAAACATGGGAACATGGGGCGAACCCCAGAGTGGTGTAATGTAGCTGGGTCTTTACAGGCAAGTTTTTATGAGCAAACATCTCTTTTAGAGTGCACAGGAACATTTTGGGAAAGTTAATTTCTGTTCAAATGAAGAATGACATGTTCTTCTGATCAATGTCATTGCACTTTTTCAAAGATTTCGTTTATTAGCAGTTGTTTTCTGATTGTAGACAGAACCAGGGTTGTGCGGCTGTCACTCCACACTTCCAACACATTATTTCTTTCTTTGTTTTAATTATGGACAGTGGCTGGCCTTGTTTGAACCAGCGTGTGCTAATTATCTGTTATGCTTCAATTACAATCTGCCCCTCACTCACCTTTTTCATAAAAACACGTCAGAATCCTCACGTTCAGATCGGTTTTGACGCGCAGTGACGCCTCTGACCTCTGAGAAACAACAAGATAATGCACGGACAACGGAGAAACAGTCTTAACTTTGAAAAATAATACTCATTTCCATTCAGCCAGGAATACAGTAAGCCACCAATTAAGAAAATAAAGATATCAATTAGGCGTTGTAAATGAGATGGTGGTAATGTTCCCAGAGGTGTCTGCAGTAATGACTTCCTCTGAGGAGTTAAAGGTAGGACTGTGTTAATGCCTTATCCTTCATGTACAAGGTTACAGTCTGAGTCCTCTCTAATTGTTTATTCTGAAGCTGCCTTAGTTGTAGAGAGTAGACTTTGTAGTATTAGTATGTAGTAGTAGTAGTAGCAGCCACAACGACAGCTAGAAAATACGATTGTTTGTCTGTGTTTAAAGTTACACTGTGTAAGATTCCCGGTCTTGCGCCTCTAGAGGCCACAGGTGCCACTGCACCGTCACAAAACGTAAACACTAGGGCCCCTCCTCCTTCTGAAACTGTGCGAGCGTGCGTTACGTCAAACTAACAATGGGACTAGAGAGTGCATTCATATTTACTGTATAAACTTCTGTAACCACTTGTGTGGCCGCAGATTGGATCTTCTATAGAGTTAGCGCTAGCGTTAGCTTATCGCGCAATGGTCGCATTAAAACAACTAATAACTGTATGAAAAAGCACGTTCTAAAGAAAAAATAAAGAGGCTAATTTACCTGCTCAACAATAAAGAAGCAAAAACGTGATCTGATTTGCAGCCTTCTCTGTCTCTCATCTGACGCCAGCGAGCAAAAGTCTGTCCGATGTTGACTCTTGTCTGCGATCTGGTGCGGTCCCTTTCACATTTTCTTTTTCTTGCCTCGTCCGACATTGTCTTCATCTTCTTGTGTCCTTCGGCCCTGACGAACTGGCGAAAATAACAATGCTAAAAGTAGCTTCATGGTTATACTGCACCTCAGGTATAAGAGCAGAAGGGAATGCCGTAAAGCAAGTCGTTCCCTGTCACGTGACTTTTCCTGAACAGCGGAGCGCTCCCGGCCAAGTTGCGAGGGCGGTTTCTCAGTACAGAAGCCCCGCTCGGAGCAACAGATCGCACCTCAGGACTTATAATCGCTCAAAAAATCACAAAAACAAGTCAGTATGCCCCACATATTTAGGAGAAAAGTTACACAGTGTAACTTTAAGTCACTCAAGTCCGATTTTGAGCATATATTTGAGAAAGGCCAAGGAAGAAATACATAAATAATAATAAAATTTAAGATAGGAACATCCCTGACACGTGGGGGCAGTAAAGAAGCAAGTGTTTTGTTTGTTTTTTAACCATTGTCCATTGAGAGGCTTCAGGTCTGGGCACTATATCTTTACTGTTACAAGATAGTAGGGGTTCTCAAACTTTTTGGACTCTTACAGGAGAGAACAAATCCCAAGGACCCCCTTATAGCATCTTGCGCTTCTCAAATCAAATCAATAAATTAATTCGTATGGCACCTTACACAGCGTAATGGTGCCCAAGGAGCTTTACAGAAGGCAATTTAAAACAAGACAGAGTAAAAGAAATAACATTAAAGCACGAAAAATGCAGAAAGATGAACAGAGAATGCACAGTCACAGCCACAAGACTTCCAAAGTGTGACCAATGTGACTTCCGTAGTGCGTCATTTCAGAAGTTTTAAATGTCCTAAAAATGTTGGCTAAATGAGGGTTAAGGCTCAAAATGTTCTTTGTGTAGTGTTTTTTATTAATATTTGTTAATGTTTTATTTTATTTGCTTTTGTAGACCCCCAACCTTTGGTGCAGGAACCCCAATTTGAGAATTTAAAGGTCAAATATTTTATAATAATACATCAATTTTATATAGCGCTTTTCACACAACTCAAAGTCGCTTTACAATTTTTTTTGATCAATTATTCATTCACTCCTCAGTCACACTCGGTGGTGGTGAGCTACTTCTGTAGCCACAGCTGCCCTGGGGCAGACTGACGGAAGCGTGGCTGCCAATCTGCGCCAACGGCCCCTCCGACCACCACCAAACACAGCCACACTAACACATTCACACAGGTAAGGTGGGTGAAGTGTCTTGCCCAGGGACACAACGACAGTACGCACTTCAGATGGGATTCGAACCGGCTACCCTCCGGTTGCTGGGCGAATGCTTAACCCACTGCGCCACCATCGCTTTTTTCAGATTTTTTGAAACAGTGTTGGATTCCTTTGCCTTAGTTTTTCAGGTTTTCTAACTTAAAATATTCTATCTGTGGAAAACCTTTTCTGCTGGGAGCTGTTACTGTGACTCTTCAGACAACCCTTGGCTTAGGAGTCTGTCGCCCCCTGCTGGCAACGGTGGGGACTGGACAGAGCATAGCATGGCTAATTAGCACAGCTGTTAGCGACATGAGGCTAACAGATTCGCCCATCTCTGTCCTTTTCCGTTGCTGAAACCCTAACACATGCCTTCATCACGTCAAGACTCGACTACTGCAATAGCCTCCTCTATGGTACCCCTTCCAAAACTCTCCAAAAACTCCAATACATTCAAAATTCTGCTGCCCGCCTTCTCACCCGCACCCGCTCCCGTGACCACATCACCCTCGTCCTCCACAATCTCCACTGGCTCCCTATCCCTCAACCAATTCAAAATCCTCCTCATCACATTCAAAGCCCTCCATAACCTGGCCCCCTCCTACCTCCCTGACCTGCTCCACCGCCACGCCCCGTCCCGCTCCCTCCTTCCCTCCCCTGCAGGACCAAGCTCTGAACCTGGGGTGACAGAGCCTTCTCCGTCGCTGCCCCCACCCTCTGGAATTCACTCCCACAACCCATCTGTGACTGCACCGACCTCCCCACCTTCAAAAACCATCTCAAGACCCACCTTTTCAGAACTGCTTTTAAAGTTTAATATTTGTTTGCTTGTTGTGTTGTTTGTTTCTCTTGTTTTACCCTTTGAGTGTCATGAAAAGCGCTTTTATAAATAAAGTGTATTATTATTATTATTACTATTATTCAATTACTCAACCTATCTCACCCACTCTCGTCTGGATGAATCCTTACAGAGCTGATCTATGATCCTATAGATCAGTGGTTCTCAACTGGTCTTGCTTCAGGACCCACGATCGTCCTAAAATGGCTAGCTGTGACCCAAATAAAAGAGATATTTCAAGTGATCAAATGTGTTAAACCTGAGACAGAATAAAGTCAGAATATCACAGTACGCCAACACAAAAAGAACAAATTTAACAAGCAAGAGGCAATGCTAGAGACTAAACATTCCCTTTTACATTTTTTTAGATGCAGTTTATTTTAAAACCAAAATACATGAAATAAAAAAGTGCAATTCAAAAGGATTCAAGTAAACAAAATGTACTTTTCTTCTGATGAACTTTTCAGAGGTAAATACTGAAAGACATTGTGCTTTGAGGAGAAATAAACAGCACTCACTTCAACCTTAGGTGTAACAGTAATGTACCTTTTTTTTTTTTCTTTTTGGCGACCCACTGAAAATGGTTCCGCGACCCACCTTTGGGTCCCGACCCACCAGTTGAGAATCACTGCTATAGATGAGCTAAGGGACTAGCTCCTAGATGCATCGCCTGTCCGTCCTGGGAGAGGATCTCTCCTTTAATATGGGCTCCATAAGGTTTCTTCTTTTTTCCCGTAGCTGGGTTTTTTTTAGGAGTTTTTCCTTACCGAGAAGGAGGGTCTAAGGACAGGAGTGTCCTGGGTCTGTTTAGTTTAGTGTAGTTATTGTTTGTGCTGATTGTGTGTTAAGTCTGATTGTGTGTTTATGTTTGATCAGCTGTTTGTGAAGCCCTTTGAGGCGACTTTTGTTGTGATACTGGGACATACAAATAAATCTGAATTGAATTGAATTGAATATTAGATTCGTAGTGATGGAGGTTTAAACCTGAAATGATCAGAACGAGTCCGGTGATGGTGTATGAGCTTTAGAAACGCGCAGGAGCACTTCCTGGTTTCACATGTCTACGTAGAGCTGTGAGACCGAGCGTTTTCAGCTCTGGAGAAGGGCAGTGCCTCAGCATACAGGATTACTCAAATAGAATACTACTGCAGGAAACATTATAACATAGTTAAAAGCTTGAAAAAGTCAATTTAGCAGAATATGGGACCTTAAAGCTCAGCTCTAAACATTGATAGGATATATTTGTATTTAGTGTTGAACTGGTCCAGATTAACATTACTTTTCTGTAATGTAATGTTGCTTTAGGGCCTCATTAAATGTGGAAATGTGGCCACATAAAATACATTCATAATAATAGTTTAGCTATAGTTTAGTTTATGTAAGCAGTAGTTAATTGGTCAAAAGTCCAGTGGAGAAAACAACATCCAACACTAACATCTTCTCCTGCTCTTGTCTCCAGATACAAAGGTGAAAAGCGGTGTCTCGTAATTAGCACAATCTGATTAAAATAAGGAAACAGCAGATTGTTTATGACCCACGCCACGCATCGAACATCAATCCCCGCCGCACACCTGCGTTCGCGACCCCGGGGTCACGCGGTGGTCGTCCAACACGGAGTGGGCGTCTTCCACAGGAGGAGGAGGACGGAAGGAGAAGAAGACGCCTGTGGCAACATGGCCGCCTTAACATGCGAGGGCACGGCACGTATCAATTAGAAATGTACGCCCCGGTCTTAGTTAATGACGTCCCGCTGTTTGGATTCCTCTTCAGAGCAATTAACGCGTACGGTTGGAGCTTCAGCGTGGCCCTCTATACGCTCGGTGTCACGGCCTCTCCTCCCACGCAGACGAGCGCCAGGTCCAAACGCACGGGGAAAAAAACAAACAAAAAAAACGCATAGCCTACACTTTGTCTTGTCTTTGAGCAACTTTTTCTCTTCTGGTAAAGCTTGACCTGACACGGTGAAGAGGAGCTTGTTTCCGAGTGCGCCCCTTCCTCCTGCACGCAAGAGGAAGAGTTTGTAAAGTACGTAGTTTAGCGCTATAGTCATTAGCCCAGGTCTTTTTTGCACAAACTAGATTCTTCTTCTTTTTTTTTTCTTCTAAATTTGGCTTTTTCCAGTGCTAGTTTAACAACCCTTGCACTATTACGCTGGAGGAGAATGGATAATGAGGCGCAGGCTTGAGAGATAGAGGGAGAGAAGGAACCGAAAAAGGAAAAAAAAAATTCTCAAAAGACTCGGGATACACTCGAGGAACAGCATGGTGAAGTGCATCCCCTTGTATTATCCAACCCAACCACCCACAGGACAACAAACACACACAAAGCTAGCTCTCCTTCTCTCCACAGAGGGGAATATTGAATCAAACAAGACAAGTTTTTTTTTTTTTGTTTTTTTACATTTCCACCAAATGCAGGGTGGTGGAGGAGCTGGTCGTCTAAGGGTCAAGGTAAAGAGAGAAATGGCTGGAAAATAAGAAAAAAAAAAGAAGTAGTGGCCTGGCTGGTGGGGGTGCGTTATGCTAACAAGCTCCCACCTTCACCTGAGAGCGGAGTTTTGCGATGCTAAAATATGCAGCGGGAACAGCAGGGCAGTAAATGTGTGATAATAAGCTGCGTATAGGAAGAGTACATTTTCTCAGCAGGAAAAAGAGACGGAGCTGTGGAGCTATTTTAGTCCAAACTGCCTGGCATTTCACATAAACTGTTTTATTTCTTTTACAGAACTAATCCAGCTACAAGGGATTATAAGCCGCTGTGCTCTTTGTGCCTGTCCCGAGCCTGGATAAATGGAGAGAGCTGCATCAAAGGAGGGCATCCAATGTAAAACTTAGGCCTAAGCAATATGCAAACCCCTGATAAATGATAAACAGAAGTAAAAGCACTCGCCCAGACCTCCGCCAAGGCAGCGGCCCAGTCTCGCAATGGTAAATACATAGTGCCCAGACCTGGACTCAAACAAGGAATCTTCTAGCACAGCGGTAAATGCTCTATCCATAAATCCACAAAGCTTTTCATGTCACAGTGATAATGAATACTTTATTAGAAAAAAAACCCACATAAAAAAAGATTTCTGTCCTTTACTGACCCCTTGTGGCTGGAGTTAGTATCTTTGGACCTATATAGTATTAGTACAGTATCATAAAAAATTAATTTATGTGTCTTATGAGCTGTGTGACCGAAAAGTTTGTTGGGACACTGTTGCAACCTGTCAGACTTTTTCCATTTTCATGCTGGTGCTGAGAATTTGGAAAACCTTTTGATCCCTCATTTCTCTTAATCACTGGTTCCCAACTGGCGGGTGGCTACCTCAAGGTGGGTCATAGTTTCAATGTACAGCTTATTAAAAGGTGCCCTATTCTGCTAAATTTACTTTTTTGAGCTTTAACCACGTTATAATGTTGTCTTCTCCTCAAAAACAGAGCTGCAGTAGTATTCTATTTGAGTAATCCTGTATGCTGAGGCGCTGCCCTTCTCCAGAGCTGAAAACGCTCGGTCTCACAGCTCTACGTAGACAACATGAAACCAGGAAGTGCTCCTGCGCGTTTCTAAAGCCCAGACACCGTCACCAGACTTTTTCTGATCATTTCAGGTTTAAACCTCCATCACTACAAATCTGTTAGCTTCATGTCGCTAACAGTTGTGCTAATTAGCCATGTTATACTCTGTCCAGTCCCCACCCTTGCCAGCAGGGGGCGACAGACTCCTAATCCAAGCGTTGTCTGCAGAGTCACAGTAACAGCTCCCAGCAGAAAAGGTTTTCCACAGATAGAATATTTTAAGTTAGAAAACCTGAAAAACTAATGCAAAGGAATCCAACACTGTTTCAAAAAATCTGAAAAAAGCAGAATATCAGACCTTTAAAATCTCAAACTGGGGTTCCTGCACCAAAGGTTGGGGGTCTACAAAAGCAAATAAAAAACAACAAATAAAACAAATAATTTTAAACATTAACAAATATTAATAAAAAACACTACACAAAGAACATTTTGAGCCTTAATCCTCTTCATCTGTTAGCCTCATGTCGCTAACAGCTGTGCTAATTAGCTATGTTATGCTCTGTCCAGTCCCCAGCGTAGAGGTTTTCCACAGATACATTATTTTAATATAAAACCTGAAATACTAATGCAGAGGAGTCCAACACTGTTTAAGAAAGACTGAAAAAAGAATAATATAGGGCCTTTAAGAGCTATACATTGTTTTAATTATAGGAAATTATGAAAAAAAAAAAAAAAAAAAAACATGTCCCAGATGGTAGTAAAATAATTTAGGTAAATAACTTGGGGTCACTATAAAAAATAAAAATAATCAGGCATAAAACCAGACCAGTTCATATTCACTGAGCTTTTTTGGTTAATTGGACTCAGACAGACTGAGAAAGTGCTCAATCAGCATTTTTTTACATTTTCATTTTAAGATGGCCACATTATATATTTTTGTCTTGAAATATTGTGTGTATCAGATTTAGAGGATCAATCCGCACAACCCTTCCACTGCATCAAAATCACTATACATGACTTTAATTTAGTTAGATTTGTTTAACATCGATTTTCACAGCCTTTCCCAAAGTCAGGAGCGTCACGGCCCTCCTTAAATTTACCAAAATCTCACACGGACCCCCAACAATACAACTTCCCTCCATTACAAATTTTATTTTCATGTTTTTCTCCATATATTTCTATAAAAACATTACAAAAGACACTGACTATTGGCTAAAAAGTTATATTTTTAAACAAAATGGTGCAAAAACTCAATAACTCAAGGCAAAGGATCCCTCAAGAAGAAGGTTTTCCACACTTTCACTTAATTTGATGTTCATACGTCTAAAAACTTTTCTAATTTTTAAGTTTTTCTCTCTAGCATTATTTTTTTACTCAATTCAGTTTTCAGAAAAAGTTATTTTTTTGTTAAATGTTGTATACTTTTTTCTGCACAGTGGAGTCAGTGGCTGTTGGAAAAAATAAAGATAGTGAGTAAAACTTAAAATTTCAAGTTTTTAGATGTATGAACGTGAAATTTGGCGAGTAAAAAAAGTTTAAGTCTCTGCAGCCCGATACCAAACCACATCAGACAAATCCCTCTCACAGTTGAAAAGTTCTGCTTCCTGCTGCGTCTCCTGAGAGCTCGTGTCGTGATGTTGTGAGCATCAGAAAACCTGGCATGGCTTTTTAATTCTCCTCAGTAAATAATGCATCCGGCCCGGTCCATAATTTATGTAAGTGGACATGCAATCAGTTCAGATTAACGTGCACGTCGTACGCGCGAGTGTTTGTGAGAGGCCAAAGGGAGAGTGCGAACATGACAGGGCACTGCGTAACCCACTGGGGATCTTTACTCCCAGAGACTTTTTATGGTGAAGTTAAAGAAGCAATTTGTGTTCACACCGACACAAAAAGGCCACTAACCACAAGTTCTTAGTTTTAGGTCAGGTTTCTCTTTCTCTGTTCCTCTTTTTTTCTGCTGTTTTGTGGCGTGAGCCAGGACTGGTTTAGACCTGGTTTAGCCCTGGTTTAGACCTGGTTTAGGCCAGATTTAGACTTGGTTTTGTCCTGGTTTAGTCCAGATTTAGCCTTGGTTTAGACCTGGTTTAGGCCAGATTTAGACTTGGTTTAGTCCTGGTTTAGACATGGCTTAGTCCAGGTTTAGGCCTGTTTTAGACCTGGTTTAGTCCAGGTTTAGTCCTGGTTTAGACCTGGTTTAGGCCTGGTTTAGACCTGGTTTAGTCCAGGTTTAGTCCAGGTTTAGACCTAGTTTAGACATGGCTTAGTCCAGGTTTAGGCCTGTTTTAGACCTGGTTTAGTCCAGGTTTAGTCCAGGTTTAGACCTAGTTTAGACCTGGTTTAGTCCAGGTTTAGTCCTGGTTTAGACCTGGTTTAGGCCTGGTTTAGACATGGCTTAGTCCAGGTTTAGGCCTGTTTTAGACCTGGTTTAGTCCAGGTTTAGTCCTGGTTTAGACCTGGTTTAGGCCTGGTTTAGACCTGGTTTAGTCCAGGTTTAGACCTAGTTTAGACCTGGTTTAGTCCAGGTTTAGTCCTGGTTTAGACCTGGTTTAGGCCTGGTTTAGACCTGGTTTAGTCCAGGTTTAGCCCTGGTTTAGACCTGGTTTAGACCTGGTTTAGACCTGGTTTAGCCCTGGTTTAGTCCTGGTTTAGTCCTGGTTTAGTCCAGGTTTAGACCTGGTTTAGTCCAGGTTTAGACCTGGTTTAGTCCTGGTTTAGACCTGGTTTAGTCCAGGTTTAGACCTGGTTTAGCCCTGGTTTAGTCCTGGTTTAGTCCTTGTTTAGTCCTGGTTTAGACCTGGTTTAGTCCAGGTTTAGACCTGGTTTAGTCCTAGTTTAGACCTAGTTTAGACCTGGTTTAGTCCAGGTTTAGACCTGGTTTAGACCTAGTTTAGACCTGGTTTAGTCCTAGTTTAGACCTAGTTTAGACCTGGTTTAGTCCAGGTTTAGACCTGGTTTAGACCTAGTTTAGACCTGGTTTAGCCCTGGTTTAGTCCTGGTTTAGACCTGGTTTTGTGGTATGAGCAGTTAGAGTCAGTCGGACTTGCTACAATTTCATTTAGTTTTATTTACTTTTTACATAGTACCTCAAAAATAAATGTTATCTAGTGATGGCACGACTCCCAAACTTAATTTAGTATCACTAAGCTTTTATTTAGCCTTAATTTAGCCATGATGAATGTTTTGTGTGTTTTTTTTTAATCAATATCTCCTAAAAGCCTTATTTTAATGCAGTTTAGAACAAAAACTACAGTTAGAAAACTCTGTGTTCAGTTTCATCAGAATGCAGTCAGATGCTACGGCTTTTTTGCTAATTTCTTAACTTTTTTCTATTGAACTTGCATTTAAATCCCGTTAACCTGTTACCCGCCTCTGTTGCTGTCTATAATCCCAGTCTGTGCTCATGTGTGATTGGCTGCACAGTCTGCCCTTCAAAATAAAATTCTTCTCTGCTTGTGTGGATTTTTGCCAGAGCTGAGCAGGAGCAGTGGGTTTTTCTGATGGCTCCAAAGAATCGCCTTGTTTTTAGCCCCAGTTGTGACACTGTTTCTTTAACTCTGAAAGCAAGTTGTGGTTTCATCTCTTGCTCAAAGTCACTAAACACCAGTAATGGACAGTAACTGGATACTTTTACTATTACTTCAGTAAATTTTTTTTGAAGAAAAAGTACTTTCTGAGGAACCTGGTAAAAGCCAGATTGATATAACGTTGGCAAAGAGACGCTAACATTGTATCAATCTGGAATGGCTCCTGTTGAAAACGTTTGTGAAGGGGCGGGACTTTCAGTAGAATACTGAGAGGTGATTGGATAAAGCGTTGCAAACCGCTACAACAGTGAAAGATGTTGTTAACAAGTAAAAAGTGCTTGTTGTTGTCAGCAAACCTAAACCCCGCCTACTCACAGCAGCACTGCCACGCCATTGGCTGCCACCGGCTCGGACCCAAACGGATCAGCGGGAGCCTGACGAGATGGATACTGCGAATTTGTGAACTCACAGATTTCACGACGTCCAGTTTGCTGTGCAAGATAACTTTCTGAGGACATTTTGTAGAACTTACTTTTACTTTTACTCAAGTAAATTTTGGATCACTTTATTTTTACTTGAGTAAAACTTGAAGAAAAAGCAGATTTTGCAACATTCAAATGTACTTTCTACTTAAGTAAACTTTATACACAATACTTTTTTACTTTACTGAAGTAAAATTTTTGTTGTGTACTTTTACTTCTACTTGAATACATTTGAAGTAACAGTACTTTTACTTGAGTACAGCTTTTGAGTCCACTGCTACACACTGTATGTCTAAACACTGGGAAGTGGAGGAATCAAACCTCAGAAAAGTGCTTATGATAATGTAAGGTTACTTATATTTTATCTTTTCCAAATTTTTGTGCAACTCTTCTTAAAATAAAATCACAGCACCTCATTGCTAAAGTGCCTGTCCCTTTTTTGCCTTTGATGAAAGAGGTCGCAGGTTTGATTCTCTGCTATAGCGCCAACAACTCCAACCACAATATTTGGCAGCCCCAAGCCTGATAAATGACAAGAAATGCATCAAGAAGGGGAGCCAGTGTTAATAGAACTTTTTGCTTTTGTGGCCCCTGAAAGAAAACGAAAATCAACCAAAATGGACTTTAACATAAATTATGTCAGAATTTACTTAAAACTTAATCTACACAAGTTTCTCTCCTGAAACAGACTTGTGCATTTGACCAACTGCAGTCTTCGTAACGGGAACTCAGTCAGTGGCTTCAGGCTAATTCCTATAGCGCTGCACAGTTCAGAAAGCCACAGGAGAGAGTTATTATACAGAACTATACTTACAGCGGCGTCTGAGGTCAGTGTGGGAACGCTCCAGTGGACGCTTTGCAGGAGTAGACTCGGGAAATTATTTAAAATGGTTCTTATCAATTACCATAAGCTGCTATTCACTCAGATTGCACCGCAGTGATCAGATGTACAGCTGTTCCTCTTGTAGTTGCATGTGGCACATTTCTTTTTGACCTAATGGACAGATGGATGGATGTAAAAAGATAGCACTTCAGGAGAGTGGGCGTTTGTATTGGGTTTCTTTCATTTAAATAAAACACTGTGGACATAAAGTAATTTCTACTACTACTGCATTATTTACATTACGCGTCAGTCTCTGTAATGGTGTAGCACAGTGATACTCGCACTTTTTACACCGAGTACCACCTCAGAATATATTTGGGTTTTCAAGAACCATCTTTATAGGACTAAACCAGGTCTACATCAGGACTAAACCAGGTCTACATCAGGACTAAACCAGGTCTAAGTCAGGACTAAACCAGGTCTACATCAGGACTAAACCAGGTCTACATCAGGGCTAAACCAGGTCTACATCAGGACTAAACCAGGTCTACGTCAGGACTAAACCAGGTCTACATCAGGACTAAACCAGGTCTACATCAGGACTAAACCAGGTCTACGTCAGGACTAAACCAGGTCTACATCAGGGCTAAACCAGGTCTACATCAGGACTAAACCAGGTCTACATCAGGGCTAAACCAGGTCTACATCAGGACTAAACCAGGTCTACGTCAGGACTAAACCAGGTCTACATCAGGACTAAACCAGGTCTACATCAGGACTAAACCAGGTCTACATCAGGACTAAACCAGGTCTACATCAGGACTAAACCAGGTCTACGTCAGGACTAAACCAGGTCTACATCAGGACTAAACCAGGTCTACATCAGGACTAAACCAGGTCTACATCAGGGCTAAACCAGGTCTACATCAGGACTAAACCAGGTCTACGTCAGGACTAAACCAGGTCTACATCAGGACTAAACCAGGTCTACGTCAGGGCTAAACCGGGTCTACGTCAGGACTAAACCAGGTCTACATCAGGACTAAACCAGGTCTACATCAGGACTAAACCGGGTCTACATCAGGACTAAACCAGGTCTACATCAGGACTAAACCAGGTCTACGTCAGGGCTAAACCGGGTCTACGTCAGGACTAAACCAGGTCTACATCAGGACTAAACCAGGTCTACATCAGGACTAAACCAGGTCTACATCAGGACTAAACCGGGTCTACATCAGGACTAAACCAGGTCTACATCAGGACTAAACCAGGTCTACGTCAGGGCTAAACCGGGTCTACATCAGGACTAAACCAGGTCTAAATTAGGACTAAACCAGGTCTAAATCAAGGGAAAAATAGGAATTAACACGAAATATGGACATCTGTCTGAAGGAGGACTAAACCAGGACTAAACCTGGGCTGAAGCAGAACTAAACCAGGACTAAACCATGACTACACCTGGGCTGAAGCAGAACTAAACCAGGACTAAACCATGGCTAAACCTGGGCTGAAGCAGAACTAAACCAGGACTAAACCTGGGCTAAAGCAGAACTAAACCAGGACTAAACCATGACTAAACCTGGGCTGAAGCAGAACTAAACCAGGACTAAACCACGACTAAACCTGGGCTAAACCAGTATTAAACCAAGTCTAAAGCAGGACTAAACCAGGAATAAAACTAGCTCTTAATTAAACTAAATCAGGACTTGCACTTTAAAAGACAAAAACAAAACCCCATAAAATCAGGATTATTCAGTGACCAAATAAACCCAATAAATAATAATTAAGTAAAGTTAAGTAATGTTTTAGCCATAGCCCTGTTTTTTTTTATTTTGAGGAAAAGTGTTTAATCTTAGACAAAGAAAAGTTTTTGTCTCTGCGGACTTTTTTCTGACTCAAAACAAGTGCCCCATTTATGTAAAGAAAATTGAGTCCGATTGTCACTGTGTAAAGTACAACACAATTCATCTAAAACGTCAACATGGGGAAACTGGTAAATCTCTAGTACGATCAAGACAGGATTACTATTGCAGTGGGACCAGGGATTCTTCAATACCTCACACCAAGGACAACCTCAGAACATTTTTGCCTTTCAAAGTACTGTCTTAATAGTCTAAAATGACGAAAAGTGGACTAAACCAGGTCTAAAATGGGACTAAACAAGGACTAAGAAGTGGTCTACACTTCAAAAATAGTATTGCAAAGACCCCTGAGAAGCTTGTGTACCACTAGCGCTAGCCATCCCACCGTTTGAGAATCGCTGGTGTAAACCTTTCATGTCATTTTTAATTAAATCTAACATTGCCATTAGCTGATTTTGCTCATTACACTCCAGAATCCCCCGTCACTGGCTCGTTTGTCAGTCCAGTTGTCCGTGCTCCGGCCTCCAGCCAACTGCTCCGCCGATCACACATTTAGATCCGGATCTGGGCCAAGTCCGTCCACATTCCCCGCTCGTTCCCCGTCCCTCGGTGGGCTGCACTTCCAGGGCTTTCCCAGCCACTTCTCTCCACCAAGCGCTCGCTTTTTGATCCACACCAAATGCTAATGGGGCTGTTTGGCAGCTGGCCGCATGCCTGGGCTCGCGGTCAACTGTGCCCAAGCTGTGCCCAGTTTTCGCCGCTCCGTGCCAAAAAACCAGAGCTGCCCAGAGACCACTTCATAAACAGAGGACACTCCACGGCAGCCGGCCACACTCACCGCGAACCCACGCCGCCGAAATGATCAAATCGGATGATCTTTTTATGATTTTAGGGGCAGCTTGTCCAAGTCTCACTCCCACATGGTGCAGATCACAGAAGCACTTGGCTGGAGCAGAGGCTGTTAGCACCGAGCATGTAGTTAACCAATGGACATCCAGAGAGCGGAGATGCTCATATAGTTGTCTGGGCAAAGGAAAATTACGGGAAATTACATTGGAATAAAAGGACAAAATGCCATTTTAGTGTTGTTTTGGGTTTTTTAAAAAGCAAGAATGGCAATACGTCCCATCACTCGATTTAAGCAACTAAATAGCCAATAAAATCTTTACTATTCATCCATTTTCTACCGCTTATTCTCGTTAGGGGTCGCAGGTGACTGGAGCCTATCCCAGTAACTTTGGGCCGTAGGTGGGGTACAGCCTGGACAGGGGCCAGCTTGTCGCAGGGCTGACACAGAGACGAACACAGACAGACATTCACTCTCACATTCATTCACTAGGGGCAATTTAGAGTCACCAATTCACCAACACATGCATGTCTTTGGATAGTGGGAGGAAGCCGGAGAACCCGGAGAAAACCCACGGTAACACGGGGAGGACATGCAGACTCCACCCAGAGAGGTCATGTGATGGTGTGTTGGTCGGCCCGGGGCTCGAACCCACGACCTCCTTGCTGGGAGGCGAGAACGCTAACTGCTCTGCGTGCACGGTGGCACGGTTTACTAATGTTTCCAAAAACTGTTAAGGGTTAAGGATGCCAAAAGCTTCCTAGAACAGCAGCACATTTTACAATCTTTAAATACATTATGTGACTAAAAGAGAACAGTTCCGATAAATGCTTTATGTGCTGGTGTCCCACAGAAACAGGTGACCAGCAGGGGGCAGCAGAGAGCAGATCTCTTATGCTCTTTTGAATAGAAACAGAGAAAAAGAGCTGGTTACTTCCTTGAATTTTTTGTATGATGCCATTTTACTCCAAAATGAAAAATGTCTTGGATAAATGAATGAGAGCAGACTGGATGTAGAGGGCGGGCAGTGCTTCCTGGAGTGGGCGGAGTTTCATGAGTCAGTATAGACCTGTGAAGCCATGAGACTAAATACTCCAGGTCTGTTTCTGAGGTAAAAACAGCATTAAAACATGATAGAAACCCCAGAAAAGTCGATTTTGCATAACAGGGCACCTTAAACAAATCCACTTTTGACTCATTGATTAGGTCTCCAAAGAATAAACGTCTTTCTTTCAAGTGAGTCCGAGTGATAATGACACACAGAAAATGCTCTCTGGCTACCTCTCACTATTCAATATTAGTTTTTGATATGGAAGGTCTTGGGAATGTGGGACTGGTGCTGCCAAACCAACCTGAATCAAAAAAATTGATGGCAGCACAAGGAAACCTACTATAAAAGGCCTTTATTTTATTGGCCAAATCATAAAAAAAACAAAGTGTTCTGACCAACTAAAGGTCACAGAAGTGTTGTGATGTGGGTGTGGCCCCGTGCTTCAACACTGGTCAAACAAAGCCAATGAGAGACACTTTTTATGTGCTGTGTAGGCTCCAGACATCACCTCCTGCCCATTCATCCATCCATCTTCTCCCCCCTCATCTAAGCAAGGGCGCCCAGACTTCCCTCTCTCGGGACACTTCCTCCAGCTCTGCCCGGGGGAATCCCACGGCGCTCCCTGGCCAGTGGAGAGACATAGCCCCACCGGCGTGTCCTAGGTCCTCCCGGGCCTCCTCCTGGTGGGACATGCCCCAGAACCTCTCCCCAGGTTATGTTCCTTGTCCATGTCTTGTTTTTTGTGTTTGTTTCCCTTGTGTTTTATTTTGTAGTCTTGGTTTGTCTTCGTGTTTCTCTGATTTCCTGCTTTTTGTGTTTCCCGCCCTTGTGATTACCTGCCCCGCCTTAATGTGTTTCACCTGTGCCTCATCCTAGTGTGTATTTAAGCCCTGTGTTTTCCCCTGCTTTTTGTCGGTTTTTGGTCGTTTCTTTGGTCGAGTATGGTCGTGTCTCTGGTGAGCTCCTGTGTTTTGTCTCCTCGTGTTTTTTGTGAGCGCAATTCAAGTTTATTTTGGGTCTGCATTTCTGGGTCCGTTTCCCTCCTGTGTTCCTCGAAACCACAACAGTATGAACCGACCAATAGTGATGGGCAGATGAAGCTTCATGAAGCACTGAAGCCTTTCATCCAATTGGTTCACTCCAGCGCAGAGCTTCTTGAAGCTTCATTTGCTCTGGTAGGACATCTACTGGACGCAAAAATATTAGTTGGCATGAATTCGAAGTGTGTGGCATTTTGCAGAAAGCCTGTGAATAAAACTGTCTGCAAAATGAAGAAGTATACAAAACGTGTGTGTGTGTGTATATATATATATATATATGTATATATATGTACCGTATTTTTCGGACTATAAGTCGCTGTTTTTTTTCATAGTTTGGCCATGGGTGCGACTTATAATCCGGAGCGACTTATGTGTGAAAAATTACATGTGAAATGATATATCATTTGAAATTATATTATTATATCATTTCACATGTAATTTTCACACTAAACCGCAAGATGGCGCCATAGGCCTGTGTTGATAATTATATCATTTGACGATGAGTCTGACGTAAGCGACGTAAAAGAGGAAGTGGCGCATCGTCTACCTCCCGAGTTAAGGGAGTTGTTTAAAAGTGACACCGAGGATGAAGATTTCATTGGATTTAGTGATTTGGAGTGAAACTGATAGTTTGGTAAACTTGTTAGCATGTTCTTTATGCTAGAGTTATCTGAATAACTCTTAATATGTTACGTCGTTACTGACATTACCAGGCATGTCTGTCATGTAACGTTAGTATTCCATACACTTATTCAGCCTGTTGTTCTCTATTTTATTTTTATTTTAAAATAAATAAAGATGACATGTATGTTTTTGGTGTTGGATTTTATCAAATAAATTTCCCCCAAAATGTGACTTATACTCCAGTGCGACTTATATATGTTTTTTTCTTCTTAATTATGCATTTTTTGGCTGGTGCGACTTATACTCCGGAGCGACTTATAGTCCGAAAAATACGGTATATATACACATACACATATACTGGCAGTATGGAAAATTATTATTTGGAAATGATGAAAATGGAAATGATCATTTACAGTGAGGTGAGGGTGGTTGGGGTTGGGGTAATGTTGAGGTATGGCCAGTGATTATGGTTCAGGGAACTCTCCTAAATCTCCAAACTAACTCTACCCAAACTGTCAACAACCTCTCACTGACCGCAACTCTCCATCAAACACCCACATTTGGAATGGAGCCTAAGGGGTTTATATCACTGTCAAAACTTGCGACAAAATCCGAACCACTTTCTGAATCAGTCACGTGGTACAGCCGGGCAGCGAGGCTTCAGACGTCATCATTTTCAGCTCCTCCCCTAAATGAAGCAAGCCTCGATACGCGCATCGCGGAAACGCCCCCTCCCCTACTCGGCACATGCTTCGAAGCCTTGATACAGAGCGTCACATCACTACCGACCAACAGCAGGGGAAAACACAGGGCTTAAATACACACACTAGGATGAGGCACAGGTGAAACACATTAAGGTGGGGCAGGTAATCGCAAGGGTGGGAAACACAAAAAGCAGGAAATCAGAAAAACACGAAGACAAACCAAGACTACAAAATAAAACACAAGGAAACAAACAGAAAACAAGACATGGACAAGGAACATAACACAGGTGGCATTAGACACAGACGCTTCCTCAGCAGGCTCCTGTTGATGTATGTTTTATGTAAGCTTTAATCCTTTTTTGAACAGACAAGTGGTTTGTTTGGACATAAAACCCTGGATGTCTCAATTGTATGCATTGTATTTCCTTTTAAAAAGAAAAAAAATGTAAATGTACCTGGGCCAAGCACTCGACCGTTTAATGTCCTCACTAAAACCTGTCACAACATCGCAGTATCTCCTGTGTTTCTAGTCCACTCCTGTGTCATGTTAAATATTTGATCAGATAAAATGGAACCTGAGTGAAACCAGGAGAAAGTGGCAATGCTCTGCACCAATATTTTGACAGGACACTCTGAGTAAGCGGATAAGAGGAGCAGGAGCAGGTAATGGCTGGATATACAGTCGTCTGGAGAGTGTAATGTACAGTTTGATTAATATCAGTTTTAATTTTGTATTTTACCTTTTCCATCTTTTCCGTATGAGGCATTGACAAAAGTAGGCAGCAGTAGTTCAGAAAGTAGACCAGGTCCTTGGTAAATGCCTCCTAACCTCACTTCACTTCAGATTATTTTCCATGGCCGCGCTGCCCTCTCTTTAAGTCAGCAGTAAAGAAAAAATGAGTACAGAGAGAGTCACAGTGGGGAGTCTCCTAAAGGCAAAACATCCCAGGACACGGAGCAGCTTCAAGAAATAAAAACAGAAAAGCAAATGTCCTCACATACACGCACACAACCCTCAGTGTATAATTATATAATATTCAACCTCTGTTCCTTCCTTCAACCACTTTTGATAGATCGTGGTTGAATAAAAAGGCAGAGTAAATCCTGGTGTGTATCGTGTGAGGCTGGAGGTAAAGCCAGGGGCGTAGCTAGGCCAATTTTAAGGGGGCTATAGCAAACCCAAGTTAGGTTTTAGCCCCAAGATGTAGCCCAGTGACAAAGTAGTTTAGTACACAGTATAAAAATATACTGTACCAATCATAGAGATAAAATAAAACACTAGCAATGTGACTGTATGTCCTGCCCGAGCACAATGTAAACAAATAGGGAGATGCACTTATTTTCGTGACACTTTTTAATATAATTTTGTTTATTTGGTGACTTTTTTCTTATTTGTGCTTATTTTGATCTCATGCCTGGTCTTGCAAAAAATGATTTTGAGCTTGCCATTTTTTTTTTACAATTAAAGCTAATACATTAAAAAGCTAAGCTAATTGATAATACTCTGTGAAAAGAGATCACTTGATTTATAACTTTAACATTTGTACCTCAGTTTTTAAATGATTACACATTATTCACATAGCCTATTTACAAATATGCATTTTATTAACATAACACATTTACTTACATTTAGCCTATATTTACAGTAAACTTGGATTTTTGTCCATACAGTGTTGCTAAAAATCATTTAAAAAGAAAATATGAACAGTTGGGCGAGTAGCTATTAGTAGTTTAGCTATTTTTTTTTCCAGGTGACAGCAAACACATTACATAGTGTTGTTATGTTTATCAGCTACACAACCTATTGATTAAATTTCTTAATAAAATGATTATTACGAGTTGAAAACTATCACTTTATTTAAATTTCTGACTTTTATTCTTATAAAAGTCACTGTTTATAGGTTATTTACCATTAGCATTAGCTTATTGTACAGTCACAAGATGGCCGCCGGAATTGCCACCGAAGCAGTTGCCATGACCACTCTAGTGTTTTATTATATCTCTATACTGTCAACACACATAAATCACAAAGATACATTATTTTTTAATAAACTTTGCCATAACATTTCCAAAGTTTCTACTACAGGCTACACTACAGACAGCTACAACTCTATAAAAGAATATAGGAAATCACATCTTTCCTATGTTGTATTCTAGGGTTAAATGCTTTTTTGGTGACTTTTCTTGGCTGTCAAGGACCTCAGCACCCCTACAGGATTAATCCTAAAATCACCCTTGCTATTAGCTTCAGTAAACAAGAGGCTACTTTAAGTTTACCTTCAGCTTTATGTGCATTAAATTCACTGAACACATTTTAACACCTGACCATACTAACCACGAGTTTAACCAGAGTTTATATTAATCTAAACTATACATGAATTGTTCTGACTCTCAGACCACTGTACTGGAAACAGCTGTTGCTAACATGCGTCGACACACCATTGAGCTCGTCCTTTCTCTGAATACGGCTGTTTATCACAAGGACAAGTACGCGTTTTATCAAAAATGCTTTGGCTTGTTTTTTACGCGAGTGTGGCCTCTCTCTTGTCCAATCAACTTCCTAGGGTTCCTGAAAGTTGAACAGCTTGGAACGCTTTGGAAAGTGGAAACACTCCTAAACCGCACTGTTCTGTCCTAGTGGATAAACGCCTATGTTATGCCTAAATGGTGTAGAATAGGTATAAAGCATGTCAGTCCTTCAAAAGAGGAAGTGCTTGGAAAAATCTGAAATCTGATCATGAAAATCCATCTGTATGTGGCACCTGAGTACAAGTGTTTTACGTCTCTGAAAAATATTTTAAGTGTGTACTTACAACTTTTATTTGCCATTGAGCTCAGTCTATTATTGTGTTCTGCACAGGGGCGTAACATCAGGCAGTGCAGCCAATGCAACTGCACTGGGGCCCAGTAGGTTTAGGGGCCCATAAGAGTTCTTGTAGGCTACATCTGTGTCATGACTGGGTTTAAAATATTTGTAATAAACAAGAGCAACTTAATTCAAAATGTAAGACCAGAATCTTTACCTTATGTTTAGATGTGTCTTTAAAAAAATCAAGAAAATTAATTAAAATCAAACAAAAAATGTAAAAAAAAAAGTAGTAAAATTTTATAAATATGAATTTTATCTGAATAAAACACCTGTTTTTGCAATAAACTGCAATAAAAACAGCTGATAGCCATGATATTATAGATTAGACATCTAATGCATTAGCTTAGTGTACTTTAAATCTTTAGGGCCCATTCTTAAAGCATGCAGTGGGGCCCCTGATTACCAAGTTACGCCATTGGTTCTGCATAATAACATTTGTCCATCTCGGTCCTCACTGTTCACTACCACACCCACCCACCCACCCACCCACCCACCCACCCACACCCACCCACACACACCCACACACACACACACACACACACACACACACACACACACACACACACACACACACACACACACACACACACACACACACACACTAAATCTAACATGAGCGGTCTCTTCGTGTTGTTATTGCCTCTTTAATGCCCAGAACGGTGGATTTGGGCTGCAGCCGTTCATGTAGAGCCCTCTGAATATGCATGTGGTCAGGAGACTGCGGCGGTGGAGACTCTGAGGATTTAATGTTCAATAAAAGAAAGAGAGCTTTTGACACAAAACCCCAGCCTCAATATAAAAAAAACAGAGGGGAATTAGACCGGGATTCCTACAGACCAGAGACGGACAGACACGACGGAGGAGAACGTATAGGACATTTCAGGTGTGACAAGGAAATATATTTTTTTGCATTGTAGCATTCCACCTTTTCAGGCAATAAACAACTGCACAGTCCTGATGAATCCAAATCAATGTCACACAAAGGTCACACAAACCAACAACTGTCCCATGATTTGCCATCTTTCTTATTTAAACGTGTAAAAAACTCTTTTTTTGTGTGCGTGTGTCTTGGCAAAATGTTTGACTATCACCACATACAGATTATTTAAGCTGACGCAGACGTTAGCGAGGAAAACATATTGAGGCCAGAATTGTTCTTGGTAGATGCTGTAAGGGCCAGACGCTCTCATAAAATGTAATGTAATAATGTAATGTTGTATCCTAGGTAGTATAACATTATTTTATATTTAACTGTCTGTGTGCACATAAGCCCCATTTCTAATAACTGACGACTGACAAACGTAACATGACCAATATGTAGGGCAGATTTTCTTAACTTCATGAAACAAATTATAGTCATTTGTTTTAGTAATGCTTATTAAAACAGAAACAAATGTGTTAGAACTGGACAGTGGGAACAGTTAAAGATGAGCTTTTTGAGAAAACAATAAAGGAAATCTCAGTCAAACTCTGTGCAGGTAGAGTTTGGGGAGAGCTCGAAAATTTATTTAGATTTTTTGTTCTTTGAGGTTCTGTTCCAGAGAAATTAACAAAATGATTTTATTGTAGTTTTGAGCTTTTCAGGCTGAGATGAAGGTGATTTTGGATGTTTCCTATGAACTGCAGAGTAAAAGCCTAAACTGAGACTCTCATGGTTGCCCAGACATGTGCCTGACCAAAATCGTCCGATTATCTATTGAATATTTCTACATATAGCTTTGCGTATTACAATTAAACTTATATTTTGATGTACTACTGCTAAGGTTAATAACGCTTCAACATTAGTAATAATAATACTTTGATTTTATGTGATGTTTTTCTTCTTTCACTCTAAGGTCACTCTACTCTTAGGTGCATTCCAAATATGGCACAAATAATGAGCTTGCTACAAAGTTATCAGACCCAAGGTTGCAGGGGGGGCTCCTGTCGATGGTGGGAAGACTCTGCAGAAACTGAGAACTTTTTGTGGCCCTGCCCTATGCACAAAAAAGTTACTCGAAGCCAAGAAGATAATGCTATGCAGAGATCGTCATACATCGTCATACATAGTATAAAAACTTAGAACACTCCTCCCTCTAGGAGCGCGCTCATTCTGCTGACTGTAACCTTACCTGTGTTTTTACTGAATAAACCTTCTGACTTGATTACACTTCTGAATCATCGTCCTCTTTGATGCTTTCACCCAAAATGAACAAATCCTTACAGTCTAAAAAATACAAAAATTGTCCCGATGTCTTCTACTCTGCTGTCCTGAGGGGATAGTTTAAGCACAAGAAGATTTCTGTTTTCAGTAGCTCAGTTGGTAGAGACGTTTGCCCACTAACCAGAAGGTTGGTGGTTCAAGCAACCGGCAGTGCATGCTGTTGAGTCCTTGGACAAGACACTTAACCCTACCTCAGCCTGTATGAATGTGTCAGTGTGACTGTGTTTGGTGGAAGGGTCCGTTGGCGCAGATCAGTTACGCTTCTGTCAGTCTACCCCAGGGGAAACTGTGGCTACAAAACATCGCTCACCACCACCAGCTATGGAGTGAATGAAATACCCTTTCCCTTCTGTGTAAAGTGCTTTGGGCGTCTTGTGTCATAGGTAAAGCGCTATATAAATACCTTTCGCTTTCATGTGGTCCTTATACTCTAAAACAGTGGTTCTCAACTGGTCTTGCTTCAGGACCCACGATCGTCCTAAAATGGCTAGCTGTGACCCAATAAAAGAGATATTTCAAGTGATCAAATGTGTTAAACCTGAGACAGAATAAAGTCAGAATATCACAGTACGCCAACACAAAAAGAACAAATTTAACAAGCAAGAGGCAATGCTAGAGACTAAACATTCCCTTTTACATTTTTTTAGATGCAGTTTATTTTAAAACCAAAATACATGAAATAAAAAAGTGCAATTCAAAAGGATTCAAGTAAACAAAATGTACTTTTCTTCTGATGAACTTTTCAGAGGTAAATACTGAAAGACATTGTGCTTTGAGGAGAAATAAACAGCACTCACTTCAACCTTAGGTGTAACAGTAATGTACCTTTTTTTTTTTCTTTTTGGCAAAGGCCCGCGACCCACTGACAATGGTTCCGCGACCCACCTTTGGGTCCCGACCCACCAGTTGAGAATCACTGCTCTAAAACATGCAGAGCGTGTTTGCAAAACAGCCAACAGCCACAAAAAGTTTTTCCAACATCGCCAGTGCATTTTAGCAGCAGTGATTAACACACTTTACAAGGTTATCGTAGCTCATTATACTGTCCACAGGGGAGTTCTAGGTGTGGCTTAATGTAGAAGTGTTAAACTAGACAGCCACTTAGAGACCCTCACATACAACATTTTTAAAATGGTTAAAAGCGCAAAAAAGGAAAATATAGCAGAAGCCTTTAATCTAAGAAAAAAATAAGTCTCAATGTTTAACGTAGCAGACTGCCAAATCACAAGACACCAGGATTCATTCACTTATTTATGTTAGCTATTAGCAACGATGATGGCAAGAAAAATGAGCTAACCTTTGAGAATTATAACAATATAAACTAATCCTGAAGAATTGATAGGTGGAAAGTCTCGCTGCAGCTGCTTCACCACCAGCACCACTCTTTAAAAGCTCCTGTAACAAACTTTCTCCGTAGCTTTTAAAGATTAGCATTAGATTCATGGCGTCACTTAGCAGGCTCTTTAAATTAGCCCAGTCCCGGGGTCAGCCTCATTACTGATGCCATTAGCGACCGGCGCGCTACAAGGAAACAGTTGTTTAAGAGCTGCTAAGTGATCGGAGCTGCTTCTCGTGCAGAGTAAACGGCCCATTTGAGACACCACCTGAACCTGAGGGGACAGTTTAAGCACAAGAAGATTTCTGTTTTCATGTGGTCCTTAAACGCTAAAACATGCAGAGTGTATTCGCAAAACAGCCAACAGCCACAAGAAGTTTTTCCAACAAATTCTCAACATCGCCAGTGCATTTTAGCAGCAATGATTAGCACACTTTACAAGGTTATCGTAGCTCATTATACTGTCCACAGGGGAGTACTAAGTGTGGCTTAATGTAGAAGTGTTAAACTAGACAGCTACTTAGAGACCCTCACATATAAATGTACACTCAGGATGTATATATGCAGTATGTGTAGAATAATATTTTAATGCACCTCATAAAATGACAGTGACCCATGTAAATAAACACTTTTTCCTGTATTTTCTGTGCTAAACTAAAACACTAAACTAGGTTGATATCTGCACAGGTTCTCAGTCATCCATGAATATTTAGTAAAAAAGGTTAAACAAGAAGGTCTTTTAGAAGATTTTTGATCCTTTATCCCGAGGGCTTAGTTGATTAGTTTTGATTCTAGGCTTAGAGACTAGAAATAACTAACCATGGATTCTCTGGAAATGACTAAGCCCTTGGGATAAAGGGAGAAACATCTTCTAAAAAACAAACTTGTCCAGATGTCCTTTTGTTTAACCTTTTTTTATGAATTCAGGTTAACAATATTTGAAATCATCCAAACCTAGACACTTTTCATTGTATGAAAAAAGAAAATATATATAGTAAAAATGGTCTGACCCTCTGTGGCTGGATTAAACAGCACTTTATTAAAACTATCCAGTCACTTTTTCGGGCACCACAACATTTTTAACAGACCTGAAATACATGCAATCAAAAAGTGCAACTTAGAAATAAAAAGTGCAGTTGGGACAGGGGGGCTCTAACATTTTAGGGACACAGGACATCCATTTAGAATACAGCCTCTACCTCTTTCCCATTCCTCCTAAAGCCACCTGACATTCTTCTACAGTGTGTCAATACATGTAACGAGCCTGCAAAGTGATCAAAGTACAGTGAAAATAAAATAAAGACTGGGGAAGTATTGTGGTATTAGCCATGAGGTTGGTTTAAAGAGCAACTCAAACCACTTTTTTAGCTTATAAACTGTGCAAACAGCCTATAGTGATACATCTTACTGCTTATAGATTTATCTTTCACCGTTTGGTAATAAAACGTGACTAAGTCAGCACAACTCTCTTTAACAGTGATTTGGTTCTTCACTGTCTCGTAGCAGACAACAAATACATGTAATTTACTACTTTTTTATTTCCAGTGGATGGGTTTTGAAGTGTCACTGGGACTAGATTTTTTTATTATTATAATTTCTGGCACTTGGCAACCCTGCCTTGGTTCTTCCACTCTGTCTCTGGCTGGTCTTTGCCCACTTTTCCAGTCTTTTTGTGTGTCCATGAAAGGCCTGAAACAGGGTTGAGTTTCTCTTTGAAATTATAAAATGCTGTATTCTTGCTTATTAATGAAATTGCAGTTTGCACTTTTGAGAAGCAATTCATTATTTGTTAAAAGCTAAAATGTTGGTTAAGAAAGTTAAAAATTCCAGTCCTTTTGAAGTATCAGAAGCACTCAGTAACATAGAAATAGTAGGTATAGAACATATTCAGCTGTACAGAGGTCATGTATGTTTGTTAAATAATGCACACTGACCAACATTTAAGTTCATGATGAGTTAATGCACAGGAAGCATTGACTCGGATTTACATTGAGCTGTGTAACGCAGAGATAACGTGAGCGGACACAGAGCCGTGTTCCTGTTCGTCTGCTGGGAGATTTATCTGTGCGTGCAGCTCGCTATGCAAACCCCTGCTTTAGGTGAGTCTTCCAGCGCAATTAAGTCCCGGCCCTGATCCCTGCTGACACCGTAATTGTTATTTCAAATGCACATTAATAAAATATGGACATATAGTTAAGAATTTAAATGGGTCTCATACCAGAGTCTCCAGCCGGGTCCCTCTGCACTCACGGACACACGCATGGATGTACAGAGAACCACCGGAGTGTGGGAGAGACCTTAATGGAAGCATGTGGAAAGAAGTGTTATCTGTTCACATGCAGTACGTACAAGTATAAGTACAGAGAGAGATTAGCAAAGACAGAGTTCCCCCTTCAAAGTGTGAAAACTGAGGAGTTTTTTTTTTTTTTTGAAATCCCAGTTTATTGAGGTCGATGAGTCACCAAAGTCGCTAATGCAGTTTTTATGCACAAAATGTGTCCAGAAATAAAAGAAAAACATACTTATTACAAACCCCAGTTCTGTTGCATGTAATGCCTGGTTCACACGGCAAGGTAATTATGCAGATTTTTGATCATCTTAAAGACGCCCTGATTATCGTAATGGCACTAAAGATAATCTGATCAGATATTCCTGCGGTGTGTGGTGAGTTCAGAGAGCTCTGGTCTGCTCGGAAGGACGTCGGGACCGCTCCGATCTCAAATCGGGGATATTCAACATGTTGGATTGTCTTGGCCCGATATCGCAGCGTGTGTGGTGTGTCCCTGTTGAATGTGACGTGTAGCCAATCAGAAAGCGAGGTGATGGAAGCACGGAGGGGAATCTAAAATACAAACAGCTGTCATGGCCCATGTTGGCGCTGTCTCCAATCCTTTATCCAACGCCTTTTCTTTTTGTATTGTTTTTTCTCTGTTAGCAATAGTCCTCAAACTATAGCAACTGCTTCTTCTTCGTCCGCCATGTTTGCGTACACCGAAGTCACGTTTAATCTCGAGATTTCCCCTCTGACCTGGGAATGTTCGTGAGTGAAATCTGTTGGTGTGTGGTGTGTTGTTTTTGCCACACACTGTAGCACCAAACCTGTGATAGCTTTTTTATCGCCATGTATGGGGTTTCTCAGGTTTTGAAAATCTTCTGACAATTTTAAGATCTTGCTGTGTGAACCAGGCATAAGTGAAATAAAAGGTGTTGACTCAGGATCTTTCTTGTACTTACTATAAAAATATTTGGGTCCAAAGTCTCCCCAAAAGATTGTTCCATCTGCCATAATGCCCTTTTACCAAATTAACAATTTCTTGTTGGTGCATAAGAAAAATATCTGGCTCTTTTTTGCATTTAAAATTCAGTGGTTAGCCTTAGAGAGATTTGTGGCTCTTTAATGACAGGTACATTTTTGAGATTATTTAGTTTCAAAGAGCCATTCAAAAGACTGGCTCGTTTTGTATTTACATCCTTTTAAGAAGTCTGTCATTTCATTTAGAAAATAAACAATCATTTTAGTCAGAACAAAACATTCTATTGGTGTGGCAATATTATTGTCTTATTCTTTGGACTAAATTCACTAATGTGACGTCTTATACATCTGCACAGAGTGAGACCACCATTTAGGATTTATTATATGTCCAAAATGTACAAAATACCGTGACATATGTAATGCAAAAACTGTTAGTAAAAACTAAGCAGACAGCAATAAAGTTTCATGCGCACTTCTTTAGGCACTGTTTACAACTAGAGACTTCTGACTCGTCTCTTTCTGTTTCCGTATGACTCCGTTTGGCAAACACAAACTCAGTTCTCACATCTCCAGCTGGATTCTCACTGTCCCTGATAAACAAGAAGGTCCTGGGTTCAGTCCTATCCGGACCACGCAATGACTTTCTGTGGAGTTTCTTCATGTTTCTTCTGTGTTTCAATTTTCCTCATCACCCTCAAATGCACAATATAGACTAATCCTCCAGCTTGGTACTCCTGACCAAGATCCTGGCTCAGATCTAGAGAAGAGTCCCATTGGAAGGATGGTCATCTGTAGGAAACCCTAAACAGATTTATATCTCATCTACATCTGCAACTTCAAGTTTGCCTGCCTTTGCTTGTCCTCTCCCTTCATTATGCACAGTCCTTCTTACTCTGCCCCTTCTCTTATTTATAGAGATTTATGAAGTATCTTAAGTTCCTATAGTAAACAGTGTCCTGCTGCTTCAGTGTGTTTACTCTGACCATGCCATGTCTGTTCATGTGTACACTGGTTCTGTGGACTTAGTATACTCTGTGTGCATATTTCAAAACAAATAATGGGAGTATCTCTAATTTTTTCGCCTGTCCACAGTGAATCCTCTGCCTCCATTTAACCCTCTCCTCTGCATCCTCTTCTCTAACACCAACTCTGGTCTTCCTCTAGGCCTCCAGCTCTAACCTCAGCCCCGTCCTTCTACCATATAGTCACTGTCCCTCCTCTGTACAAGCCCAAACCATCTCAATCTGGAAACTTTATCTACAAAACATCTGAGCTGTTCCTCTGATGGACTCATAAACGAATCCTATCCATCCTCATCATGAAGAAAGAGAACAGAAACAGCTCAGATCTGCCTCCACTGTCAGGTTAGTGAGTCACGTTAAACTTGTTCTGTTTTATGTTGCGTACCCTTCCTGACCTCTCCTTTTATCCAGGCTTGGAAGCAGCACAAGGAGCACAGTAGCTTGCGACCTTCTAAGGCTGGATCGGTTTAAAATATAGATGCACTTTTTCCATGGTTCTTTTGAGGATTTGTGCTCATAATGTCTTACTCTCCCAAATCTAGCTTCAAGGGGTCACAAGCTGGCGTACTCTCTGTGCCAGTCCTAAGCCTGGATAAATGGAGAAGGTTGCATCAGGAAGGGCATCTGGCATAAAATCAGACCAGTTTTTTACGATCTTGGTCTTTTCACAGTCTTGGCTGCAGTTTTACTCAGTCTTTACCAAGCATTATAAGAAAATGCTATTCTTCATAATTTTGGAGAAATTATTTTTCCTCAATAGAAAAAACAGGAAAATTATCTGTTTGTTGCGGAGTTTGCTGCATTAGATCATTAAAATTATCTTTTTTCTCCTTTTTTTTAAAAAAACTTTCCACTTTAGTGTTAATTCACAGGGTTTGGTCTTGACCTGGTCTTGGTTTGCCTTGGATTTGGCCTTGACTTGGTCTCAGTTTTTAAAAGTCTCAGTCTCGATTTGGCCCCAAACCCTGTCTTGGCCTTGTCTTGGTCTGGGTTCGCTCTGGACTTGGACTGCTCTTGGTATCAATTAGTACAGTCAGTGATTCACAAACTACACAGAAAAGGCCAAAAAGAAAGAAGTTTCTCCTCTCCAAAAACTTCCATTCCTCCGTCCTTACAGCCCTCTCTCGTGTCCACTGTCCTCTGTCCTGATCTGAACCCTCCGTATCCCTTTTGTACACGTGAACGCCGAGCGAGAGGCCAATTCAAAATTTATGCAGAATAATGTGTACGGTGGCCCCATCCAGCGCTGACCCAGTCCATCCGCACAAACAGAGCGTCTCCCGTGGTCGAGCCGGAGCACTTTAGCTATCACTGTGGATTAGCCTGAGACCTGGAAGTTACAGCACTGCAGCCCTTTTAACCGCGAGGAAGAACGCACACAAGAGCTGAACGCACACGAGACGAGAGACAAGAGTTTAAAATAAGCAGCAGAGTTAGGTCATTATGAGGAGGGATAATGTACACAGACATCCGCAAAAACAGACCAGAAGAGAGGCAAACATTTCAGGCTGAGTTGCTGACTAAATTCAAATATAGAAGTCAGGCTGCTGTCTTTAGGCTTGTCTCCATCTGATCCTCTCCTATGCAACTTCATGTCTTCTCTCACTAGTTCCTAAGAACTCACCTTCCTTTTCTACTTCGACAAACAGTAGCACAATTTCCACTGGCATCCTGTAGGTCAAAAGCTCCCCTTCCTGTCTCAACCATCTATCTTTATCTGCACTTGGGATTGATACCTTAAATCTGACATAAGACTTTTAAGTTATGTCATGTGTGCTCTCGAATAGTCCACATATGTGCATGTTTTTGATGACATTGTCCTGAGAAGTGTGAAAACAATGTCTGTACTTGTTTCTGACCTTTGTGGTCATTCATATCAGCAGGATATCCTGAAGAAGCCTACTCATCAAGGGCTCTTTTATTCATATAACACAAAACTGGTAGTGGTTGCATTAGGATCAGTAGTCAAAAAAGTTAGAAAAGGTTTATTTTTAGAAGACCTGACTTTAACTGAAGGACTTAGTCCTTAGGCCTGATGAGACTGAGGGCAGTCAACAGCAAAGAGCAGCTGAATGGCCTGGGCTGGAGTCTGAAGCAGGGCTGTTACCTGTGAGCCGTTAGCTCTGAAGTTAATGTCCTATATTCAGAGTAAAACTTGGACTCAAATAAAGAATGTCTGTGAAGACTCTCACTCGTCCAGGGTAATTGCATCACAACAAAAGTTAAAAAAGCAGTCATCTGGATTGGATTTTTTTTCTTTTTTTCCTTTTTATTATTATTTTTTTCTTTCTTTTTTTTCTTCTCTTTTTTTCTTTTTTTTTCTTCTTTTTTTCTTTTTTTTTTTTTTCCTGGGAAAAAAATCCAATCCAGATGACTGCTTCTTTAACTTTTGTTGCGATCAAATAAAGAATGTTTTTGTTTCAGCTCTGAGTTGCAGACAGGCGGAAGAATAAATCTCCTCTTACATTTGAACAAAAATGGTTTCCCTAATAACAAGTTTGTACCACTCACTCTCTTAGGCCAAAATCCAGACATTACTGTGTCTTTAAAGGCATGACCTGTCTCCATCAGGTGGAGTTACACTGCAGACTTTTTACTCGAAACCTTATCCTGGTGACCCTCTTGTTTAACCTTTTTAGTGCATTATCCTGGATGACTGAGAAACTGCACAAACACACCAATACTGTGTGTGCTGGACTTTATGTGAAAAGTAATATACATAAAATCTGTGAAGTCCAGTTCTGCTGACCATCTGGGGGCGTTTTACACGAAAAACATTAGAATGTCATCCATGTAAACAAAAGTGGATCGCTATCATGACCACTCCTAAAGTCAGGAGAAAGTATATACTTCATAGGCCTATTGTAAAATGTCCCACAGCACATTAGCACAGAGAGAAGAGGGGCCACTCACACAGTTCTAAGAGGCCTAAAGGTCAAGTCGCATTACCTTCTTGTTCTGAGGCGAGAATTTTTCCACTCTGCCATAACGCACTGCTCGCTTCATTAACATAATATAAATAAATATACATAATATAAATCACAAAGCAGGGTTTTATTTTCTGCTGCAGCAAAAGTCCATCTGGTGACAGAGACTGTTTGCTAGGTGTTAAGTAGCTTCCCTGAATAAAATTGCACTAGTCTACATATTAAGTCATAATAAGTTTAATGACTAGATGTAGTAGTAGCCAACATATAAATATCAGCTTTCACTGGTAAATGAATGGCAAATGAACCTCTGAACATCAAAATATCCCTCCAGCTCTTTTCCTCTTGCAACATAAAGATCCTGTGATAGTCTTTGAGATCAAAACATGTCCCGATCTCTACTTTTAGCCCACTTTAGAGCATTGTGTTCAGAGGTCATCAGTGTTGTGCAGAAGTACAAGTACTTAATGACCCACGTTGCATGCATTAACATCTAACAGCATACATAAGCAGCCCTCTTGTGCATTTCCATCCTGTAAGTACTCTTCTCATTCTCCATATAGAAACATATTGTCCCCTTTTTAAATACCTCCAGCGCAGGGCTCTCAGTGTCCACAGTAACCAAGGATGTATCAGTCGGACGGAGCGGGATGATGCTGATGGAGGGTCTGGAGTGTACTTTTGAGAGTCCTGGGCCTCTCTGTTTTGCTGGGTTCACATGCAAATAGTGCCACGCTCAAAATAAAACACGAGGCTTGTGTACCAGCATCTGCTGCACCTGTACCACTGACAATTTAAAATGTAAACATTACCACTAACAACTTAGGCTATAAAGACAACTGAGAAAGAGCGGAATAATTGGAAATGGAACTGATGCTGAGTCTGTTGACAGCCACGCAGAGGAGGAAGCGGCGCTTCGTCTACCTCCGGAGTTGGCGGAGTTGTTCAGAAGCGACACCGAGGATGAAGAATTTAAAGGATTTAGCGATTAGGAGTGAGATGGTGAGTTTAGTGAACTTGTTATATTATGTTCTTTATGCTATAGTTATGTGAATAACTGTTAATATATTACGTTAACATACGAGACACCTATTCAGTTCGTTGTTTATGCTTCATGTAGCTGAATAACCATCAATGTGTTACGTTAGCAAGCCACACACCTATTCAGCTGTTGTTCTCTATTCTATTATTACTATAACTTGCCTTTCAACATGAAATGTCTGTTCTTGGTGTCAGATTTTGTAAAATAAATTTCCCCCCAAAAATGTGACTTGTAGTCCAGTGAGACAGTGAGAAGTTTTTTTCTTCATTATGCATTTTTTGGCTAGTGTGACTTGTACTCCGGAGCGACTTATAGTCCAGAAAATATGGTACTACTACTAATACAAATACTACTACTACTACTATTAATATATGCATTAGTACCACTACTGCAATGTCTCCTTATTCTTGTTACTTTGCTACCAATAAGGTCAAACATACCTCTGTGCAATAAAGCTGGTTGTGTAGGTTGAATTTGACCTTTTTTAAACATAATCCTGCGTAAGATCACTTTCTGTCACAGCGGAAACCAAAATGCAAACAGAAAGCCCACAGTTATGCGTGGGTTAGGTCACAATAATGGCCTGGACATACCTTAGAAGACTGTTTACATTCAACCCTAAGTTCATCAAAGGAGCTTCAAGGATCCACTTCCCTCACCTCAATGTCATACCATTACTAAAAATGTGTCTTTGTGAGTTCCCAGGGTTGTCTCCAGGTTGAGTTGGTCTTGCAGTGGACATGTTTTTCGGTGAATACAATGGTGGACTGTTGGACATTGTGCTGTGACTGTCACCCTGACCTCTGCATGACCCCAGTGTAACCGTAGTCCTAGGGGGAGCCTGGTGCATGAATCAAAAGGCCATGAAATGTGTTGTGGCTTCCCATGACCGATCGCCATGCACAAAAAGAACCTCCAGATGCCCCCCACGATGACCCCACCTCCACTGAATACAGGCCTCAATCCAGGGGGTCTAAATCTGTCCCGGGACACACTCAGGGGCCCAAGCTGGTGCTTATGAATACACAGAGAACTAGGGGAACCTATGGGGCAAGGGAGTGAGGACAGATAGACCAACTAGAAAGTGACAGGCAAATGAAAAGACAAGTTGACCATAAAATTAAAAATCTGATAAATGAATCAATTGTGGGGACTGAAATGAATTTTTGAGCCTACTTTGGGCCCAATTTGGGGTACACCTTAGTGAGTGCCCAGTTAGTTACAAGAAGATCAACAAGAAGATGAAAGGAGAAGGCCTAAATACTGTTTAATGTGTGTCACTATTACGCAGAGCACTGGAAACGTGGCGTTGGAAAAAAGGCATTATATACAAGAAAAAATAGCAATTAATGTCATTTTCTACTTAATAATACAGGCCATAAGAAATGGCAGTTCAGTATACAGTTTTTTTTAGCTTCCATCTCCATCTGCGTGCGCCTGCGTGTCGACTTCATTAATTATCCACATGAACAGGGCATGGTCCATACATCGAGGGCATCCTTCGTTCATCCACAAGAAATATTTGCGTAGTACTGGATTGTACACTGCTCTTCTGAAAACTTCTTTACCATAAGAAATAAAAGCTGGATTTACGCACGGGAAGACTACATGCACGTCCTTGGATGAGGACGGCTCGCTGCTGTGATGTAAACTGCATTGGATATTGGATACTTTTATGCAGAGGAAAAGGCGCAAAAAAAAAAAAAAAACTACCACCTGCAGCTTCTGGTGAGTGTGCTTTACAGTCTCAATATGTCGCCTACGCCGCATCCTTTCATCTTCTTGTTGTTCTTTTTGTAGTAATAACAATAATAATATTAATAATAGCAAAAAGTCACTGCTCATTGAGGATTTTTTTCATGCTCCACACCACGCCCCAGATTTAGAGCAGGCCACCTCACGACACAGCTCACCTGCACCTTTTTTTCTAAAAGGATCTTTTCAAAAACAGGGCAGATAATAACAGAAGAATCCAGATCAGCCCCTTTAAGCTGAGCCACTTAGTCTTCCTCAATGTCAATCTGCCCTGAAAAAAAAAAAAAAGTCACTGTTCGGTGTTGCCAACTTAGCGATTTTCGCTATAGTAGCGACTTTTCAGACCCCATTAGCGACTATTTTCTAAAAGAGCGACTAGCGACAAATCTAGCGACATTCTGGGTGACCCTTAGCAACTTTAGAGAGTTGTCAGAAGCGTTCTGGGAAAGCGTGAGGTGTCTTTTCCCTGCTTTCCCTGCACACATTCTGCTCTGTTTCTGTCTCCTGTAGTGGGACAGAGGAGATCTGCAGCAGCAGTACTTCCTCCACTTCCCCCTCTGAGTGCTGTCAGCTGTCACTCAGCGGGACAGCAGCGAGCAGGACGGGCTCGGGTTGGACAGCAAACGCACTTAAGCTAAATAAATTAAGAGGGTTTTTGTTCACATAAAACTGAGTATCTAATTTTCATAGTTGAGTAAAATTTTGAGTTAGGTCAAAAAATATTTTTAAAAAAGCTTTACAGGACACTATTTGTATTGAAGAGTTTGTAGAGACAGATTAAGGGAGAAAACTGAAATTAATTTTATAATTTCAATAATAATAAAATAAATATATGCTATTATGCAAATTCGGCGCGATGGCGTCATTAATATGTAAATGACGTAATTTGGCCACATTTAGCGACTTTTTAAGCAGGGTTACACTGTTACAGTTAGATAGTTGATGATGGTTACTTCAGAGACACCTGAAGCTGTTTGGTGCTGCTGTTTTGCACAATGCACATATTTATGTTTTTTTTATTTATTTTTTTTAATTAGGTTCTATATTTATGATAAGGTTTTTGAGTTAATTAGTTGAGTTTAAGGTTAAATAAAGGCCTGCTTTTTGTTAGAAGTGTGTGTTTAAATAAAAAAAGTCAACATCTGTCCTTTGTATATTTTTATGCGTATTTATAGTTGTGTTTGTATGTTGTGTAGTAGTTTCAAAGCATCAGAACATTTAAATACTTTTTGAAACTGTGCTGAATTTGGCTGAACTATAAAAGGTATAGTTGGTAAAATGAAGTGCTATTTTAGCGCCAAAAGAGCCGGCTGTTTTTGATGAGCCGAGCCAAATGATCTGGCTCCGTTAAAGATTTAGAATCGGCCAATCACAGCCATTTGTCTGCAGTGCGTCTTACCAAAGCTGAAGATATTCTATTATCAAAAAGATGGCACTGGCATATACAGAATATATTTAATAACTTCTCTGAGCTGATTAACAGCGTTTAGTGTTTTCCTTCGTCACCTGTTGGTTCTGTCCATGGGTTAAAAAAATTCCACTTACACCATGGGCAAATAATTTTGTTTGAAATAAGTAAAAATAGCTTGAAACAGGGAAGAAACAACATGAAATCTAGAAATAAGTTACCTAATAACTAAATAAATCCAATCTAGTGAAAACTGCTTGAATTCAGATCAATAATAATCAATCAATAATCTGAATTCAAGTCATTTTAACTAATGATTTTATGCATGATGTATACAAATTAAGATACAATGGGAATGGGATATTTTGTTCTCTGTAGAGGACATCTGCTGAAGTCCTCGTTGTTGTTTAGGCCTCTCTTTGTTCTGTTCCCATTTTAACAACAGTAAAGTCCCACTAATGTCCCAGGTAACCACCGCATTCAAACAAACTCACTTTCTCTGCAAGTCTTTGTACAACTGGCTTCTGCTGCTGCCCCCGTTCAGAAATAAGTACTCATATTATGCCGTATTCTGGTGTTTTATGGCAAAACACACAGATAGGGAAAGGCAGGAAGGGCATCCAGTGAAATAAACAAATAAGTACCTAAAGGTCCCATATTACGCGCTTTAAAAAGTTTTTTAAAACAAATTTGGACTATATTTGTTAAGGGTGCTCCGATCGATTGGCCGCGATCGGTAAAATGGGCCGATCAGAAGGGCCGATCAAATTACAACAAGCACGCGAGGCTCTCACATTTACTGTCCTGCAACTCCGGTTTGATTAAACAGCAGTAGTGTTATTCTAGCAGTGTTTTTAAGTTAAGCCCTGGTTATAACTAAACACAAACCTGACCTGGAGGCTGCTGCTTTATGTCCCCGCTTTGTCCCCGCCTGTTCCTGGAGCGCACATGGACAGAACCGAGGGCAGCAGTGCGTGTTTGCAAATGCCAACGCAAATAGAGCTACAGCTAACCCGCTAACATTTACGTTAAAAGCATTAAGAAAGTTCGGAGTCTGCCTGTGTCTTGTTACGCGGCGAAAACTGTGCGTTTTGTGGATTAAACTGCACCAAATGGCTGCTAATGGAAACAGAAAGTAAAAATGCAGCCCATGTGTCCGTGAGTCTGAGAGGAGCAGCTTTCATTGTTGTCTTCTCTGCTTTGTTGTACTTTTACATTTACAAAGGCTACAGTATTTTTCAAGTGGACCTAATAATAGCCTGCATACCACGTGATCGGCATCGGCCATTATTGGTATCGGCCGATCACAGCAAAGGCAGATCGGTGATCGGCCTCAAAAATCCTGATCGGAGCACCCTTAATATTCATGTCAACATTTCACATTTTATATTTTAAAATAAATGTACAGTGGCTTGCAAAAGTATTCATCCCCCTTAGCCTTTTTCCCTTGTTGTTGATTTAAAACCAGGAAACAAGGATCATTGAGAGGTTCATGACTGACTCACTTTACATCACATGTCAACAGTTTATAATAATTCTTCATAAGTGTCACATCTGTTTTGGATAAAGGTCAGCGGTGTGTTCTTTTTGTCCCGTCATAAGTTTCTCTGATTGGTTACTCTGCCTGTGATTGTTTTGTGTGTAGACATGAAACTCAAGCCAAGGGAGACCAGACTGGCTGGACAGGCTAAGCACCCACAGTAACAGAGAGAATTTACTGAATTTAGAGTGATGGCACTATTTAGCCTTCTGTTTGGCTTTGCACTAAATGTTTCTAGAAAACCTGTTGAGTCCAGCTAAGCCATTACTGCTCACTCCAAAAACAATTTGGACGCATTTGGTCCAAGTATTTCAATTAAAGCTGTACCGAAGGAGCACCATTGTAGTGTGTGGTTGATTGAAAATGTCTTGCTCCGACCACTGTGCAGACCAATATGAGGAATGCACCCAAGAAGCACAAAGAATTGCATTTTTCAAACGACCACCAAGGACAGTCAACACAAAACAACACAGGACAAGACAGTACCTGAGTGTGCAGTGGACGGAGACGGCACAATGCTAATAATTACTGTTGGATTTCTTCTTTAAACCTTTTTTTTTGTTGTTGTTGTTGAAATGTTGACTCTTCCTTGAACTTCCTCCATTGAAGAGCCTCGACAAAGAGCGATTGTTTGTCCGTGGCACAGTGTTTTATGTCGGAGAAGTTAAACGAAGATGACCTTGTTCGTTTGAATAAACTTTTGTGGTGAAGAGAGGTCCCTGAACTGGAGGCTGCTCGAGCCCACTCCCATTCACATCTACTGTACATTTACTGTCCCCACAGCAATGGAAGTGTTCAAGGAAAAACACCTACAATCTTTATTTTCAGCCTAAACAGAAGAGCTAGAGGTCATTTGTTAAGGTTATCTGTAAAATGCGTCATAACTCACTGTACTTACATATGGACAAAGTATTAACGCTAATGTACTTTAACAGTTTATGCTCATCTATGGATAATTAAATGTGATTTTGGTTAAGTACAACAGGTTTGCAGATTTTAACTTTATTAAAATTCAAAGCTTCTGAGGCTGAAGTGGGGGATATTATTGGATTGGATTGTTATGGATATTATTTCCGTGATGTTTGTGCTTTTCCCACGGGTAAGTATGCTATGTAAATACTTTCTTATTCTCTTATGTATGTATGTATGTAGGGTGACCAGATTTTTAGACCCAAAAACTGGGACTCATCATGGTGCATTTAAACTCAAGTGACAAAAAAGCTTCAGAAATCCATGAAATTTTCTGTCATGTAATTACAGTACATGTCGCTAGGGCTTAAGTTTTTAAGTTTAATGGCAATTTATTAATAAAAATAAGGACTATGTAAATAATTTTATTGACAAAAGTCTTTAGATTAATATTTTGATTAATATTTTTTAGTTTTCTATGCATCTCTTTTGGTTCAAAAAGGGACAACTGGGACATGGTTTGCTGAAAACTGGGACATATGAGCGTTTTTACAGATACGCCTTAGGACATGGGACAAGGAGCCTAAAACTGGGACTGTCCCGGTTAAATAGGGATCGTCTGGTCACCCTAGTTTAATGGTGTCTGATCTCGTTTTTGACCCCTTGTCTCCAGTTAAGATGTCATGTTTTCAGCAATGTGGGAGCGAACCTGCACATGACTGTTTTATTTTGAAATTAATCAGATGCTCTTCATTGGTCCTTTGTCTGACTAAGTGTCTGGCTCAATCTGCTCTGTTCAACTTAATGCATAAGAGCTGCGGCATCTGTGAAAAATGAACTCTTTGCATGCCTGTGGTACAACTACAGCCTGCCTCGACGTCGGGAGTCCGGACTCCGTCGTTCGCCGAATGTCTCTAAACCTTGATTTCCTGTCACTTCTCCTCTGTAATGTCTAACAAAGCTAAAAAAACAAACAAAACATATCTAAAAATGTGATTGATTCCTTGCGTATTTCTGCTGAGCACGTACTGAAAGTACAAAAAGTACTGCACACTCAACGCATTCGGTGTGAACTGGGTGTGAGCTCACACCAGCCTGACGCCTCTAATTGTGGGCAACCCCAGTGAAGAGATGAGCCTAGGGGTGTAAGAAAATATTGCAATATTTTATCGGACAAAATTATCATATTGTCAAAAAAACGGCAGTACCAGTTTTTTTGTTACTGATAGAGGCAGATTTTTTGGTTCCTGAGCGCAGACAGTACGTTGAGATGAGCTTTACGTTTTGCCGATATCTTCGCTCAAACTCAGACTCCTCCTCGATCAGGACGCTGCTCCACATCACAGTGGCCAGTTTCTGTTTCCTGAGATCCAGTCATTGCCTGAGCTCCTTCTGCTTCTCGCCGCAGGTGGTGGGGCCCTTTGGAAGCCAGACTGATTTTGGTCGTTCGGCTAGGGCCTGACTCCAGACTGGGGCTCTTGTAATCCTGATCTGTAATCCTACAAATGCACAGGGACATTGTGTATGTGTTGCTTTAAGGGGCTTATTATTTTTCTTGTCTAACTTCAAAGTAATGCAAGAACTTTCACATCTTTGTCTGAACAGTTGTTAAAAGCCATAAAAGATGACAGCATTGTACAATCACCAAACTTTGAACAAAAACAGACCTTTGCTCAAAGTTAAACTCTTTTCCTTACTCCAAATTACAAACAAACCAAGAAAACTTTTCTTAAAAACAAAATTATAATAACGCACCAGCCGATTCTGTTAGTCTGCACCAAACAATACTCGTGTCCTTGGCTTGGTCTCTGAAAAGGCGAAGTGAATGGGATCTGAAGCATTATTGGGACACAGAAGTCGCTCTAACTTTGACAAAACTCTTAAATTCATGTTCACAAAAGCCTCCTTGACGTTTGTGAGGAGAGAAGAGGCAATTGTGCGTCGAGATACTCAGGGCCCAACCTTCAACACGAAGCAGTCAACGGCAGCAAGTGTTTTCATCTCGCTCAATACGGCACATTCTTGAGAGTTCACCGCAAGAATTTAAAGACAGAGTGTGGTGAAGTGTCTCTTTAAATAAAAAGTTTGAAAATCTTAATATAACTATGAGAGGAAAAAGCCTTGAAAACTTCAGTCTTTCACAAATAAGTATGACAAAAAACAGGTGGAATTAAGATGGACCCTAGAATGTTAAGTGTATTATCATATGTCTCAATGGCTTCAACATATATTTATGCACAGAAAAAAAATATACATTTATCAATCTGTTCAGAGTGAAAACCTGACACAAAGTTGTCTGTGGAAGCACTCTCTAGAGACATGGACCCGACACAGACACACTTTACTTATGCTGTACTTTCCTCTACAGAGCTCCCCCTACAGTTCAGAGTAAAGCACTGTCATAAACTACTCACAAGCCCAGTCGACTCCTGTGTAACCCCTTGCTCGGCTTTACTTTGTCTTCCCCTCTGCGTAGCTGTACAAAGTTTTTTCTTCCATTAGGCCTGCTCTGGAACGACAAAAATCAAGAAATAAAGCCACCGCTAGCTGTTGTTTTGCTAGCTGCGATGTGCCGCTTTCTTGCGAGACCCGAGACTTCTGTGAGTCCGGCTTCGACGGCACTCACTGTTGCAAGAGTCACTTTCAACAACTAACTACTAATTTAATCATCACACGGACTCCGAAACAGAGTTCTGCTTTGATCCAACTAGATATCTGAAACATGGATTTTGAGGTCTGTTGTGAAGAAGGAGCTAAGCTAAATGGCAAAGCTCTGGATTTAACCGTTCCTTCTCTCACCTGTGGTCATGAGCTGAGGACAAAATCATGAATGCAAGAGGCTGAAATGAGTTTCGTCCACAGGGTGGCTGGGGGCTCCCTTAGAGTTGGAGAGGAGCTTGGAGTAGAGCCGCTGCTCCTCCGCCTCAAGAGAAGACAGCTGAGGTGCCTCGGGCATCTCTTCTGGATGCCTCCTGGACGCCTCTCTGGGGAGGTTTTCCTGGCATGTTTCTCCGGGAGGAGGCCCCAGGAAGACCTAGGACATGGTAGAAGGACTTTGTCTCCCGGGTGACCTGAGAACGCCTAGGGAATCTCCCGGAAGAGCTGGAGGAAGTGCCCAGAGAGAGGGAAGTCTGGGCATCCCTGGCGACCTGGACAAGTGTAGAAGATGGATGGCTGAATTTTGAGGTCTTAGTATCTTTAAATCTTTATTTATTTATTCATTCATTGTTACATATTTTCTAGTTTTACAATCTCAGTCTGCCACAATTATTAATATATGATTTTTATGCTTTTTGCTTGTTTCACTGTTACATTACACATCCACAATACTTTATGTAGCTCACACATTCAAACATTCTAGCTTTAGATGAGGCCTAAACATTTATTTCTTAATTTATGACAGAAGTCTCAGCAGCGCAGCCTAATGGGTGTAATGTGCTTCTGCATACAGCACGTTGTAATCAATAGGTTTGATGGGACTCGAGTGTCTCCACTTTGTTTCCATGGAGACGGTACATATGCACAAACACTTGAGGACGGGTGTTTCAAAGGGAACGACACTACACACGACAGTCTTCTGGGCTTATTATGGGAGACTGGAATAATGTCTGCAGCAAATATGATTCATGAAGAGGCACATGAGTATCGTGACTCCATGTCTTAGTCAGATATCGTTACAAGTTCATTACCACCAGCAGAAGAACTATTAGTAGCCTTTGCTTGTTCGTGGTAAGTGCCTCTTAGTTCCTTTTAATTCCATTTGAACAATATCCACCATGTTTTCTAAGAAGCCATTTTCCATTAAGGTAACGTAAGGTATACTTCACTGGCCCCCTGTTAGGAAATTTGTTCTCTGCATTTGATCCATACATACTCTTAAAAATATTAAAAAGGTCTTAAATTTGATTGTGTCAAAATCAAGGTCTTAAAAGTATTAAATATTATGAATAGGTATTAAATTTTATTCATCTAGGTCTTAAAATTTGTCAAAACATTGTTAATATTGCAAAAGGTAGTGTCATCACAATAACAAAATATACTTACGGAAGAAATGTTGATTTATTTTTAGACTTTTAAAACAAAACCCTTGCGTTTCAGAGACAAATACGGAGAATTCCTCGGTGTAAAAGTCATACTGATTATTGTTCTGTTGTTGGCGATACTGGCATTAAATTTCACTTTAAGTGGCATTAAAAAGTCTTAAAAAGGTCCTAAATTTCACAAGACCTGGAGCTGCCCTGACCTGGCTGGAAGATTAAGTACACTGATCATGTTTTAGGTAGACTCCACAGAGAAAAGCTGCCCAGACCAGGAATTGAACCCAGAACCTTTATGCTGAGGTATGGTGTAATGTTACCTCTATAAGCACAATTATCATAACTCTGGTAATGTGTATATTTAATAACCATCTCCGTCTCTGTTGTGACCTCTGTAACAAAAATATTCTTGTGTTTTATTATTGAGAGTTGTGTTTTATAGCTTTTACTGTATAATGTGTGTTTTTTACGTGGAGCTAAAGCCACTGAATAATTTCCTTATAAGATTGATAACATATTTTAATTCCGATTCTGAAAAAGCAGCCAGCTGGTCAGTACTAGTTGCGTTACTGCGTGTCCTTTGTTTCTCCTGATCCAGCACTTTAGGAAAAATACACATCAAGTCTATTTTTAATGGACGCTGCAGCCTTCATGTATCGAGTTGCATAAATCAGCTCGAGCCAGACAGGAAGTAAGACCCTGGAGCAGTGTAGTGGATCCTGTATATTTCAATATAAAACATCGAGTGATAATAGACAATAGAATAGAAATGCATAGAAAACTTGAAATCATTGACCTAAAGACCTTTGTCGCTATAACTATTTACATTTTCATTATATTTATCAATAAATTGCCTTTAAAATTCAAAACTTAAGCCCTAGCATCATGTACTTTCATAACATGACAGAAAATTGTATGGATTACAGAAGGTTTTTTGTCGCTTGATAAGTTCAAATGCAACTTGATGAGTAAAATAAATGTGTGTCCCTCTTTCTTGGCCTGAACATCGACTCAAACATTAATAAAAGAGCATGTGCAGACTCTCAAACACATCTCTATGTAAACGTTACAGGCAAATGTGGCTTTTGTTTACATGGACCTCTACTGTACACTTGAACTCACCACATTCAGCGTAAACTCAATGTTCTCCCTTGAACTCTGCTAACAAATACCGTATTTTCGGGACTATAAGTCGCTCCGGAGTATAAGTCGCACTAGCCAAAAAATATATAATGATGAGGAAAAAAACGTATATAAGTCTCACTGGATTATAAGTTGTATTTTTTTGGGGGAAATTTATTTTACAAAATCCAACACCAAGAACAGACATTTCATGTTGAAAGGCAAGTTATAGTAATAATAGAATAGAGAACAACAGCTGAATAGGTGTGCGGTTTGCTAACGTAACACATTGATGGTTATTCAGCTACATGAAGCATAAACAACGAACTGAACAGGTGTCTCGTATGTTAACGTAATATATTAACAGTTATTCACATAACTATAGCATAAAGAACATAATATAACAAGTTCACCAAACTCACCATCTCACTCCTAATCGCTAAATCCTTTAAATTCTTCATCCTCGGTGTCGCTTCTGAACAACTCCGCCAACTCCGGAGGTAGACGAAGCGCCGCTTCCTCCTCTGCGTGGCTGTCGTCAGACTCAGCATCAGTTCCATTTCCAATTATTCCGCTCTTTCTCAGTTGTCTTTATAGCCTAAGTTGTTAGCGGTAATGTCTGTATACATCGCACCCCTAGCCAGACCATGAAAAAAAGTGCAACTTATAGTCCGGAAAATACTGGTTTTACAGTCCTCATTAATAAAGACACTCATTCTAATGTTTGAATATGAACTGATTTCAGTCATTTTGTTTCCTGTATTGTTTCATACTTTATTCGAATGCAAGGTTATTTATGCCATTTGATTTTTAGTAGAGTGCATATTACCATTTAAGCAGCACATTGTTCATTTATATCTCTTAGCATTACATCTGTTATCATATAGCCAGTCCTTTTTTTATTATTATTATGTACATATATATCCAGTCTATGAATAACCCACATGTAAAGAGTGCGCTGACCTCTGGGAGTGGCCAGCTGTGCCAGAGCCTGAGCACTAACCCAGCGTTAATTATGTATCAATGGGCCAACTGGAATCCCCCTCCTATACTCCACATATGTAGGGTTTCTCTGTGCATTTAAACATCTATAGAGTTTATGCAGGCGGCGTTTAAAGAGCAAAGACCTGGGAATATTCATAAATTATAAACAGATGGTCCACGAGCGGCACTGATAATGGACAAAGACATAAAGAAATGAAGGAGGAGGGCAGGGGTCGGACACTGTTTAGCCGAACGTCTCAAAGAGCAAATGTAAGCTGCAGGCGTTAGGCAGTAGCAGCTGTAATAAAACAGAATGTGGCATAAATAAAGTGTAATCAGGAAAATAGAGAACTCTGGCTGAGGCTGCCTTCATCCGTACAGTTTACAGTTTAGAGTGGACTGAAGTGTTATCTGACAGAGAGTGGTACAACTGGGCTGGCCACCAACCACAAAACACAAGCTCAAGTGTCTCATTGTCTGATGAAAAAGACAGAAAACTGCTAAAGATTATTGAATATTATATTTTTTGGGGGGGGTTAATAGCTTGTTTCAAAGTTATGTAAACTAAGAGTTGAGATATTTTTTATTTTAAGTAGCTTTATTATAAGTTTGGGATTATAGTTTAAATTTAACATAAATATATAAAAAAATTGATTTTTATTTAATATTATCATTTTAAAGGTAGGCAGATTATTATTTTATTATATTATTTATTTATTTATTTTATCTTGGATTTTTGTTTAATTGAAAAAAAAAATGCAGTTAGTATTTATGATATATTAAATATTATGTCTTTAATAAACAGACTTTTATGATTTTTATATGCCCACTTTTTAAAGATGAATGAGGGGGGTACTCAAGATAGGAACAAAAAGTCCTATGGGGGTGCATGAGACAAAAAAGTTGGGAACCACGGCTCTAAATGTTCCTTAGTGAATGAACGTGAGAGTGGATGAACGTCAGTGCAGTGCCAGTCTTTGCCATTGTCCTGCCCCAGGTCCAAAGCTGCTTAAATATGCTCCTGCCACCTCTAACCTGAAAAACTGTAGAAAATTAATGAAGACGTACAGGATCTCAATCATCCGGGAGAATTCAGGTTAAAATGGAAGATAATCTGGACAAGGTCTTATCACGGACGAGGAACACAAGGAGGGAACGGACCCAAAATGCAGACTCAGAATAATTTTAATTCCAAAAGTACTTACACAGAACACGAAAGACACGACCATACTCGACAATGAACCGACAAAGACTAAGGGAGAACACAGGACATAAATACACAAGGAAACGAGACACAGGTGAAAGACATCAGGGCGGGGCAGGTAATCAAACAAGCGGGAAAGAGGCAGGCAAGGAACTGGGAAAACAAGGAAACAGACGGAAGACTACAAACCAAGACACACGAGAAACAAACAGAAAACAAGACATGGACATGGGACATGACAGGTCTGTTTTTAGAAAACATTTTGTGACGTCGTCTGAAGGACTTGGACATAAAGTCAGCTGTTGTGTGAGTAGGAGCTTATATACAGCAGTTCCCTCACAGAGAGAGAGGTTAAACCTGATGAGACTCAGTCAGCAGCTGAATGTCCTGGACTGCAGTCTGCACATTACCTGTGAGACCTGAGCAGAAGGCGCCTCTGAAGTTAGTGTCCTATTGTTAGAGTGAAACTTGGAATGAAACTGTGTATGTTTATGTTTCAGCAGAGTTGCAGACTGGAGGAAGATTACATTTTAGTTCTCCTCCCCTGTTAAGAGAGGGTTTTTCCATTTTTCGCAAAAATGGCTTCCCTGATACCACAATTGTACCAGTTAAGCTGGGGACACACTACACGATTTTTTTGCCCGATTTTATAGCGATTCACAGTTGTGCCGAGTCTGTAGCAGTCAACACCAGCTGCAGGGAATCGTAATCAGCAGTCAGACCTGAAATCCATTACTGTGTGATGTTCAAAGACTCGAATCTGCGCAAAAACCAGGCCTGACTTCAGTCGCAAGCAACACTCCTGTAGTGTGGGCTGTTTACATCCAACTGGGAATTCATGGAGTCCAGCGGCCGATGACAAACAGCTGATGGGACACAGGAAATAGCGTCAGAGAACGAAGACGAAGCAACAGGAAGCAGCAGGAAAATATAAGCGGAAATTTGAAGAAGAAAACATAAACAACCATGGCAAACACTGAAGAAAGTTGAGTGCTACCCACGCGAAACTGGATACATGGACTTTTTTTCTTTTTTCCAAACAGATAGCTGCGCACACAACGGCAACAGCGACCCAGGTAGCTCCATGTTTGTTTACCATTTAGTTCTCGCCAGAGTTTGCTGCGCTTGGTTGGCGTCAGTTGTGGCCTCAGCAGATCTTGTAGTGTGTGAGGCGCAGTCTTTCAGTCGTCAGAACTAAATCTGCTGAAACCAGTCGTTAGTGTGTGCTCCTAGTCTTTTCAGAATCTGTAACCACTGAGAATATCGTGTAGTGTGTCCCCAGCTTTCTCCAGACAATACTGTCCTTCAAAGGAGTGACCTGTCTCCAGGGAGCACACATTTCTGGGCCCTCTGTATAAACCATCTTGGTGGGCCCCCTTGCTCACTTTAGCAATATTACTACTACAATTGTTCAAAGTCCAAAATTTTCCAGTATTTTCATTACAATTTTCATTTGTGATTAACCAAGGCACAAACAACTACAACTATATGTTCTTCTGTATGGTCAGGTATAGAATATATAGGTAATGGGTTATAGACCTACTCCACTCCCTTCTTTACTAAGCTTCCACAGATTTACTCACAAAACACCGAGGCAGCCATGATCCTATGCACCTCTTTACAATTCAAACACTTAATATCCGTGCGTGTCCATTTTCTCTCTCGGCGCTGTCAAAGTGTGCACGGCTGTCGTCACGGCAACACTTCACAAGCATCAATCATGCATTGAGGAACACGCTAAGCTTTAACCCCGACATATGTGGCGTGTCTTTAATGCAACGCTGCTCTCAAACCACGAAGAGTGAGGAGAGAGGGGGAGGAGCGCGGCATGTAAAGGGAGATACAAATTATACATAACTGCTGTTGCAATTACAGAGCGTATTACTAAGTGTGGTCTGTCACAACAGCCCAACGTCAACACCAGTCCGAGACCGAGTCCGAGACCGCCATCGGCATGCAAAGAGGCAAAGAAGCTCAAATCCCTCCAGACCAGGCTGCACTGAGCAACAGGAATCAGCAGAAAACCAACACTGTGTGACTGTGTTACTGCACTTTATTCCATCTGATACACTTTGTGGTTTAAAACAGCGGTAAAGGGAATAAAAGATCAACTCTTTTAGCATTTGCCACACTTCTGAGTCCTGAAACCTGTCTGTCCTGGGGCATAGACGTTTATTGTACATCTATCGCAGTGTCAGGAGATTATTTTGTGACTTATTTTGTTCCAACCACCAAGGCTTAATTCTGATCCTGCTGGAACAAGACAGGAACTTTCTTATTTTGACAGAGTGTGATTCGGTAATTGTTTATTTGGGCTCAACTCAGAACAGTTGACTACTTTTGACTCTTCTGAGCTTCTAAACCTATGTTGAACAGTTACACAAAAAATTATATAATATCTTTTTATACATACGAGTCACGTTACTTGCGTCTGTGTAACAGTAAGTTATGAGCTTCAGTTCCACTTGAACCCTTCAAAATAAAAGCTCCTCACCCTGTGCGGCCTGCTAAATTCTTCTTTCAATCAATTAATAAACACTAAAATATAATAAATCAAAAATAAATTCAATCAGGTCCCCTATGGCCAAAGGACAGAGGACTGCCCCGGACACTGGGAGTAAAGTGATGCAGGGAGACGTATTTAACAACTACACACAGTAACAGTAGAATTTCCTGGTTATAATTTATAATGATGTTAAAATATAATGTAAAATTGAGTATAAATGAGCAGTTGCTTTGTATTATAGCATGAGTGTGCGCTTATGCGTTGTATGTACGTTCCAGTGTCAGTGTTGGCGCAATTTTCATTCCAGCATCGTTTGATTTACAAATTAAGCACTGCCTACAACTTCTCTAAAGCACAGGACATTATTGTAAATTATACTGACTAGGAATGGGACAAAATATCAATTCTGATACGATACCAATACTTTTTTATGATGTCTTTTATAATAATGGTGCTTAGCTTTCACAGTCAAATGTGGTCATAAGCGGTGAAGAACTCTGTCAGGACTGTAGAGGGCAGCACTGCACTAATAAGCACACAAATAAAACTATTTTTTAATACTTAATAAACAAATATCAGACTGACTGAAGATTAATTGATTACTTTTGTAAACAGAACTTGTGGTTTCTTTTTTATTTAACTGTGATGTGTGAAAAGTATTGATACTTTTGATACTGATGCATTTTGTTCTTGCACAGATACCAGTGGCATAAAGTAGCTATAAAATAAAACAGGTATGTATATAGCCCTTTATAATTCACAAAAACGGAATTATTACAGACAAAAAATTAAATAAATAAATAAGTTGTCTTTAAAAAATACAGCGATATATCGTAGGTTTTCTTCTTATCGATATATCAATAATCCCAATATCGCCATATTGTGATATTATCTTCAAGAGAGTCAGAGAAAGACCCAGGTAGTTATTAAAGGGGAGCTCGTTCTCCTGACCTTGTGCAGTCAACTGATTTGTTGTGACACTTAAACGTCCATCTCGTCAGGCTCGCTGTAATTTCTTTTGTAATTAATTGAATTTTTAAGTTTTAGACCATATTTTTGATAGAAATGAATCGTGTTATTGTCATGAGTTACCACAGAGCTGATTAGCCTCCGTCGAGCTTTTAAACTCTTAATATAAGTATTTTTCGAAAAGTCAATGGGAAAAATGAATGAGAAATTTACCCCGGGCTCTGTTGGGCTCCATTACTGTTGTAGTAATTTGTTGTTTGGTGACGTCCCATGATTCTTTGCTGTGATTGGCATTCACAGGTGGAGTTTCATCCAATCACTTTTCAATATTCTTCATCCAGTCCTCTCAACAGAAGTTATTCCAGATTGTTAGTGCTCTGCAGAACACCGCGCTGCACATATTCATCTGGATTTTGCTCAGGTTCTCCACCTGATGCCTTCTTTTAAACTTCATAACCTTCATAAACGTCTTTCCACAACTCTCCACTAAGCGTATGAGACCTGCACTCGGCAAAATGTCACAGGAAGTCAGTGTGGCCACAACATTAATGCCCAAATATTATACACACTATATATATATATACCGTACTATAAGGCGCATCGGATTATAAGGCGCACCTTCAATTAATGGCCTATTTTAATACTGTTTTCATATATTGGGCGCACCGCATTATAAGGCGCATCCACTAGATGGCGCTGCGCTAAAGGGAATGTCAGATAAGTCAGTCAGTCAAACTTTATTAATAGAATACAAACCAGCGTTCTTACAACTCCCTCGTTGAAAACTAGGGATGCACAGATACCACTTTTTTCAAACCGGTACGAGTACGAGTACTTCCATTTGAGTACGTACCGATACGAGTACTTATATAGGGGTAACTTTATAGTTTATACAGTCACACTGCTGTATCTCATTCATCCCATACCGTGTCGTCTTTTTGCCGTCTATCCCCGCTCTGCGATGCTAAGTTATTTTTACAACAGAGTGGTTTGAACACAGCTAACCATGGCTAAAATTAGCTGAATATGGACATGTTATACCTCATTTTAAAGCTTAGATTCTCCTCTATTCAGTCGCTAAAATAATTTTAAAAACAGATTGAGCATCTGCGCATCACCTGCGGAGATTCGCCATTACATACAGGAGCTAACACAATTAGCAACGGTACTTCTTATGTTTTATCAGAAAACAACTGCTTCAGACTCTGCACTTATATCATTTTCGGGACAACTAGGACAACAAAAGGACAACTGCTTAAGTTTTAGGACTCACGTATGATTTGGGATAAGTCTGGTTGAGCAGAATGTAGAGCCAGCTTTGCTTTTAAAACCTGTCACTTCGGCGACGCCCCCTGAATACGGTAGCCATAATTAACCAACATTGATCCATATATAAGGCGCATCGGATTATAAGGCGCACTGTCAGTTTTTGAGAAAATTAAAGGCTTTTAGGTGCGACTTATAGTGCGGAAAATACGGTATATGGTGTATTTGACATGAGCAGAGATAAGCAGAGCAGCGTGTATAAATCTCTCAGAGTGACAGCGGTGGGGGGGCCCTCAGAGGGAGAGGAGATCTGGTTCACACATTATACAGAGTTATGTAACACACGCTGGAGCTGGTGGGAGTCAGTGTAAACAAATGCATGCAGCACATACATTTATGCATCAGGACGAGGACAGGCCACACAGCTCTGTTCTCTCACATACAGAGAGAGATGTATATGGTTCACACAGACTGAGAAGTATACGGCTCACACAGAAATCTGTACCGGGAGCAGCAGCTGCAGCATCGGAGTCGATGCAAAGGAGGAAGAGAAAGAGAAGGGGCTGAGAGACTGAAAGAGGACAAGAAACATGTTTTATTTATTATAATTCTACACATAAATCACATTTTAGCATAGGAAAATAAAATGTACATTTGAACTTACAAGAGAATATTTTATAATAATTTTACACTTTCTCTGTTAAATACACTAGATAACAGTTGCAATCACACTTTTTTCATTTATAAATACATTATAACTATAAACTATATCTATACTTTTTACCGTTTTGGCATGTATTAGCATCTTTTTGCAATGCATGACAAGGCTGCCTTTAAAAAATGTTTCAAATAATTACTTTAAAAGGTGAAGAGGCCAGCAGAGGGCAACAGAGATGTTACAGGCTTTGAACATAATCAAAGAAAAAAAAAAAGAACTTCACCTCCTTTTTGTGCAATGCCATTTTTTCTACAGAAGTAAAAATGTCTGACATAAATCACATTTTAGCATAGGAAAAAAATGTAAAAAAATGTACATTTGAACTTACAAGAGAATATTTTATAATAATTTTACACCTTCTCTGCTAAATACACTAGATAACAGTTGCAATCACACTTTTTTCATTTATAAATACATTATAACTATAAACTATATCTATACTTTACTGTTTTGGCATGTATTAGCATCTTTTTACAATGCATGACAAGGCTGCTTTAAAAAGGAGGTGGAGGTGCAAGGCCGTTCAAAACCTTAAAAACAAGACAGACATCCAAAAATATCTGATAATTATCCAAGTCTAAGATGTTATGCTTCCTTAAGATGTTACAATAATGAAAATGCAAAGGCTTCCTATCTAAAATTGTCAGTGTTTTTTTAAAGCGAGACTTCACAGGTTTTAGAGTGCCCTCTGTTGTGTGAGACCAGGTTGAGGCTTAAATTCAGAGTGCTCTAAAATACTAAATACTAAATGAAGAACCATTTGGGAGCCGTAAGAGCTGGCTCTTCTAAGGGAGCTGAGCCAAAAGAACCGAATCTTTAAAAAGTGCCGGACTGCCCATCACTAACACAGTCCCCACTGACAGGAGGCTCGAGTGGTGGATCTGAGAGAGCTCAGACGTCTGACAGTGACAGCAGAGAACAACGATGATGATAAAGTAAGTGGCTTCAGTGTGGAGGGAGAAGTTTGTGACCATGATGTGCCACAGCAGGAGTGCATGCATATATAACAAAGCGGCTTGATGTGATAGATCCCTTTTAATAAAATGAAAACAGTTAAGATTTGATTTGACCTTCTTGCGTACTCTTTTCACTTGGCTTCGAAACGTTAAATGCTGTGACTGTGGTGAGCTTCCTTGGCCACCATATGACCAGAGTCGGTAAAAGTTACAATAAAAGTGCATGAAAATCAATAGTGGCAATAAAACTATGCAGGAAAGTAGGCAGAATAAAAGCAGAGAGCGCCACCAGAGCAGAGAATAGTCCTCTCTGTCTCGTAATAAGAGCGTTGTGTATCGGTGCAGCAGCAGTGCAGTTGTGTCCTCTCTCCTCTCTCGCTCATGTTTATTAATGTGCTACAGAGATATGAGAGGTCTGACACAGAGCCTGTTTACAGCCGTGTGCAGCAGGTTGGAGCTGTTTAGCATTCGTCCACTCTGAGTTTATCTGTGAACGCCGTGTCGCTGCAGCTTCATACTGCCACACACACACACACACACACACACACAACACACACACACACACACACACACACACACACACACACACACACACGGGCCGCATTAATAACAATATTATTCAGAGAAGAGTTCATACACAGAGTACAATGAGAGGAAGTCCACCAAACACTGTAAACATTATAATTATAATAATGCATCTGTCTTATAAAGCAGTGGTCCCCAATCTTTTTCTAACTGCGGACCGGTCAACGCTTGACAATTTTACTGCGGACCGGGGGGTTGAAATAATAATAATAATAAACGTGAATCCACTGTATACTCATATGGAACTTTATTAGCACATTGCTCCAACAATATACCGCTATTATAACATCAAAAACTGTCCGTAACGCTAAATCAATGGGAGCCCTGAGCTTGTTTCTTTGCAACGAGATGGTCCCATCTGGGGGTAATGGCAGACAAAGACACCTGAAGTGTGTTGCTTATGTCCAGTCTACTCCTTTGCCTTGTTTCGGTGGCTGTCACTGCAGAAAACCCCGCTTCACACAGATAGGATGTTGGAAATGGCAACAGAGTTTTCAGCGCTGTGTTAGCGATCTCTGGGTATTCTGTCATGACTTTAATCCAGAACACCGGCAGAGTTGTTGTCTCGAACACTGTTTTAAGGCCGCCGTCATTTGCGATCTCCAGCAGTTGGTCTTCTTCTTGCACGGACATGCTGGATTCAGCTGGTTTGTTGACAAATGGGTCATGTATCCATTCCTTGGCCGTTCGTGGGTTGGGAAGTAGCGCTAAAACTCCTTTAACAGCGAAGACAGGTGATCGTGCACCAGCTTGGTGAGAGAGGGCGCAGGCTCAGTCTCACACAAAATCCCCGCTAATGTTTGAAACATGTCCATAACTTAGATAATAAATAAAACAGAAATAACTAATTAATTCTTGTGCGGCCCGGCACTGATTATCCAAAGCACATTTCTCTGTACTTATAGTCACTTTATAATTAAGTCCATTGTCCATTCACTCGTCACATTTAGGTCATTTTCACACCTAATAGTTTGGTAGACTTGGTTCCATTTGGGGACTAAAGTTGGAATATTTGTGGCGGGGTGAGGGTGATTATATGTAATGAAAATTAACTAGAAAAACCAACAACGCCACCCGGGGAGTAAGGCCCCGGGACCAATACAAATGTGCAATATATTTAAGGCACGCACAGGTTCGTTCATTGAAACAAAGGGCAAGGTTCCATCACTTTACCACATAATTTATTTATACAAGATTAATTTAATTTAGCAGTCCTTAAAAGCATTTCAGCAGTCTATATCTTGGTTTTAATATTAAAAAGCTGAAGCTCATTTTACACAGCTTTTACAGAAAGAACAAGTGAAAACAAGGCAGCAGTGTGCGCCAGTGCCTCGGCTAATGGTCCGTCACCTAAAAAACAGCAATGCATAATTACAGCCACACAACTGCACTGAAGACAAAAGCATTATTTAGGGATACAGCTATCAAGTTAGTATTTTGAGCAAAGACGTCATGCTTCCTACCTGGCGACACAGAGGACAGCTCGCCCAACAAAGTGACCCAGAAGTGCGTGAGGTCAGAGAACGGGCAAGAGGAAGGGATGCACTTTTATAGTTCCCTTTCTCATGTCACCTGCTGGCGGATTAGGTTAAAAAACCAAAGCATCTAAACTCCATATTGCTACATATTGTTGCATTTTTTAGCTGGTGTGGTTCGCTTTCACACTGCACTTTGGCAAACGAACCAAACCTTTCGAACAAGGTGTTTCCCTCCTCGCCTGTGGGGGCACTGCGTCGAGAATTACTGAAGGAGAGGACAGGTGAGACAGAGAACAGGAAACCCCGCTCATGCATTGGTCAGTGAGGAGCAGCTGCCTAAACAAAAGAGTGGCATCAGATTCAAGCGGAGTTGGGATTTCTGTTTGGACTTTTACAAATGTGTCAGAGATAAATGTGTGTGACAGACGAGGCAGTGGACCACAGAGAATGTTATTTTGACACCGAGGCGAGGCGGCGGCTGCAGGGCAAGGAGACAGACAACTGCAGATCCCTGTTGTCCATGTTATAGGTTACAGACACTGAGCAAGGTAGGGCATGACCAAATTTATATTATAGACTGTTCCTGGTTGAATAAATTAAACACAATATAAGCTTTAAGTGCCATTGCTCTGCTGTACTGGGGAATCCCAATGCCTTAATTTTTCCACTAATAAGATACAAATCTTTGTAGATTTTGTGAGAGGTCACACTTTTTATTGGGGCTTATGCCTCCTCATCGTTCTACGTTGACTGCAAGAAATTTCTCCCATTACACTGGTCTACACATGTTTGGACTCGATCTGCTTCCGAGATAAAAGTGGCTAAATCTCATTTATTTTGATAGGATGAACTGAAAATCAATTGATAACTGTGCTGGTTCACTCATGTATTCAAGATATTTAATGATATTGTTTCACATCAAAATCACATCTGTTTATACAATAGATTAGGCATTTTTGCTTAAAAATAATATTTATATTTTGAAAATATTTAATTTCTCTACATGCATGCATTTTGTCCACTTCCAAGAGAGAGATTTCTGCAAATAAAAACAAAACATTTTATGTCAAAACTCTAGACATATTAAAATGAATGTATTAAATGTGCAGCTTTCAGATAGAACTGGTTGCTTGTAGACACTGTACCTTCTGATAAACTACCGCTTTTGCCTTATTTTGCATAAATTTCCTATTTTGACCCAATACTGTTTCTTGGAAACTATAGCAATCTGCACTTCTGACTTACTTTTTCTTTATTAGTGACCTAATCCAAGAAAAATGTCACTACTTTTGTTCTGGAAGCATTTTGCTGTAGAGCAGTGTAATCACTGTACTCATGCATTTGTTTTGGTTATTGCTGTATACGTGCAGTTTGTTTTGGTTGTGTTGACCCCCAAAGCCCCGCAGCATGGTTTGCTTCCTGGTTTTGGGTCGCTGTTTGGTCTTCTTTGCATTCACATCTGCTATCAAACCTTCACTTCACTTCAACTGAGCAGAGATCCACCAATCAGAGTTCGATTGCACCCCTCCCCAAACAAACTGGACTTTCCTAAGCAAACGAATTAGAGTTTGATTAAAGGGACAGGGTACTCACTAAGCTCCATGCTACACATTCACACAAACACAATAAACAGTAAGGAAAACTAAAGCATGCCAAAGTGAAGGGCGTGCAAAAATACCACTACACACAGGAGTGATGGGGCTGAAGTGAGGGACTCTACCACCAAAACCCTCCACCTGACGGGCGACCACGCTCGGACCAGGCTCTATAGCAGAGAGACACGGGCTTAAAATACAGACAGACACTAAACAAGAGACAGTTCCAAAGTAAGACTCGTTCAGGTCAACAATTCAGAACAGGACAATAATCTGAATGTGACATAATGCCCTCAACCTGATCAAGTTATTAACATTAGACAAATAAACCCAAATGATAACAAAAAGAAAAGACAAAAGAGGGAAAAAGAAGAAGACCCAAATAAAAACAGTAGCGGCCAAACACATCTATAAACAAACCAAACAACAGTGATGCCATATCTCAGGACTGGGACAGTGTAGCTGTCCAGGACTCTCTGCATGGTCTTAATGAGAGGCATCTGTTTGTGAGGATCTTGCTGAGGTGAGAGGAAATCTTTCTTTGCTTGGGCTTCCCTTGATTTAGCTCCATTTAGTCCACATAATTAAAGGTAAAACTGTTGCTTGGCTTGTTTTTTCAGATAGATTTTAGCAGAAAATTGCTCATGAGAGAAAAGTAGTGGCTGAGGATGGATACCTTTCTGCCAAATGTTTCTGGCACTTTTGTTAATTAAAGTGAGCTCTCCTTAGAGTACAATAACAGATATAGACTGAGCATTTATTATTTTGAGATGTGAGTGACTGATGCTTCCATAAACACTGGCCTGGAGCTATTTTTAAAAACTTTCTATTGTCTAAAACTTTGTCAAATCATATTCTTGGCAGAGTTTAGGTACAAAGGGACATTATTTCTGAAATTTAATAAACGAGCAATGAAAAAACTAGACAGCAGACACACATGTGGGATCCGCTGGAGCTTCTTCAAAGAACTTTATGAGCGCAGTAAAGAGACACCGGTTGTATTTACATTAGCCTGATTAGCGCAGATGCTAACGCTGAGGTAATGGAGGGAATCGAACCACCGCACAAGTGTTGGTGTTGGAAGTGAAATCCTGGAGAGAGCCCAGTACAAGCATCGCTCGCGTTCTTCCCCCTCACGTTTTCTACATTTGGCGTCTGCTGGCGGCGACGGTAAAAGGCTGTGGTTTTTCTGAATGAGTTACGGTCAAAGAGACTGGAGGCAGCGGCGATGACAGATTTATGACAGACGTGTGTGAGTGGAGTATATCTGGGGTTTATGGAGGTTAAGGCGGGCGTGAAGGATTTAGTAAATTGTAAACACCTATTTTTAGAGAGGAATTTGGACGACAGTGACTAATGCCCTGAGAATAAATCGACTGGTAACTTTTTTTTTCCCAGGTTTTGTACTTTGTAGAAAGTCTGAGTGTGTTTAGGAGAACTCAAAATGCAGTCAATGAATTAGAAAATAAACATTGTTAACCATGATTATTTACTAAAAGCACAGACAGTTCAGTCATATTTGTGATTAGCAGCACGTACTCCTAATGACAAACAATAAGCCATATGTTTATGAGTTATTACAATACAGCCAAAAACTCACACTAGCAAGAATTTGTTAAGTGTAAGTTATGCATTAGCAACATATTAAGTGACTGTTTACAAAGCATGACTTAATTACAAAACAATTAAACTTTTTTTTTCAAAGGATCTATATTCTGCAAAATCAACTTCTCTCCGTCTCCCATGTTCCTAATGTTGTTCCCTCATAAAAAAAAAAACAGACCTGGAGTTGTGTTTTGTTTCTCTTGTTTCTCTGGTTATGACTTTCTAAGGCCTCACAACGCTTGGTTCCACCACGAAGCCCCGCCCACTCCAGGAAGCACTGACCAATCACTGCCAGGCCTCTACATCCAGTCTGCTCTCAGTCATTTATCCAAAAACACGGTGTACAGCTCTGTTTCCAGCTGATTCCTCGCAGACGTTTTTACTCTGAGGGGAAAATGGCATCAGAGAAAAGTTTAAGAAAGTAAAAAGCTCTTTTTCTACGGTTCTGTTTAAAATAGCGTAACAGCTTGGCCCTCTGCCAGACTCTTGAACTGTTTTAACTGTAAGTATTTATTAGCTCATTCTCTTTTAGTCACATAATGTTTTTAAAGGCTGTAAAACGTGCTGCTGTTCTAGATAAAAGCTCATTATGTTCTCTTTAATGTATAATTCTTTAGTATATTTATTATTGGCAAAATGTTACATATTTTTTTTTATCACTTTGAGTTCCAAAGTGGTGCAACACTGCGAAACTTCATCATCTGTATCAAATAATGACCAGTAAATCATTCTTTTTTTTCCCTGCAGTATCCTAAAGCAACATAAAACTTTGAGTATTTTTTCATTATTTAACATTATTCAACTGAAACTAAAAGGTCAGCCAATACTATACACAAAATGTATCCATATAAAGAATAACGGTGAAAAACAAGCCTTGCAAAAATGGAAGAATCGACCCGATGTCCCTGAAGTCTTGGGGGAAGAAAGCGACCCGGTTAACCACAACAAACCAGCGATGGCTTTAATTTAATTTAGATGTAAGTCATAGCAGAACGACCGAAAGAGCAGAGGAAACCCACACAAAGGTCAACTGGACTCATCAGTTTATTTCATAGCGCTTTTCTCCCGAATATAGGGGAAGCTCCATTGAGAAAAATATGAAAATAAAATGGAGAAATGAGCATTGTTCTTCTTTAAAAAGGCCTAAAGCATAAGATGGCAGTAGATGGTTAAGAATTTAAAAATAATCTTTATGTACCTTACATTTAGCATTTAAGGGAATGAGAAATGTTCAAGTAAAAAACAAGTTACCAATGGCTTTGTTTCTTAGATGTTGTTCATGGCAGAGCAACAAAAGGCAGAGGAAAAGATTTTACGGCTACAAGGAGGAGAAAACCAAACTCCAGACATAAAAATGTGACTAAAACAGAGAAGAAATGAGCAAAGTTGCATCGTTTAAAGGTCTTGAGCAAACAAAAAATCTTCCTTGTAACAATTTGCTGCTGGATTATTCAACTGAAAGTAAAAGGTTGTCCAAAAAGTCTCTCTTGTACTGTTATCCAGATCTTTAAGCTGCATGAATCTCCACATGTAGTGTCTGAGGTCACTGTTTGAGTTTGACATGGCGTTGGCAAAAGCAGTTTTTTTAGGATCTTGGATACATATATTTCAGACAATATCCACAATGTTGTTGGCCAGTCGAATTTTTTAGCTGCAACTCCAAAGCATTTCTCGCAAAGTTGGCACCGTCAGGTCAGCGGATACAGGGTCAAGGTCAGGCACTGGTTCATCCTAAAAAATCTCTCTTTCAAAATAAAACTTTCCCAAAAGGTCTCGACTTGAAGCGCTGCTGAACTTTTATTTGGACGACACAACAACAGGAGTTCAGCGCTGGTCTGACCCATGGCGTCTGAGACCGGCGCTGCAGCTCTGCCAAACTCCAGCGGTGTCAGCGGTCGGCCCCGGTCTCCTCCTCCAGGTCACAGGATCACGGTTTCACGGTTCACAAAGGCTGAGAAGATGAAGAGAATACAGTGCAGCAGTGTTTCTCAAAGTTTTTACAACAAGTACCACCTCAAAAAATACTGGGATTTCAAAGTACCATTACTGTGCATTACTGATTAAGGACGAAACCAGGTCTAAACCAGGTCTAAACCAGGACAAATCCAGGGCTGAATAAGCAAAATTACTAAATTTATACCTGGACTAAACAAAAATGAAACCAGCACGATTCTAAACCAGAACTAAACCAAATTCTAGACGTTTCGAGACCTAAATGAGGACTAAATCGGCTGGACTAAACAGGATTACACAACCAGATCTAAACTAAGACTAAATCAAGACTAAACCAGTCTAGAACTGAAGAACAAATCTAGGTCCAGACCTGGATTAAACCAAAACAAAACCAGCTCAAATCAGAGACTAACTTGTGCCTAAAACAGAATTAAATGTGGACTTAATCAGCGGAACTGAACAAAGATTAAACCAGGGCTAGTCCAGGACCAAACCAGGTCTAAACTAGGACTAAATCTAGACTAAACCAGGAGTCTAGAAGGACAAATCTAGGTCTAAACATGGACTTAAAAAAAGTCTAAATTGTGCCTAAAACAGAACAAAATGAGGATTTAATCAACAGGACTGAACAAAAATTAAAACAAAATAAAATCAGCATGAATCCAAATTGTGCCCAAACCATAACTAAAACAAATCTAAACCAGAACTAATTGAGGACTAAATTGTTGGCTCTCAAACAGGATTCCCCCAGGACTAAACCAGGATACAACCAGGACTAAACCAGGATTCAACCAGGACTAAACCAGGATTCAACCAGGACTAAACCAGGATTCAACCAGGACTAAACCAGGATTCAACCAGGACTAAACCAGGATTCAACCAGGACTTAAACCAGGATTCAACCAGGACAAGGTCAGAACTGAACAAGGACAAAACTTGGACTAAACCAAAACAAAACCAGATCAAATCAGAGACTAACTTGTGCCTAACCCAGAACTAAACAAAGTCAGAACTAAATGAGAATTAATTTTGCGGGACTAAAGAGGATTAAACCAGGACTAAACCAGTACTAAATCAAGATGACTAGGTCCATACCAGGACTAAACCAAGGATGAATCAGGGACTAAACTATTCCTTAACCAGAACTAAACCAGGATTAAACCAGGACTAAACCAGGACTAACCCAGGACGGCGGTGTAGACGGGACCGGGAGAGTGTGGGGGTCCTCGGGGCTCGTTGTGGAGGAGGAAACCCTTCGAAGTTCAACACCGCGTTCACAGCACTTTCTTTTCCAACAATGATTTCCGATACTCTGCTCTGAGGTCAGGGCCCCAGTACTCGACACCTACACAACGACTGATTGATTAGTTTAAAATAAATCATCGTCATATCAGTGCATTATCGATCACTCACTGTACATTCACTTTACATTAGGAGGAGTCACATATTTAGCTCCACTTATTATGCAAATGTAATGGTTTTCCTATAACATGGCTTTGTGTAAGATACAGGTCATTTAAGTTGATAAAGTGAGTCAGTGCCGAGATTAAACCTGACCTTAAAGGTGCACTGTGTAAAATGTAAAGATGAACTAAAGAGAACATGTGCTCTGTAGGCTGTATATGTGTCTAAAAATAATAATAGTCATTTTATTTGTCTTACTTATATAAGTCATTAAGGGTACTGCTAATGGAGATTGTCTGTATCCTTTCTGGTTTGTTTGTGGACAGCAGCATGTCCCTGGAGGGCTACCATAGTTGTTCACATGTTAAAAGGGAGCTGTACAAATATGGATTTGCAGTTTAAGGATGCATTATTTATATGAACATTTGATAATTAATCAACCATAAATGTATCTGCAAAAATGTTGTCATACGTGTGACCAAAATAAACTCGCAAACAGTCGGCTCTGTTAAAGCTGCTATGAGCAGTACATTAGGGCTGCAACTAACGATTATTTTGATAATCAATTAATCTGACGATTACTTTTTTGATTTGTTGATTAATAACCGGATAGAGAAGTGTGAGTAAAATGGTTAAAAACTTGAGGCGTTTTATAGTTTTTGTTAAAAATTGGTGATAATGCTACCAAAAATCACTGAATTTCTACAAAATTAAATCAGACAAAGCTACAAACTTCTTGAAGGTGTTTATACATAAAATATCAACAATTTAAAGTTGTTTATGTTTACATTTTTTGTTTTGTTTTCACACGCTGCATTGACGATCGTCCAATCAGAGAAGTGAAAAAAGACTGGCATCCTACAGACCACAGTGGCAAAGTGGTTAGCCCTGTGGCCATGCAGCAAGAAGGTCCCGGGTTCAATTCCTGAACTGTGTGGGGCCTTTCTGTGTGGAGGTTGTATGTTCTCTCCAAGTCTGGCTGGGTTTTTCTCAGGTAGGTTTCCCCATCAACCTAAAACATGCAGAGCAGGTTAATCCTCCAGCTCAGTGCTCCTGGCTCAGATCTGGAGAAGGGGCCCCAGGCTCCTGACAGGTGGCACGATGAACGATGAGTTAAATACAGAGAACTAATTCCCTACAGGGACAGTAAGATCTGCCTTAACCTTACTCTTTGACATTTTTGATAGGGCTGCACGATATGGAGAAAACATGCGATATTCGATAACTATGTTAAAAATTGCGATAACAATATTATTGCAATATTTGAAAATAGAGCCTACTTTTTGAACATAGTAAGTTAAATTCACTACATTTCACAAAAATGTAAGTTCCTGTATTTACAAGTTAAAACAGCGACAAAATCAAAACTTAACACAGACTAAACCAGGAATAAAACAAGGCTTAACTGTGACTAAATTAATTAAATTACCACTAAAACTGGACTTTTTAAACATTTTTATTTAGTCACAACACATGTTCTTTTAAGGCTCTGGTGGAAAATGATTCTTCAGTGTAAATCTCTGTCAGATGGAAGACCACAGTGTTATTGCGATATATTTAGATTCTTGCGATACAGATGTTGCGTTTGCTGATATTGTGATAACGATCATTTTGCGATATATTGTGCAGCCCTAATTTTGTCCTCATGTAAATGGAAGCCATTTTTTTCCCGCCACAAGCTAATGTACCCTCTGTCCCGGTTCTTAACCCAGACAAATGCAGAGGCAAACTGCTGCACTTCAGAGTCAAAAGCCAAGCCAAAAGGAGAGACTTAAACTGACTTGAACTGTAGGACATTTTCCACAGAACTCATAAAATCCATTGCGGACCTGAACGGTGAACTTTGTCAAATATCTCCGTCTCCGGTGGGCCCATGCATCATCCTCATTCCTCTCGCCTCTCGTCCTGTAACCTGCCTCCGACAGCGCGCGACCGTCGTGAGCGCAGAGGCTTCTATTCCCCGCAGAAATGCCATGCGACGATGGTAATGGAGGAGCAGAGAGTAATGAAGGAATTGATCTGAGCTCGCCGTAAAGCGCTTGACATTTCAACCAAAGCCTACAGCTCCTAACCTCCGCCTCACCCCCTCCACACCTGCGCCTCCCTCAGACCGGCCTTAAGTACCTCGCTCTGCACCACTCTGTTCTGCTTTTGACCTGATAACACTTCTCATCTGCACAGAAAGTTATTGATGCTTGTCTATGAATGAACTTTTCCAGCACATTTCATGTTTACAAGAGAAATGTGTAATAAACCATAGTTGTTAATAGTGCTTCAAAGGCTTAAGGTATCACTGCAAAGCAATTCAATGGGGTAAAATTCCACTTACCCCATTGGCAGATCATTTTGTTTAAAGTAAAAATGGTCAAAGTCAAATAATCGAGCCATATTGACAAAAAAAGCGGCAAGGAGGAGCACTTCCTGGACCTCCAGAAGGTAGTATAAGAATAACAAAAACAAGGTGCTCTTTGGCAAAGGACAGGCAATGCAAAAACAACAAACTACCCAAGGCATTCTCTCATAAAGTTAAAAAGCCTTTATTATTTAGGGAATGTCACAATAGACTTAAAAAAGCCCCAACGCGTCGCTTTCGCAATCGCTTTTGTCCCCCAAATGAAGGCTTAACCCGAAACACATTGGGACTTTTTTAACTTTCTGAGAGAGTGCCTTAGGTATTTTGTTGTTTTTAATCTAGCTATATTAGTAAATAAACATAATCTAGTAGAAAATTACTCAAATCAAGGTTAATAATCTGGATAAAAGTCATTTTAACTAATGCTAGATATTGATTTTTTGCGGGGTAGTTAAAAATGTTGGAGCTTGATGGACAAAGAAATAGAATCCATCCCCTGTCTTAAGAGCAGACAGTCAGTAGCAACATTTCCCCCTCACTCATTCACTCTCTAAGGGCTATTTAGAGTCACCATTTCACCTAACACCTTTGGACGGTGGGAGGAACACAGGATTGAACCCCCATCTCCTTGCTGGAAGGTGAAAGCATTAACCACTCTGCCACCATGACAATCATTTCAAAATCAAAAATGTCATTGTTTGATTCATGATTGACAATAATATGATTACTTTTGCTTTATTGTAAAAATATAGCTTTCCTCTGATTGGGAAAAAGTCGCTGCAGGAAATCGCCCTCTACAGCTGGTTGCCGGTTGAATGTTGTGTCCTTGGGCAAGACACTTCACCCACCTTTCCTGTATGAATGTGTTAGTGTGACTGTGTTTGATGGTGGTATGCACAGATTGGCAGTCATGCTACAGAAGGATCTCATCACCACCGAGTGTGACTGAGGAGTGAATGAATAATAAACTAATGTAAAAAGGTTTGAGTGACCTAAAAAAAGGCTATTATTATATTATTTCCTCGTTAAAGGCAGTTACTTTCGGTGCTTCATCAAAAAACTGCTGCCTGTCCAGTTCAGAATACATTTTAAAATGTGAATAGTCGTATTTAATGCAGTCAGTGGTCTTGCGCCTTCCTATTTGTGTGAGATTTTGACCCCTCACCAAAACAACACCAACAACAACATCTGCTGGAGGTGTCGTGGTCCCGGTGCAAACAGTGGGGCGATCGTTCTTTTCCAAAACTCTGGATCTCTCTGCCCACTGAGTTACGTTCCATCACTGACCTTTCTCTGTTCAAAGACAAACTTCAGAGCGACGTATTCAGAACGGCTTTTGGTCCTGAGACACTGCTCTTTAGTTTAATGTTGGAATGTGCATTGCTGACTCTTGTTTTTAAGGTTGTACAGCACTTTGGTTGTTGCAAGGTGCTGTAGAAATAAAGACTGATTGATTGATAACCTTCATCTTTTAAGTACTGCCCTTTACAAAAGCTTTCTGGAGTTTTTAGTTCTGTGTTTCAGACCTGATCTGGTTCACCAGGAGAGTGCAGAATAGTATCAGTAATAGTGTTGTGTGAGGGAGAACATGCAAATCAATACATGCTCTCCTCTAAACACCAATCATACAAGAAATACTGTCCACATGCAGCCCTAAATTCATTTAAATACAGTTTTTTACACTTGTGTAGAGACAGAAAATGGTCTTTTCCACATTTGAATGTATTAGGTTGCTGTGTTTTTCTCTCACACAACTTTCTCCAGTCTCGGTCCTGAACTTTAATCGTTATCTGTCGCCGTGGATCTTTCTTGTGATAATTTCTTTCTCTGGTCTGCCTGTCACATACCCTCTCTGTCGCCGCCTCCGTCCCCATTTTTCATTCACACCGGCCCAGCCACTGGTCCCATGGGTCAGCCCGGTATTAGCTTACTTGTTAATACTTGGACGGCTTCGGATCAATACTTAATCAACAAGTAATGGGATTCCTCAGTCATCCCATATGATCTTTCAATAAAGACTTGAATCTGTCTCCACTGCAGCCCCCGCCCCGCCCTGGGCCCTGCAGCAGCTCTGCCTCTCCTCCGTCTGTCGGGGCAGCAGTGTGGGGCGAAGGCAGGTGAAAGAGTAACTTACTATTCCTTCTAAGGCACTGCATAAAAACTAATCGGCCGATGCTGCGTGAAAATGAATTTGTTGATGTGAAAGTTTTTAAAAAAGTCAAGTTATAATCATGAGTTATGCACGTCAAAAAAAAAGTGTTAGTTCCAGGTTTGGTCAGAAGTCTGAGTCCAAAAGAAAGTCCCAAGATTAGTAAACCTGAGCGTGCAACAGTAACACCTTGATTGGGGTTTTACTTTTGCAAAAATCTATGAACAGAACATAAACTAGACACAAGACTTGCAAATGTCAGGAAAAGGAGGAGCACAGGGGGAAAAAGGACCCTAAAAGCAAAACTGTGGGGGTGCAACTTTAATAAATGCAGAGAAAAACACAAAATGTTCAAAAGCACAAATATAAAAGTCTCAAAATCCAAGGAACAACAAAAAAGTGGAATCAAAAGCAAAAGGGCAGAGCTGTAACACAAAATACCAAAATCAAACTTATAGTCAACACCAGGACACTGGAGACTCCAGACTTCAGACGAAGACATGACAAAAGACGAGGAAAACACTGGGCTAAATACACAAGGGGAACGAGGCACAGGTGAGACACTTTAGGGCGGGGCAGGCGATTGCAAAGGTGGGAAAAAAAAGAGAAAAAAAGAGAAAAACTCAAGGACTAACTAAAGCTTCAAAATAAAACACACAGAGCTGGACAGGATCATGACAGCAAAGCCCTCAGTCGTTTGTTTGCAGGTCTGGGTTGAGTCTGAAGTCCTGGTCTGTGAGAAGACACAAGTCCGAGTCATCAGTTTAAAAGTCAGAGTGGAGTCTGGAGTCCAAGTCTGGGAGACGAGACCAGTCCCAGTCCGAGCCCTGAAGTCCAGGGTCCAGAGTCTCTGAGGCTTCACAAGCGTCACAAATTTCTGCAAGAGTCTCTGTGGCCCAGCTAGTTTCCTCTTTACTGAAGCAATGAACACAATCTCACTATAAAAGAAAACAATGACAAGTTCTGGATAAATGTGTATTTTTAATCATTAATATTCCTCATGTAACAATCCTCTTGTCCTCTCTCTTACTGTGATCTTTCAGCTCCTGTCTGTGGTCCACTGAGCTGTATAATAAATAATTAGTAAACTTAATAAAATAAACATGCTAGGTTAAAATTATATTATTTGTATTTATTTTTAATGTAAATATATTGTTTTGTTTTGTTTCTTTGATTGTTTTTAGTGTATTTTACTAGTTATTATTGTTTTAATTGGAAATAGTAAAGTTAAATACTGTATTTATGTTTGTTTTATAATCTTATGCAGTGCTTTGGAAACTGTAAAATGTGCAATATAAATAAAGTGGATTGGATTTGATTGGATTTAAAGAAAAAATATAATGTACACAGCTGCATTTATTTGTGATTTTTCTTCTTGTAACAAACCTACATTTTATCTAGGTCCACAGTCCTGGTCCAGTCTTGGTCTCTCAGAAGCTGCACAGTGATTTGGCAGGTTTTTACACCGGATGCCCTTCCTGTCGCAAACCACTGTGCCACCTTCTCCCCATAAAACACAGTTCATTAAATCATCAAATAAAAAGTTAAACAGTAAATTTATATGCATTTGTTACGTTTCTGCATGGAACAAACCTATCCCCAGTCCTGGTCCAGTCCTGGTCCAGTCCTGGTGTAGTTCTGGTCTAGTCCTGGTGTAGTTCTGGTCTAGTCCTGGTCCAGTCCTGGTCCAGTCCTGGTCCAGTCCTGGTGTAGTTCTGGTCCAGTCCTGGTGTAGTCCTGGTCCAGTCCTGGTCTCTCAGTTCATCTGCGGTCCATTGAGCTTTAGTAATTACATCATTAAATCATACAATAAAAAGTTACATAAGTAAATTTCTATTTTTTAATAAATATTCTTCATGTACCAAACCTATATTTTACTTTTGCTCTGGTCTAGTCTTGGTCCAGTCCTGTAGTCTTGGTCTTTCAGCAGCCGCACAGTGATTTGGCAGGTTTTTACTGCCGGATGCCCTTCCAGTCGCAACCAGCCGAGTAAACGCTTTAAACCACAGTTCATTAAATCAAAAAATAAACAGTTAAACGGTAAATTTATATGCATTTGTTACGTTTCTGCATGGAACAAACCTATCCCCAGTCCTGGTCCAGTCCTGGTCCAGTCCTGGTGTAGTCCTGGTCCAGTCCTGGTGTAGTCCTGGTCCAGTCCTGGTGTAGTCCTGGTCTGTCCGCGGCTCCTCTGTGGTCTATCGATCGTCTCTCGTTGGACTCATCACTCTGCATTCTGCCTCAGACAAACGGCCACCGCACGATGACAATCACATTAGACCCACAATCTATTTACGTCGCTGCTTCAGATTTCAGCTCCTCTCCTCTCTCCTCTCTCCTCTCCTCTCTCCTCTCTCCTCTCCTCTCTCTCTGTGATAGTACAAACGCCGGGGTTTTAGGCCTAATGAGTTTTTAATGAAAAATGAATTATTTACAGTGGCTGGAACAGAGGAGATAAAAACAGCAGGTGATGAAAGAGGAGTGAAACAAGGCAACGCTCTCAAGTTTAGAGGAGCTCACTTTGTAATTATCTACATATTATAGATATAGATTACAAAGATGGACAGAGGTTCAGATGTAATGTGTGGCCAGTGTTTCATCCATAATCATATCTCTAATGTAAACTTGATGTTAGCGCTAAACAAATGCATTATGAACCAAATTAAACTCAGAAATAACAGCTGTGTGTTATAAACATGTGCTGTAAAACAAACAGAAAAATACTTCATATTTATGGTAAAAATACAGCAACACCATGAAGCTTTTAGAGTAATTTTTACAGTTCAATACTGTAAACAACACAGTTAGTTCACATTGGTGCGAGACCATGAATAAATGGGTTCAGTTTTATATGTAGTACCAAAATTTTAACTTTTTTGATTTTCTTGAACTTACGTTTGAGCCTTTGCTAAATGTGATCATGAGGAATTGTTGGTAACACACAGAGATTCACCCAATGACTCACATCACTTCAGAGCTGTAGTTTTACATTAATAAGATAATAAAATATAACCAGATGATGCAGGAGTCAGGTGTGACACTGTTCCTCCTCTGAGTCATGGTTCGACCATGACCATATTAGAAACTGAGTTTAAACTGGACGTAATCATGTCTACAGAAACAGTAAAAAAGGATAAACAAAAAGGCCATTAGGAGAAGGTTTGTTTTTTAGATGTTCCACCTTTACACACAGGGCTTAGTCATTTCTGGTGAAAACTAAGTAGAAGCTTTATACAAACCTTCAGCAGCAGAACGTCCTGGACTGGAGGCAGGATCATTACCTGTGAGCCATTAGCATAAAGGCCTCGATACACCAAGGCGACTCCCAGACTGCCACCGATAAGACGGAGCGACAGTTCGTCTCTTCTCGTCTCCTCTCGTCCCCTCCCGTTTCCTCACGTCGCATGACCTTTTTCCCTCTTCATTCACCGAAGCGACAGCCGACCTAAAGACTGTGTCTTGTGCATGCGCGTGATGTAATTACCCCCCCCCAAAGCAGCAGATGGCGCTAGCCAGTGAACAAATATCAACGGAAGTGACACAATGTTTGCGGAAGAAATATGCATGTAGCGCCTTGGTCTGCCACTGTTGTCAGCTATAATGGCCTGTTTGGACATTGTTTTGTGTGGATTAGGTGCCGCTGCTCTGTTACTTGAAGAAGATAATTTTCCGCACGGAATTGCGAAGAATGCAAAAATGGTGACGGTACGCTGCCACAGCGGTTTTCACCTCTCGTCACTCCATCACTTCCGCTAAAATTCCCGTGAGCTGATTGGCGTGGCAGCTGTAGTGCTAGGCCTATCAGAGCGCTTCGTGCCAAAGACCAAAGACTCAACAACAAGGCCTAATCATCAGAAAACTAGGTCAGACGGCCTCCGTCCTGGAGCGATGGGGGGCGACGGCGCATACAGATCAAAAGGACGGAAATGAGCGACATGGAAGAACCGTAAAGACGGCTTCAGATGGGCGATCGTCGCCTTGGTGTATGCAGGCCTTAAGATGCCTCTGAAGTCCTATTTTTTTAGAGTGAAACTTGTAATGAAACTGAGTTCCACTGGCACTGAGTTTCTGAGGACTCAAAACAAACAAGCCCTCTACATCCACTCTGCTCTGTTTCCACTGATTCCTCACAGACATTTTTACTTTCATGGTGAAATGGCATCAGACAAGAAGTTGAAGGAAATAAAAAGCTCTTTTTCTGTGCTTATGTTCAAAAGACTGTAACAGCTCTGCACTCTGCTGCCCTCTGTTGGTCCCTTCACCTGTTTCTTTATGGCACTAGTAGAGTTTAAAGGCTGTAAAACCTGCTGCAGTTCTAGAGGAGACCAAGACTGGGTTAAAAGGATAAATAAAAGCAGAATATTAAAGACCTTAGCTAAAACTATACCTTAATCCTTAAAAGTTAAGCCACACCCTCCTCCCCCGCCTCTGACCAGCTGCTGCGTGTCGGTCGTTCCCCTGAGTGTCCATCTGCTGTCGATACCGCAGTGATTATTGAGACAGGCCCCAGTCTGACGCTCATCGACTGGATCAAGGTTTAGTCCTGTTTAAGACCTGGACACACTTCATTAGGACCGCATTCCTGTATTGATTAAAGTGATCCAGGTCCGGCCCTCTTCTCTCTATGGAAACAACCACTCGATACCAACGTGCGCGACATCAGCTCACACAGGTTCAAGTTCAAAACCGTCAACAGACTCTTGTCTTTTGGCCAAATTTCACTGAAAAATAATGCTCAAACTACACTGAACCACTCAAACTTAAACTCATGCATTCAGCTCCGAGCCTCCAAACCTGCAGGGGGCAGCGAGAACTGGTTGTTAGTGTGCCACTTTCTGCCTCAAGACCTGCATAACAAGTTTGTGAACAATGGAATCACACCGGCGGCAGGCACCAAAGGAATTATTCTGGCATTTTGACCAAACAACTAAAACACAAAAGAACTCAGCTCCTGAAGACGCAACTGCAGGAAATGGATTTTGGCACATAAATGTAAATTGAAAAGTTGAATTGTTATTGAAGTTATTGCACTGGAGTTTAGTTGTTTAATCAAAACTGAAGATCATTTTAACAAACTCATCACATCCAAGTAATGCTCTTGCATGCTATGCTTTGATGAACTTGAATGTTTTGTTTGGTATATTATGTTACACTGTCATGGCTCAGTCATTGGACTGAGAGACCTTAAGGTTTGGGTTCATGTTTGTATCCAATGAATTTAATTTAAAGTTTAAATTTAAGCTTAAATGAATAAATATTAATATACTTGATAAAAAATACTTGATGTGCAATTTACTAATTTTGCTGTTTCCAGTTTTCTAATTGTTTAGACCAGTGGTTCCCAAAGTGGGGTCCGGGGCCCCCTGGGGGTCCGCGAAGGTACTACAGGGGGGCCCCTAGAGGTTGTCTATATTTCATTTTTTTTTAATTATCATTATTATTATTATTATTATTATTATTATTATTATTATTATTATTATTGTTATTATTATTTCAGACACATGGTGTTGGTTCATAAAAACAAATAAAACATACAAAAATATAAATAGTCAATGAAGATATTAAGTATCTAAAAACATTGGAAATTAATTACAGTTGTATATTTGTTTTAAAATATTACTATTAATACAACTTTTAGTCAATAATCAGTGTTTTTGTAATGTTTTTATAAAAAATAAAAATAAAAAAAAACATGGCAGTCTTTTGAATATAGGGAAGTTTTATCGTTGGGGGTCCGCGAGGGATTTTCGGAAATTTAATAGGGCCATGACCGTCTTGACTTTGGGAATGGCTGGTTTAGACATTTGTTTTTACTAATTTCTAATCCAAATTTGAGTTGTTGTCTTTGAAAATTGTTAAGTTTAATTGCAATTTTAAAATATTTATTTAATAATTGAATGTTTGTATTGTTTCTTTAAAGGTTATCAACCTACTAATTGCACTAATTCAACCAAACTGCTCCTAAATAAAAGAAGAGGAAAAGATTTGTGTTGTCCCTGGCGTCCTTCAGTATTGAGTTTTTCAAGTCTGGGCAGGAACTGAGCAAACTACAAAACCTGAACTTTCTCCATTTGGACGGGTGTAACATGTTTTATATTGTTTATGATTCCACTTGTCATTACTCTTACTTGGTGTGAGGTAGTGTAGCTCTGAGTGGCATGAGCAGAAAACAGGGCTCCCAGGCAATAAGTCATGTCCAAGTTGAAATTTATTTACAGTGCCATTTTTCTGCTCATCACAGCACGGCACAAACACATCTCCCTGAAACAGCACACACCTGCCTTTTATCCAGAGGCCGATCATTGGCCTGGTCCACATCACTGGACCAACACAAAGAAACAGTTTAAAACACACATTTCCTTCACTGTGCACGAGGACTGCACCCACATCGTCCCAGCTGATTATCTCTGCCCCTACAAAAAGAAAACATCACCAAACACCAATAATAAAGCTGAAAAGAAAACTTCCAAAATGGTAGATGCTGATGATGTCGCAGGAAGTTGTTGGGCAGTGCCTCCCTGAACATTTCCAGGTAAGAAACTTAAACAAAGGACAAGGTAAGAACCAAAAAACAACAAATACAATAAGGTTTTTAACCAATGAGCCAAAACAATAAAACAATGAAACTAGACGTGTGCTTGTGTGATTTGTAACTGAATGTGTGTGAATGGAAAATGAAGAAATGTAAACTAATAAGACAAACACAAACAAAACCTGGGATATGTGCAGCTTATTAGGAATATTAGTAAATGGATTTATTAATCTGTGTTTAATATGGGATTGAAAGTAAAAATAGATAAGGGACAAGTGAAGGTTTGGACTCACTTCGTCGCACTTGGGCATATGTATTTTGAGTGAGTTGGCGCCCTCTCCTGGTGGCTGATAGTGGTAAGTGCACGTCGCCATTTGATGTAAGACGAGCATGAATAACGTGTATCACATGTCCATTATACGACTTCTGGCTAACTGTATAGGCTACTCATGTCATTTGGGACATTAATGTGTTTATTTACTGTACATTGAATGAGCTTAACAACAAATGAATGGACTTATACACATACAGAGTTGCTTGCTAGCTGTATGCTAATGCAGGGGCGTCCAAACTTTTTCCAATGAGGACCAGATCTGAAGATGTGCAAATCTTCAAGGGCCGACAGTTCCTCCTGATGTTTTCTAAGAACTGAACACATATACAGAATAAATAAAATGTTCATTGTTTTATAAGTAATTTGTTTTCAGAAGTCAAATAATTATAAATTATTTTCTCTGAAAACACAATTTAAAAGAAGTCATTTTTGTCTTGCACTTTTTTGTCTGTGATGCGTGCTCACTTTATTTTCATGCTTTCTGCACTTTATTCTGTATAAGAGGCACCTAAACAAGTGAATTTCTCCACTGTGAGATGAATAAAGTTCAATATAATCTAATCTAAGTCCCAACAAAATAACATCTTTGAAGATAAAAACTGCAACTGCTATTATTTTTTGACACACTAATACAAGGCAGAGTATTAGATGAGATGCACAAAATGTACAGACAAAGCTACAGAAACACTGTACGAAAGTGCTGGAGAGCCATAAGTAATGCATTTTGTCAAACAAGCTGAGGGCCATGCGAAATCTCAACCTGTGCCACAAATGGCCCCCGGGCCGCACTTTGGACACATCTGTGCTAATGTAAAATGCTATTCCATGTAGTGTGCAGATTACACAGCACTCAAAGTCCACTGTCTCTGGGATTTATTCAAACACAGACAGACAGACGATACGAGGGAAAGGACGAACACACAAACGGGTTGGATCTGGAGCAAGCTGGAGCATAGCACGGCCAAGTTCAGCGCGGTTACACAGCACAAAGTCCAGGCCTGGGACGACTGCTTGTGGTCAAAAGACTGTAAAAAATTAGTAAAGCTCCCTGTTTGTTACTTTATTTATTCTCATGACAAAGGCAACAAAGTAAAGGTTGGTTAGCATAGGTTTTTATAACACTACTAAATAATAATAATACATTCTTCCTTTTCTCCTCGGTCACACTCTTTGGTGGTGTGCTACTTCTGTACCACAGCTGCCCTGGGGCAGACTGACAGAGACGTGGCAGTCATTCTGTGCCTCCTGCCTCTGTGACCTCCACCAAACACAGTCACACTGCTGACACGTTCATACAGTGCGATACTTTCTGTATTTATCATGTTTTATTGTACTTATTATGCATTTGTGGCGAGTGTGCTTTGTGCTGTGTAAGTTTTGGAGATAAAGGACGAGGCTGAGGTTAGAGCTGGAGGCCTCAGGCAATGTTTCCCAACCAGGGGTACGGGGACCTTTAGAGGTACACAAGCTTTGCAGAGGTTACTTGGAATTATTTAATTTTTGTTGCAATCTTTTCATATTAAAATATTGAAACGAACAAGTGTCTCATTAATGATTACAAATAAATGATTAAAAAGAGGTGAAACTAAAAATATATTGTTATATAGTTATGTAGCTCATTTCAATGGAGAGGTATTTAAATGATGATAATTATTTCTGATTTATTTTTATTGTAATTTTAAGATTTTAGCAGAGCTTAAGATTAATCGCTTTCATTGTGAACATGAAATAAATGCAGGGGCGAAACATCTAGGCAGTGCAGCCAAAAACTCAGAACAGAACATAAATACAATTTTAAATGCTGTTAAATTTTTAAACTAAAAAAATATATAAATAATCATGTTTTTTTCTTAAGTTAAATTGTAATAAAAAATAATAGTTTCACGAAAATTGCCCTTAAATATTAATAAATAAGCACTGTTTTTTTTTTCTTTTTTAATCAAACTCTAGTAAAACAGCAACATTTTATAAATTTAAAAGTTTAATGCCTAAAATACTGAATATGCTTCATAACTTTAAAATCCTGCACTTTACACCACTGAATATACAATCATTAACTGTAACAGAACATCATATTGTTATATTTTTATTTATTTTATTTTTTATATTTATTGTTATTTTAAAGGCATTTTTATCTTCAAGATTTATTTTCAAGCAAAAATATGCAGGAGAATTTGGATTTACAATAAAGTATAAAATGTTTTTGGACTAATGAACGGATGTTTTTTTGACCACTTAAAAAATAAATAAATGAACATATCCATAGCCATAGAGGAGGTTTATGGATGTAGAGGGTTAAAAAATAAAAAAAATAAATAAAATAAATAAAATAAAATAACAGTGCAGTGTGCAGTAAGTCTCCCTCGTAACCTAAAGATCTGCAGCTATCAAAATTTAATAAGAGCCCCTGCCTTGTGAAACTAACTATCTATTTAACAACCAATCAGACGAGCTGGAGCGGGACATTACTTCCTGTTCCTGCCTTTGACTCCGCAAACACTCCTGTAGCTGTGGGCCATTTCCAAATCATTACAGCAAATCTGACACATTACAAATTATAATATCAAACATAAATAAAAAGTAGAAGGCAGAACACGCCGCACATATTTCTCTGCTTTAATGGAAAATGCTATCTGAGTATGTAAATGCACCGAATCTGCTGGGAGCTACAAAACATTATGGAGAAAAGAAAAAGATATTCGGTGGTGGTGGTGGTGGCAGCTCCTCAAAATACAAATGTAAAGTTCTTTTTTTTTTTTTTTTCTCCGTCAGCACCTCTGAAGTCTAAATGAAAACGTATTGGCGTCGCAGCTGGTGACTGATACATGCTGATACAGCCGCATTCAAATCAATAACCATTTACGGGATGATATGTCCATGCCAAATTTGATGAGGCTCTATCTGAGGGGAATTAGCTCAGAGCTGCGCCGCCCACACCGTATAGATATATATATATATGTAAGTAAAAAGAGAGAGCTGCTAGCTGGACCGCTGCCAGCTAATAATGACTATAGTAATAATGTATATTACGCTATGCAAATCTGCTTTCCGTTCAGATCCTGTCATTAAAAGCGTGGCCTTAAATGGGACGTGCGCGGGGCAGATAGGAGAGATTCATATTTTAGTCGAAGTAATTAAGTGTAATTTGTGGGCTGATGAGATGGAGTCATTATGGAGAGGCTTTTATTAAGTTCGTGCGACAATGTTTGTGGAAAGTTAGAGGAGTTTGTGAAGTTTTTGTAGGAGTAAGACTGGAGTGCAAGAAGTTCAAATCCCGGACGAGGCCCCAAAAAACACAGGCCATAGCATTGTTTAAAGGCTCTGTATTCTGCTTTTATTGATGTTTTTAAACCAATCTCTTGAACAGCAGCGCATTTTACAACCTTTAAAAACATTATCTGACTAAAAGAAAACATTTCCAGTAGAGATGTAATGATACAGTAACTGTATGATACAACTACATCGATACACATGACCTTGTATTGAATCGTATCGTTTTCTAGGAAGTGAATATTGATACACATGAAGTATCGATCGATAATGTCTGAAATATCAAAATTAGAAATTTGTATGTTAAAATAAAACCAGATATGGCTTTTTGGAGATAAATTTTGTGTTTTTAATTAAATAAAATGTTATATTCAACTTTTCTTCCCTCTCTGCTGGACATAATCAACCCCAGCCGCGGTGCTTCATTTGAGAGTAAACTTTTATGATTTTTGGCAAAAAGCTGCTGTATCGATTATCGATACGAAGGTGTTGAATTGTATTGTTCCAAATTAGCCAATATCGTTCTTGAATCGTATCAAAACATTTGTAATCGATACGTATCGTATCGTTGCAAAAACATGTCATTACACCCCTAATTTTCAGTAATTACTACCGACATAAAGCAACAGGGCAGCAGAAGGCAGTGCTATTCTGAACAGACAAAAAAAGCTGTTTACTTCCTTAAACATTTTGTATAATGCCATTTTCTACAAAATGATAAGATAAGGTTTATTTATTCATTTATTTTCAAGCAAAAATATGCAGGAGAATTTGGATTTACAATAAAGTATAAAATGTCTTTGGACTAATGAACAGATGTTTTTGTGACCACTTAAAAAAAAAAAAAAATGAACATATCCATAGCCATAGAGGAGGTTTATGGATGTAGAGGGTTCACTTTGAAGGAAACTGCAAAATAAATAAATCGTTCCAAATTAGCCAATATCGTTCTTGAATCGTATCAAAACAGCTTGTAATCGATACGTATCGTATTCGTTGCAAAAACATGTCGTTACACCCCTAATTTTCAGTAATTACTACCGACATAAAGCAACAGGGCAGTAGAAGGCAGTGCTATTCTGAACAGACAAAAAAAGCTGTTTACTTCCTTAAACATTTTGTATAATGCCATTTTCTACAAAATGATAAGATAAGGTGAGAAATAACATTTATTACTCCCACAGTGGGGACATTTCATCGTTGAAACAGCAGAAGCACAATTAGAACAGCATTAGCATTGAACAGAAACAAGTGTTAGTAAACAAGAGCACAAAAGAGACCAATTTGGCCAAAGAGAATTAAATTAAAACTAACCTAAAACAAAATAAGCTAAAAAAATAAAATAAAAAAAATGTCTGTGAGGAATCAGTGGAAACAGAGCTGTACACTGTTTTTTTAGATAAATGACTGGATGTAGAGGGCTGGTTGTTGATGGTCAGTGCTTGTGGGCGGAGGTTTGTGGAACCAAGCATTTTGAGGCCTCAGAACAGCTATGCCATAGAATACAGGATTACTTAAACAGGCGTGAATGAAACAAAACACAACTCCAGGTCTGTTTTTGATGAGGGAACAGCATTAGAACATGGGAAAAAGAGAGGAAAAGGTTAATTTTGCAGAATATATAAAGTAATTTGACATAAATTGAACAAACAAATAAAATTGACAACAAATTTTGAAATTATCACATGACAAAGTATTCTGTAAGACAACCTGATGATTCATGTGTTTGGGTTTTTCATTACTAATAATTTAGTTCTCCATATCCTGATTTCAGAAAATGAGGTGCAGCCGTCCTGAAAAAGTGCAAAAAAAGTAAAATAATACTGTGGCATGTGTCCTGACTTCAAAAAAGAAAACTACTATTATTGCCCAAGTCAAATACAAAAAATAAACAAATAGATAAAAGACAGTTTTATATGATACTAAATGCAGTGGAACCTCATGAATAACATGGTGGATGGTTTCTCAACATATTTCACTTTTTTTAATTAAAACATTTATCCAGGCTTCGGACCAGATTCTTCTTCTTCTCCTTCTTCACCTTCTTCTCCTTTTTCACCTTCTTCTTCTTCATCTTCTTCTTCTTCGTCTTCTTCTTCTTCTTCTTCTTCACCTTCTTCACCTTCTTCTCCTTTTTCTTCATCTTCTTCTTCTTCGTCTTCTTCTTCTTCTTCACCTTCTTCACCTTCTTCTCCTTCTCCTTTTTCACCTTCTTCTTCTTCTTCTTCTTCTTCTTTTTCATCTTCTTCTTCTTCTTCACCTTCTCCTTCTTCTTCACCTTCTTCACCTTCTTCTCCTTCTTCTTCATCTTCTTCGTCTTCTTCTTCTTCTTCACCTTCTCCTTCTTCTTCATCTTCTTCTTCGTCTTCTTCTTCTTCTTCACCTTCTTCTTCTTCACCTTCTTCACCTTCTTCTCCTTCTTCTTCATCTTCTTCGTCTTCTTCTTCACCTTCTCCTTCTTCTTCATCTTCTTCTTCGTCTTCTTCTTCTTCACCTTCTTCTCCTCCTTTTTCACCTTCTTCTTCTTCTTCATCTTCTTCTTCGTCTTCTTCTTCTTCTCCTTCTTCTTCTTCTTCTTCTTCACCTTCTTCTTCTCCTTCTTCTTCTTCACCTTCTTCTTCGTCTTCTTCTTCTTCTTCTCCTTCTTCTTCTTCACCCTGAACCTTCTGGTTTTAAGTCAGATGTGTTACTCGCTACACCTCAGAAGACAAAACTACTTTTAACTTTTCAGACAATTTAAAGTTGTACTCAGGTAAAAGTAAAAATAAAATCATACAAATTTTACTCCAGTAAAAGTATGTTTCACAAAATGTACTCAGAAGGCTACTTTTTCTTCCAAAAATTTACTTGTATTGACACATACTATGGCTTATTTTTATTTATTTTTTGGTACCACTAAAGAAATATTTGCAATTCATGACAGTTTCTTTAATAATGATAATAATTAACAGCTACTGCTAATACTGTAGCTCATTAGTGCTACACCCATGTCCACTTTTATGTTCACATATTTTACGTATCCCCTTTTATCCTGGCATTTTAGTCAGATCTCCACCGTTTTTTTGTTGTTTTTTTTTCAGACCAATGTAAAACAGCTGCAGTTGAGGCTGAAGACTTACAGATGTTTAATTTGAGAATCCCACCAAAGCAGTCGCTGATGCCCTCTGAGCCACTGGAGGCAGCCTCAGCCAAACATGTGCCACCAATCACACTCAGCTATCAAAACAGAGACTACACCGCGGCACGGAGCAGAAAAGACAAGAATTAAAGTTTAAGTATGCAATAGTTTCTTTAATTTCGAAAAATCACTTATGAGCAGAGTAGAGTTTGTGCAAAAATGGTCCTGAATGCCTCGTCTGTAACGGTTCTATTGATTTGCTTGCATCACTTTGTTTAGTCTACACTTCTGTTTACTCAACGCTACATCTAGTTACACAGAGAAACAGACCAAAAAGAAAAACAAAACAGAAAAAGGAAACAGAGGAAGGGATAAATATTGGCAATGCTTTCATACAAAGTTTAATGAGGCGGAAATCAAAGTCAAAGTCTGCTTTATTGTTGTGCCACATGCATTACTCTCAAACCCTCGGTAGCAAACAGTATGTAAAAACACTATAGATATCATAAGAAAATATATATGTGTAATATACAATATACAATATACAAATAAGGGAATGCAAAAAGTAGCTATACTGTCCCTCTGTCCCGCTGCCCTCTGGGGGAGTGGGGACTGTTTCAGATGCCTGGCTGCTGGCAGATGTCCCAGTGACGACTGGATCTTAGCTGACCCCATCTGTGCTCCTGTCCCGACCTGTGGGCCCTCAACCTCACCTCTTAGTTCTAAGTATTTATTTGTATTTATATCTTAGACTTATTTTTCATATTGTTTTTATTCCTTGTCTTGTGTGCTGTTGTATGCTGTTGGCTGTTACTACTGGCTGTACAAAATTGCCCCAAGGGGATTAAATAAAGTTTGATTGATTGATGGACTTCCTGGATCTACCTCACCCCCACTCCCCTGTCTGGGTGAATCCTTACAGAGTGAACTATGATCCTATAGATGAGTTAATGAACTAACTCCTGACACATCGCCTGTCCGTCCTGGGAGAGGATCTCTCCTTCAATATGGCCTCCCTAAGGTTTCTGCTTTTTTTTCCCACAGCTGGGTTTTTTAGGAGTTTTTCCTTTCCGAGAAGGAGGGTCTAAGGACAGGAGTGTCCTGGGTCTGTTTAGTTTAGTGTAGTTATTGTGTGTTTATGTTTGATTAACTGTTTGTGAAGCCCTTTGAGGCGACTTTTGTTGTGATACTGGGCTGTACAAATAAAACTGAACTGAATTGAATATATTACAGTACAAAGATTAAATATAACAAAAGGCAATTAACATTAGGGTTTTGAGACCAGAATAGTGCAACAGTACAATAGTGCAAGAGTAGAGAGAGAGAAAGGAAGTGCAAAGGTTTACAATAAGAAATAAACGTGGGAAGACAAAAATGCTAAACTCTAACATAGAAGTTTAGCTCTAAACTTATTATTAGTATTTTGCAGCGACGACTTTGTCAAGTCAAGTCAAACTTTATTTATATAGCACATTTAAAACAACCCAAGTTGACCAAAGTGCTGCACAAGCCATAATACGCTAATATAAAATAATACAATAATTAAATAGTATAATATAATAATATAAAAGCATAAGAAGACATTAATTAATAATACAATAGAATAAAAGACCATAGGTGCCTAAAACCAAACTAAATACAAGTTAAAATGTAAGGTGCTTGCTTAATCAGTGTTGAACGCCAATGAGAAGAAGTAGGTTTTTAACAAACCTTTAAAGTGTTCGAGTGTCTGTGCAGATCTAATGTGCAGTGGGAGACTGCTCCATAATTTGGGTGCAGCCACTGAGAAGGCTCTGTCTCCTCTAGAGGACAGTCTGGAGCAGGGGACAGACGGGAGCAGTTGATCCGCGGACCTCAGGGCCCTGGCTGGGTTGTGGGCATGGAGGAGCTCTGACAAATAAGATGGGGCCATCCCATGTAAACTTTGTCCAGGTATCTAAGGCTTTACTCACATCTGCTTTGTTTGGTCTGATTAAAGTGGACCAGAGTTCGTTTATCCCGTTAGTTTGGAGTTTTTGTGCAGAAGTGAAGACAGTCAAAGTCCGTTACGGAGCAAACGAGCAGACCAAGACGGATCTGAAGAGGTGCTCTGTGTCTGCTTTGGTTTCTCTCATGGTCTGAATAAGAACTGGCCTTGATTTGATGCATCTCCAAACAATATCAGCCTTTTTGGAGTTAAGGGGCCACCGTAATTAGGAAATAAACAGCGGCGGAGGCAAGGACAAACGTAGCCACTAAAGAAAACTCACAAAAATAAAGCAGAATTTACAAAGTTTAGCGAGAAGATGGAGACAGCGTTTTGAGCTGTCTCCTGTTTTTCTTGTTCAGGAATTACTTTTTACTTACAAAATTTGAGCCCATGTTTTTTAAGATTCCAAAAATTGCTGCTTGTGTGAGAAGTGTCTTTGTACTTACATCACAGTCACACACTTACATCTCTGACCGTGCCTCACTGTCCTTTCTTAAAAAACATAAATTAAGACTTTATCTACAATGAGGAGAACTGAGCAGGAGTTGGCCCAGAGTCATAATTACTCAGTAAGCAGACGATCACAGGGAGGCGCCCACACACTCAGGCCAGACTCACTCCGGTTTGGGGAGCTTCCACTGAAATGACGGCCAAAAAGCTCTAAGTATACAAAAATAAAGGACTACAAAACACCCATGTGACCACTTCATTTGGTACACCTAGTAACTAATAAAGCGGCCCTTGTTGTGGCTCCTTTATTTGACTTAGTGTTGTCTTTTTCTCATCTCAGTCTGTCCGCTCACTAGATATTTTCTCTTTTTGGACCTTTCTATGTAAACCCTAGAGCTGTGTGTTGTGTTGTGGGCGAAAATCCCAGTAGAGCAGCAGTTTCTGAAGCACTCAGACCAGTCCATGCCATGATTAAAGTCACATAAATTACCTTTCTTCTCCGTTCTGATGCTTGGTTTGAACCTCAGCAATGTTATAATGAAGTATATAGAATAATATAACAATATTTATTAAAGCATAAACTGGATTTTACAAGTGTCCAAAACTTATCTTGGTCTAGACTTGGTCTCATTTTCTAAGTGCACTCAATTATGATTTGGTTTACAACAGAGGTTCCCAAACTGTGGTACAGGTACCGCTAGTGGTACACAGGCTTGTTTTGGTGGTGCTCTGTTTGGGTTTAGGTCCTGATTTAGTTTAATTATGAATGTTTTAGTCCTACTCTGGGTGGGAATTCAGTTTGAAGTGGGTCTACTGCTTAGTCCTGGTAAAGACATGGTTTTGTCTTTGTTTAGTCCTGGTTTAGTCCTGGTTTAGTCCTGGTTTAGTCCTGGTTTAGACATAGTTTAGTTCTTGTTTAGTCCTGGTTTAGTCCTGGTTTAGACATAGTTTAGTTCTTGTTTAGTCCTGGTTTAGACATAGTTTAGTTCTTGTTTAGTCCTGGTTTAGTACTGGTTTAGACATAGTTTAGTTCTTGTTTAGTCCTGGTTTAGACATAGTTTAGTTTGTGTGTAGTCTTGGTTTAGTCCTGGTTTAGACATAGTTTAGTTCTTGTTTAGTCCTGGTTTAGTCCTGGTTTAGACATAGTTTAGTTCTTGTTTAGTCCTGGTTTAGTCCTGGTTTAGACATAGTTTAGTTCTTGTTTAGTCCTGGTTTAGTCCTGGTTTAGACATAGTTTAGTTCTTGTTTAGTCCTGATTTAGTCCCAGAAATGTCCTGTTAAATCCTGGTTTAATCTTGGTTTATTCCTGATATCCATCCCTTATTTAGTAATAATTTTTCCGTGTTAGTCCTTATTTTATCTCTTGCTTTAGCCCTGCATTAGTTAACCTTTAGTCTCATTTTAACCCTTTAAAAATAATACTTGCAAATCCCAATATTTTTCTGAAGTGGAGTGCAAAGTTTCAGAATCACTGCTTGGTTCCTAGTTCTCCAATATAAAAATTTCAATTCATTTAATTTGACCAACATTCAGAGTAGAAAAAAAACAAAAAAAACTAAAATCCCTCCATTTCTTCTTCTTTCTCAGTCGCTGGCATCTGCGGCTGTCGCACTCCCACACACGGCTCTCATCACGTTTTATTTAGAAGGGCAAAGACATAGAGGAGGAGGAAAAAAAACCAAACTAGCGCTATAGATTTGAGCTGCATACTGTATCAATTCTGCCCAGTCTAAATGACCTAAATAAGGAACTCAATACTGCGGGGCCTGAATAGAGGAGAGCTTAGTCCACATATTTATTGGATCCAGGCTCTTTGTCCAGTGCCAGCGCTCCGAGTTTGTGGTCGGCACCGCTTTCGGAGTGGAATGGAAATCCGATCTCCCCTCCTCCTCCTCTCACTCGCGCTTTTCTCTCTACAGTTTTTTTCTTCTTCTTCTTCTTCTTTTGGCCGAGCATTTGAGAGATGGAGAGAGGACAGTGAAGGATACAGAGGTACGGAGCCAGAGAGAGAAGAGAAGAGAAGAGAGGAGGATTTGATTTAAAACCAAAAATACTTAAAATATGGGACCACCGTGCACAGTTTAAAAGAGGCAGTCGATCAAGTATCGTGTTGGTGATAATCCAGCCACAAGGGTAGTGTTTGTTCCAGTCCAAAGCATAGATAAATGGAGAGGTTTGTGTAAGACTGCCCAAAAAAATAGTATGCAAAAACACAGGACAATAGAAGGCAGGTGGTTTGTTTTTGTGACCCCCAGAAGGAAAAACCTGCAGGGAATTAGATGATGGATAACTCAGAGTAGTTTAAGTGTGCACTATAAATAAAAATGTGTTAAGTAGTAACAGAAATGTGTCGGACCGCAACCAGAAAGTTCACTTTAGCAACGGGACCTCACTCAGATCTGGGTCATATCCATTCAGAGTCATTTTTCAGAAATCTTTTGTTCCTGCACCAAAAATGTCTAAAACAATATTTTTATTTTGTTGTAGAAATAAATTAGATACAACATTAATCTCAATAAAAATTTCACATTACATACACTCATTTTGATGATGAGATGAGAATTTGCCAAAAAGACTCAAAACTACAACCCTCCAGTGGTAAAGTAACTAGTAATATGCTTAAAATAAACTTTTTTGAGCTTTAACCCTGTTCTAAAGTTGTCTCCTCCTCAAAAACAGAGCTGCAGTAGTATTCTGTCTGAGTAATCCTGTATGCCTGAGGCACTGCCCTTCTCCAGAGCTCAAAACGCTCGGGCTCACAGCTCTACGTAGACACAAGAAACCAGGAAGTGTAAAGCCCAGACGCCGTTACCAGACTCGTTCTGATCATTTCAGCCTTAAACCTCCGTCACTACGAAGCAGTCAGCGCAGAAATCTATCTGTTAGCCTCATGTCTGGGTTTTTTTTAGGAGTTTTTCCTGATCGAGGAGGGTCTAAGGACAGGAGTGTCCTGGGTCTGTTTAGTTTAGTGTTTATTGTTTGTGTTGATTGTGTGTTTATGTTTGATCAACTGTTTGTGAAGCCCTTTGAGGCGACTTTTGTTGTGATACTGGGCTGTACAAATAAACCTGAATGTTGCTAACAGCCGCGCTAATTAGCCACACTTTTACACTCTGTCCAGTCCCCACCGTTGCCAGCAGGGGGCAACAGACACCTAATCCAAGCATTCTTTACACATATACATTAAGTTATAAAACCTGAAATACTTAATGCCATAACTACAGTTTTCTATGCATCTCTTATCATTTTTCTTTCTATTATGAAACATACCTGCTATTTTTTATTATCTGTATTTGGTCTTTAATGATCAAACTTGAATCCACGACACCGAGGCCTGTTCATTTTCAATTGACCAAATATTTGATCTGTTTTATTTAGTGTTTCCTGATATTGAAAGCAGGATCTCTTCTCCTCTGAGCGTTTGTGTTTGGAGCAGAACGAAAAAAAGGCGAGACATCAGCGAGTCCTGAGTGAAAACAAATGAAAGCGTTTAAAGATGGAGTGGACGGCGCTGCTTCTTCTGACGTTTTATTAGTCTGTGAATGAGGTTCGCTCAGACAATGCTCTCCACTCTCCTCGTTCAGCCGCATCTTAATTGGCCATTAAATTGAAAAATCACCCGCTCCTCCTCCTCTTTCTCCTCTTTCTTCAGAGCTGATTACACCTTTGATTTACTAATAAACACTGAGAAACAGATTAGTGCAGAGCAGGAGGAGAACGGTGGAGTGAGAGGAGACCAAAGGAGACGCTCAGGGCCTGGTTTATTTTTAATCTGCCTTCAAGAATAAACTTTAAACATTGTGTCAACTCCTGAAGATGATACTGTAAAAAAAAAAGACAATAAAGACACTTCCAGGAGTGCTGTATTTATAAAATACCCAAAATCAAGAGGGTTGTGCCCTCCTTAAATTTCCGAAAATCCCACTGCAGACCCCCAAGCTATACAACTTACCTCTATTCAAAAGACTGTCAGTGTTTTTCTCCATATGAAAGCATTACAAAAACAGACAGTTGGCTAACATTTTAAAATGTTAAAATTAAAAGAACTCTAATTCATTTCAAAATAGATTTTTTTATGGACTATGTTTTTGTATTTACTATTTACATTGACTACACTGCAAAAAATCAATATCTAGCATTAGTTAAAATGACTTGAATTCAGATTATTAACCTTGATTTGAGTATTTTTTTACTAGATTAGATTTATTTACTTACTAGGCTAGGTTATTTGACTTGTTTCAAATCATTTCTGTGTTAATTTTAAGCCATTTTTACTTATTTCAAGCAAAATTATCTGCCAATGGGGTAAGAAAATTCGACTTACCCCATTGGCAGATAATTTTGCTTGAAATAAGTAAAAATGGTTTAAAATTAAGACAGAAATAATTTGAAACAAGTCAAATCATCTAGACATATTAGTAAATAAATCTAATTTAATAAAACATTACTCAAATCAAGGTTAATAATCTGAATTCAAGTAATTTTAACTAATGATAGATATTGATTTTTTGCAGTGTAATTGTCTTTTTATATTTCTGTATGTTTTATTTGTTGTTGTGGACCAAAACCATGTGTCCTGAAATAAATAATGAATTGAAATTGAAATTGTATTGTACCACTGTTCTATCTCATTTATTTCTATAAGTGAGCGAAATAAAAATTATAATTTAGACCTTTTTGGAGCAGGAATGTTATATTTTCATTAAAAATTATTCTAAATTGGTGTGACCCAGATCTGAGTCATGTCCAGTTGCTAAAGTGAACTGACTAAAGTAGGATTCGTGTTGATTGATGAATTAAATCTGATTATGCAGTGTCAAACTATTGTGGTCTGACACATTTCTGTATTCCTGCAACACTGAAATTATGGAATCTAAATTACACATCATTAGGCTTATATGCTAATTATAGACGCTCATTGCAACGTTAAAGGAAACAGCTAAACACTGACACACTCGCTAATGTTTTTAAACCAGGCTCTGATATTACTCTCATGAGATCGCGCGGTTGTCAGTTCTTGATTATTCATAATTTGTGATGTGAAATGTATTATCTTTTTAACTTCCGGCTCCAGTCTTTGGAAAGCAAACATTCTGTAAAGGGTTTATAAACTACAGTATTTCCAAAAGGCTTGGAGCTGATGGACTGAAAGAGGCGGGGCCAACAGGTCCTTAAAGCAACAGCGCTTATTCCAAGTGTTTCTGCAAAATTAAAGTAACAGCTTCCCTAAAGTAGATGTTTTCAGTAAGTATGAAGTATAGGAAGTAGTGTCAAGTTTTTAAAAAGTTCATTCAGCTCCTGCCCAAACTTGAAAAAGGCTGGTTTCACACAAAAGGACGCTGGAACAACTCACTCCTTTAATTTCTTTTATTAATTTTTTCTTTAATTGTTGAATGTTTCAGTTCATTGTTTCATTGACATTTTCTTCAACAGTAGACTTGAGTAGACATAAACATTAGATTAATTTAATGGAGTAGGTGATAACCTACAAAGACCAAAATATGCATGAAAAACCACCACAATGAACTCATTTTAACTCTTACAATTTAAAATCACATTTTATAAATCAACAATTTTAAACTTTCAATTATTTAAAGTTACACTGTGTAAGATTCCCGGTCTTGCGCCTCTAGAGGCCACAGGTGCCACTGCACTGTCGCAAAATGTAAACACTAGGGCCCCTCCTCCTTCTGAAACTGTGCGAGCGTGCGTTACGTCAAACTAACAATGGGACTAGAGAGTGCATTCATATTTACTGTATAAACTTCTGTAACCACTTGTGTGGCCGCAGATTGGATCTTCTATAGAGTTAGCGCTAGTGTTAGCTTTTCGCGCAATGGTCGCATTAAAACAACTAATAACTGTATGAAAAAGCACGCTTCTAAAGAAAAAATAAAGAGGCTAATTTACCTGTCCAACAGTAAAGAAGCAAAAACGTGATCTGATTTGCAGCCTTCTCTGTCTCTCATCTGACGCCAGCGAGCAAAAGTCTGTCCGATGTTGACTCTTGTCTGTGATCTGGTGCGGTCCCTTTCACATTTTCTTTTTCTTGCCTCGTCCGACATTGTCTTCATCTTCTTGTGTCCTTCGGCCCTGACGAACTGGCGAAAATAACAACGCTAAAAGTAGCTTCATGGTTATACTGCGCCTCAGGTATAAGAGCAGAAGGGAATGTCGTAAAGCAAGTCGTTCCCTGTCACGTGACTTTTCCTGAACAGCGGAGCGCTCCCGGCCAAGTTGCGAGGGTGGTTTCTCAGTACAGAAGCCCCGCTCGGAGCAACAGATCGCGCCTCAGGCCTTATAATCGCTCAAAAAATCACAAAAACAAGTCAGTATGCCCCACATATTTAGGAGAAAAGTTACACAGTGTAACTTTAAGTAGCATTTTAACTCTAATTATAAACCCAATGAATTAAATTGCACAATATCTTTAACTTATCTTACAAAATTAATTTTTAATCAATGGTCTACATAATGAAATAAGGTTTTACCCAAATAATTTAACAAATTAATAATTTTACACCAAATTAAATCAACTTAAACCAATTATCTTAACATAAAACTAAGAAAAAAAAACCCACAAAGTAATTAAGTTACAAATTTCAATGTACATTTTAGCTTAACAGTTGTGTCTTTTGTTAAGCCAAGCTGAGCCTCTTTGTTCTGAGCAGTGAGCCACAGGTGAGCCACAGGTGAGCCGCAGGTGAGCCACAGGTGAGCCGCAGGTGAGCCACAGGTGAGCTTACTTATGTGTGAGCGATTGCTGTGATTGGGAGGCAGGAGAAGTGAAAAGAGCACTTGATTTTTCTCAGGCTGCAGCCAAACTGGGTGGGAAGCATGAACGCTTTACTCGACAATTATGAAACGTGAAATACTGAGGATGATGTATAAACACTGCTGTCTTTGCAAACCATTCCAGTCTGTTTAAATTTAAATTTTACAGTGTCCCAGCTTTAGCTTTAGCCACCAAACATCACAAATTATGAATAATCAAGAAGGTTTTGGCCTCTGACAACCACTCTGCCACATGTGAGGAATATCAGAGCCTGGTTACAAAACATTAGCAACCGAGTTTAGCCGAATGTTTAGCCGTTTTATTTAACATTGCAGTTAGCGTGTGTAATTAGCATATGAGCTAAAGGATACGTAATTTACATTTATTATTTCCAATGTTAAGTGAGAGTATTTACAGAAATGTGGCATTGTTCACTCTAATTCATCATCATCACAAATCCTACGTCTAATACAGTATTTTATTTAGTCATGGAAATAAATGCGTGACCAACTTTTCTTCTGGATGGGTCTACAGCAGCTGGACCACTGTCTCTTGGTCTGCTCCTTTGAGTCAACAAATGAACAAAGTAGGGAGGATTTCAGACATGCACTGAATGATGGGAGATAGACGGAACATAATATAATGAACAATTAGCACAGCAATATCAACATAATGCTAACAGACAGATAAATGAGCTTGTAACGGCTGAGGTTTAAGCGCTAAAATGATCAGAAACTTTCGCAAAACGGTAAAATATCTCAATTTCAACACCTGATACATTGTTGATGTTTTCTTGTGAATAAAATATGCTCCGGTTTCAAAACCAAATTGCAAGAATGAAAAAGTAAACCACTCGAATGATGTCTTGATGAAAAAACTGTATTCTCATACTTATTTACAGAAAAGCAAGATTATAATGCAACACCTCACACTGTAAAAAAAAAAGTTAAAGGTATGAAATAATGAAACTGCGCAGAGAAACCCTTCCTTTGTCCACTCCTGATCCATTCCTGTGTGTCCTGTGTGGTCATTGTGGATGTGAGCTTGACCTTTTTAAGCCTTCTCCAAACGGCTCACCTCTCTTTCCCCCGGCGCCTGTCATTTCCAGGTCTGTATCGACGTTTTCCGCTGTTAAACCTCCCCGGGATTTGTCATAAATGTGCCACCAAACGGCACCGCAGCCCTCACGAAATCAGACAAAAAGACGGAAGACACGAGGGCAGTAAACGGCGCAACATGTGGGAAAAATCAGTGTCAGAACTCCTATTGTGTTGGACGGACAAGGGATTATTGGAGAAAACCTTCTACATCTGCTTTTGGTACAGTTTGGGTCAGAAAATATGTTAGGGGATAAATATCTGCCCTGGGCTATCGTTTACATGGCTGCAGGACGAGGACAGCTAATCTGGGCTAAAGCTAACGTGTCCCTGTTTGACAGCGACAGCGCCTGACCGGCCGCAAATCAACAGCAGAGGGTTGGACGCCGTTTAAAGTTGCTCAAGGAGACGCACAAGAGCCAAGACAGCGTTTTTAATACACATTTTTCCAATAGACAGAATATGTGCATTCATATGAAACTCTACTGCTCAGGTTCCTCGGGTCACTTAATGGATGGTTACACAATAAACCACATACAAAAGTGTACTAGCTTTTTGTGATTCATTTGTTGTTTGTAGACTGCGAGATCCTCATGCCATTCTCCAATAATTACCGACAGGAACAGTAAGTCCTTGTCCCTGGTGCTGGAGGGCTACAAAGTGCAGTTGTTGGTTTTTTTTTTTGGGATAAATGAATGAGAGCAGGATTGGTCAGTGCTTCCTGGAGTGGGTGAGGTTCTGAGGCCTCAGAAAGTCAGCGCCAGAGAATACAGGATTACTCAAACAGGCGTGAATGGAACAAAACACAACTCCAGGTCTGTTTTTGATGAGGAGACAGCAGTGTATAACATGGGAGGGAAAAAGAGAGGAAAATTGATTTTATTGAATATAGCCTCTTTAACTCTTTCCCTGCCAGTATTTTCTCAAAAGTTGCCAGCCAGTGCCAGCGATTTTTGGTCATTTTCAACGATCTTTGCGGTCCCACAGAAAATGTTGTGCTATAGTTTTATTTAAAGTTTACAATACCAAAAATACCAAAAGAAAAGCATTTTATTCTAAGTTAATTCAATCTTTTTTTATCAACAGTTGAAGGATCATTTTTCAGACAAAAAGCTGAGAAAAATGCATTTTTATAAAACGTTTTTGGTGAAATGTTGCAGTCTGTCCTGTTGCCAGAAGCTTCTTCTTCGCTTGATTTTTATGTAGCTAGTACTGTACTGTACTACTTTACTGCACAATGACCCCCAACGTCTGGTACCAATGAAAACATGGCAGTGAATGAGTTAAGATACGCCTGAAACTTTGAGATAATAAGACTTTAAACCTTTATATGTTGACAAGTGGTGTAAACCAGCGAATGTGAAGCTACCGTATTTTCCGCACTATAAGGTGCATCGGATTATAAGGCGCACCTTCAATTAATGGCCTATTTTAATACTGTTTTCATGTATTTGGCGCACCGGCACTATAAGGCGCATCCACTAGATGGCACTACGCTAAAGGGAATGTCAGATAAGTCAGTCAGTCAATCTTTATTAATAGAATACAAACCAGCGTTCTTACAACTCCCTCGTTGAAAACTAGGGATGCACAGATACCACTTTTTTTCAAACCGATACGAGTACGAGTACTTCCATTTGAGTACGTACTGATACGAGTACTTATATAGGGGTTACTTTATAGTTTATACAGTCACACTACTGTATCTCATTCATGCCAAGTTATTTTTACAACAGAGTGGTTTGAACACAGCTAACCATGGCTAAAATTTGCTGAATATGGACATGTTATACCTCATTTTAAAGCTTAGATTCTCCTCTATTCAGTCGCTAAAGTAATTTTAAAAACAGATTGAGCATCTGCGCATCACCTGCAGAGATTCGCCATTACATACAGGAGCTAACACAATTAGCAACGGTACTTCTTACGTTTTATCAGACAACAACTGCTTCAGACTCCGCGCTTATATCATTTTCGGGACAACAAAAGGACAACTTCTTAAGTTTTAGGACTCACGTATGATTTGGGATAAGTCTGGTTGAGCAGAATGTAGAGCCAGCTTTGCTTTTAAAACCTGTCACTTCAGCGACGCCCCCTGAATACGGTAGCCATAATTAACCAACATTGATCCATATATAAGGCGCATCGGATTATAAGGCACACTGTCGGTTTTTGAGAAAATTAAAGGCTTTTAGGTGCGCCTTATAGTGCGAAAAATACGGTACTTAAGTATGTGAACATATCATTATCAAGTTTAGTTAAAATGGAATTGTAATTATTGATAAGTATAGTGGATGTCTCTTCTCATTTGATTCCTAATATTTGCAATTTGCAAATACACGTTTTCATGTGTTGTTTATGCAATATCATCAGAGAGTATAATGTGATCAAATTAAAAAATAAAAACACCAGATTCATCTTTATGTTTGCCATAGTAAAAGCTGAGCTACTTCATTTTGGTGTTGCAGTGAATTAACCCTGACACGATGGTTGTAGGACACACTAGAGAACAACTGTACACTGTCTTCTGAGTACTCTTAAGAACATTAGGATTGCATTAGTGATGGGCAGTCTGGCTCTTTTTAAACACTCAGCTCTTTTGGCACGGCTCCTTTGGAAGAACTCCCAAATGTCTCTTCATTTTGTATCACTCAGAACATTTTTTCTAGGCCCAATTTAGCTGTTATGAAAGGATTGTGTGTTTTTTATGTTGTAATCAGTGTTATCTGAAGTCTTTTTATGCAGTCGGCTCAAAATACAGTTAGAAAATTCTGTCCTTTTTGGTTTTTGCTTTTCTCTTTGCTTTTTCCAAACAAGCTTGCATTTAAATCCCAGCCAGGTCGTCACCGTAAATGAGAAATGTTTTTGAATTAACTTGCCTGGTTAAAAAAAGGTTAGATAAAAAAATGTAAATAAAAAAATTAAAAACAGCTACACTTTCTGTCTTCGGAGCTCACCTTACTTCTTTCACACCGAGATCTGATCCTACTCTGTCCTCACTTGTGTCTGGCTGCCTAACTAAGAGAACTATTTCAACTCCCATTCAGTTTAAAACACAAAAACGGTTTGATCTTCACCAGGGTCGTTCTATAGAAACACTTCATTATAATTATCAGTGTAAACAGCTCAAGAAAACATGTATTTAGCCTAAGGACAAAAGCCGAAGAGTTTACCACATTTAATCAATTTGGTGACAAACTCAAAGCTCCCTACACTTCCATTCAGCGCGATTTACCTTGTAGCTGAGGATTTCAAAAGCCTCTATAGAAACACGGTTATTGCAGGAAAATGTAGATGTTTTAATGCACTTGTACATAATCAATAATCTGCTTTGATGCAACTCAAGTACAAACCCAAAATACTTCACTTGTGACCTGTTTTTCATCTTTTTATAATTAAGTTTTATTGAAAGAAGCTATTCAGGACTAAGAGCATGTTCAGCCCCTAAACTATAGACGAGTTTTATGTTCTGTACACAGTGATAATTTTCAAGATGTTTGGATATTGTCACCATAAATCAATATATGAACTTGAAACTTTTCAATCAAACTTTATTAAAACATCTGTGCCATGTTTTCCAATGTGAACCATGTTGTAGTACACACAGTATGCGTTATTTGTGATTGGACAAAGCAAGGAACATTGCAGGGACACTCTTGAGAACCATTACAACCCAAGAGTAATGTTAAAGGGTCACATTAGTATGAAAACCCATAGTATTTCCCATCAAAAAGGCTACAAAGGGTCTCAAAATCACAGCAGACCAAAATGGTGACATAGAAAGTAGTACAGATTGGAAATGTTTGTACACAGAATCCTATCTCAGCTGAATTAAAACTTGTCTTTTATCTATCTTCTAAAGGTCCTCTACTCTGCTAAATCAACTTTTCCTCTCTTTTAACCATGTTATCATGTTGTTTCCTCCTCAAAAACAGAGCTGCAGTAGAATTCTGTTTGAGTAATCCTGTATGCTGAGACACTGCCCTTCTCCAGAGCTGAAAACGCTCGGTCTCACATCTCTACGTAGCTACCTATGCGCCGTCACCGGACTCATTCTGATCATTTCAGCCTTAAACCTCCGTCACTACGAAGCAGTTAGCTCAGAAATCTATCTGTTAGCACCATGTCGCTAACAGCTGTGCTAAATAGTCACTTTATTCTCTGTCCAATCCCCACCGTTGCCAGCAGGGGGCGACAGACTCCTAATCCAGACGTTCTCTGCAGAGTCACAATAACAGCACCAAACAGAAGAGGTTTTTCACAGATACTTTTTTTAATATAAAACATGAAATGCTAATGTAAATGAGTCCAACACTGTCTCTAAAAGCAGAATATGGGACATTTAAAGCAGAACCATGCCACTTTGCTCTTTAATTTATTTTATTTGGTGTTTTGTCTAATGTCTGTATACTTTTATTTTTATTTTTATGTAACTCCCTCTACATTTCAGAGTAATGCGCTATGGTAAAAACTCAGGAGTCCGGTTGACTTTTGTGTGACCCTCACTCAGCTCGACCAACATCTAAGAAATAAAATCTTTCTTGTTGTTAAGGCTAACCAAGACGAGTTGCATTTTCACAAAACATCAGAAACTCCAGGCTGGTGTTCCCATTCTTGCAAGGCTGATTTTTTAACCAAGATACACCAGGGGGAAGTGCAGGAGGCTTTATTTACCCTGCAGCAACTTGCACACTGACTCCGACGCTGTTTAAGAGCATTTAAGAGATCGTTCCTGGTTTCATGTGCCTGCGTAGAGCTGTGAGACCGAGCGTTTTCAGCTTTTTAGCAAACAGGATTACTCAGACATGTGTGAATGAAACAAAATACTACTCCAGGTCTGTTTTTGAGGAGGAGATAACAATATAACATGGTTAAAAGCTCAAAAAACATTGATTTAGCAGAACGGGACCTTTGAGAAGTGTCTTTTTGCAGCTTGCTCACTTTTAATATGAGCCAGACGATCAGACTCTCACCATTGCACAACTGGGTTAATGGTCCTATTAATTGATGTTTTACTTGTTTTGTATGGTTGTCATATAGCAAATGGATCATAATAGTCCTCCAAATGTCCTACTAGTGAACCAGGCTTAAGTCCTGATGCTAACGCTGAAGCTATCTTCAGTGGAGCAGATCCAGGCTGACCGCTCCACTGAAGGGCACCTCTGCTCTGGTTCAAGGAGCTTTAGTTCAGATTATAAAAAAAGTCCTGGGTTTCTCCCAAGAGACTAGTCTTTAATCTCACATTTCCATATCTGAGTGCAGCTCCATACTAAACTGGAATGGACAGGAAATCCTGTGTTGTAGAAACATATAATAGTTTAGATACAGAAGCTAATGTTGTTGAGATTAAAGGGATTTTAACTCAAGAAGCTTGGGTCAAGGATTCTCAGTTAGCACCAGAGCTAATACTGATTCAAGGGCTTTCCTACTGCAATGTCTGCTGCTATTTCTTTAGACATTTCTCTTCCAAGGTCACCCCAAAATGTGATTTGTAAAATTATTTGGCATAGGTTTTGCGCCAGATGCCATGATAATGATGACAATGGAATCTGGACATAATTTTGAAGCTGTATTATTTTTCATTTTTCCTCTGCTAATCCGAGACTAGGTTGTGAGTAGGGCTGGGTGCCATTAAACAAAACCTTTGTGGTATCAAAATAAAAGTTACAATAATACTGGTATCGAAAAAAATATTCTTATTCAATTCCAAGTTTCAATGCCGAGTGATGTTCCTTTGCATGAATCAAATAAATAACAGAATAAATCATACAAAAGACTGGTTTTAACTTACAGCTGAGAGTTTTATTCAGTATTACTGTGTTTTACTGATTGTAGAAGATGAATTAGCTCGCCATAGGTATCAGAAAAAGTATCGCTCAGGTACCAGTATTGAAAACCAGGTATCGTTTAAGAACTGGTATCAAAAAAATCTAAACAGCACCCAGCTCTAGTTGTGAGGGCCACAGACTTAGCAAAGATGCCCTTCCCCCTTCCCTGACACTTCCACCAACTTTTTCATGGGCTTGGTTCTGCTCCTTCGTCACAACAGACCGACGCATCGATCACATTGCTGCAGACACTCTCCGTCTGTCAATCTCCTTCCATTTTTCCTTCGGTCGTGAACGAGAGCTCGAGATACTTGAACTCTTCATCTTGGGGCAGGAGCTCGCCGCCGTCCTGGAGAGGGCAAGCCACACTTTCGTCCACGTGATAGCCATAGTCTCGGACTTGGAGGCACGATTTCTCAAAGCAGCTGGTTCACACTTTGATACAAACCACCCCAGTGTCCTCTGTTTTGTTTCAAATGTTTGTTTTTTTTTGCAGATTTTCAGCTTTATTGCACAGTGCAGTCAAGAAGTGACAGGAAATCACATGGAAGAGAGCGTGGAAAGATATTTGGCAAAGTGTCAGAGTCCGGACTCACACCCACGGCGCCGAGGCAGGCTGTAGTTGCCCTGTATATGCGCCACAGCTCTACAAACTGAGCTATGCCACAGCGCAGATTTGAGAATTTTCAAAGGAGAAAAAGTCCATGATATGAAAATTGATAATGCACACTACAAAATCAGACCATTTTGGAAGTTGTATGTGTCCTGTCCTGTTTAGTTGCGGTCTGAGAGGCCGTAGGCGCGCGTTGGCAGCCACGCTTTCGTCAGTCTGTCCCAGGGCAGCTGTGGCTAGAGAAGTATCTCACCACCACAGAGAGTGACTGAGGAGAGAAGGAACAATGCACCAAATTGTTAAGCGACTTTAAGTGTGGATAAGACCTGAAGCATTATTAATTATCTTGGCTTGGGAATGGGAAGGGTACAATGTCTTGTGACCCTCTGTGGCTGGATTCTAGTAATTTAATATCTATTGTGATACTATTATTCCACATTAATGGGTTTTGCAAAAACATCCAAACAATACATTTTCTCTAAGCCTTCTAATTTTTTATTCATCAGACTTGGTTTCCAACTAAATCGCAGGTCAGTTCGTCCCGTGGCGTTAAAACTGGCAGCCATCTTTCCTCCTCTGTCCAACACGAAACCACCAACCCACGAGCTTCTTTCTGCAGCTCTGCCAACGCTTCTCAATCCAGTCTCATTACAGTAAACCTCACAGGACGCACACACACACACGACAATGGGAGGAAGCGGAGCTAATTTACAGACATGTTCTTTGTTTCGCTTTCAATCAAAATCCCCCACGAACAAGAGAATTACATAAGTGCGACAATGAGCCGTTTGGCCGGGCCTCAAACACGCTGTCCCTTCAGAAATCGGGATCATTAGCCACAATACGTCCAGATAACTCATAAAACAGCTGAGTGATGTCTGATAACGTGTGATAAGGAAGTTGAAGCGCTGTTAAAAGTGCAGTTTTTATTAAATTTATGTAAACTTTAAAGTCGAGCTAATTGGACTTTTGAAACAGAGATTTAAAGTGAAACCAAATAAAACTGGTGAGGGCCAATCTACAGCTCCCATCAGCCTCTCTTTGACTAGGTATAAAGTTAAAGTGATGTTATGGCTTTGTCCATGCCACAGTGTAAGGAAGCAAGTCCCTTACTTATAATTAGACAAGCACACAGTTTATTTTTGTAAAAGGTTTATTTGATTTGTAACCTGTTCGTTCTGCTCTTAGTTGAAAAGCATAAGGCCTGGGAGAAAGAAAAGGGAAAGTAAAGTATAATGTTTATTTTTCTAGAATGTGATACTTACCTCTGTCTTCCTGTGCTGTAGGGTGTTCCGGCTAAGAGTCCCTGGGGAGCCGGAGCACCTTAAGAAGGTTCTGGTCTGAACCATTTGGAAGGGAGAAGAGGGGCGTTCTAAGTTTTTATTTCAGTTTTCTATGACAGATTTTTAACCTAAAGCACTGATAATTTAATAAAGATTGTATTTTGTAACAAGTATTGAAAGGTAGTTGTCATTGTAGTATTATGTAGTGTTTTTAGTTTCTTTAGTAATATAATTGTGACCTGTACTTACCTGTACTTGAGTGTGGTAGTGGTTTAGTTGATGGGCCCTACTATATAAGGCTGCTCCCATCAGTAGCAGGGGGGTGGTGTTGTGCTGCATGTACATGAGGCTGCAGGCTGGCAGTTTTTAAGCATTTTTAAAAAAAATTTGTCTTTGTCTTTTTTGTAACTTTTGTGGCGGGGGAACAAATAAATGCACTTTTGGGCTGCACCTGGAAATGTAGTCGTTAGCCTCTCTGTTCCTCTTGGCCGCTGCATCGGCTCGCCTGGCTATATCACACACAGTAATGGATTTTGAACCATAGATGTACAGAAACAACTGAGCTTTTTTATTTGGAGTTGGGAAGCTGAAAAAAGTGTAGACGGTGGAACTAAGGCTAGTAACTTTTGACCTTATCATGACTGCAGGACCATGGCTTAAAAGTCAACTTAAACGCTTTACAAATTGGCATTTAGAAATTATGGGCATGTCCACACTAATACAGTACATGTTTATTTTGAAACGTTTCTGCCCAGGGTATGACCTATAACTTATTTTATCAGTAGCTGCATATTAGTTTTCCAGAGTTTCTTAGTTGGAAGCATAATTCAGTGGAAACAGATTATGTTGTTGGGCTCCTCCATGTCCTCTCTGTGTAACAGTGGCTTCTCTCAGTGTCCTCCTCCCTCTACAGATGAACTGGACAATCTACAGTAAATATTCCGTCTCTGTGTGTCTCAAGTCTGTCTCTAACTGGGCACTGTCCAGGATGTAGTTGCTGGGATAGGCTCCAGCCGCCCTTAACTAGAGATGGGATTTCTGTCTCTTTAATGAGAAACGAATCTTTGTGTTCAGTTTATTTCAAATATCTGTTCAAAAGACTGCCTTCCTTGATACAGGACTAAATAAAAACAAAAGAAAAAAAAAGAATGGCTCCTGCTCCACCTTGACTCGGCTCGGATTGTTCATGAACATCACATCTCGACCCTTAACTCCTGCATTCACCCCTGCACTGTTGGGTCATGTCTTTTGGATTTTCCCATTTAGTTCGGACCAGATCCTATGGTGACAGCTCTTGCGGTCCATGGTTCAGACCAAACATTTTTCAGACTTTCAACCCAATCAGGAATATGTTTTAACACATTAAGAAAAACAAACGTAAGAGTGAAAAACAAAACCAGATCTCAGAATGGTTAGAAAATAAAGTGGACTGCTGCACTTTACTGCAATGACACTTATGTTTCCTGATGAGTGTCATTAGGAATTCAAAATGTTATACTGACTAGTAATAATGCTACATTATTAACAGCATGTTTCTATTTTATCTACACTGACTTAGACTGTGACCGAGATATTTGTTCCTTTAAACAGTAAAATGTCACCACATTAAACTCTGTGTTTATGAGGCACGCCCCTGTGTCATGATCAGTGATGACAGCTTCAGGGACAGTTCAGTCCAGATTTAGATATTGTGGAGTGAAACAAAAAGTTAGCAAACCAAACAAAAATAATAGAAACAATTTGTGAATTCTGTGCAGACTTTAAGATGTGGAAACGCCCTAAAAGGAAGAGCAGCTCAACAATTAATGAATGTTTTAAATATGGTTGACTATGATTGTTTTACAACTATTTTAACCTGTTAAGCTCTGAGGCCTTTTTCCCGAAAATTCTATATCTACATTTATTAAGGTTTTACTTAGCATTTACCTAGGTGTACATAGCTAACCTTGGTAGCAAATTAATTGGTGGACTTTGGGGATTACTGTGGAAGAGAAATAATATTAATAAATTATATTGTTTGACCATAAATTGTGGTTGAAATGGATTATTCTAATTTCCGCCTGAAAAAAAAACAACACATATTTGCCTCCAAAAAAGCCTTTTTCCTTCCTGTAGTGAAGCAAAGAACAACATAAATTGAAAATTTCACATATCTTGGTCTACTGCAGCAAAATTTGTGCCAAATAAACAAAGTAATGAAAAGATATACATGTTTTATTATAAAAAAAATCCAGGCGGAATCCAACTGTTGAATAGAAATTGAAGTAGATAGTTTTGTTGCCATGAATTGTCCGAACACGAGGATGTCAAACATGTGTGTGTCAGCCGTTGTATCTCCTCACTATGGTCCCAACAAGCGGACGCAAGGGGGCGCCGTCGGGCTCTATTCGGGTTTAAGAGCTTAAACTTTGAGTACCCAGCACTAAAATCTAAATTAAAACTTCTTCAAATGTATTCATATTTATAGATTTTATACAGAAGCTTCTTAAAAGTAGCAGCTCAGGTGCTTGGTCACATTGACATAGGCACTTTTTTAGCCAGGTGGCATAATTTCAGTGGAAACCCAAAAATGAAGTACTGTAAATAGACCGGTTCTTTATGGATCAAGTCTTGTATAGGTCTTCTAAAGGGAATGATTGCCACTGGTCTTTTACAAACAACATGCAACAACAAGCTCCATTTGAAAGGTAAAAACACTTATTTCCTCTTGAATAATACATGCTACAGTATATATTTTTTTTACACTTGTTCTTGATGCGACAGATGGCTAGGCCTGACTCTAGACTTCGCTGTAGCTCTCTGCAACCACAACAGCACGTTTACCCATGCAAACGGCTGTGATAGTGTACACATATACGTCCAGCGTCTCTGTCTTTCATGTCGGCGCCTATAGGCAGAGCAGAGCAGCAGGCGGTTCACTTCTAAAGCCTCTCGTTAGCCATGCATATATTCCTATTATAGTCCCCGCTCCCGGAACAAGACAACACACGGCAAACAGAATGACCTTGAAATATTTATCCCCGCCGCCGCTTCGGAGAATTAAGTTTGGTGTCACGGGCGGATTTTTCTTTTGGTGAAGCATCTTGCGGCGCTGAATATTAAGGCGGTCAGGGAGAGGCGGCTTTGATTGGGACAATAAAGGGCGATGAGCGGGATCTTAGAGCATTCGCGACGAGGGCGAAAGCGAAAGCATGGCGCAGGAAGAAGGCCCTGAAGTGGAGCCAGGAGCGGCCTGGACCAAAATGCAGCCCGACAGAGGGAGACAAGAGGAGATGGGGGTGAAGGAGGCTATCCAGTCCCAAAAATATATGTGCCAAACTGTACAGAGGAGCAGGACAATGGCTGAAAACATTGGAAGCTTATAGCACTTACAACTTCCTACTTACATCTTAAAAAAGAAAAACAAAACAAAAAAGAAAGAATGTATTACTTTCATTTGTCCTCTTCTGCTTATTCCCATTCCTGTAAGACAAAAACAAACCAAAAGAAAGAAAAATAAATTATTTTCTCATTAAAAAAAGATGTAAAGCTGGGATAGCATTGCTGTTATGACAAGCTAGTGTACTCTTTGTGCCAATCCCAACCCTGGATAAACAGAGAAAGTTGCATTGAGAAGGGCACCGGCGTAAAAAACTAAATTATTTATTCATTTATTCGTCTTCCCCTTATTCCTCTGAGGGCAGGCATTGAGCTCCATGAGGTATTTTTTTCTTTGATACTTTTAGTTTTGTCCTGGATAATCTCCTTGGCTGTGTCCGAACCTCATCCCTAGCCCCTAACCCCTCATAATGTTCTTCTGTGATGAAGCCCGACCAGACTCACTTGATGTTTTAGTATTTATAGATAAATAATAGTCATACATGTGATATTTAACATGAATTATCGCTGTAATGAATAAAACAGAGTGGATTATTTCAGCTCTGTGCCTTACGTGGGGAGGCTGAATGCTGGCTAAGCTAACGTTAGCAATTTTACACTGCAACGGTTTATTTAAGAGCTTTTTATTTCTGATTACAACGTGACAGAAGTAAAAAAAAAGCGTTTATAACTGGTTTCATTCGCTGTTCTTCTCCGAAACTTGCAAAGCATTCTGGTCTCTGCTGACCTCTAGTGACCATCGCTGTCCCCTACTTTTCAAAATGCATTGTGAGAAATTTTGAGTGCACTATTTTTTATCCATTAGACATTCAGACACCACTACAAAATGGCGTGACCACTGTAGAGTGCACTACATAGGGATTAGGGAGGACGTTTGGACACAGCCCTTGTTTAGTCTTGGCATAATCCTGAGACATGTATTCGTTTTTGTTTTTCTTTTATTGTATTTCTATTTTATTATATTTCTTTGGAGCCTAATTTGGGCCTTAGGCGGGGTACACCCTGGACGGTGGCCACCTAATCGCAGGGCATGACACAGACACAGACATACAACTTACTCAGTCTCACATTCATTCACTATAGGGGCACTTTTGAGTCACTAATTCGACTAACACATGCATGTAAGCAGGAAACGCTGAAAGGAATGAACATATTTAATCACCTTATAGTATACTGTGAGAGGATTCTTCTCCATAAGCTCCTGTAGATTGGCCAACACTGATCAACAATGAATTAATGTCTGTCACTTAGAGAAAGCATCAGGTTCTCAGTCATCGCGGAGAATTCAATAAAAAAGGTTAAACAAGAAAGTCATCTGGACAAGGTTTGGTTTTAGAGGACGCTTCAGCCTTTATCCCAGGGGCTTAGTCATTTCCACTGATAGCTGCTGAGTGAGTAGGAGCTTATATACAGTAGTTAGTTCCCAGAGCGAGAGGTTAAACCTGATGAGACTCAGGACGGTCAGCAGCTGAATGTCCTGGACTGGAGTCATTAGCGGTGAAACATTAGCATAAGGTTGGAAATGAAACTGCGCATGCATTCAGACAGCGCTATTCCGTTTTTGTTTTTTTTGTGTTTTTTTCCAATATAGGGCCTAAAATTTAAGAAAAACTCAATTTACTTTGATGGGACTATTTTAAAATTCGTGACAGACTCCACAACACTTGTAAAGACAGAAGGCTAAAGCTCAAATGTCTTCCACAAGCATCTGATAAAAGTCCAGATAAAGCCTCCTGTTTATTAACTTCTATTGTTATTCCACTTCCCTTACGCCTGCTGTAGGTGTTGTGCCTTTTCTAGATGAAATTCTTCCTGCTCACACTTACAGTTGGCAGCATGTGTGCACTAATATGTTGTTTTCAAAGCCCATTAACACCAGAATAAAGCCATCTTGGACTGATCTTAAAGTGACTAAACAGCATCTCCTCTCCACTGCTGTCGGCTCATTTACTGTGATTACAACTCCGTGCCCTCACGACCCTTTTCCCATCTCTTCAACCCGCTCGCTCATCGATACGTCCGTGCACGCGTTTCCCCCTTTTCTTCTGAGATTTGAGAAAGGGTAGAGAGGCGAGAGGCGCTAACGAACCGTGGTCCGGAGTGCGAGCGGGGGGACAGAGTTTTCCTTCCGTCTTGGCGGGAGATGCAAAGTAATGAAGTTGACATGGGAGTGCACCCCATTAGGCTGGGGCTGCACGGACCATTACTGTCCAGGGCGGAGAGGACAGCCCCGAGCCTGGAGGAGGACCCAAAGAGACAAACACACAGAGAGATGGAGGTGTAGAGCAGAGCGGTGAGGGCCGTCCACACTCCGCTGTCTCTCCTCGGGGCTTCACACACAAATAAAGTCTGTTATGGAGAGAGTGGCTCGTGATAAAAACAGGAACAGTCACAGAACATTCATATCATTGCACAAAAGGCAACTGCTGCAAACACACACTGTACAGAGGATGCAAAAAACAACAGAAGAAAGACAAGAACTGTAGGAGAGCAGAGACCTCCGCCAAGGCATTAAGTCCAAGTATGGACACTTTATTGCGTGATGAATGCTTAAAATCTATTTAAAATGCAGCTAACAGTGGAAAACATCAGGCACAAACCTATTTAGTGGTCAGAATTTAATGGGTGGGGTTACTATGTTTCTATTTATTTATGTGTCTGTTATTCATTCATTCATTCATTTTCTACCGCTTATTCCCGTTAGGGGTCGCGGGTATCTGTTATTATGTTTTCAAAATAATAAATATACTTCTGGCAAAAAAACAGGAAAATGTATCCAGATTTAAGACAACACACTACTTTTTGTGAAAGCACATAGATCTAAAAGTATTGGTATCAATATTGGTATTGCAATACTGACCCTACTCTCGCAGTATTGTCCCATCCCTAAATGGCAGCCAATCGTGCATAGTGCTATTACAATATTGTGGTTATAAAAATGAAGGAAGAAGTAAATGATAAATTATTAGGCCTAGTTTTAAAGCAGAGCTCCCCCTACAGTTCAGAGTAAAGCACTATTGTAAATACTCACAAGCCCAGTTGACTCCTGTGTGACCTCTCGCATGTCTTTACTTTCGTTTTCTCCTCTGTACAAAGTTTTTTCTTCCATTTGGTCGCTCTGGCACTCCAAAAATCAAGAAATAAAGCCACCGCTAGCTAGATGTGTTGCTTTCTCGCGAGACCTGAGACTTCGGGTCAGCGACGCTCAGATTTGCAAGTGTCACTTACGGCCCAGAGACACCAGGGGGAGATGCTGCACGCTTCATTTACCCCACAATTCATTTAACCAACGCACGGACTCTGAAACTGTTTATTTAAGGTAAAAAAAAGTTCTGCTTTAACGACAGAAACGATCTTCTTCTACTGTTCACCTTTAGACTCTCACACCACCTTACACCTGGATTTACTCCTCTCCTTTTCTAGTTAAATAGCAACATCAGTTTATCAGTTTTGATATAAAGCGGATATGCAAAAACTTTTTTGCACTTTTGACTAAAACATTTACATAGCAGCCATCACTGAACCAAACCACTCAGTGAGAACTTTTTCTTTTGTGCGCAGTGACTTGGATATTGATTTGGCATACAGCATATTTTACATTGGATGCCCTTTCTGATGCAATGCTCTTCACTTATCCAGGCTTGGGACTGGATTATTGCTACATTTTGATCAGCCACACATACTTTTCCCATGTAACACCAAATAAAAGTCCTAAAATACGACTTATTTTCGTCTTTTTCAGCCTCAAACTCAACTCAAACTTTTAGTCCATGAACCATTAGCCGACATTATGCCGCCTGGACCCCCCCCCTCCCACTTCCTAATCTATTCTTATTGTATCTTATTGCATATGCAGATCTGCTGTGAGCTCGTCCGTGTCACGGCGCTGGCAGCCTGTCACCACAACACCACCTTCTCCCACCTTCTCTCCGCTCCTCACCTGCCTCATATGCAGCATGCAAATTTATTTCTCTAATAATCCGGGAGCGCCGTGGCCCTCCTCCGTACGATTAATGACAGAGCTACCCATCCCGCCTTCCCGCTCAGCCCCACACACACACACACACACACAAACGCACACAAACGCACGCTGACATGGAAAAATGGTGTTAGTTCTACACAGGAAAACGCCAGGGTATTTGTCCTGCGCGACAATATAATGGGCTGGAGCATCATCAGATTGCAATGTCATTTCAGAAAACCTTGAATACAAATAATGTGGTGGAGAGGAGGGAGGTAGGAGAGGTAGGAGAGGATAGATGGGGCGTTTTCTAATCCGGTGGGCTAGTTATCCTTCATTTCAGGTGGAGTGGTGCCTCCCGTCGCACAGCACACACTCACACACAATCTTTGGGAAGAGGAAGGGGGGAAAAAAAACACTTTATTTAAATGAAGTGTGGCGCATTGTGCAGAGCTTGCTGCTTTCCCCGGGACACTTCTCTTCCCCTCCGTCGCCGTTAATTAATCTCCCAGATCTGTTTTAGCTCGGCTTCCTTCTCTCCAGCTCAAAAAAATGCTCTGTAGCAAGAGGAAAGACAAAAAAAAGACAAGGAGGATGGACAAGAACGTTAATTCATATATTGTGCATTATAGGTAAGAAAATTATATCTAGCCACAATGGGTTACAAGCCAGGGTAAGCTTTGTGACAGCCCCAAGCCCAAATAAAAAGAGGGTTGTGTCAGCTGAGGGCGTCTGGTGTAAAACAAAAGCCAAAACAAAAGAAGATATAAACTGTTGCCCCTAAAGTTGGAATAATTTAGTTTTCAGACACATTCCTCTTTTGTGTTCATCAGTAATGACCTTTGACCCTGTGCACAGTGTTGCCAGATTGGGCAGTTTCCCACCCAATTGGGCTACTTTTGCTCTCTCTCTCTCTCGGCGGAAAAAAATAGCGTTGGTCGGGTGTATAATATTTGGGCTACTTTTAGACTTATGGGGCGGGATTTTGAAAATGTAAAATAAACTTATTTTAATAATATTTTCAAATTTCCTGATCAATAATTGTATATATTTGCTGGTTATTGATGAATAACATTAATTTGTAAAATAGAAGTAGTAATATTAGTGTCATTAGTTGTCAATCACATGTCTAATTATGGACCTCTGATTGGTTGAAAAAAGTAAACACTCTGCAGCCCCGTGAGAGCTATTTGTTTTTCTGATTACATTGTGGAGACTGTTTATTACTTTTTACATTGGCAGTTGTGAAGTTTTGTGTGCTGCAAAATATGCTATTTCATGTGTATTACAGTTTTAACATTAAGATTGTAGAATGGTTGTGATTTGGGTGGGTTTTTATTGCATTTGGCGGGTTTTACATTATATTTGGTCAGATCTGGCAACCCTGCCTGTGCAGTGATTACAGACTGAGTCCAGTTCTTGCTTAACTTTTAAACACAAATCCAAGGCACTCTGTTTGTTTCTCTGTTAAAAATCCTTTATTGAAACTTGGCTAATGAAATAATAAAAAACGCACCAATGTGTTTCAGCTGAAAGGCCTCAGGGAGCACAGGTGTGGTCATTATTACAGAGGGAGGGGGATAAGGAAACTCCCTCTCCACTGAGATTTTTGTAAATAACTGTGATTTGTTTACAAATAAAAACCATAGTAGTAAATGTGGTAAAGAAAAATAATTGACACTGATGACATCTGAACCATAAGGAACGCATGCAGACCTGCAGACTAAAGCGCCTACATGTGCATGATTACAGAATAGTGGTTATGCGCTAACTACGTCCACAATCGGCTAAACTCAATGATCTACATTCTGGTCACAGTTTGTAAGCGAGCAGACGGACAAGGGCAGCTTCAAAAAACATATTTATGTCGTACACATCGCGAAATAAAATCACCAAACTCACGCTGCTATGGACTAACGCACTTTTACCCTTCAAACTAGGGTTTTAGCATTTGTGTGTTAAATATTTAACTAATTGCTGAGTGCGGAGGCGGGATATCATTGTGTCAGTTAACTAAGGATAAACGTGCATTAGTCCATAGCAGCGTTAGTTTGGTGATTTTATTTTGCGATGTGTATGACATAAATATGTTTTTTGAAGCTGCCCTTGTCCGGCCGCTCGCTTACAAGCTGAGACCGGAAGTGGATAATTCCGTTAAAGCTGGGGACACACTACACGATTTTTTTGCCCGATTTTATAACAATTCACAGTTGCGTCGAGTCTTTACCAGTCAACAACAGTTGCAGGGAATCGTAATCACCAGTCGGCCCTGAAATCCGTTAGTGTGTGATGTTCAAAGACTCGAATCAGCGCAAAAACCCGGCCTGACGTCAGTCGCAAGCAACTCTCCTGTAGTGTGGGCTGTTTACATCCAACTGGGAATTCATGGAGTCCAGCGGCCGATGAAAAACAGCTGATAGGACACAGGAAATAGCGTCAGGACGCAGACGAAGAAACAGGAAGCGGTGGGAAAATATAAGCGGAAATTTGAAGAAGAAGAAGAAGAAGAAGAAAACATAAATAACCATGGCAAACACCAAAGAAAGTTGAGCGCTACCCAAGCGAAACTGGATACATTGACGTTTTTTCTCTTTCCTTTTTTTCCAAACAGATAGCTGCGCACACAACGGCAACAGCGACCCAGGTATCGTCCATGTTTGTTTACCATTTAGTTTTCGCAAGTTCCCCGCAAGAGTTTGCTGCGTTTGTTTGGCGTCAGTTGCAGTTACAGATCTTGTAGTGTGTGAGGCGCAGTCTTTCAGTCGTCAGAACTAAATCTGCTGAAACCAGTCGTTAGTGTGTGCTCCGAGTCTTTTCAGAATCTGTAACGACTGAGAAAATCGTGTAGTGTGTCCCCAGCTTAAGCCGATTGTGGAAGTCGTTAGCGCATAACCAATATTCTCAAAAAAATAGTTTCCATTTGCCCCTCCCTTGCCTAAGATTCATTTATTTTTCAGTTATAAGATGGGAACCACCTCTATTTTTCCCAAAGATTACCCGACTCATTGGCGCTCCCCACCATTTTTTCTTTTTTGCTTTGGCATTTCATACAAAGAGGTAAAAACTATGTTATTACTATAACTTTGGCAATATGGGCAACAGTATATAAACCTAAAATATATATAAAAAATGCAATCCAACTGAATAACAAGAGATGGGGTCACTATAGGTTGATGTCATTCTTCCAACAGGTATCCAACCTTAGAGCTGTATGAAGGATTGTTGCTGGTTTTGCCATAAAACACCAGAATACACCAGTAAATTTGCAGCTCTGTCCTTATTTGTGAACGGGGACAGCAGCAGAAGCCAGTTTTACAAAGACTTGGTTTGTTTGAATGTGGTGGTTAAGTGGGACGTCAGCGAGACTTTACTGTTGTTAAAATGGAAACAGAACAAAAAATAAATAAAAAAAATCCCACAGAGGACATGAACAACAAGGACTTCAGCAGACTCTATTGCTATAAAAAAAATAAAAATTAGGAGTGTGGCCAGGCTAGCTGCTTTTTTGCTATTTAACTTGTACCGAGTCATATATGAGGCCTTTTTCAACCTTTTTTTTTGTTGATAAAGTTAAAATATTTAGCTTTATTGCTCTCTGCTGCTACATACTTTAAAACCACATGCTACTCAGGACAAATACAAATAGTTTAATAAATTATAAATTATGAATATTCCAACCAGTCCAAGGTTTGAGAAATGCTGCTTTACTAAATCTTAAAAGGAAACCCTCTCTTATTCTTTGGAATGGATTTTTTTAACTCACTTTCTGCCTTTAAACACAGATTAAAGACATTTTTAAGGACTAATATAAATGTTTTACTAATGAACAATAGTTTAATCTCGTCCTGTATTTGTGTAAATGCTCTGTTCGTTCTCCTCTTCCCTCTCCTGTAAAGTGTTCTCCAGAACTTCCAGGTCAGTGCTGTAAATAAGAATTTGTTCTGCCTGGTAAAATCAAAAAGTGAAAAAAAAAAGAACTCAAGCTTTTAGATGAAGCTGAATTGGATTAAACTGAAAACCTAATTTTTCCACAGTGCATTTGTATTTTCCTAACAAAGAAGTCCGTCCCCGTCCTCAGTATTAATTATAACCCCTGTGTGGGTGTCATTTGCGGGAAGCGAGAGAGAGAAAGCGGACAGAAAACCATTGTCCCATCTCCTCCACGATCCACCACCCACCTCCAGGAGCTGTCAGAATAAAGTACCCCGCTCAGAGAGTGTCATCCCGGGCTGCGGCGAGGAGGGGAGGCCCCTCTGCTCTGAGACCCCCGCTCCGCAGTGTCAGCCCTGCCACCGGCACAAAGCGGCGCAGCCTGAGCTCCTGACAGCCGACACCACTGGTCACTTATCTTTTTAATTAGCTTTTCACTCTCTCCTCCAGCCTCTTCTTCTTCTTCTGCAGCGGCCCCCGTCCCCTCGCCCCCCCCTCGTCCCCTGGCCCCCGGTCTCTGACACACTCACACATTTCTGCTTATGTACACAGAATACAAGGTGTCACTGCAGGGCAATGGGCCGGTAATGACATTTGATCCAATTACAATGGGACTGGCTCGAGTGAGAGCGGTATGGATGTCCTTTTTTAATTTATATCGGAATCATTTTTATTTCTAAATCTATCTACAGCTTTGTATAAAGAATTTCATGGCAATAACTGTTAACAACAAGGAATAAATAATATATGGCAGGGGTTTCTTTTTGTCTTACCATGAGCCAAAAAGTCAAAACAATTGGCTATTAGTACTTTTTTTTTTTTTTTTTTTTTTTAGATTAAATTAGATTAGATTGAACTTTATTATACTCGCACATTTAAATAGCACTGGTTACATTAAGTCATTCATTCAAAGCTAATGTAGCTCATACCTACCTCGCACATTTATGTACATGCTCTATACTTTATGCACAGTTTATATTTCTATTGTATTTGCATGCTTTTGTAAATGCCTTTTTGCCTACTGTTAAATTATTATTGTTTATTATATACTTTTAGATTTTATGTGGCATTCAGTGTGGACAGCAAAGAAAGAATTTCACTGTACTGGGAACCGCATTTTACTTAGGGTTTACGTGACATTAACCTGTTAAGCTCTGAGGCCTTTTTCCCAAAAATTCTATATCTATAAGGTTTTACTTAGCATTTACTAGGTGTACATAGCTAACCTTGGTAGCAAATTAATTGGTGGACTTTGGGGATTACTGTGGAAGAGAAATAATATTAATAAATTATATTGTTTGACCATAAATTGAGGTTGAACTGGATTATTCTAATTTCCGCCTGAAAAAAAACACATATTTGCCTCCAAAAAAGCCTTTTTCCTTCCTGTAGTGAAGCAAATAACAACATAAATTGAAAATTTCACATATCTTGGTCTACTGCAGCAAAATTTGTGCCAAATAAACAAAGTAATGGAAAGATATACATGTTTTATTTTTTAAAAATCCAGGCGTAATCCAACTGTTGAATAGAAATTGAAGTAGATAGTTTTGTTGTCATGAATTGTCCGAACACGAGGATGTCAAACATGTGTGTGTCAGCCGTTGTATCTCCCCGCTATGGTCCCAACAAGCGGACGCAAGGGGGCGCCGTCGGGCTCTATTCAGGTTTAAGAGGTTAAATGCTTTGACACTTGAATCTCACAGTGAAAAAAATAAATTGTCCAGGCAGCTCTTCTACAGAATAAAGTGCAGAGAGCTATATAATAAAAATAATAATAATAAAAAATATAGGCTATATACATATGGACACGTGATGGTGTGTGCATTTTTTTCTTTTAAACTCAAATTTGACAGTAACAATAAAAAATTTTATTACACTGATTTATTTTACCACACATTTTGTGTCCAGAAATAAAATACAAATACTATATAGCACAGCTATTAGCAACATGATGCTAGCAGATAGATTTCTGAGCTGTGTCGGAGCTTTAAGGCTGAAATGATCAGAACGAGCCCGGTGGTTCTGGTTTCTGGTTTCATGTGTCCACGTAGAGCCGTGAGACCGAGCGTTTTCAGCTCTGTAGAAGGGCAGCGCCTCAGCATACAGGATTACTCAAACATGTGAATGAAACAAAACACAACTGAATGTTTTTGAATAGGAATCAACATTAAAACATGGTTAAAAGAGAAGAAAAGTCGATTTAGCAGAATAGAAGACCTCTAAAAGTCCTGTTCTTCAATGCTCAAATAGAAAAGGTCTGCAGGGGAGAGTCTAGGCTTTGTCCCTGGTTTAGTCTCCGTGTTAGTTCTGAGTTTGTGGGGCGGTAGTTTTAAGACCAAAATACTGCTCTTGGTCCAGCCATTGACAGTTGCAAAGAATCCTGTCTTTAACCTGTTCATGAATCTTCTCTGACACCAGTTCCTTTTCCCCGTTTACCGCCACACAGCTCTCCATTAGAGCCGTGTTTACTCAGCTTCAGCAGTGAGAAAACAAAAGGTCAGAGGTCACATGCGGGGTCGGCCATCTTTGCTCCTCTGCTGTATAATGTATAACCTCACATTATACTCTTATTAGCTCAGGGATTTACCGTGGAGCTGGATGGGAATTCTTCGAGTTTACCACAATCAGACCAACGCTCGGTCATCAGCGTTTCTGCCAAAGAGGCCAAGTCACCGGTGACCAATTAGGACAGGGCAGAGAGGGGGCGCGGAGTGATGCTGATTGGCCGCCGGGGCTCGGGGGGGGGGGGGGGGGAGGTGGACACAGAGTGGCACTGAGATAAAGGTGTGTCAGGAGGCGACTTAAGTAAACAAACACATAACTTTAACAGTAAAAATAACAATAAACAACTCGGTAAGACAACACATATTTAAGATTCAGTACAATAAAAACTATACATACACAATAGTACAGTTATTTCATTGTCTCAGTAAACAAGATACCTATAATTTATCCAGGTCAAAGAGGTATACCATAAGGACAATTTTAATTATTCAAGAGTTTAGATTTCAGCGCCTTATTAAACTGCTTTAAGGAAAGATCTAAAAAAGATGCAGGCGGTTCCATATTTTGGACCTTCTCTTTAATAAAATCAAGCTTTGTATTCAGTTTAATGTATAATTAAATATATATTTTTACTGCATCTAAAAGAATTGATGAATTTTGAGGAAAAGTCAGTGTACCTCAGAAGTTTAGCTGAATGTGAAACTCATATGATATAGATTCAGTACACCCATCCCAGTCCAGGTCACAGAGGCAGCAGTCTCAGCAGGGAGGGTCCTCCTAGTAGGAGATAAACTCCTCCCCAGGGAGGCGTACAGGAGCCTCAGAAACTGATGCTCGAGCCTCAGCTGACTTCTCTCGATGTGGCGGAGCAGCAGCTCTACTCCAAGATCCTCCTGAGTGACCGAGCTCCTCCCCCTATCTCTAAGGGAGCGCCCAGGAAACTCATTTCGGCCGCTTGTATCTGGGATCTTGTTCTTTTTGTCCTGACCCAAAGCTCCTGACCACAGGTGAGAGTAGGAACGTAGATCAACAGTAAACAGAGAGAGCTTTTCCTTTCGGCTCAGCTCCTTCTTCACCACAACAGACCGATACAACGACCGCAGCTCCATCCTTACCTCACTGTAAACAAGACCCTGAGATACTTTAACTCCTGCACTCTCCTCCAACCTGAAGAGGGCGCCACCCTTTTCTGTTTGAGAACCATGGCCTCGGACTTGGAGGTGCTGAGTCTCCTCCCACTTCACACTGGGCTGCAAACCGCCCCAGTGCATGCAAAAGTTTCTGATAGAATATCAGATGATCATCATAATCATCACAATTAAATTTAATAACATTATGAATTAATCACTTTTTGAATTAAACTAGGACTAAAGCACGTTGAATGTTAACTGTCTAACTTGCTAAGTGGAGTAGCACTAAACAAGTAGTGTACTAAGTGTAAGTGTACTGCTGCCAGAAAAAAAAAAAAGGTAACCAGATCTGTATTATGTTATGAGGCATCTCTGGTTAGAACAGTTCACATTTTAACAAGAAAATGAAGAAAAAAAAAAAAAAAAAAAGTGTGCACAGCTGTTTAAAACATTTCAAACAGAGCTTAAAGTCTCCTATTCTGCTAAATCAACTTTTTTATTTTTTAGCTTTTAACCATGAAATAATGTTGTCATTATCACTGAGACAACCCCAGAGCAGGCTCTACCTGCTCTGCATCTGTGGGGTTTTAACTTTGGCCTCCATCTCTGACTCCCCCTCCTTCTCCTCCTCTCTGTCCTCCTTCTCCTCCTCTCTGTCCTCCTTCTCCTCCTCTCTGTCCTCCTTCTCCTCCCCTCTGTCCCTCTTCTCCCCCTCTCTGTCCTCCTCCTCCTCTCTGTCCTCCTTCTCCTCCTCTCTGTCCTCCTCCTCCTTCTCCTCCTCTCTGTCCTCCTCCTCCTTCTCCTCCTCTCTGTCCTCCTTCTCCTCCTCTCTGTCCTCCTTCTCATCCTCTCTGTCCTCCTCCTCCTTCTCCTCCTCTCTGTCCTCCTCCTCCTCTCTGTCCCCCTTCTCCTCTCTGTCCTCCTCCTCCTTCTCCTCCTCTCTGTCCTCCTCCTCCTTCTCCTCCTTTCTGTCCTCCTTCTCCTCCTTTCTGTCCTCCTTCTCCTCCTCTCTGTCCTCCTCCTCCTTCTCCTCCTCTCTTGCCTCATTCTGCTAAATCAACTTTTTTATTTTTTAGCTTTTAACCATGAAATAATGTTGTCATTATCACTGAGACAACCCCAGAGCAGGCTCTACCTGCTCTGCATCTGTGGGGTTTTAACTTTGGCCTCCATCTCTGACTCCCCCTCCTTCTCCTCCTCTCTGTCCTCCTTCTCCTCCTCTCTGTCCTCCTCCTCCTTCTCCTCCTCTCTGTCCTCCTCCTCCTTCTCCTCCTCTCTGTCCTCCTCCTCCTTCTCCTCCTCTCTGTCCTCCTTCTCCTCCTCTCTGTCCTCCTTCTCCTCCTCTCTGTCCACCTTCTCCTCCTCTCTGTCCTCCTCCTCCTTCTCCTCCTCTCTGTCCTCCTTCTCCTCCCCTCTGTCCTCCTTCTCCTCCTCTCTGTCCTCCTTCTCATCCTCTCTGTCCTCCTCCTCCTTCTCCTCCTCTCTGTCCTCCTCCTCCTCTCTGTCCCCCTTCTCCTCTCTGTCCTCCTCCTCCTTCTCCTCCTCTCTGTCCTCCTCCTCCTTCTCCTCCTTTCTGTCCCTCTTCTCCTCCTCTCTGTCCTCCTCCTCCTTCTCCTCCTCTCTGTCCTCCTTCTCCTCCTCTCTGTCCTCCTCCTCCTTCTCCACCTCTCTGTCCCTCTTCTCCTCCTCTCTGTCCTCCTTCTCCTCCTCTCTGTCCTCCTTCTCCACCTCTCTGTCCCTCTTCTCCTCCTCTCTGTCCTCCTTCTCCACCTCTCTGTCCCTCTTCTCCTCCTCTCTGTCCACCTTCTCCACCTCTCTGTCCCTCTTCTCCTCCTCTCTGTCCCCCTTCTCCTCCTCTCTGTCCTCCTTCTCCTCCTCTCTGTCCACCTTCTCCTCCTCTCTGTCCTCCTTCTCCTCCTCTCTGTCCCTCTTCTCCTCCTCTCTGTCCTCCTTCTCCACCTCTCTGTCCCTCTTCTCCTCCTCTCTGTCCCCCTTCTTCTCCTCTCTGTCCTCCTTCTCTTATCTGTTAGCCTCATGTTGCTAATTAGCCATTTTATGCTCTGCCCAGTCCCCATCGTTGCCAGCAGGGGGCGACAGACACCTAAGAAGCTCCCCAAAAGAAGATGTGTTCCATTCATATCCATTATTTTAAGTTATAAAAGTTGAAATACGAATGCAAAGGTGTCCAATATTATTTCAAAAAGACAGAAAAAAAAGCCTAAATTCCAAAGTATAACGCTGCATGGTTAACTCGCTTCAAACTTCTTCTCTAAACCTCTTTTCTCTAAAATCTACTCTGCATTTTTTCCCTCAGACCTGGCCAGGATTCCCCGAGCGTAGTTCCTGACTTCTGTTCGAATTACAACGCACCTCTTCAGACATTTTAATTAACCAAATGATCAAACAAAGCCAAAGTCGCACAAAAGGCAAAAAAACACATTTGCGGTGACAGCGCCGGCGCTCAGGCCTGACGTGGCCGAGGCAATTAGCCGCTGCCACCGGAGGAGACGGCGGCCATTTTTCTTTCTTAACTCATTAGAGGGGTCTCGGGCAGTGTGCTCACTCATGTCAGGCCTGCATAATTACTTTAAAACAAGGCTACGAGGGGAAAAAAAGAAAAAAAAATCAAAGTGTCCACAGCCTGCCATTGTTGGCTGCCCCCTCATCTGGGAATTTAATTAGCCGTTCGTTTTAATAAAAGGCCATTTGGGATGAAAGGCGGCGTTAATAGTATTTTGGGCCTGCAGCCTGTCACGTCTTCATCAGATGGACAGTGACAGGTGACATCATGCAGCTTTGATAAGAGAGGAATAAAAAGCACTGAGCCACAATAGAGAAGGATTTGGCCGGGAATCAAATATTAAAACAGGTTTAATTAGTGGATTTAACTGGGAGGGGCAGGGATACGAGGGGGGTTTCTGTTCAGATGGAGTGTAAAGGCTACTGCAAAAATACCACACCAGGGCTTTAATGCAATACTACGAGGGTCAAAAAGTACTTAAACAAGAGTAAAAGTAATGTTAGTTGTGAATATTGTTAGAAATGTTAACAAAATGAAAGTAGGCTATGTGTTGCATGTTAGCTTTGGTTACAAACCTGTTATCTTCAGTTGAGTAAAAATACAGTATGTTTGTTACTTACAATAAAATAATGTTTTTTTAAATGAAAGCAGAGATGAGATAAAAACACATACCGTATCTATATACAGTATGTATTCCACAGATGCTCTTCTTTAGTTTGTTTTGGTTATAATGGCGTTAAACTCCAACGGCGTTACTAAGAGCGTTGGTTTTTCAAAACCCGGAGCAAAGTTACTAATTACTTTTCCCATAATTACAACGCTGTTACTGTTATTGACAATAAAATGTAGTGTGTTACTTGGCTAAGGAGGAGACAGAGGAGGAGACAGAGGAGGAGGCAGAGGAGGAGACAGAGGAGGAGACAGAGGAGGAGACAGAGGAGGAGGCAGAGGAGGAAACAGAAGAAGAGACAGAGGAGGAGACAGAGGAGGAAACAGAGGAGAAGTGTCTGTTTACCGTGGCAGGAGCAAGGCCCCGGATGTAAAAACTTGAGTTTTCCCAGGAGCAGTGGAGCTGCAGTGAGGCTGTAGGTTCAGTTCCTCTCTGTGACTCTGTGTGTGTTGATTCTGTGACTCTGTGTGCATTGATTCTGTGACTCTGTGTGCGTTGGTCCTGTGACTCTGTGTGCGTTGGTCCTGTGGCTCTGTGTGCGTTGGTCCTGTGACTCTGTGTGCGTTGGTTCTGTGGCTCTGTGTGCGTTGGTTCTGTGACTCTGTGTGCGTTGGTCCTGTGACTCTGTGTGCATCTGTGGCTCTGTGTGCGTCGGTCCTGTGACTCTGTGTGCGTTGGTTCTGTGACTCTGTGTGCGTTGGTCCTGTGGCTCTGTGTGCGTTGGTTCTGTGGCTCTGTGTGCATTGGTTCTGTGACTCTGTGTGCGTTGGTCCTGTGGCTCTGTGTGCGTTGGTCCTGTGACTCTGTGTGCGTTGGTCCTGTGACTCTGTGTGCGTTGGTTCTGTGGCTCTGTGTGCGTTGGTCCTGTGGCTCTGTGTGCGTTGGTCCTGTGACTCTGTGTGCGTTAGTTCTGTGACTCTGTGTGCGTTGGTCCTGTGGCTCTGTGTGCGTCCTGTGGCTCTGTGTTCATCGGTCCTGTGACTCTGTGTGCGTCGGTCCTGTGACTCTGTGTGCGTTGGTCCTGTGACTCTGTGTGCATTGATTCTGTGACTCTGTGTGCGTCGGTTCTGTGTCTCTGTGTGCGTCGGTCCTGTGACTCTGTGTGCGTTGGTTCTGTGGCTCTGTGTGCTTTGGTTCTGTGACTCTTTGTGCGTTGGTTCTGTGACTCTGTGTGCATTGGTCCTGTGGCTCTGTGTGTGTTGGTCCTGTGACTCTGTGTGCATTGGTTCTGTGACTCTGTGTGCATTGATTCTGTGACTCTGTGTGCGTTGGTCCTGTGACTCTGTGTGCATTGATTCTGTGACTCTGTGTGCGTTGGTTCTGTGACTCTGTGGCGTCAGTTCTGTGACTCTGTGTGCGTTGGTCCTGTGACTCTGTGTGCATTGATTCTGTGACTCTGTGTGCGTTGGTCCTGTGACTCTGTGTGCATTGATTCTGTGACTCTGTGTGCGTTGGTCCTGTGACTCTGTGTGCATTGGTCCTGTGACTCTGTGTGCATTGATTGTGTGACTCTGTGTGCGTTGGTTCTGTGACTCTGTGTGCATTGATTCTGTGACTCTGTGTGCGTTGGTCCTGTGACTCTGTGTGCATTGGTCCTGTGACTCTGTGTGCATTGATTGTGTGACTCTGTGTGCGTTGGTTCTGTGACTCTGTGTGCGTTGATTCTGTGACTCTGTGTGCATTGATTCTGTGACTCTGTGTGCGTTGGTTCTGTGACTCTGTGTGCATTGATTCTGTGACTCTGTGTGCGTTGGTTCTGTGACTCTGTGTGCGTTGATTCTGTGACTCTGTGTGCATTGATTGTGTGACTCTGTGTGCGTTGGTTCTGTGACTCTGTGTGCATTGATTCTGTGACTCTGTGTGCGTTGGTCCTGTGACTCTGTGTGCATTGGTCCTGTGACTCTGTGTGCATTGATTGTGTGACTCTGTGTGCGTTGGTTCTGTGACTCTGTGTGCGTTGATTCTGTGACTCTGTGTGCATTGATTCTGTGACTCTGTGTGCGTTGGTTCTGTGACTCTGTGTGCATTGATTCTGTGACTCTGTGTGCGTTGGTTCTGTGACTCTGTGTGCGTTGATTCTGTGACTCTGTGTGCATTGATTCTGTGACTCTGTGTGCATTGATTCTGTGACTCTGTGTGCGTTGGTTCTGTGACTCTGTGTGCATTGATTCTGTGACTCTGTGTGCGTTGGTTCTGTGACTCTGTGTGCGTTGGTTCTGTGACTCTGTGTGCGTTGGTTCTGTGACTCTGTGTGCATTGATTCTGTGACTCTGTGTGCATTGATTCTGTGACTCTGTATGCGTTGGTTCTGTGACTCTGTGTCGTGAGTTACGGTGCCCCTCGTTGTTTACATGAAGCGCCGCACATCGTCACCGCCTCTACCACACTCAAACAAATCCACAAACAACATCAATATAAGTTAATAATCTTTGAATACAGGCACATACAGGAGAAGTACAGTCAGGTGGCCTGGGAAACACAGAGAAACCTGAGCAAATCTATTCAGAAGTTCTGTTCGGTGAAATAAAATGAAAAGTACTGAACACATGAAGAAAGGGAGGAGCAGAAAGGCACCATCAGTGATCAGAGAGCACTCCTGCCTCTGCTCTGACCTATAAAAAGGAGTCTCTTTACAAAGGCACGATGGTAAAAAGCTCTCTCAGACCTTTGCTTTAACCCTATTGTTACAGAGCAGACTGATGGCACTGGTCACAGAGGGATTTCTAAACTTCCGGATGTCCCAGTGAGCTCTGGAAGTGGAAAGAAAACCAGAAATGAGGCAGGTCAGAAATGTATTTGTTAGACCTGTTCAATAAGAAAATTACACAGCAACACAATCAACAATACAGTTTGTCTCGGTGTAAAAATAGTTTACAAAGCTGTACAGAAGCAAAAAGCAGTGAATGGCGGTGAATCCCAACGACCAGCCGTGACTCAGTGACATTTGAATCCAGCTCCAGGCTCAAATGTCCAAATTAATCAGCGCTAAAGTCTAATAATCAGAGAAACAGGAGTGACCTCTGTCATGTCTTCTCATCTGTCACGCCTGTCTGAGCACACAGCACAAAGAGAGAGGGTTTTAAAATATACCACGACTGTTTTACATTAGCAATATTCACAGTAAATGGTGTTTCTCTTTGGACTTCATCAGCTTTAGGTTGGTGGATTTTATTGGAAGATCCACGTTTCTGCACATTTTAGGCCTGGTGTAGTCAGCTTTGGTTATAGACTCCATCTCCACATTCAAATCCCGCTTAAAAACTGTTTTCAGATCCACTCACCCCACATAACTCGTCACTTGTGTTTTCTGAATATATTGCCGCATCACCACTTCATCACTTCTTCATCCCCACATCACGTGTATTTTTATGATTGTCCATTTTTATTAATCTCGTTATTATTATCTCGGTTTATTGTATCTTTGTGTAAGCTAACCTTGAGAGTTTTGAAAGGCGCCTATAAATATAATGCATTATTATTATTACTATTTTTGCAATAAAAGTTGAATTGAAATGCTTGTCTTCCCTGTGTTACTGTGGGTTCTCTCCTCTTCCTCCCACTGTCCAAACACATGCATGTACAGGAGAACTGGAGACTCTAAATGTCCCATACTGCATGAATGTTTAGTCTGTGTCCAAGTCGTAGCCCTGAGACTCATTAGCTACTGTACCAAACAGTACCCGGCTTTAGGTGCAAAGTATCAGAGTTAATGTTACTTTTTAATACTTAAAAGTAGGTCTGCACGATATGGAGAAAATGTGATATTCGATAACTATGTTGAAAATTGTGATAACGATATTATTGCGATATTTGAAAATAGAGCCTACTTTTCGAACATAGTAAGTTAAATTCACTACATTTCACAAAAATGTAAGTTCCTGTATTTACAAGTCAAAACTGCGACAAAATCAAAACTTAACACAGACTAAACCAGGAATAAAACAAGGCTAAGCTGTGACTAAATTAATTAAATTACCGCTAAAACTGAACTTTTTAAACATTTTTATTTAGTCACAACACATGTTCTTTTAAGGCTCTGGTGGAAAATGATTCTTCAGTGTAAATCTCTGTCAGATGGAAGACCACAGCGTTATTGCTGATATATTTAGATTCTTGTGATACTGATATTGTGTTTGCTGATATTGCGATAACTGATAATTTCGCGATATATTGTGCAGCCCTACTTAAAAGTCCTTCACAGGTAATGTCTGGCTGATGTCTGGAGCCCATGGACATCACCAAACATTCATTTTTGATGCTCTTCCAGGCCTTTACTGCAGATGTCTTCAGTCATTGCTTAAGTTTTGTCTTAAACAAGTGAAATGCAGCTCGATCAGGCTGAAATCTGGTGTCTGGTGATCAGTTATTGCAGAATATTTGCCTTTAAAAACACCTGGGTTGCTTTTGCAGTATGTTTTGGTCATTGCCCATCTGTACCTGCTCAGTTTCTGATGGATTACTGAGGGACAAGCTCATGCGGCTCAAGAAAGAGCCTTCTGAAGCAACTGTCCAAATACTTTTGAGCCCCTGAAACAGAAGCTGCTACACATTAAAGAGCTCTAATCTCCTAAACCCTTCGAACAATTTGGCATGTGAATACTCTCAAATTACAGCTGAGAGTCTGCACTTTAGGCACACTTTAATTATACAGCTGTATTTTGAGTATATTTTGGTAAAAGGCTAAAATAACAGAACTTTTGTCAGTGTTCAGATATTTATGGACCTACATTCTTTAGTGAATCAATGAGAGCGTTAAAGCCATTGTAGGTAGTGAGCAGAAAACTGACTAGAGGGCGCTGTTTTGCGAGTGTAGCAGGCAGCATTATATCCCGCCCCTGGCATACCCAGCACGGCTTGGCAGTGCTGTGCACTGAAAGCACGGTCACGGTCTTTTAGAACGGCCGTCGGTGAGAAGCTGTGGATGTTAGAAACTTCTTGTTTTCCTCATAACTAGAACATAAAAGAAATGTACTGAAATATATCTGATCGACACTCGCAGTCGTCCCACAGTAACAACACAGGCTCCATACAACAGCAACAATGATTATAAGTATTGTAAGAGTAAGACTGGTAGCTATTGCTAGCTGCTAAGCTAGCGCTAGCCGCTTAGGTAGCGTCACTGAGTGTTGTTTATACAAATGAAATAGACTGCAGGACTCATTCTAGCCAAAATTTTGAGGTACCTTCACATATGCACATGTTACCATTAGGTGGCACTGTTTTACAAATATAAAGAAAAGAATCTCAGCAGTTTAACAGAAACGTAGCGACCTTAGCATCTGTTTGAAGCCCCTTTCATTCCCGGAGCTCTCTCCACCGATCAAATGCCACTCCAATATTCACTTTAGTTTTAGCTCTTTCTCGGTCTAACCTCTTTTTTTGTTTTCTTCTTTCTCTTTTTTGTTTTTCTAATGAAGGCAGCAGTGTGTGCAGGAGGGATCAGCTGCAAGGTCTCTGCCATGACTGCGACTGCTTTCCCATGAAGAGGACTCCTTCTGTTGTTGTGCGCACAACAACAGATGTTGAGTGGCAGCCACTCCCACCAATAATCATACAGAGGTAGTAGTTTAATTTGTTTTTATCTGAACCCACTCACTGTTCTGAGGGCTATTTATTGGTAAAAAATGTTTTTAATTTCATGACAAAATATGTTTAAAAACCCTATTACCTACAATGACTTGAATGGCTGTCTCTAAATGCTAGGCCTGCAACTTGTCAGTGTCTAAAGTGTACCCTGCTTCAGGGCCAAAGTATCCATGAATATACTGTATATTAAGTTAAAAATATGCCCCCAGAACATGTTAAATTGCTTGAATCAGAGCCAGATCAGCAGTCTCCTCTGTGTTTGTGTTTGTTTGTGAAGGGGGGTCGTGTTCGGAGCCGTTTTCAGTCGTGTGTAACCATAGAGACATGTTGGTAAACTCTGTAACTGTGGCAGCGGGGATGCTTTTTGTTCCCCGAGAGCTCTTAAGGTCCACTGCTCTGGGCATTATCCCGGTCCCCGCCTGTGTTCTCTTCTTCTTCTTCTTCGTCTTCTGTCGCAGAGGAAGGAGGGGCAGGCTGCTCGGAGGAATCATGGCTGACCTTTTGGATTTCTGAGAGTGGGGAAAAGCTAAACAAGCCAAAGTCTGTTACCAACACTTATAAAGGTCTCGGGAGAAGTGAGGAGCCTCCGGGGGAAAGGGGAATGCTATTCATCTGGAGAGCACGGGCCGAGGACGGGGGGAGTAAACAAGGACGGATGCCTGGCCGCTGTCCTAATAATGGGGCACAGATATGCGCGGGGCACTGTACGGGACGCCATGTTAAAGGTTAAGTGAAGCATATGAATAATTATCCATCCAGCGTCTGGACCTGAAGACCGCAAACAAATGTAAACAGCGCCGTCTCAGATGTAGATTTGTGGTTATAAAGCAACTCTATAGAAAAACACAGGTAAGAAAAAAGAATTTAGGATGGAAATTATGCATTGTATCACTGGCCTGATCACCCATCTCTATTTTTTTTTACTATACACAAAATAAGTTACATTTCCAGGGGCAGTGCTAACATTTAAAGATGAAAATGCCTCTGTACAAGTGTAAGTATGAAACATCAGAGGAACAAAGCATTTCATAAAGAACATTTTAGAGACTAACTAGGTATCAAGGGTAAAGAAACTGGTGAATGGCCCTCATGTAAGATAAACTAAACCATGATGGAACAAGGACTTTAATTATAAACTAACCAGACCTAACCTAAAGCAAACTATGTAACTTTGCTCATTTCTTTGCAGTTTTTCCAAAGGACTATGGTATAAACTTATGAGTCTGGTTGACCCCTGGGTGACTCCTCACTTGGCTTGTCTCTTGTTTTCTCCTTTTTGTTTCGAGGGCTGTAGAAACCAAAGAAAACCAAAGAAATGGTTGTCTACCAAAGTCCATGTCAAAGTTAATCGACCAAGAGCATGCTTTGGCCTTACAATTGCATTGTATTTATGCTTCTGTCCTGCTCTTGCGTACTGTGTTCACTCGTTACTTCAGTTTTAACACTTACCAGGTTGTGTACTTTGTGTTGTTTGTTTTTATAAAGGCTTATTAGAGGCCTGTGCGCACCTGTGTGAGGCATTTGTATATTTCAACAATCTCATCTTGTTATTTTGGTCACAGTCTGCAAAGTTTGGAACCCCTGGACTAAGCGACCAGAGGCTGTCAGCCCTAAAGCTTTCCTCTGCCTTTTGCCTGCTCCACCATTTTGTTTATTTGTGTTTTATTTCCAACATGCAGATAAAACATAAACAGACAATAAGGACAATAATTAGAACAACAAAATCTCTGATGCAGGTGTCTTTTCCCGAAGACATACAAGTATTATATATCAAATGAAAGCTCTCAGTGAGATCTTTTTAGTGGCTAAAGGACAGAACTTAAAGTTACACTGTGTAACTTTTCTCCTAAATATGTGGGGCATACTGACTTGTTTTTGTGATTTTTTGAGCGATTATAAGGCCTGAGGCGCGATCTGTTGCTCCGAGCGGGGCTTCTGTACTGAGAAACCACCCTCGCAACTTGGCCGGGAGCGTACCGCTGTTCAGGAAAAGTCACGTGACAGGAAACGACTTGAGGCGCAGGTATAACCAGGAAGCTACTTTTAGCGTTGTTATTTTCGCCAGTTCGTCAGGGCCGAAGGACACAAGAAGATGAAGACAATGTCGGACGAGGCAAGAAAAAGAAAATGTGAAAGGGACCGCACCAGATCGCAGACAAGAGTCAACATCGGACAGACTTTTGCTCGCTGGCGTCAGATGAGAGACAGAGAAGGCTGCAAATCGAATCACGTTTTTGCTTCTTTATTGTTGGGCAGGTAAATTAGCCTCTTTATTTTTTCTTTAGAACGTGCTTTTTCATACAGTTATTAGTTGTTTTTACTGTGACCATTGCGCGATATTTGTTGATAAGCTAACGCTAGCGCTAACTCTATAGAAGATCCAGTCCAAACTTCCAAAGGTAGCAGCAGGTCAACTAAAGTTGAAACAATGATGGAAATAGACGCACGCTCGCACAGTTTCAGAAGGAGGAGGGGCCCTAGTGTTTATGTTTTGCGACGGTGCAGTGGCACCTGTGGCCTCTAGAGGCGCAAGACCGGGAATCTTACACAGTGTAACTTTAAATGTTGATCCAAAAGAAGTAATTTAAGAAAAACTAAAAGGCATAACAGTAAAAGTGGGGTTTTGTTCAGTGGCAAAAAGGCGCAAGTCCACATACGAACTTTGAGACTGAGCAAATCACTGTGAAACCTTCTCCCAGCACTTAGACGTAACTTAAAATGACTCAGAGTTAAGCATGGTCTAACTATACAAATATTTATAATAAAATTATTTTTATTGACTTATATTTACCTTTATTTAAGTAAAAAAGTCTTCTTTAGGATAAAAATGTTTCTGCCCTACTTTTATGTCAGTTATTGAAATCAAAGTTTTTATAGCAAAAAGTTTCACATAGGAATTTGTTATTTTGGTGCAGACATAAAACAGTAATGTGTTATGAGAAACATATAAATGGACTAATCTAAATTTACTAAATATACAGAATTAAAACTGTTTATGTGTATTTACAAAACAGAGTGTAAAGTATTAACTCTCAAGCAGAATAAAAGACTATACTCCCTTTACTGTAGGTTTTGTAGATAAGGAGACAGCAGCATTGTGTTAAGAGTTGATGTTTATGGTGTACTGAAAATATAATTAGTTAATTAGTTGTAGTTTATACCTTTTTAATGTTTTTAAAAGGAAAAAAATAGCATCTGTTTATTTTGATTTGTTATTTTTTCTCCGGAATATAAAGAGCCGTGTGAAAGTTGCTGTGTGTTTTCAAAGATGAAAATCTTTATTCTGTCTCCATTTGTTTACTTATCCTCAAGTTCTAAGTTTATTCCATGCCTTCGTTGAGAAAATGTTCGTGTTAAAAATGCCTATCTTGTTTTTTTACCATTTAAAAATGTTTAATAAATAATTTCCAACTAAAACTGTAGTAGTATGAATTTCAAAGAGACTCTCAATTTTATGACACAAAACATCAAATATTGGGTTTGTAAAATCTGTAAAATGGCACTTACGCTCCTTTGCTTCCAAGCCGTCAATATGTTATATAAATACGTGTTTGAAAAAGACTGGGTGGAAGTGTAAACATATTTAGTCCCATCCCTTTTCACATAACCAACATCTGAGAAATAAACTGCTGACCTGTTGTTATGGTTAATATTCACCCTGCAACAACTTCTTCAGCCATTACATGACTCCAGTGCTGTTTAATTTAGGGTTTAAAATGTTGCATGAATTACCTAGACAAGCCTAAATCTGAACTGTAATGGGACTGACTGAAACCAAGATTAAACCTACTTAAACCTGAATAGAGCCCGACGGGGCTCCGCCCCCTTGCGTCCGCTTGTTGGGACCATAGCGGGGAGATACAACGGCTGACACACACATGTTTGACATCCTCGTGTTCGGACAATTCATGGCAACAAAACTATCTACTTCAATTTCTATTCAACAGTTGGATTCCGCCTGGATTTTTTAAAAATAAAACATGTATATCTTTCCATTACTTTGTTTATTTGGCACAAATTTTGCTGCAGTAGACCAAGATATGTGAAATTTTCAATTTATGTTGTTATTTGCTTCACTACAGGAAGGAAAAAGGCTTTTTGGAGGCAAATATGTGGGGTTTTTTCAGGCGGAAATTAGAATAATCCATTTCAACCTCAATTTATGGTCAAACAATATAATTTATTAATATTATTTCTCTTCCACAGTAATCCCCAAAGTCCACCAATTCATTTGCTACCAAGGTTAGCTATGTACACCTAGTAAATGCTAAGTAAAACCTTAATAAATGTAGATATAGAATTTTCAGGGAAAAAGGCCTCAGAGCTTAACAGATTATCCAGGGCCAGTATCTCAGCTTCTGGGTTAAAGAATTCACCTTTCCACACATCTGGCTCTTCAAGTTAATAACAGACGTACATTTGCAGCTCATATGCAAAAATTCAGTTTCCCTTAATGCACACACGTCATATTTCTGCAGCCACACAATAAACCATCCACATAACCTGCATAACCCCCCTCCTCACACCAAACCACTGGCCCACACTCTTATGCTGCGTCTATTGTTGCAGCTCATTATTATGGGGTGTCTGGTTCAGGCCATCAGAGGAAGCTCATCTCAGCGCTTAGCAACTGGGCCCCGGGGCCTTTCTGCACGGTTCAGGCCAACCCCCCTTCCTCACAGTAAACCTAGATCCAGCACTGGGCACTGTCCTGGACTCTGTCTTTGCTCTGGAACAGCTAAAGCTATGTTCAGACTGCAGGCGAAAGTGGCCCAAATCTTTTTTTTTTTTGTCCATATGTGACCTGTATCTGATTTTTTTCGGTCAGTCTCAACGGCCAAGTCACATTTCATCTGACTTTTATGACATTTTAATGCAACAGATGCTACAATTCTGTACTGGAGGGGGCAGAAACTGGACAGATCAAATAATAACAAGTGGCAGACAACAGCGGAAAAATTAGGTTTTGAACTTAATTAGTATTTTAGGTAAAAATAAAATTAAAAAAAACCAAATATTCAGAGGTTAAATTTTGAGAAGATGTATTAATAATGCTTTGAAGTTATAAAATTATGGATAAACTCACGTCACAATCCCACCACTCCTGGCTCCGTTGTGTCTTCTTTTGTGCATGCAGGTCACACACAAGACCTGAAATCACAACCTAAAAAATCTGATTTGGGCATTGAGAGATGCAGCGTGAGACATGGGTGCTCTGGCTGCGTTTAGACCGGATCCAAAAGTGGTTAGATATATACGAACCAAAGTCCAAAAAAGTTGGGGTCAGGGGCTAATCTCACATAAAATGGAATGAGATAAAACTATTCTATGGTCAGATGATTCAAAATTTGAAAAATGCAAGCCCTGTTGGCTCAGAGAAAAAAACAGTACATCATCATGTTCACATATGACTTCCATTTGTGCAACAACGCTGATAAAGAAGTTTGGAAGTGTTCCTGATCCGTGCAGTGATTTCCAGCACAGAATTCACAGTTGGGCATTGGAGCACGTTTCATTTCTTATCCAAGAAGCACACAAACCGCTGTCCACCGTCTCCTCGGCCCACTCCAGACGCCTCACCAAGTGCAGCGGGGTAACAGGAAAAACCACAGTGGCACCTGGAAGAAAGGAAGCAGGAAGTGTGTAAGCTTCACATTTAGCACAAAGAGTACAGTCTGCAGGGCTGGAAGAAGTACAGTAGTAGTAAATCTGTAGTTCTGTTATTTCAAAATATTATTACTCAAGTAGAAGTTAATATACTGAACAAAATTGTTAGTTGGTTGCTCATAAACTTCAGGCCCTCAACTGCAGCTTTAGAGATTTAGTGATGCTGAAACAAACAAAAAAACATACAGGCGCAGCATTGGATAAAATGTTAAGTATTGTACAGATGTGATTTCTTCTGCAGTTGTAATATGGAGCCTCTTATATTACATTTGTAGCTGTCAATAGATTATGTTTACTACAATGACTTGGTTAAAGAGCCCATATTATGCTGTTTTTGTGTCTATTAAATGAATTTAGGACACCTCTAGATCAGTATCTTATGTTTTGTTGGTCAAAAAAACACAATCATTATGGAAAAAAAACACTATTTGAAGCAACTCATCATTTGACTCTGTGAGAAACCCTCAGATTAGGTCCATGTCCCTTTAAGAGCCCTCCCTCCCTACTGTCCCGCTGCTGTCACACCCCTGTTTACTACAATGACGTTGTTAAAGGGCCCATATTATGCTGTTTTTGTGTCTATTAAATGAATTTAGGACACCTCTAGATCAGTATCTTATGTTGTGTTGTTGGTCAGAAAACGCCATCATTATGGAAAAAAAAATGCTATTTAAAGAAACTCATCATTTGACTCTGTGAGAAACGCTCAGAGGTGAAATGTCTTCAACTTAAAAAAACAAAAATAAAATCATATCCAGATGACTGATGAATGCTTTTCTAACTTTTTGTTGCGATTGGAGACCACACCATTTTTAGGAGAGCTACCGCATCCTTAAGTTGAGTTCTAGCCACCTTAAACCTTAACCCAGTGGCTGTGGCTATATCTTAAAGGGGCCCTATTATGCAAAATTTACTTTTCTGACATTTCTACCACAGTTTTAATGTTGATCCTGCATCAAAAACAGACCTGGAGTCGTTTTTTGTTTCATTTGCGCATGTTTGAGTAATCCTCAATTCATTTACGCTGACTTCCCGAAAGCACAGAAATGTCTTGTTTCACCGATGTCTGCCATTTCCACTTGACCACGCCCCTCCCTCTGACCACGCCCCCTCCGACTGACCACGCCCCTTCCCCTTCACTGGCCCAGTCCCGTTCAGCCCACACCTACCCGCAGCAGCACACGTTGTGAGGAGCTAAAGGGGTGTGACAGCAGTGGGAACAGCAGGGAGAGGAGGGCTCTTAAAGGGACATGGACCTAATCTGAGCGTTTCTCACAGAGTCAAATGATGAGTTGCTTCAAATAGTGTTTTTTTCCTATAATGATTGTGTTTTTTTGACCAACAAAACATAAGATACTGATCTAGAGGTGTCCTAAATTCATTTAATAGACACAAAAACAGCATAATATGGGCCCTTTAACAAAGTCATTGTAGTAAACATAATCTATTGACAGCTACAAATGTAATATAAGAGGCTCCATATTACAACTGCAGAAGAAATCACATCTGTACAATACTTAATATTTTATCCAATGCTGCGCCTGTATGTTTTTTTGTTTGTTTCAGCATCACTAAATCTCTAAAGCTGCAGTTGAGGGCCTGAAGTTTATGAGCAACCAACTAACAATTCTGTTGAGTAAATTAACTTCTACTTGAGTAATACTATTTTGAAGTAACAGAACTACAGATTTACTACTACTGTACTTCTTCCAGCCCTGCAGACTGTACTCTTTGTGCTAAATGTGAAGCTTACACACTTCCTGCTTCCTTTCTTCCAGGTGCCACTGTGGTTTTTTCCTGTTTTCCCCGCTGCACTTGGTGAGGCGTCTGGAGTGGGCCGAGGAGACGGTGGACAGCGGTTTGTGTGTCCTGACGGTAATGAGCGCAGGGTCAGAGTAAGTGGACAGGCAGAGAAACAGAGAAGACGACTGGGAGAGCAGAGGAGAGGAAGTAGGAGACGACAGGAAGCGGCTGATGGAGGAGGATCCAGCAGAATCACTGAGCTCAGCAACTTCAGACTCACAGAGGAGGAGGAGGATGGAGAAAGTGGAGAGGTTTGTGGCTAAATGAGAAGCGGAGGAGCAAGGAAGAGAATTTTTACAAACTGTATTGCCTTAGTGTTATGTTATATACCCAATTATACTGAAGTTTGTCTACTTGGCTCCAGAGTTTAGACAATTAACATAAACTATATTTCCATTTGCCTTTACACACATATGAACTTCAGTGACATCCCACTCTTAATCCATAGGGTTTAATATGACCCACCCTTTGCATCTATCTACGTCAGACTCTGATGTTGTAGAGAAGGCCTGGCTCGCAGTTTTCGCTCTAATTCATCCCAAAGGTGTTCTGTCAGGTTGAGGTCAACTTCTTCCACACCAAATTCACTCATCCATGTCTTTATGGACCGTGCTTTGTGCTCTGGTGCAGCCTAGGTGCTTGATTTTATTCACCTGTGGCCATGGAAGTGATTGGAACACCTGCTGTAAGTTATTTGGGTGGTTGAGGTATATACTTTTGGAAATACAGTGTACTTTCATTTGAGCTTTTTTACCCCATTGTTTTATTCTTTTAACCATGCTCTGTATTATTGTCTTTTAGTTATATCTTTTATGTTATATGACTGTAAATCATTGTGGATTTGACGTTCTGTTGTTTAAAATGTGCTGAATAAAATGTCTTCCTAGTAATTTGCCGTAGGTTTAAGGCCGGATGACCTTCTGACACAGCCTTCTCTGTTTATCCAGGCTTGGAACAGGCACAAAAAGTACACTGGCTTGTGACCTCTGTGGCTGGATTATCTTTGAATTTTCTCCTTCTTATTAATCACATCATAAACGCATTTCCAATATTTAGATGCATTCCACTTTGCTTCTTTTTGTCTCTATTTATGCTTTTGTTTTAAAGTCTCTGAGTAAGCAGTGGAAGCCAGTGTTAATTAGCATTCTAGTTTGTGTGTGACCATATTCTTCAACTAATTCATAATTCCTGTCCTTGGTTGGGCTTTTCTTTCTTTCTTTCTTTCTTCTTTCTTTTTCACATTACATATACATCAATAATATAATTCTATTCTAATAAAAACCTCCATCAAATACCTCAATCCATCAGAGAATAAAACATAAAACACTCACCCACACACAACAGTCACACTCCTTAAGAATGACTACAGTTTTGGTTTGCCTTCAGCCAAGACTTGAGCCTGGAAGTGAACATTATAAAATAAGATATGGCCTTGATTTCAGGTGGAAGTGAATTCCACAGCTCACAGCTCTGAAAGGAAAAGGCTGTCTGTCCAAAACTTCTTCTACTCTATGGGATTTTGCCATTTTGATTTGTGGCGCTTCTTGTTTTGTCTCTGAATAAATGTACGTCGTGGCTCAGGGGCTAAATCATTAATAAACTTGAATGTTGATTTAAGAAAACATAAATTACTGAAGCTCTCAAAGCTTAATAAACTATATTTCTTGAGGATGGTAGAGTGATGGTAGCAGATTGGCTTTTTATCCATGATTTTTATTGCTTGATTGTAGAATGAACCCATGCGTTTTGTTGCTGTCAGACAGGAGATATGTGAAAAGACCAAAGCATGCATTACTTTGTATTGTTTTTGAGATTTGTTTACCAAATTTAAGTTGAGGGTCAACCAATCCAAGATATTTAAATTCCTGTTACAGAGTGCATTTTTTCATTTTGTAAATCAATATGAAGACTTTGTTCTAGATTTAGTTTTTTTAATGGAAAAACACACAGACATTTCCCCTTAAAGCTAGCACTACCTGATTTATTTTTCCTTGTATTTTGGTAAAGATAATTATTTAGTTATTAGTGCAGCAGAACAGAAGTCATCTGAGAAAAAATGAGACTCTGATTTTGGGTTTTTGTGTTAGAAAGAGGGAAGGAAGAGTTTAACCAATCACACGCTTTCATAGGACAGGAGCTCTCTGATTGGTCGATACATCCTTTATCTATCCACAACTAGAATCTATCAGGAATGACGTAAAGGAGCTGTTGTTTTATTTCAAAATGTATAGTTTATTCACAGTATTTTTGGTTTTAAAGTTACACTGTGTAAGATTCCCGGTCTTGCGCCTCTAGAGGCCACAGGTGCCACTGCACCGTCGCAAAACGTAAACACTAGGGCCCCTCCTCCTTCTGAAACTGTGCGAGCGTGCGTCTATTTCCATCATTGTTTCAACTTTAGTTGACCTGCTGCTACCTTTGGAAGTTTGGACTGGATCTTCTATAGAGTTAGCGCTAGCGTTAGCTTATCAACAAATATCGCGCAATGGTCGCAGTAAAAACAACTAATAACTGTATGAAAAAGCACGTTCTAAAGAAAAAATAAAGAGGCTAATTTACCTGCCCAACAATAAAGAAGCAAAAACGTGATCTGATTTGCAGCCTTCTCTGTCTCTCATCTGACGCCAGCGAGCAAAAGTCTGTCCGATGTTGACTCTTGTCTGCGATCTGGTGCGGTCCCTTTCACATTTTCTTTTTCTTGCCTCGTCCGACATTATCTTCATCTTCTTGTGTCCTTCGGCCCTGACGAACTGGCGAAAATAACAACGCTAAAAGTAGCTTCATGGTTATACTGCACCTCAGGTATAAGAGCAGAAGGGAATGCCGTAAAGCAAGTCGTTCCCTGTCACGTGACTTTTCCTCAACAGCGGAGCGCTCCCGGCCAAGTTGCGAGGGCGATTTCTCAGTACAGAAGCCCCGCTCGGAGCAACAGATCGCGCCTCAGGCCTTATAATCGCTCAAAAAATCACAAAAACAAGTCAGTATGCCCCACATATTTAGGAGAAAAGTTACACAGTGTAACTTTAATTTTAAAGAATTAAAAGCAGACTCCAGATCTGTGCTGTGTTGTTGTGACAGCTCCTGGCTGTGGACCTACTCCAGGTTTGTGTGAGACTGTGAGGAAAGGGGAGTGTATCATTCAAACGCAACATTTTTTTTAGAAACATCACTTTTACCGTCACAAAATCAGGTAGTGCGGCTTTAATAAACTCATAATTACTGCTCATTAGTTGGAAGTAAGGAAGTTGTTGGACATAAATTATGATCTCACGACTCGCCTACTATGACATACTAAAAAAAAAGCTTATTAAGACCATCATTTATGTTTCTTGAGCAGTAATTTTGAGCAGACAGCTGTTTGTGAGCCTGTGATTGGCCACATGCTGAACATTTACATCCATTAAAGTCCTTGGTAATAGTGTCTTGAGGGGTTTCTCTTTTACAAATGATCCACATAGCATTATACTTTTAGGCGAACAATAAATGTGATGGCAACAGCTAGAACTTGAAGTAAAAAATAAGTCAAGTCAGAAGTTCATGTGCAGTAATTACTCCCTGTATTTAAGCCTCTTTCACAGTGACATCCACACCTGCCTCATTGTCTCTTTCTGCCCCCTTTTTTTTACCCATTTCTATTGAATCCCAACCCCGACGACTGTGAGTTCACACCAATTTGCCGTTCACAGCTCGCCCCGCTAATAACTCCGGCCTTCTGCGTTATTGCATTAGCCATTCAGCGCCGAGCCGTGGAAGTCGTAGCCTGGCTCCGCCGTCCGCTAACGCGCCGGCCTCTTTTGATTTCCAGTTGCATATATCAAGCCGCAATTACAGGAGCAGCTCTGGAAACTGTCGAGCATGACCGCAGAGCTGCTGGAGTTACCGCAATTACAGCCAGGTAATTGAGCTGCCATGGGTGAAGATGTTAAACGCGGCGGTTATAGAGGTAGTCTGTGTCGCCTCTGTCTCGTACCATTTCACTCGGTTTTAGTGTGAAATGCAACTGTTTTTTTTTTTTTTTCTCCAATAAACCGTTCAGTAGATGGGAAATTGCAAAAACACAACATTGGCCCTGAGTCAGTGGTGGATAAATTCACATAATAATCGTGCGTTATGGAAAAGTATTTGTGTTTTTAATTGGCAAACAGAGTTGTCAGGTCACGACTCAGACTTTTGTTTATGTCACTGTCATCAGGAGTTAATGGAAACTATTGAAGTGAAGTGACAGGAAGTGTCTCAGTAAGAGGTCTGTCCATTAAATGAACAACTCTGTGGCTTATTATGTCAGAGAATAGTTACATAGGACAGAAAACAAAGTATCAAACAAACTACTGCTGGAGTCTGTGACCTTCGCCTTCTGTTAAACGGTATAGATATCACAAATAAGAAATGTAACAATAAATATTTAAGGAATGTCTCTCAAAGGACATCACCAGTCAGAGCCAAATATCGTTGGAATGTTTGATCAGATAAACTGGAAGACATCTTTAATGTTAAATTATAAATATTGCATGGGTAATAAACTGCGGGAAGTTTCATTCAAAATAATGCATAGAATATATCCATGTAGAGGTTTTTTTTTAAATAAATTCAATAAGGATATTGACCCACTTTGTACTTTTTGCAATTCCAACATCGAAACAATTTGCCATCTGTTTTGTGATTGTGTAGATTACCTTTGGTGCGAAATAGAACAAATTTTTAATCGTGCTCTATCAAATAAAATTGAAACTGAAAAAAAAGATGTTATGTTTGAATACAGCAAAACTATTCATCAGAATATTAAATATATCCTTAATCAGTTTATTATCCATGCAAAATATTATATTCATAAATGTAAATGGGCAAGGAAAACGCCACGCATACAAGAATTCATAACTGAGATGGACAGATGCATATCACTCATAAACAAAATGGAAAATAAAAAAGCAATAACATTCTCCATGAGATATATGGACCTTTTTAAAGGGGACCTGTTGTGCTGTTTTTTAATATTGCTTTTTGATGGGACAAGATGTTCAATCCAACAGAAAAAATGTAAAAAAACAAAACAAATCAAAAAAAAAAAAAAACCTCTCTAAGCATTTAAGTATATGATTTGTATGGTTTACCCCTTTGTCAGTTTTTGTTTTGTTTGTCATTATTGCTTTATTGTCATAGCTGTTTGTATTGTTATTTATTTTGGTTATTTATGTGTAAATGTATAAGTTAATAAAATAAATAAGTACAAAAAAACAACAACAACAAAAAACGCATCAATAAATACAAGAAAATAACTCATTTACTACGACTGCATAAGCTGTTATAGGAGGCACCTGAACCTGTTGGAAGTTTCTCTCTAACAGCAGCTCCCAGTCAAAAATATAAATATTCTACTTTAAACATTAGAACGAAAAATAGCTAAGAATATATATTTTCAACTACCAAATCTGCAGCTTTCATGGTAAAATGCTTGGGTTTATGTGGTGCCACCAAATGTGTGCAGCCACACTTTGTCACTTTAACAGTGCAGATATACTCTGGTAATTAAGAGAATAATTATTTTGCGTGTATAAGATGTGTAAATATTGGTAAATAAAGGAGTGTAATGGTAAGAGGAACCTTTGGCACTGCAGTAGTCTGTTACCTGTTGCCAACTTCCTGTTTCCTGTTGGATGCAGTCTGGAGAAAGATACGAGCGCTCCTGTTGTTCTTGGTCTAAGACTCTACCTTTCTTTTTGTTCTTGTGGTCACTGCGCTCGTGATCTGCAATGTTTACATTCCCACACTGTTCGCTCAAAGTCACATCCAATCATAATGTGCAACACTCGCCCAGAGCCATGAAGAGAGAGTCATGCCAACAGAGGTCCAGAAAATAGATGGTCATTAGATTCTTGCTATTTTTAGCTCTGAAAGTTCATAGATAAAATAAACTGACTCATTATCCTCCTACAGCCCCGAACATTTTAGTCACACCTTTCGCCCTACGCACAAAAAAAATGCACCAATAAAGATAAATAATCTAATAGTCAATCATTCCAATTTTTTTTTCTTTTATGGTTACAATGATTAACTTCAGTCCTCATCACACACAGCAAAATTTCATTCTGTTTATAAAGTTTAACCCATTAAATTCCAGTTTGTGTGGTGCAGACACATCCAGCACAAACCTCTGCCTCTGCTCAGTCTGGGACCTTTTTCTCCTTTGCCCTGATGTGCACATCTCTGTAAGAACTACATTTTGGATTTGTGCTCACGCAAACTCAAACAAAGTCATTTCTCAACAAACACTTTCACACCAATTTATGACAACCCTAAAACACACCCAAATCATTTTAGTTCAAAAAAATGTTTTTTATTTGCCTTGTAGGCTTGATCATTTATACAAACACTAATGTGGCCATCTCCAAATTTATACCTCTGTCTACTATATATGGGGGAAATGGTGCCACCTAGTAAAAAACAATAAAAACTAAAATTCCAATCCCTCACTATCATGAATCCATGATAAAAATGTGAAATTATGCTGCACTGACAGTGTATAATAAATCGTATCGTTTGAATGGAAGTCAATGGCACAAAAAAAAGAAAAAGTTCTAGGGGTAAAGGTAATTTTTAGACACTTTTTTAAGAGGATTTACAAAAAATAAATCTTGAAATCTGAAAATTCATCCAAAAATACACACCTGCGGCAAAATCTATGCCATTTGAATCAACACAGCAAAAGTTATCCACAAAAACAGGTGCAAAACATCAAAAAATGTCTTAGGGCTGTAGGAGAGTTAAACATCTTCAAAAATGCTACATGGACAGTGTTTTCCATACAACTGTACAGCACTAAAAACCTGGACAACTAACTTTTGGCAGGAACTATTAGAGTAAAAAACTGGCCCATTGGAGTCCATTGAGATGTCATAACTCTCTCTCTCTCTCTCTCAGTAACTAGATTTTTTTAGATAAACCGAAAAAAAAGTGTCAATTCTATTTTCTAGTGAAGTAGCTTAAAAAAATCAGATCAGTTAGATGTAGTTCATTGGTTAAAAGGAAATAATGCAACTTCTTTGAACCTTTCTTTAAACAGTTTCAGAGCCAGTGTGATGACTACAGAGGTTGTCGCAGGATGAATAAATCCCCCCCGCACCTCACCCTGGGGTAAGACAGCCTTGTAAGAATGGGAGAACCACCAATGGCTTTATTTATCAGGTGTTGGTCATGTCAGAGGAGACAGAGGAGACCTTTGTACGAACACGAGGAGGAGAAAACCAAGCCAGGGGTCACACAGGGGTCAACCAGACTTGTACATTTTTACTTTATTGATTTATTCCCAAATATAGTGTTAGCATCTTAGAGGAAAAATGTGACCAAAACAGAGAAGAATTGAGGCAAATTTTTATTTTTTAAATCTAGTCGTGGCTTAGGGGGGTTAGTGATTATTGCTTCTGCTTCACTTTGTAAAACACTGTGTCTATCTGTATTCATCACTATTCTCTATCTGTATTTTAATTAGTGATGAATTTAGGTTAAAATGCCTTTTAGGAAGTATCTTGGTAACATAGTATTTTAACTACGAATTAATGTTGATGTTTGTACTCTGAAATGTTTTACTGTTGTGTTCACCTGCCGAGGGGACTGCAGATGGGAAGTACTGTTGCTTCGAGCTAAATCTAGTACAAAGCATCTATTTTCTTGTGAAATTAATGTATTTATATTCTCCCTGACAAGCAAAGAATAAACTAAACTTCTGCCTCTATAGCATGCAGTTGTTGGGGTCAATGGCAGGGCCAGCTACCAGTGATCTGTCTGTGTGGACTTTGTATGTCATTTGTATGCCTTTCTCTGGCTTGCTTCCACCGCACAAAGAAGTGTGGTTTAATCTTTTGCTATATTGAATAAAAATGAGAGTGAATGTCTGTCCTTGCCACACTCTCTCCACTTTATCAGCCGTTACATCAGGCCTTCACACTTTTCATCAGAAGATTTCCCTGCTCTTAACATGGCTTTGTGTTTCACCACTGTTTAAACCTTTCCCCATGAAAGAGCTTCATTGGCTTTAGCAGCGATACATTTTAGCCTTTTAGCGTTTGCTCGGTTTCAGCCACAATTGGATCGGCACAATCCTCTAACATCAACAAAAGCGACGGTTACTACGCAGCTTCTCCTTTAGATTTTCTCCCAACATCTGTCTTTTTAATTCAGTTTTTCATTGCTTCTCTCGCTGGTCAAGTTTGCTTTGGGCCCGGCATCTGACGTTACAACAAACACTCGCTCCTGATTGACTGACGGCTGCGGTGCTACGGGCGACTGCTCTGTATAAAAACCAGTAAATGTTCCATCAAAAGGACCACACTTAGCGCTACCACTGCGCTTTCATGTGGTCCAGTGGAAACCGGAGACGCAGCGCGGTTAGCCAGCCCTGAGCTAAAGGGCTTTGAGAGATCCCAGAATTCCTCCATATGTGTCGGGACGGGCCCAAAACCGCAGACCCTGACACGAGCGCTGGTTTCCAAAGACGACTGCCAAGATCCACTGTGAGGAATATTCCTGCCTTGGGTCCAAATGTTAGGATTTACAGCAGTGGAACATAAAGTACTCGGAGAAAAAAAGGAGTTGAAGCACAAGGCCTGAAAAAAGTTCGGTGTGTTTTTTGTAACAGTCCAAGCAGAGAAGTGTCAAACGTGTTAAGGCTCACACAGGGAGGTCACTTCTGCAGACTCCATTACCACAGCACTTGACTTTGCAGTAATTCTTAGTGGTTTTTTGACAAAGTTGCTGCTGCAGATCGAGCGGTTTTCTCTCACATTTCATTTAATCTCGCCTTGTTGGATTTTCAACTTGTGTTAAAGTGATGTAATCAAGTGACAGAACTAAAAATCTAGGCCCAGTAGGTAATGATATGATGACACCAGAATAAGCTGTATTATGAGCAGCTCTGTTCTTATTTCTAAACGCAGACAGCAGCAGAAGCCAGTTGTACAGAGAGTTGTGGAAAAAGTGGGTTTGTTTGAATGTGGTGGTTACGTGGGACGTCAGCGGGACTTTACTTTTGTTAAAATGGAAACAGGATGAATCCCACAGAGGACTTCAGCAGAACCAACAGGTGACAGGAAAACACTATTAATCTGTTCAGAAAAGTTACACATTTCTTTCTTATAGATTATCTTCTACTTTTGTAAGAGATAAACGGCTGTAAAAGCTCAGCATCCAGTGAGTCCATTGGAAACCGCTCTCTACGTCTGAGGATCCAAATTGTCCTGCTTTAGAAAAGAAAGCACGAGGGGCTGGCTGTAGTCATGCCAGAAGTTGCTGTTGTTGTGACAACACTGCCTTTAGCAGCTTCTTCTTTCATGACTACAACACAGTTTGGTCGAGGTCACCTTAATGGCCTTAAAAGGATTTATTTTCATGAGATACAGTAACTGATGTCAGAACAAGTTGTTACTGTGGAAGGTATCACGGACATTTAAGGCAGCTTTACAAAACTTGAATGTATTGCAGTTGTGGCAGTATTTCAGGAGGTAAAGCTGGTCATCCACTCACTACAAGGTTGATGTTTCGATCCCAGCTCCAGTTCTACTGCTGTTGTGTCCTTGGGCCTTGCCTCCATTGTGTGTGGCTCTAGTGTATATGTTGGTGTGATTGGTGGTGGCAGGCTGTTGGTGCAGGATGGCTGCCAAGTCTCTGGTGGTCTGCCCCAGGGCAGCTGTGGCTACAGAAGTAGCTCACTACCAAATGTGACTCTTGAGTAAAGAAATACTAGATTAATGTGAAGTGCTTTCATTCCATCATTATTATTAATAAAGAATATTCATCCATTCTTTTTCTGCTTCTTTCTGTTAGGGGTCGCTGGTACTGGAGCTTATCCCAGCAACTATGGGCCTTAGATGGGGTACACCTTGGACACCGGCAGGGCCAGTCTCCGCAAAAATAAATGTAATTAATTGATTATTTGTTTGTTTGTTAGGATATATCACTTTAAACATTCCTAAATGTTAATGGGAACCACTACAGCAATAAAATTATTGTTCTGAGTAAATAAACCTAACTTATTTGTTTGTAGGACATTTAAAACTCTTGAAATGATTGTGTTGTACTGCGTATGTCATGTTGATCAGGAGCGGGGGACACTATAAGGGGGTCTAATTGGTCCCTGGCCCCAAAAAGTTTGAAAACCCATGACCTACATGCCTTTTGACGGTGAAAGGAAGCAAATTTCCCTTTGAGACACCTTTCCAGATCGAATTTAACCAAACCGTAACAAATTTTACCAATAGCTTGACTAGAATCATTTGATTAATACTGAGAATTGCAATAGAGGCTTTCAAATTACTGAATCTGTGTGTAAACCTCAGCGAGCACGTTACACTTGAATGGAGCTGTATTGGTTAATGGACCATTTAAAGTCCAACCACAACAAACACTGATTACTGGCCATTAGCCCAAACCACAACAAATGTGTCCAGAAAATAACTGGGAGCCAAGACGGAGTCCGTGCGGAGACAAGTCACAGCTGTGACCTAATTGCGCACAGGCCAATAATTGTTACCAGTACAGAGGGCTCAAGTGCCATCACGGACAATCTAATCACACAAGAGCGATCGGGCCACTTCTGCACCTCCGCCATCGAATCAGCACAGTCCAAACTCCTACTTACTGCAATTACAGCTCCTTTAAACAGAGGCCGGGCTGTTGGCCGAGCAGCTAATAGGCCTGCGATGATGACGGATATCATGGAGTGGACACCTCGCCGTGACTGCGAAGGAATTAATAAGCGGCAATAGGGTTAACAGGGCATTAAGAACCAGCAGGAGGAAGAGGAGAGAGGAGAGGAGAGAAGTGAGCTGTGTGTAATCAGCCCACGGCGAGCCAAAGACGATTACCATAACAGAGCAATTGGACGTGAAAAATGGATAATAGTATGGACACTGAGGCAGGCAGGCAGGCTGGATGAGAGGGGGAGGAGGACGAGGCCGGAGATGGAGAAGGAAAATGGAAGATGGTGCTATTGATAAAACAGGAAAGCAACTAAACAGAAAAGAATGACATGTTATGGTGGTGTGCTGATGTCTAGAAACTGAAAAGTACTCAACATTTTAATTCTCCAAAGGTCCATAATACTTTGTACACTGTTAAACAACCACATGATCAGAGTGTTGAGCTTTTATTGCACTGTGTAGTCCACTAAATTGAAAGCTCTAGCAGCGATTAAAGATTAGGGAATTGGAAGTTAGTCCGCCTCATACTACTGTGAAAAGACTGGTATAGTGCTTTGAAAGGTTTGATTATTGTGTATTATGTGGGACAATTTATGCGATTTGTTGGGACAGGGTGGGACGGATTCAAGAAATAAAGGCTTTGCTATTTGACATTGTCTAACTTAATGAGTCTAAAGCTCATTTACACAAAAGATACAGCTGCTAAAAACACATATTTCGCAAAGTAATGTCTTTACTGAGACTTTACTAAAAAGGACTATGAAGAGAGGGCTTACACAACAACCATTTATTCCAACCCACAAGTAAATATTCTACATTTTACACAAGGAATATTGACCTTACCTTGTTGTTCCTCAGTTGAAGCTCACTTTTTAAAGGCTAAGATCCACTGAAAAAAGTGGGACATTATCTTAATAAGTGGGACGAAGGGACAAATGCCTAAGTGTGCAGTACAACCCAACACGGGACAGGTGGTTACTCAAGCTGCAATGCATTTTATGTGAATTTGGGTTAACATAAAAGGCATACAATAACAAAAAATGTCTACAATTTAGGGAGCTTTACATGTTCTTTGTCTTTTTTTAATTACTGTAATACTACATAACACATCAATGTAAGCATTACTTATTAGCTAACCTGGTCAACTTTTTGTGAAGTGAAATACTTCAACTTGAAGTAACTATGAAACCAATTATTTATTTATGTTTTATTCTACACAAAGAGTTATTCTGGTGCTGCTTGGTTTGAGTTTGTTTTCCAGATGCAGAGCTAACAAAGAATCAAAGAAACTAGCATCAACAAACATGGCGGTGTGGTGGAGACGCGTATGAACGACTGCCGCGGGAATATTTAGTTGTAAACGGAGACAGCAGCTTAAGCCACTTGTTCTAAGAGTTGCAGAAAAAGCGGATTTGTTGTTGAATGCAGACTTTACTATTGTTAAAATGGATGAAGAAAGAAAAGTCACACAGAGGACTGAACAACACTGAGTACAGCAGAACCAACAGGTGATGAAGGAAAGCCCTAAACGTCATTTATCAGGTCAGAGGAGTTATTAAATTAGCCAGTGCTAACTCGGTTATCTTCCTTATTTGTAAGATGCTCTGCAGATAAACGGCTGGGAAAGGCCAGTTCCAAATCGACCAGAGAGGAACGCTTTGCTGCGAGTGAGGAACCAGACTGTCCTGCTTTAGAAAAGAAAGTAGGAGCGGTTAGAAGAGACTCCCTTTGCTATCCTAGGCTAGAACAGGCTAGTTCCTTACAAATTCATTGGGAATGGGAATGGTATTTATACAGTGCTTTACCTATGACACAAGTCGCCCAAAGTGCTTTACACAGAGGGGAAGGGATATTTCATTCACTCCATAGTCAGTCTTTGGCACCTGGATGTTGTTGCATCAATAAAACACATCCCGATGTACAGTATACCCATACTCACATCTGACCAAGGCCGAAGTCACTGCCTCCTGTCACTTACTATCACCACATCATTTTAACGGCTAGTATTCGGACTTTACACTGCGCAGTTTAACTTTTAAGTATTCACAAATTAGGTCCCTCTCCCAGTGTCCCAGGACCACATTTTAAAGATCACAGCTCCTCCTTTGAGCTTCATCAGATCTGACAAGGCTGTCCCGTTTCCACGCTCACTATCTTCCCACTTCCTCTGTCTGGCGTTTGTCCAAAGACTGTGTGGAACTGGAAGACATTTCACAGTTAGGGCGCAAGAAAAATACTGCGAAACGGGCCTGAAAATCGATACGCCCTTGGCTTCACACCGTTTACCTCCAGCACGCGGCGGAGAGAGGCACAGGACTGGTTCATTTTTCCCCAGAGAACGGTTCCTCTCGCTGGTTTTGGGGGCTATTATCCGCAGATCAGCCCCTCTAATCAAATGGACATTCACGGCCGGGACGGGGGCGTATCTGGGCTCTTTTATGTGAGAGCTCAATGATGATGTTAATTTTATAGAGATATTATTGTACAGAGGAGGATTGTAACGGGATACAGGCAGAAAGAGGAGCTGCAGTTTTACTAAATTGTTAATAAGCATCGCAGTGGGGCTACTGGCATTTGCTCAATCACTGGAAGACAATGCACTGATGACTGCTAATAAAAAGCATATGTAGGACTGGATGCTTTAGTGTGAGGGACAAAATGAAAAAAGATCTTTCGGCTGCTCCTTCTCTTATTCTGGGTCACCACAGAAAACAAGGCGCAAAGGGATTTGACAGGTTTTCAACGCCTTGCCCAGGGACACAACGACCGTCGACCCTGCGATTGGTGGGCAAACGCTTCACCACTGTTGCTCTCCAAATTGAAAATACAATCAAGAACTATAAATTATATAGGTTTTCTGACTTTATCATAGAGTATAGAGCCAGGAGCAGCAAAAATAGATATTTAAATAATAGAATAATAATGGAATAATGGAATAATTTATAATCAAGGGGACACAGGGGCATAGTGGTTAGTACTCTGTTCCCCGTGTTACTGTGGGTGCTCCAGTTTTCCTCCTGTGTACCCCAAAGTTACTGGGATAGGCTCCAGTACCCACGACCCACTAATGGGAATAAGCAGGAGAAGAGGAAGGAATTAATTTATAATTGGATTCTGGATGACTGAGAACTTTCACAGACTTCAGATTACACGTATACACGTTAATGTTTTTGAATCCTTAGAGCAAAGTGTATTTTTAATGCAGTTTTATTTAGATAGTTTTAGGCTTTATTGATAGGACAGAGTATAGAAAGAAATCATAGAGAGAGGGGGGAGAGACTGTCGGAGCCCGGAGTTGAACCCACAACGCAGAGGCAAGTTGTAGTTGCCCCGTACATGCGCCGCAGCTCTAAAGCTGAGCTATACAGCGGCACGTTTGAATGCACTTTCAACATCAACAGGCGTCGTGGCGGCAAAGTGGTTGGCAAAGCTATTTTTACTTATTTCAAGCAAAATTATCTTACCCCATGGACAGATAATTTTGCTTGAAATAAGTAAAAAAATAGCTTGAAACAGGGAAAAAATACTTTGAAACAAGGCAAATCAATTGTAAATTGTTCATTGTAGAGTCAGACTCTACAATGAACACTCCTGACTGTAATCCATTCACCTGTGCAATATTGTTTTAATATTGTTTTAACTGTCAGCACCTTCTGGAAACCTGTGCAATATTTATATTATTATGTGCCATAATTATTTTATTTTACTTGAAGCACCTATTCACAATGCACACTCTTTACTTATGGTACTTATGGAATATCCATACTCTGTCAGAATATATACTGTATATATTTATTATAGTGTATTTAATTGCTTATATTCTAATTTAGTTTATTTAGCTCTGCTTGTAGTTTAGTTTTTTAGTTAATTATCTTTGGTCAGACTGATCTCTGATACACTTTGTGCTCTTGTGTGATATCACTGTGTGCTACTGCTAACTGTACTACAATGCAATTCCCCACTGAGGGACTAATAAAGGTTTTCTTATTCTTATTAAATAATCTAGTAATAAGTTAGCTAATAAATACATTAATCTAGTGAAAATTGCTCAAATCAAGATTAATAATCTGAATTCAAGTAATTTTATCTATTGTAGATATTGAAAATTTGCAGTGTACTTTGTTCTCAATGCTTTCAGACATTTGAGTAGTATGTACTTATGTTGTGTTCAAGCTTTTTTCGATATCCCGTTGAACACCCAACACATCTGCTGCAACTACAGACGTTACAGACCTACAAATACTTAAAATAAACCTTCCCAGGCCAAATCATTTCTTTTAACCAAAGAAAGTTGAGTGGTGCAACCCCATCGACTGCCAGTTTACTCTCCATTAGCCTGACTTTCTCTTTGTGCAGCAGCTACAAAAATAAACCAGGAATTCTCCCTGTTCGGTATTCCCATTTCGGATTATTATGCCCTCCATCCCGGGGAAAGAAGAGAGGAGTTCTTAGGCTACGAGATCAACAGCAACCATCTGTGAGAGTGAAAATCGCCTGAACAAGTGCATCATGGGAAAAACAGAACAACGCCGGGATCTCGAAAGTAAAGGAGTCAGCCAAAAGTCACTTGTAGTTATACAACCTTAGCCCCATTGTCTAGTGCCAAACAACTTTTAGAGCTCAAACGCTGCCAAAAAACACCCCAAAAAGTCACTTATAAACAACAAACAGAAGTGAAAAAAGTACAACAGAGGAACAAAGAAGATCTGAAGGAAAAATGGGAACTACACTTCAGGTTATAGAAGCAGGTTTGGTAAGGAATTAGGCCAAAATATTCACAAAGTTTCTCAAAATAATGACTAAGGCACATTAAAGGTTGATTTTGTAACCTGTGTTCTAGTGAAAATAGACAAAAACTAAAATGTCCAGGCTCCAGGCGTCTTTCCAAAAAGTAAAATCTTGATGTGTGCAGCTTCTGAAGTCAGCCGTTGACTGTCATGTTAATGTTAATTTGTAGTTGTGACCAGAGAGGCAGCATCTAAGTGTGGAACTAAACTAAAAACGGTGTAAAGTTAAAATAAAGCTGTCATAATGTGAGGGGCGCAGGGGGAAAAGAAGCAGAACTGGTGAGGTGAAACTTAATAAAGATGAAAACAAAATAAAAATGGAAAAATAAAAAAAATCCAAAGAACAGTCTTGACACAAACAACCAAAGCCGAGGAGTAACAAAATGCCAAAATAATCCAAATACAACAGACAAAAAAACAAACAAGGAATTATTAAGTGTAAAAATATAAAATCAAAGGGCAGAGCAAAAAAGCAAAACATATTAGGAAGAGGACACTAGCAATCAACATTTGAGGAAAAATAAATAAAACCATAAAAAAAATAATAAAAAAAACAATAAAATCAAATGTTACCTGCAGTAGCAAGTGTTAAAATTCAGTCTGAATAAATACAGTTTTAAGCCTAGATTAAACAGACCAATTTTCACTTATTTATATTATATTTATAGACAGCACTTAAACAACTTACAGCTTTTTCTCTGTTTCTATTCAAAAGAGCGCAACAGAACTGCACTCTGCACCTCTTTCTTTGTGACACCAGCAAAGTATTCATTAAAATACTTACTTTTAGTCTTTTTTAAGGTTGCAAAACGTGCAGCGCTGTTCAAGAGGTGACCAAAATTGCTTTAAAAAGATACAAAAAAGCAGTTTATAGCTTTAACACAGAAAAGAGAAGTAATATTGAGTGGCCACAAGAAAAAAATGAAGTAACCTAACTTATTCAAAGACTTATCAGACCTGTATTGGTGTATATCTCTGACGTAGACCACACCCGCTCTACATAAAGCCGCGTATATTTTCCATTATTCCTCCTCCTGGTGTTTGTGAAGCCGTGAGTCATTTGGTCTGTCCACTGCCGCCCACGTCTCCAGCTCCAGACCCCGACTTGGCCATCGAACAGGTGGCTCCGAACATTAGGTGTCCGCGGATCACAGCTAAACCGCGCCAAGCATTTTCATAAATTATATAGGAATATGGACAATGCAGGGAAACGTGGCGGCGCGGGGCAGAGGAGGCCACAGAGGAATGAGCTGTCTCTGAAACACACCGCCGGTTTATTATAGAAAGCTTTATCTTGTCTTTTTGTAAAATATATGGAAGGATGTGAGGAAAGGTTGTAAGAGGACACAGCTTAGAAACTACTGTACAGTATACAGATATCTTTAACATAAGCTTATTTTTAGATCTTGTGGAAAAAGCTGGTAATGTGTGACCTGAGGGATCTTAAAAACTAAGGCCCCAAACACACAGGATGCGTAACTGCAGCGTGGTGACACCGTCAGGGAACAGTTTTCACTTCAGAGCAGCCACACTGCGCGGTTGAGACGCGACTCTCTTAGAAAATCAAATTAATGCCGAATTTTTGACCCCAGACGCTACCAGCTTGGATGCGTTTTCCATTGAAAATACATTGAATATGCTTTTACTGATATATGAATATGAATATCGTAAACTGTTCATGACGGCGAGGCATTTTTTTTTTTTTGCGATCACATTTTTATTTGATTTTCAAACAAGGAAAACAATAAACAAAATACTGAAAAAAAAAATACATACATATATACATACATACACATACATATATGCATATACACATACACATACATATACATACATATACTTCCACCCCCCCAAGTTTAAAAAAATAAATAAATAAATAAATAAATAAAAAAGGAGCTCATGGTAGCAACCCACCCTCATCAAAAAATCCCTATCATCAGATAATTCATTTAAATGTTTTGCATAGAACCTATCTCACCCCTCAAAAAGGTACCTGATGAAACTTCAGTCCACTCCAATCTGTGATAAATGTTCTGATAATGCCATAGCTACTTTCATACATATGTTTTGGGATTGCAAAGGTGTCGTTATATTTTGGAAAATTATTTTTCTTATTTAACACAATTACTGGACTGAGTCTTTTATTTTTCCCCACTTGTTTTGTTAATTAATGATTTTTCGCATTTATCTCACTGGACTTGTTCACAGAAAAAGGTCCTGTTGGCTGTCTACCGTCTAACTGCTGCAAAGAAAATGCTTGCTCTTCGCTGGCAGTCACCAGACAAACTGACTTTTGTACATTGGATCAACATCTTTCGTGATATCATTAACATGGAATTATCAGAAATACATGGAGCCAAGGAGAAAAACATTACATTTTGGACAAATACTTTATCTAAAATAGACAATCTTAAAGAGAACTAAATATGTATGATCATTTAAGCTTTAAAGTCTAACTTAATCATCTATATCTTAAACTGTTCATCTGTTCTGCTGTTGAGGGTGGCTCGTGTGATCTCTGATATGACACTATAATATCTTTTGGGGATTGTATCCCTAGTTTTGTTTTGCTAAGTTTTTTTTTTTGGAAGAGAAGAAGAAGAAACAGAAATCCAGAAAGGGTGGGGGAGTGGGTGGGTTGCGGCGAGGCATTATTTTGATGTTTGATGTGCTACTGTCTGTAGGGAACTTTTAATATATGAACATTTAGACAAATAAGTGTAATTACCCACTGTACTTTTTAAAGACGAAGAGCAAATGCTAATTTATCAACACTTTGTATAATCAATGGCCTTCATTCAACAGCGTACAACCTATTAAATTCCACATACTGTCCAGGAAAGGACGAAATTCTACATTATTCCACGTTTGTTCCATTTTCCCTATAGTATTGCATGGTGACATTGCCTGTCCGTCCTGGGAGAGGATCTCTCCTTCAGTTGGGCTCCATAAGGTTTACTTCTTTTTTCCCACAGCTGGGTTTTTTTTTAGGAGTTTTTCCTTACCGAGAAGGAGGGTCTAAGGACAGGAGTGTCCTGGGTCTGTTTAGTTTAGTGTAGTTATTGTTTGTGTTGTCTGATTGTGTGTTTATGTTTGATCAACTGTTGTGAAGCCCTTTGAGGCGACTTTTGTTGTGATACTGGGCTGTACAAATAAATCTGAATTGAATTAAATTGACATAACGAGCCGCTCATGCAACCTCGCGTCCAGTGTGTTTGGGGCCTAAAGATGCAAGTGGCAAAGCTGTGGAATTCTGACGTCCATAATAAAATCATACAACAACAATGGCACCAGGGATTGTAAGCTGACTATTTTTTTTTCGTTGATCTATGCTGTATAAACAAGGTGGCAGAGAGCTTGAACCTACCCCAGCTACCTGGAGAAACCCTGGACAAGTTAATCTCAGGGCTGACACTTAAGGCTCCTTTTCCTTTCTTAAACAGATGCCTCCGTTATTAGACGTGACGTTCGTGTCAATCTTTTGAACGGCTCTTCAGTGTGAATGACGAGAACCGAGTCCGAAGTGGCGCACGAGTTCTTCTTTTTGTTTTACTCTCATAACGAAATGAACGAGCTCCAACAAGTTTGCCAACCGAGAAAAAAACTCATAAGAAAAAGTAGACGAGAAACAAAAGTCAGATGGAAAAAAAAGAGCATGTAAGTTTATTCTTTTCTGTTTAGTTTTTATTGACATTTTTTGCATGAACATATGTCAAGGTAGCTATTTTTTGCACATTTTTGACATAATAAATCCTTAATGATGGTCTTACTTTATGACATCACGTATAACAATAATATGTCCCACCAATAATAAATGTTTTATTCTTATAAACATTATAATGTATCACTCAGCCCAGTGTTTATTCCCTGAATGAACTGACTTCTTTGGCTTCGTCTTTTGAAGCGACTCTTTGAAATGAACTGGATCACAAAGATTCGGCTCCTGTTAAAGAGCCATAAATCTTATCTCTAGTAAGTTGAGTGTTTTTTTATTTTTATTAATCTATAGTTATAGAGTTATAGTTATCTATACTGTATAAAAGATGTTGCAGGATGTTGTTGCTGGAGCCTATCCCAGCTTGGGCCTGAGATACTCTGGTTAGTTTCTAGGCTGACACTTACACAGTAACCCTGCTCAGTTTCTTTGCTCTTTTTGCCTTATTTTCCTCTGTAGAGCTCCCCCTACAGTTCAGAGTAAAGCACTATTGTAAATGCTCACAAGCCCAGTTGACTCCTGTGTGACATCTTACTCATCTTTACTTTAGTTTTTCCCTCCGAGTATCTGTACAAAGTGTTTTCTTCCATTTGGCCACTCTGGCACGCCGAAAATCAAGAACTAAGTCACCGCTAGCTTGTTGTTTTGCTAACCGGGATGTGCCATTTATCACGGAGACCCGAGACTTCTGTGACTCCGGGTTGGAGACACTCAGACTTGCAAGTGTCACTTGCGGCCCTGAGACACCAGGGGGAGCTGCCGCACGCTTCATTTACCCCACAACTCATTTAACCATCGCACAGGACTCCGAAACTGTTTATATAAGGTAAAAAAGTTTCTGCTTTAAGGCTCATTTGTAAAACTTAAAGAATGTTCAGTGTCACTGGAGACAGATTTAGCGATCCTGAACTAGTCTGGTAAAGTAAGTCCAGTTGTTTTTGGTCTCGAGCATACACTCCAAATAGAATAATGCACCTAAGCGACTTTGAGTGTCTAGAAAGTGCTATATAAGACCAACACTGTATTATTATTAATAGAAGTTACAGGGAAGAGGCATCGTATCCGACTGGAGCATGATAACAATCGAGTGCAGCAACGATCCTCCGCAACTTTTCATTTAAAAATAATGTTTGTTGTAGGGCCTAAGTGTTTAAACACAGCGCTCTGACATTACATCTGTGCGCTCTCACTCTTGGGCCTGCAGATGCAAGCTCTGGTTCACTTCAACTTGTGCAATTAGCATAGAAAAAAAAAAAAACTCTACACTTTCCACTGCACGAAGAACACACAGCTTCTCCTCCCAGCCTTTTAGTAAAACCGCTCTGAACAACTGTCATGTTGTGTGGCGCGTCTTGGGCCCTCTGTGTCCTCTCTGGCCTCTCTCTGCGTCCCATCTCCTCCCAGTTTGTTTCTGGAGCAGCTGCGGCGCTTACTGTATACCGCTATGTTTGGTCCTAGAGGGGCCGCACCGCCAGCTGGCCACCAAAATTTCTGCCAAAATACAGCTTCAGCTTCGGGACGTCGGTCTGGTTTTGTCGGCTCGGGCCACCGGGTAGATCCCAATTCTCCGGCGTGCGGGGGGCCTAGGCCGCTCCTCCTCCTTCAGGCGACACATGCTCAGATTCGAAGCACAAGAGAGAGACAGAGTTTAGGGGAGATAGAAGTTGAGAAGTTGTAACTGGAAGCATATTGGAGACAAAAGCGAGTCGTTAGCCAAGAAAAAAAGTTCAGAGCCGGAGCGTGTCCATCTGTAGGGTTGGAGTTAGCGCAAACAGACTGTGAGTTAGCGTTAGCGCCAACAGATGCCGGGAACACGGCGGTCTCCCGGGACTGGATCTGATAGGCGGTGTTGTTGTCTTACCTGAGGCGGCTGTACAGATGTCCCGAGATCGACACCATCCCAGGCAAAGACTACAGACACCGGGAGAGCAGGGAGTAGAGAGGGGTCTTCAAATATTAAAATCATACTTTCTCATTTTGTGTTTGACGTTGGTTTATGTCAGGGGTGTCCAAACTTTTTCCAAAAAGGGCCAGATTTGAAGATGTGCAAATATCCAAGGGCCAACAGTCCGTCCTGATGTTTCCTAATGACATCTTTGAACGTATTAAATGCAACTGCAAATATTTTTGACCAATTAATTAGAAGCCACAAGGCAGAGAGTCGTAGATGAGAAACACTGAATGAAAATACCGGTGGGCCTATAAGTAATACATTTTGTCATAGAAGCTGAGGGCCAGTATGAAACCTCGTCCCACTTAGGACATGTCTGGTGTATGTTATAGATCCCATACACATAAAGGCATGTTTTACTGCCTCAACCTTTACTCACTACAGCTTGAGAACTATGCAACTTTGCTTATTTCATCTCTGTTTTGTTCACATTTTTCTGTACAGAGCTCCCCTGTATTTGGAAATAAAGCACTACTATAAAACCCACGAGTCCAGACGACCTCTGTGTGACCCCTGGCTCAGCTCGGCCCGACTCGACTCTGGTTTTCTCCTACTTTCAAGATTCAAGATTGCTTTATTTGTCCTGAAGGAAAGTTGTCTTGGACACAAGCGCTGCCACAAAAATATATGACATAGACTCACACATGTAAGTGCAAGACATGAACTCCACAAAAACATCAAGGCCCTGCTCTGTGGCCTGAATTTAGAGTTCTTCAGACATCTTTTCTTGTGTTTTGTTGGATCCCTGGTGTCGTCCGGATGGGAGGAGCTCATACTGGGAGTGTAAGACCTCCTTGTATCCGTACAAAGGTTTCATGACCAACATCTAAGAAATAAATCCATCCCATGGCTTGTTGTTTGGCTAACCAAGGACGTGTCACTTTTTGCAAGGCCGGAGACTTCTTCACTGTCATTCTTTTGCTAAAATACACCGGGGGGAAAGTGCAGGGCGCTTTTATCACCCTGCAGAATCATTTAGCCATCACACTGACTCTGAAACTGTTTAATTAAGGTAAAAGGTTGCACAGTTCTCCTTTAAAAGTCACTCCAGACCTTTATATTTCTTTGTGCTCTCCTCTGTCACTGTGCCACACGGCGAACATCTCTCTCATGTAACGCTTTCTTCAGACAGACATGACACCAGCCTGTCCCGAAAACGACAACACCTCAAAAACCGTGGACTTGCCCTGCCTCACCAGCCGCCTCCTCCTCCTCCAGTCTCCTCTCTCTCCCTCTCTCTGTGTAATAATAATCCATTGGTTCTGTTCAGGCCTGATTCCAAACGCTAAGCCCTGCCACAATTATTCAAATCCGGGCTTTTAGTTGCAGCACACCTCTCTCCATGGGCACACGAGCCGCTAATCTTCCCTTTGGCCTTGCATTTCAAATGGCCTTAACTCCCATAAGGAATGCATATGAAGAGCAGCCACTAGTGCTTTAATCCCGGCAGTTTAAGTTGCTGAAACGCACACCTGTCACGGGCGGACTGATAGCCGGCCTCCAAATCCAGAAACATGTCGCGTTCTGGGTCGTCTTTGGTGAATATTATCGGCCTCCTGAGAGAGAGAGGGAGAGGTAAAGGAGGGGGGCTGGCACTCTTCAAACCGGATGACTTCTCCTGGATCACCTCTCCAGGAAATACTGCGGGTTTTAAGTCCTCCTTTGCATTTATCTGTTTGTAATGCGGCTCGAGCAGCGCTGCCTTGTAAGACGGAATAACATTATTCAAAGTAACCGGTATACGCTCAAGCCATTACAATACATTTAAACTATATTTAGAGGTTATGGCACTTTGGATATTTTGGAAAGAACAGACTGAAAAAGGTGAATGATGAAGACACTTTTTGTGTTCAAGTCCAGGTAAAAGGAGAGGAAGGGCGTGAAGAACCCATGAAGAAGAAAAGGTGTGCCACTCTCCATCTCCTTAAAAAAATCGCTGAGGTTGTTTTTCTCCAAGTGTCTCCTCTTAAACTGATCCGGGATGCTTCTCCTCCTCCGTCATTATCCATTCAGTCCACGCCCCTCTCCTCTCTCGGTTTCTCTTCTGTCTGTCGTTCGGTCTGACACCTTCAGATGATCACAGCTAATGCTACACAAATACAGGCACATGCAGAGGAGAGGCTGGGACTGGGAGAAACTGCTGAGACACAAAGGAAAATACAAACGAAAAGAGAAAAAACTAAGTATACTTTAACTGTATTAATAGCATTTAAACAGTAAAGAGCGTTTACAGACATATGGGGTCTATAGGAGGAAGGCAGGACACATAATGCAATCATGCTTTTATTTTTTATTTTTCCAATAAAAGAAAAACATACACACCACATAATAGCTCAGTTGGTAGTGCATATGACGCATAAACAGAGCAATAATATCTTACCTTGGAATTGAGGTTTCCTGTCACTACTGTATTACTCTGTCTACAGTAACAAAGCATAGAAAGGCCAACATATCTTTACAAAAATATCCATTCATAAATCTTACATCCTCAATTAACTTTTGTAGCCACCTTTCTTCTCAGGGCCAAAAACCAAAGAGAGAACTTAGAGTAGAAAACCGTGACTCACCTAAAAGAATATTGTAATATAAGAGAGCGTTTTAAAACAGCGAAAAAAAAATAAATAAAATAAAAAAAACAATAAATAAAATAAAATAGGGCACTTCGAGAATAAAGTCAGTAAAATATAAAGATTAAAGTTTTTTTGTTAATTTTATGAGAATAAAGTTAAAGCCAAAACATTATAATTTTACAAGAATAAAGTCTTAATTTTATGAGAAAAATGTTGTAATATTTCGAGAATAAAGTCAGAATATATTCAGAATAAAGTCATAACCAGAAAAGTCAATGTTACGAGATTAAAGTTTAAATATTTAGAGAATGAAGTTAGCGTGTTGCTGCGGTCCCTAGATTCGTCCTGGAGAATATGGAGCATTTTGTGAGGTTATACTTTCATTTAGGCTTCACGCCAGTTGTAATACTGAGCCTTTTGGCCCAGCATCACCATTATCACTACTATAAAGCAACTGTTTTAAAATTACAACTTTAATTTTGAAATAATACTTTATTCTCAAAATATTGTGACTTTATTATCGTAAGAATTTGACCTTTTTTTTTGGCTATGGCATAAAATTAGGACTTTATTCTCAAAATTTTACAACTTTATCCTCATATTGCCCATATTTTATTTTTTTCTCCATGTGGCACTAAAATACCATTGTAGTAACATTACAGAAATACTCATAATAACACAGGTATTATATAAAAATGCCCTGCCAAGCCCCTGGCGCAATAATTACTGTCATATTTCTTGTTTTACTTCATTAGTTTTGTCTGACCACAGAAAGCTTCAGTGCCATGCAGCTCTGTAAACAAACAGCAGTCTCTGAGACAGCACTGCTCAGGAGTCAGCACAGAGCCAAGTGTTCGATGTTTGCTTTTCTCCACAAACTCCTGCTCAGCATCTCCTCAGCTGCTGGACACTGTAGACTTTATGCCGTTTTCAGTGAGTCCTGCCCATTGTCCTTCCTAATGCAACTGAAGCGTACAGAGTTTGTTTTTTATAGTAATTTTAAGTGTATTATTTGAATCCTTTGCTACCTAAAACAGCCGTGAATCTTTATATTTGCTAATTCATCTTGCTATCGCTACTAAAAACACCTGACCTGCCATGTTGGCTGCTGCTGAAACGGAGAGAAAAGGATCAGTGGTTGATGTAAAGCTCTCTGCCACATCCAACTAAACTATGTATTTTTGCTCAGGGAACCTACTGTTTGATATCAAAAGATGATTGCTGTATCTCCAATGCCATTAAACCCCTTTAAAGAAGTCATCTAGGCTTATTTATTACAGATTCTAATAGGTGTATGAGTTCAAACATTATTATATATATTGAGAAACAAAACTCTTATCCAGTGTCTTTTAAATGTTCATAATATGCTATGAGAAAATGTACAATTCACCTTAGAAACTGCAAAAAGGGTCTACTTTAAATGTTTCTTCCTAAAAAATAACTAAAAAGAAAACAATGTGGAGCCATTTTGGAAGGAAGTGAATGTTGCATAGACAATGCAAGCTAAAATGACACCTTTTGTTGTGCATGTGTTCAAGCATAAGTTATATATTGAAAAACAAAACTCTTATCCAGTCAGTGTCTTTTAAATTTTGATAATATGCTACCTTAGAAACTGCAAAAAGAGTCTATTTTAAATGTTTCTTCCTAAAAATTAACTCAAAAGAAAACAATGTGGAGCCATTTTGGAAGGAAAAGGAAGTGAACGTTGCATGAGACAATGGATGCTAAAATGACACCTTTTGTTGTAAGATGCTTATTTCTCACACGCAGTAATTCCCAAATTTCAAAAATGAATGGTTAAATCCTTGCTTGACCCTTTACTCTGTCGTGTCGTATTTGTTTAGCAGCCTGCCACTCAAACCCTCGTCCTCTGCACACGCTCCTGATGTTGTATGTAAATTGGACAGAGAGCGTTACCGTTCGGTGTGCGGCCTCTCGTCTTCGGTCGCCTGCTACGAGGCAGGTGTTGATGCCGTTTTGTTCAAAGTGTTGCTCACACCATTAAAACGTGAGGACACAGGGGCTGCTCTGCATACGGGACGCCCCTGGATGGCGTGGGGCGGGTGTCTCAGTGCCCCCCCGGTACAAGCCTCAGGAGGGGACTCAGGCTCTGACACTTCAAATTGACTTTATCACAGTTGCTCTTTTTTATCACTCATGAATTTTGGCATATTTTGGCAGCTATTTACTTTTCTTTGTCCACATTTTTTGGATGGATTCAGTGAGGAATTTTGGCTTTTTTATTATTTTTGCATGACATGTACTGATGATATAAGTACCGTATTCTCTGGACTATAAGTCACTCCAGAGTATAAGTCACACTAGCCAAAAAATGCATAATGAAGAAGGAAAAAACGTATATAAGTCGCACTGGACTATAAGTCGCATTTTTTGGGGGAAATTTATTTTACAAAATCCAACACCAAGAACAGACATTTCATGTTGAAAGGCAAGTTATAGTAATAATAGAATAGAGAACAACAGCTGAATAGGTGTGCGCTATGCTAACGTAACACATTGATGGTTATTCAGCTACATGAAGCATAAACAACGAACTGAATAGGTGTCTCGTATGTTAACGTAATATATTAACAGTTATTCACATAACTATAGCATAAAGAACATAATATAACAAGTTCACCAAACTCACCATCTCACTCCTAATCGCTAAATCCTTTAAATTCTTCATCCTCGGTGTCGCTTCTGAACAACTCCGCCAACTCCGGAGGTAGACGAAGCGCCGCTTCCTCCTCTGCGTGGCTGTCGTCAGACTCAGCATCAGTTCCATTTCCAATTATTCCGCTCTTTCTCAGTTGTCTTTATAGCCTAAGTTGTTAGTGGTAATGTTTACATTTTAAATTGTCAGTGGTACAGGTGCAGCAGATGCTGGTACACAAGCCTAGAGCGCCCTCTAACCAACACCTGAAATATTTTAATATATAAGTCACACCTGAGTATACGTCGCACCCCTAGCCAGACTATGGAAAAAAGTGCGACTTATAGTACAGGAAAATGCAGTATACATGACACATTAGTCAGTGAAAAGACCTCCAATCTTGACCACTGGCTGCATAACCCAAGGCACAGGATACCAAGACTCAAACTCAGATTGTATTATTATTGAGTAGTTAAGTTTTTGTTGCCCTTTTGCTGTACAATTTTCACCAGTCATTACACTCAGCACATGTCCAGCCATACCTAATAATTCTGCAAAATGAAATACCTCACCCTTGCTTGTCGTTTACTATCCTGTTGAACCATTTGTTCATCTTCTCCTCTTTGCTGTGAGGGGTGGCTAAAGCTTATCCCAGCAACTATAAGCCTGAGGCAAGGTGCACCCTGAACAATGGTGGGTTAGTCGTTGGTTCTGACACAGACAGCCATTCACTGTCACATATCATATATATGTATATAAAATTATCGTTATCACAATATCAGCAAACGCAATATCCGTATCGCAAGAATCTAAATATATCACAATAACGCTGTGGTCTTTCATCTGACAGAGATTTACACTGAAGAATCATTTTCCACCAGAGCCTGAAAAGAACATGTGTTGTGACTAAATAAAAATGTTTAAAAAGTAATTTAATCACAGCTTAGCCTTGTTTTATTCCTGGTATAGTCTGTGTTAAGTTTTGATTTTGTCGCTGTTTTGACTTGTAAATACAGGAACTTACATTTTTGTGAAATGTAGTGAATTGAACTTACTATGTTCAAAAAGTAGGCTTTATTTTCAAATATCGCAATAATAATAATAATAATATAGCAATTTTCAACATAGTTATCGAATATCGCATGTTTTCGCCATATCGTGCAGCCCTAGTCAATTTATAGCATGTTATTTTACCTTTTACTATTGTTTCCTGCATGTTTATTATGATTACTATTATTATTATAATACTTATTTTATGTTTGCACCAAAGACCAAAGCAAATTCCTAGTGATGTGAACCTATCACTTACTATGGCAATAAATACTATTCTTATTCTGATTCAAAGGAGTCACACACTATTTCAAAAAGCCTGAGAAAAGCAAAATATGACCCCTTTAATGAAAGAGTAACTTAGTTTATTCTCTGTGTTCCTCCGAAGGGGAGATAGGTAGAGGAAGTGTCTGAAAAGAGGGAAGTCTGGGCTTCTTGGCTTTACTGCTGTCTTACAAGAAAAAACAAAATGATTGGATTTGTGTCCCATCCATGTACAAGACTATTTTCTATGTCCTTGAGTACTTTGCACAGTAATGTTCTAAGCGGCTCCATCTTTACAGTGCTGGGACAAACACAATCCAGCAAACCATAGACATCAAACCAAGAAGGATGATAAAAAGTAAATTTTGTAAATACAGGAACTTTTTGTGAAATGTAGTGAATTTAACTTACTATGTTCGAAAAGTAGGCTTTATTTTCAAATATCGCAATAATATCGGTATCGCAATTTTCAACATAGTTATCGAATATCGCATGTTTTCTCCATATCGTGCAGCCCTAATATATACATGTGTTTATCTTTCACCAACTTAAAGAGAGCCCTTACTACTTAACTATCCTGATAATTTAGTTCAAATTAATCTACTTCCCTACAGTCACAGGGCTGACAAATACAGACACACTGACAAAACAACCAACCATTCAGACTGTGGCAGGAGGGTTAACCACTCTGCCACTGTGCTGCCCCAGTCATAATCATATACAGTATTACAGTGAAGCTCGAAATTATTCATACCCCTGGCAAATTCTGACTTAAAGTTACTTTTATTCAATCAACATGTCACTTTTTGTTCAAATGTAAAAAAACATCGTACATCGTCTTATTATCTTTTGGGAGAAGCCTGTGTCATTTCCAGGTCAAAAAAAAAACAAAACTTGCTGATTGAATGAAAGTAACTTTAAGTCAGAATTTGCCAGGGAGTATGAATAATAAGTATAGACAATATCCTGTAATTCTTGTAAATACATTGGAGCATGTCATTGTTCCCACCTAACCTCTAACACTAATCTTAATCTTAAAGTTACACTGTGTAACTTTTCTCCTAAATATGTGGGGCATACTGACTTGTTTTTGTGATTTTTTGAGTGATTATAAGGCCTGAGGCGCGATCTGTTGCTCCGAGCGGGGCTTCTGTACTGAGAAACCACCCTCGCAACTTGGCCGGGAGCGCTCCACTGTTCAGGAAAAGTCACGTGACAGGAAACGACTTGAGGCGCAGGTATAACCATGAAGCTACTTTTATTTGCGTTGTTATTTTCGCCAGTTCGTCAGGGCCGAAGGACACAAGAAGATGAAGACAATGTCGGACGAGGCAAGAAAAAGAAAATGTGAAAGGGACCGCACCAGATCGCAGACAAGAGTCAACATCGGACAGACTTTTGCTCGCTGGCGTCAGATGAGAGACAGAGAAGGCTGCAAATCGGATCACGTTTTTGCTTCTTTATTGTTGGGCAGGTAAATTAGCCTCTTTACTTTTTCTTTAGAACCTGCTTTTTCATACAGTTATTAGTTGTTTTTACTGCAATCATTGCGCGATATTTGTTGATAAGCTAACGCTAGCGCTAACTCTATAGAAGATCCAGTCCAAACTTCCAAAGGTAGCAGCAGGTCAACTAAAGTTGAAACAATGATGGAAATAGACGCACGCTCGCACAGTTTCAGAAGGAGGAGGGGCCCTAGTGTTTACGTTTTGCGACGGTGCAGTGGCACCTGTGGCCTCTAGAGGCGCAAGACCGGGAATCTTACACAGTGTAACTTTAAAAAATAACTGCAGGAAAATTGAGCCAACTTTTGAAATTTGGTAACATTGGGCTGTGGGAACATTGGGCTGAGGGAACATTGGGCTGTGGGAACATTGGGCTGAGGGAACATTGGGCTGAGGGAACATTGGGCTGAGGGAACATTGGGCTGTGGGAACATTGGGCTGAGGGAACATTGGGCTGTGGGAACATTGGGCTGTGGGAACATTGGGCTGTGGGAACATTGGGCTGGTCAGGAGGGGTGTGAGGCACAGAGGGCCCAAAGATGCAGGACTGTAATGGTGAAGTATAATAAATATAATGGGTGTAAAACTCAGAGAAAAACAAAGTAACAAGTCCAAAAAACTCCAAAAGTCACAAAAATTCAAAAAGGTAAAAAGAAACGAGCAATTACCAAAGTCAAAGGCAGAGCAAAAACAAAACTTTCTGGGAACAGGACACAAGAGAACACAAGAAAACTCAAAAGACAAAGACCAAGACGCGACAAAGAACAGGGACTAAATAAACACAGGTAAAACACATCAGGGCGGGGCAGGTGGGAAAACAGAAAACAGAAAAAAAAACAAGGACTAACTTAGACTACAAAATAAAACAGAAGGGAAACAAGACACAAACAGAATCATAACATATAATCATATTTTCACATTAAGGAAACATGAAGGAAACAAACAATATAGTATATGAAAGAAAAAAATGTGACGGTGTGTGGCAGAAACCTATAAAGGTTTTTCCTAAAAGCCACACCCCAAAGTCCAGTAATGAAGTCCAGCATCTGCCAGAGACAGCTTTATTAAGAAACAAATAACTCTGTTTGAATTCACAGTTCATCAATAAAGTTTCCGAAAAATTCAACCAAAAAATCAACAATCAACAACAAAAGCACTACTACACCTTTACTTACAGAATATCACATCACTATATTCTGTAGATTGACCATTTATATTAATACTGCTACTAACTTTGAGAACATTAGGCTATAGGAACAATGGGCCTAATACTAAAAAGTGGGAACATTGGGCTATGAGAACATTGGTAAAACCAGCCTGAAGGGCAAAAGTAAATTTGGGTAATGTCGCATTGAGCATTACTTTCTTCAATTTAGTTTTAAAGCCATATCATTTGAGAAATATTAAAGGAAGTCAAACCTCTTACCTTCGGCCTTTTAAATGCCTTTCATACACCATTGTAAAGAGCGTTCTTACCCATACTTACACTTTAGTTCAAATTAACAGAGTTACCTTCAGTCGCTGTCAAAGTCCTGAATGCTTTCAGTGGCACAAAGGCGTCTAAACTCCGAGTGTGTGAATTACTTCCTGTCCCTGAAATGTGAAAAAGCTCCATCTTCCACCGAGCCGTAATCACATCACAAATAGTCCCAGTGTCGCTCCGTGTCCTGGCTTTTTTTTCCTTCCTTTTCTATCCTTTCAAGACAATGCATTACACTCAACCAAATTCATAAAGCCGGTAATGACGGGGGACTTCTAATACGAGAATGGAAGTGACACGATTTGAGATTGAAATGAGACCAAAAAGCTGAATAGTTCATTGGTTTCCTCCCCTGACGGATGAGCCCGAGGAGGTCTGTGATGAGAGAAGAGGGGCTATTTCAATTCGACAATGGCAGAGATGGGATTGTGTGAAGTATGAAGCTTCTCCCCCAAAAAAAGAGAGGCATTTTTTATTAGTGTGACTGTCTGGGACTTTTGTGATGTCTTCTCCAGTCCCTCGACAGAACCATGTAAATCTATCAGGCTTTGGGCCGCGATAATGACTAAGGCGACCAACGGGGAGATGACCACACACACACACACACACACCTGTCTATTCGGAGCTATCCCGCCACATACTGTGCCAGCTGCAGATGAAGGGGGCAGTGGGAAGGCCGCGTACCCGCCTGCGGTCGCGGTCTCAGCGGGTAGGCGGCGGGGAATGGGACGTCCAAAGGGTGGTAATAGACTAAATAACTCAAATGAGCGCGAGTGTGAATTACTTGGACGGACCTCCCGCCGCGAGTCCAATCCGGGGGTCCGCCGAGGAAGAGCGCTTTGAAAAGATGGGGAAATGGGCCCCGATGTGGGATGTCAGTGGGGAGAGGAGGGAGGAGGGGGGGGGGGTACAGGTGGAGATGGAGGGGAAGATTGGATGAGGAGACAGGGGGGACGCTCAGGGAGTGGACACAGTGAAGGCCAAAAGCATGGATGGATGAACAAAGAGGGAAAGAAAGTTTGATAAAGATGCACGTTTCCTGTTGGACTGCAGCGGACGAGGCAGGAATTAGGAAATGATGATGATGTGTCATGATATTGCAGCGAGAAAGCATTTAGCTTCCAGAAAAATGAGCCAATGTTTGATTTGCTTTAATTGTTATAATAGCAATAGATTCTAATAGTTATTACAGTAATAGATTGTAATAGTTAATAGATTTGATTGTGGTGAAGATGGAGGAGGGCAGGGACAAAAGGACTGACAGACAACAAAAAAGATTAAGATGGCACTATAGGTATCACAATCACTCAGATAAATGAAACATAGGTGTAGTTTATAGGTCATATAATTCAATGCTGTGCAGCAATTAAACATTTTAATCGTAATTAATCACACATTTCTCTGTGATTAATCGCAGTGTTATTTAAAAAATGTAGTGTATTGCTCACTTTTATAAGTAAAATGTTTTTGTCACTGCCAGGACATTAATAATATGTGACGTATTTAGTTTGTTATAGAAAAACAAGTTCCGGTCAGAGTCCACAGTTTGGGGGCTGATGTGTGAGCGTCAACAAGGCGAAGTACTCCAGTGATAAAAAGATTCAACTTTGCAATAGGTTACAAATCTTTGTCTGGAGCAGATTTATGGTGAAAATGTCCTCGTAAGAGTTTGGTACCATTCTCCAGCTCTCTGTCCTTGTTCTTTTCTACTTTGGTTCACTGTTAGAGATGTGACATTCATGAACAATCCTAATCTTTAGAATGACTCTTCACTGTGAACAATGAGAACTGATTCAGAGATGCATGAGCCGTTCTTTTGTTGTTTTTTTTACTTCTTGTATCGAAATGAACAAGCTAATTTTTGTTTGCCAACCGTGAAAAAAACTCATAAGAGAAAGTAGAAGAACTCAAGCTTAAGAAAGAGTCACAGAAACAGAAAGAGATGAAGAGAGAGAGAGAGAGGAGCACATACAGTTTGTGCCTCCATGGCTGTGCATGAGAGTTTATTGTTACCTGCTTAGTTTTAACTGACACTTTTTGCATGAACATATGTCAAGGAAGCTATATTTTCCACATTTTGGACATATAATAAATCCTAAATGGTGGTCTCACTCGATGCAGAGGTTTATGACGTCACCATTAGTGAGTTTAGTCCACACATCCAAATGTTATCATCATCAATGACTAAGAAAAATAATAATATCCCACCAATAGAATACATTTTATTTTGACTAAAAGTTGTATTGTATCATTCATCCCAGTGTTTATTTTTGGAATGAACAGATTGGCTTCTTAAAATGACATAAATCCAAAAATGAGCCAGTCTTTGAAATGAATGGATCTCAAAGATTCAGCTCTCGGTAAAAAGCCAGAAATCCCATCTCTAGTTTTTTTTTTTTTTTTTTTTTTTTTTTAACCTTTATTTAACCAGGAAAAAACCTCATTGAGATTACAAATCTCTTTTTCAAGAGTGACCTGGCCAAGACAGCAGCTCATTTACACGTTTCAGCAAACAACATTCAACACAAACATTCAGAACCTTGGAACAATACAGTAAAATACTAAAATCATTAAAAAAATAAAAACCCACAATAAATAAGCTAATATAAAAAATTTGTAAAATCAGTTTGTCAGGTAAAACATCTGCAGCACAAGGAAAGCTGCAGCAGTAGTCTGCTGTCATTGGTTGAGGTGCATCATGTGATCCAGTGGTGCGCAACAGTGCCCGCCCCCCTCTACCAGAGACGTTTCAAAAAATGTGTATATTAAGAGTTTAAAAGCTCGAGGGAGGATAATCAGCTCTGTGGTAACTCATGACCATAGCACAAATAATTTTAATCAAAATAATAAAAATAATTAACAACATGTAACTTGCTCAGCCCAATTTTTATTATATACAATATAAAATAATGCAGTTGTGCTAGTTGCTCTAGTGTTAAAGGACTATACATTTGGTACCATCAGCAATCTAAAAAAAAAACTGATTTGTTTGACTAATTATTAAAATGTGTTGCACATAGAAGCTGTTTTTATAAATACCTTACCCTACCATACCAACTTTATTTATAAAGCACTTTAAAAGAACTGTGCAGTCAGCCAAAGTGCTGTACACCGGACTACAGCCACAACAATACAATCAATAGCTAGACAAAACATAAATGATTAAATAACAAAATAAAAGCACAGAGCCACTAAAGTATAAATAAAAGAAACAATAAGATAAAAATGTCAACATCTCACATTGTGTTAAAAGCCGATGAGAAAAGGTGCATTTTAAGAAGTGATTTATAAACAGGAAGGGACTGGGCCGGTCTAATCTCTACTTGCAGCTGGCTCCAGAGTTTTGGGGCAGTTACAGAGAAAAAAACGGTCAACGCGAAGTTTGCGTTTAGTTTTGGAGATCGCTAACAGAATCTGACAGAGGTTAGAAAGTCAGCCTTACTACATTTACTACTCTGAATAAGTTAAGTGTTACAGAAGTAGAGTCAATTTCAACTTGAGCTTAGAGTTATGGAGACTAACTTTGTCTTCATGTAAAGCTGCACTACGTTGGTATTTGTAAAACCAGAAATACATGACTTGTTGAGTACTTATTTAAGTCTCTAGTCTAAACTTCGGTTGTGTATTGTCCATACGTAGATATTCAGAGCATGCCCAGGACCTGTCGCCCCACGGCGCCCATGCTCCCGGCAACAAAAGCCAACTTCAATGCCAAGGCGTGATTGAAAACCACTTCAAAACTCAACCTACAACCTTGGGCTTCAAAGAGAGAGCGTACAGCGGCGAGTAATGCAGGCGGCAAAATATATGAATACATTTTCCTGCATTAGGCGACCTCGCGTAGGTTACATGGTCATTCCTATTCTGCTCCGACCCTCCAGGTTCAGAGCCGCCCCAAAGCCAGCGACGCAAACAAAGACTTCAATGATGTTGGGGGGAAAAACGCTGTTTATCATTTCAAAGGGACAGACCTCTTCACCTGAGAGCGGAGCCGCGGACAGGGCGACAAAGAAGTCCGGTCCGACGTCGAGGTCGTGCAAAACCGAAACATGCATTCTTTCAGAGACTTTCTGTTTGTGACCTTCATCCATAATGTATCAGGTGTAGAAGGTTTGTAAAAAAAGAGAAAAAAAAAGAAGTTGAATCACAAAATGGCTGACGGCTCTGGCAGGCAGTGAACTGTCAACAGGAAAATCTTTAATCTGAGTTTAGGCAGAGAGAGTGTAAAGGAGGCAGAGGTGGCAGTTTAGGGAACGGTTTTCTGATGGTGCAGAAAAATGTAACCTGCAGAAGACAGAGGGAGGTGTTTTTTGGTTTTATTAATAAATTCTTCCAGTGATACAAGTGAGTTGAGGAGCCAAAGTCTGTACACAACTAAGTCATTCATTAATATACTGTATTTTCTAGCACACACAGACAATGCAATGCTAATTTCTTGCACACAAAAATAATAATGATAATAATTTGCCACTTTTTATCATCCTTCTTGGTTTGATGTCTATGGTTTGCTGGATTGTGTTTGTCCCAGCACTGTAAAGATGGAGCCGCTTAGAACATTATTGTGCAGAGTACTCAAAGGACATAGAAAATAGTCTTGTACATGGATGGGACACAAATCCAGTCATTTTGTTTTTTTCTTGTGAGACAGCAGTAAAGCCAAGAAGCCCAGACTTCCCTCTTTTCAGACACTTCCTCTACCTATCTCCCCTTCGGAGGAACACAGAGAATAAACTAAGTTACTCTTTCATTAAAGGGGTCATATTTAGCTTTTCTCAGGCTTTTTGAAATAGTGTGTGACTCCTTTGAATCAGAATCAGAATAGTAGTTATTGCCATAGTAAGTGATAGGTTCACATCACTAGGAATTTGCTTTGGTCTTTGGTGCAAACATAAAACAAGTATTATAATAATAATAGTAATCATAATAAACATGCAGGAAACAATAGTAAAAGGTAAAATAACATGCTTTAAATTGACTTATCTAAATTTACAAAATATACCAGGGCTGCACGATATGGCGAAAACATGCGATATTCGATGTTGAAAATTGATATATTATTATTATTATTGCAATATTTGAAAATAGAGCCTACTTTTTTAACATAGTAAGTTAAATTCACTACATTTCACAAAAATGTAAGTTCCTGTATTTACAAGTCAAAACAGCGACAAAATCTAAACTTAACACCAGGAATAAAACAAGGCTAAGCTGTGACTAAATTAATGAAATTACCACTAAAACTGGACTTTTTAAACATTTTTATTTAGACACAACACATTATTTTAGGCTCTGGTAAAAAATGATTCTTCAGTGTAAATCTCTGTCAGATGGAAGACCATAGCGATATTGTGATATATTTAGATTCTTGCGATACGGATATTGACTTAGATAACGATAATTTTGTGATATATTGTGCAGCCCTTAAATATACAGACATGAACAAAACAATGTGTTTAAGTATAAAATGTATGTATACAATCTATCTAAACAGAGACTATGACTGTACAGATGAAAATGAACCAGATATGATGTACATTACAGTGCAATATGAAAACAATGCAGGTGGATAAAGTGACTGTAATAAAGCGACCAAGTGACGGCTGGGTTCATGAGTCCAACAGCAGAGGGAAAAAAACTGTTCTTGAGACGGGAGGTTCTGGTCTGCGTGGACCTTAGCCTCCTGCCTGAGGGGAGTGACCCAAAAAGTCTGTGTCCAGGGTGGGAAGGGTCAGCTGCGATCCGATGAGCACACCCCAGAGTCCTGGAGATGTACAGGTCCTGGGGAGATGGAAGACTGCAGCCGATCACCTCTCAGCAGAGCACAGGATGCACTGCAGTTGGTGTCATTAGTATTTCAGGTTTTATAACTTAAAACATGTACATATATCTGAGGAAAACCTCTTCTGTTGGGAGCTGTTACTGTGACTCTGCAGAGAAAGCTTGGATTAGGAGTCTGTCGCCCCCTGCTGGCAACGCTGGGGACTGGACAGAGCATAAAATTACCAATTAGCACGGCTATCGGTAACATAACATTAACAGATAAATGAGCTTACAGCTTTGTTGTGACGGCAGTTTAAGGCTGAAGTCTGGTGACCATTAGCTCTGGAGAAGGGCAGCGCCTCAGCACAGTATAGGTATATTTCTGCCATTTTTAATACTCCACATAGAATGATACAGGTCCACTTGCTTGTAACCATAGTCATACCTCAGCAATTACATCCTGTTTTGAGATAATTTCACCTCTATAAGAACCATAGCTAACAAAAAACAAGACCTTAGATACAAAATAGAGTCCAGTTTTAACCAAATAATTCAGTGTTGTTATTGTAATTTCTTTCCTTCTTCTTTGTATTTTCTTGCAACTTTCCTACCTACCACAACCACGGTAGCCTGGCAAACGAGACTCTACTACTTCCTTTTCATAAGCAGCCTGGTTCCTCTCAGACCGACGCACGTCTTACGAAAGCAAAAGAGCTAACCATGGTAGCGTTAGCTATCGAGCTAATTTAAAAAAACTTCTCTGACCTGGAGTTTATTTTTAGTCACCTGTTGGTTCTGTTGAAGTTAGTGTTCAGTCCTCTGCATGATTTTTTTTCTTCGTCTTGTTGCCATTTTAACAACAGCTAAGCCCAGTTAACATCCGATGTAACAAACGCATTAAAAAACAACTTTGTAGTCTTTTCTACAACTGGCTTCTGCTGCTGTCCCTGTTCAGAATTAAGTACAGAGCTGCTCATAATACGCTGTATTCTGGAGTTTCCCTTTGTTTCTCTGATTGGTTACTCTGCCACTGAAATGAAATGTTACCAAAGAGATACCAGACTTTTGTATAGAATAGGAAAAGAGCTTTTTTTTGGCAGACTAACTATAGCCAAACACACTCGTAGTTGCATATATTCCCAGCTCTACCAACATCCAAAGTTTCTGCACCAAAATGGCACCTCAGCATCATGTCACTTTCTTCTGAACAACATCTAACAAGTCCTACTTTTACTTTAGAAACTTTCTTTTTTTTTCAGGCTTCAACTTTTCTCTTAAACAGCAGAAACTTTCACCCCACAGAGAAACCGGCAGCACAACGCAGCTGGACAAGACAAGACAGCGAGGACTCCCGGGATAATAAAGACATGCAACTGAATCCACTCACAACCAACCAAAAAAATATATATATATCAGGTAAGTCCTCAAAGTCGGGCTCCTTTCACTTCTTCTCCGGATCGCACAATGAATTTTCTGCTTTGGAAGTTTGCTTAAATGTAGCTCAGCTGGTGGTTTCAGACACTGCCCTGCTCTGGGAATATACTTTCTCTTTGTTTGGTTGGATTTGCGGTGGATAGGCGCTAAGCCGTGTAGCGCCCAGGTATATCCGGGAAGATATGAGATCCACAAAGTCCCGGCTGACGTGGGCCGCGGCAGGTTTGGTGTTGGGAGGTGAATTTGAATGCTGTGGTGGTGCAGAGAGAGAGAGAGAGAGAGAGATGCTAATTCTCCAAACAAGAAGATCCGTAGGCGTCCAGTTTTTTTTTTTTCTCAGGGAGACGGCGAGGGAACGGGGATAAAAATACTGCTCAGTCGGAAAAGCGCTATTTATTGCATTGCTTTGGAACATCTGTAAGGGCTCTGCACAAATCTGGGAGAGACGGGGAGAGTGTGTGTGGAGAGAGACGGGCACAGAGACAGCACAGGACGAGAGAGACAAATTATAGCACATAGGAAAAATACAAACCCGATTCCAAAAAATGTAGGACACTGCATAAAATGTAAATAAGATAGTAATACTCACAATAGAACATTAACAAGTCAAAATAGGTCTGGAATCAATTTACTAACAAATGTTCACGTTTTTAACGGTCTTGGGCTCGTTTCTCTCTCAACTGCGGTTTTACTTGATCTTGGTCTCGAATCCAATTTTACTCGGCCTTGTCTCAGTTGTGGCGGTCTCTGAGATTTAATCAGCAGAAGAAGAACCAGGAAAATGTTCTGTCTCTGTTTGTGGAGTCTGCTGAATTACATCATTAAAACAATCATTAATGGATTTGAACTAGGGGTGTAATGATACGTACAGTACGTATCGATTAGAAGTGTTTCGATACGATTCAAGAACGATAGTGGCTGATTTGGAACAATTCGATACAGCAACTTGTTGCCAAAAATCATAAAAGTTTAAAATGTAGCACTACGGCCGGGGTTGATTATGTGCAGCAGACAGAGAGTGAAGAAAAGTTGAATATAACATTTTATTTAATTGAAAACACAAAATTTATCTCCAAAAAGCCATAACTGGTTTTATTTTAACACTAATTTCTAATTTTGATATTTCCGATATTTTCAATTGACACTTCATGTGTATCGATATTCACTTCCTAGAAAACGATACGATTCGATTCAAGGTCATGTGTATCGATGTAGTTACAGTTTCTGTATCGTTACAGCCCTAATTTGAACCTTTATTTATTTTTTTACTTTCCCCCTTTATTTAGTGTTCACTGAGCTTCGTCTCGACCTGGTCCAGGTTCTTAAGTCTCGGCCTTGTCTTGGTCTTGACTACAACACTTGCTCAGGGGACGATAAGCTAAAGGAAGTAGGAACATGTGAGTGTAAGTCCTTAATACTATTGTGTAAAAGTACAGTACATCTTGTGGGGTGCATGAGGGTTCATGTTGTGGCCCTTGTGCCGTTTGTATTTTGTTTTCTCTTTTGCTCATTCTTTCCTTTCTTTCTCTACCTGTCTCCCACAGGTGACTGCAGCTGAATACGCCCAGCTGTCTGTGAGTGGCATCGCTGCTAAAAAAAAATAAAAAACTGACACCGCCACAACCAAAGCTGCCAGTGGATCCCAGCCCCATCTGGACACACTTCAGTTTCTGTCAGTTGCTCGTTATGTTTTGCATTTTTGTTATTTTTTGGTATCATCATTTTTTTATTTTTTTTTGCACATATTCACCTTTTTCTACTTTTCTGTCTCATATTGTCTGTGCCTGAACAAAACCTGTACATGAGAGCATGTAACAGTTCAGTTTTATTTATATCGGGCTAAAGGGTCATTGTTTAGGACAGAGGTTCCCAAAGTGTGGTCAGAGGTCATCTTTGTAAAAAGAAATTGAGTTTGAAATTAATGACAATGAAATACTAATTTAAAAATATTATTTGAGACTTATTTACCAGATGTTAAACCAGATGTTGTATCATGACTAATGCCTTTCTACTCCTGTGTATTTTTATTTAAGCCCCTGTTAAGTCATATTTTGTGCTTTTTGTATACAACAAAAACCTAATAATATATGAATGACAAAAATTATATACTGTATACAGTGAAGCCCGAAATTATTCACACCCCTGGAAAATTCAGACTTAAAGTTACTTTTATTGTAAATGTAAATAAAAGCTGAGAAATATTTTTTTCCACAGTGATACCTCTTGTACATCGTTTTATTATCTTTTGGGAGAAGCCTGTGTCATTTTTAAGTTTAAGTTTATTTCGGTCACATAAAAATATAATAGTTGTACTAATGCACTTTGTAATACATATACAGATACAGTACATATATACAAAGAGAAAAACAATAACATTACAACCGAAAAGGTGTAGGCTGAAGCCACAGCTTATTACGCCTTCCACTATTTACTTTACTACATCTACCATGTGATATCTAGACAATTTTTTTTTTTTTTTTAAGAAAAATATCTCTTCATTCTTTGACAGAAGATCAAACATACAAAAAAAATATAAAACAATCAACAACAAAGAAAACAAACAACAAAACTCAAATTTCATTTTCATATTTGTTTATAATGAATTTTTTGAATAGTTTTTTAAAGTAAATTAATGAATTACTCCTCTTAAGTTCATTTGTAATCACAGAATTCCACAAATTTACCTCTTTAACAGAAATGCAGTTTTTCTTTAAATTAGTTCTAACGCCTGTTTTTTAAACATGTCCTCTCCCCTCAGATCATATTTATTATCTCTGTCTTCAAACATACACAAAATATTATTTGGCAATAACTTTTTTTTAACTTTCCGGTCAAAAAAACAAAACTTGCCGGTTGAATAAAAGTTACTTTAATTCAGAATTTGCCAGAAGTATGACTAATTTGGAAGCATTTTTATCCAGCATTGTGTTTTGTAATGTTTTAATAATATAAATCTATGAGGAGAACATTTAAATAAAGTTATGCCTTATTGTTGGGGGTCTGCATGGCGATTTCTGTTTTTAACACAACACTTTGACTTTGGGACTGGCTGTTTTAGAAGAAGTTTGATGTATTTGGTGATCAATATTCTGCTCCCTCATACCCTTTTCTTTCTCTACATTTCTCATTTTTCAAAGGTAAATGCTCATCTTTAGTTCTCTTCACAGTAAGACACTAAAGTTTTTTTTCCAGCTGAATGTAAAGGACACGAACAAGGACGACAATTTCAGACCAAGGCGAGGGTCAGAGCTCTGGACTGTATTTACATCTGTTCACTCACCGCAAAATGGCCGCCGCTCCTTTTCTAATGTAATTACAGTTGTTTTGAGCCGTTTGTCACCGCTGTTTTTTTTCTCCCTCCCTCCATCTTTCAAAAATCTTATCGCCGAACATCCCCCGCCTAATGGTGATTGAAATATGGGTGCCGTCTGTCTCGGGAACCACTTAATGTCAACATGTCGGAGGGAACCGGGGGGGAACTAAGTCCAAAACTACTGCACTGTCAAATCAGCCGCGCGGCAGGGGGAAGAGATTTACCCACGATGAAAAGAAACCAGAGCCAGGTTTTGACAAGGATTTCATTTGGCACCGCTCATGTCTCCAAAATTAATCCCGGCGAAAAAATTATGGCTCGCTTTTATCCGCCAAAAGTCCCATTACCATAGCGGCAGTGTTGGATGAAGAGAAAGGCAAATTGTTCCTTCTTTGATTTCATTTAACGTTTCAACTTAGACAAGAAGAAGAAGAAGAAGGAGGAGGAAGGAAAAAATGGCAGGGATCTAATCTTTACAAAGAGCAAATTATATTTTTAACAGGGGCCGTTGTTTCGTGGAAAAAAGGGGAAGAAAAAGACGTGAAGTGACAAAGAGATTCATTGGCCGCCTGGTAATTAAGCTGCGAGTTCAGACATTTTAATTACTCCTGTTTTTGTGGTCGATTCTGCAGCGAGCGGAGAATAAAAGTAAGAAGTCAGGATGAGAAAGTGCATTTAGGAAAACTGTGAAAACTTGAATATGAAATGTAGTTACTGCAAAATGTCATCAAGTAAAAGTTTCATTAACATGATTTTAAAGAAAGCGGCTAATGAGAGGGAATAATTTATACTTTGGCTGCAATGAAATAAATGCAACACTGTTCTGGTTGAAATTAGACGTGCATTCTTCAAGTTTAGTATGAATCGGTATTTTACAGGTTTACATGACAACATTTATGAGAAAGATGACCGCCACATAAACAAATACACAGCAACATAACTGCAATAAAAGGTCACTTTACCTGAGTTATTTGGCATAGAAAATGGTTCGAAATATAAACGATGTGACGCCAACAACGCTTGGAACGGACGCATCTATTTACGAACAAAATGGGAGAAGAAATGAGCCTTATGTAGTAGATGCTCAGACTTCCCTCTCTCCAGACACTTCCTCCAGCTCTCGTATGGACAGACATCCTCTCACCACTGTGTCCACTCAGATTTTCCCGTCAGTGATGTCAAGTTTTTAAAAAGTTCATTCAGCTCCTGCCCAAACTTGAACAACTCACTCCTTTAATTACTTTTATTAATTGTTTTCTTTAATTGTTGAATGTTTCAGTTCATTGTTTCATTGACATTTTCTTCAACAGTAGACTTGAGTAGACATAAACATTGTTGATAACCTACAAAGACAAAATATGCATGAAAAACCACCACAATGAACTCATTTGAACACATTTTAACTCTTACAATTTAAAATCACATTTTATAAAACAAATTTAAACTTTCAATTATTTAAGTAGCATTTTAACTCTAATTATAAACCTAATGAATTAAATTGCTAATAATAATAAAATAATAATATAGTAATAGCTTTAACTTATCTTACAAAATTCATTTTTAATCAATGGTCTACATAATGAAATAAGGTTTTACCCAAATAATTTAACAAATTAATAATTTTACACCAAATTAAATCAACTTAAACCAATTATCTTAACATAAAACTAAAAAAAAAACACACAAAGTAATTAAGTTACAAATTTCAATGTACATTTTAGCTTAACAGTTGTGTCTTTTGTTAAGCCAAGCTGAGCCTCTTTGTTCTGAGCAGTGAGCCACAGGTGAGCCACAGGTGAGCCACAGGTGAGCCGCAGGTGAGCCGCAGGTGAGCCGCAGGTGAGCCGCAGGTGAGCCGCAGGTGAGCCGCAGGTGAGCCACAGGTGAGTTACTGATGTGTGAGCGATTGCTGTGATTGGGAGGCAGGAGAAGTGAAAAGAGCACTTGATTTTTCTCAGGCTGCAGCCAAACTGGGTGGGCAGCATGAACGCTTCACCAGACCCACACTGCTCTGGCTTTACTCGACGGTGAATTTGAGAGTAGTAAGTAACTGGACATCTTTCCAGAGCTGGGACTGGATCCTGGTCTGGAGGACGCAGCGGGACACCTGAGCCTGCGGTGCATGTTTTAGGCTGATGGGGGAGCACCCAAAGAAAACCCACCCAGACACAGAGAGAACATGCCAACCCCTGTCTCCCTTCTTCCTGTGAGGCGACAATGGAAACCACTTTGCCAAGATGATTTTTTAGTAGTTAACCCTCCCACAGCCCGAACTTTTTAGTCACCCCTTTCACCCTAAGCACAAAAAATGCATCAATAAAGACTGCCAGAGACAAATTATCTAATAGTCAATAATTCCAATTTTTTTTTTTTTTTTCATGGTTACAATGATTGACTTCAGTCCTCATCATACATAGCAAAATTTAATTTTGTTTATGAAATTTAACCCATTAAATTCCAGTTTTTGTGATTAAAAGTTGATTTAAAATTATGGCAAAAATCTAAATTGATTTTTTTCGTTTCTGTAAATGCAAATTTGAATTTTTTTGTGGTGGATTATCAGAGCTTGGGAGTGTCATATATATAATACTATATAATTAATATAATAATAATTAATAATTAATAATATAATATATAATATGATATAATATAATAATAATAATAATAAATAATAATAATTATAATAATAATAATAATAATAAATAATATAATTAATAATATAATAATTGATCATTTAAAAAAAAATTGGGCTGATTTCATGATTAACTTCAGTCCTCATCATACACAGCAAGAAATTATTCTGTTTATGAAATGTAAGCCCTTAAATTCCAGTTTATGTGCTGCAGACACATCCAGCACAAACCTCTGCCTCTGCTCAGTCTGGGACCTTTTTCTACTTTGTCCTGATGTGCACATCTCTGTAAGAACTACATTTTGGATTTGTGCTCACGCAAACACAAACACAAACTCATTTCTCAACAAACACTTTCACACCAATTTATGACAACCCTAAAACACACCCAAATCATTTTAGTTCAAAAAATGTTTTTTATTTGCCTTGTAGGCTTGATCATTTATACAAACACTAATGTGGCCATCTCCACATTTATACCTCTGTCTACTATATATGGGGGAAATGGCGCCACCTAGTAAAAAACAATAAAAACTAAAATTCCAATCCCTCACTGTCATGAATCTATGAAATACTTTATACAAATGTGAAATTATATTGCAGTGATGGTGTCGTTGTAATGGGAGTCAATGGCACAAAAAATGCCTTTGGGGTAAAGGTGTGATTTTTCTTTAAAAAAAAAAATCCTGAAATCTCAAAATTCATCCAAAAATCCACACCTGAGGCAAAATCTATGCCGTTTGAATCAACACAGCAAAAGTTATCCACAAAAAAACTGCTGCAAAACATCAAAAATGTAGTAGGGCTGTAGGGGGGTTATAGCTACTTTACTGTTATACTGTAGATCAGTGGTGTCCAAACTTTTTTCAAAGAGGGCCAGATTTGAAGAAGCGCAAATGTGCAAGGGCCGACAGTTCCTCCTGATGTTACTGAATGCACATACTGTATTTTCTTTTAAAAAGCCATATTATAATTTCTTTTCTTTGACAACAGAATCTAAGTCCCAACAAAATAACATCTTTGAACATAAAAAACAAACCTCTATGTCATATATTTTCAACGCTTACTATGAGTAATGACAGAATTTCTAATACTTCAAACCATACAAAATTTGCACTGACCTTTTATACAAATTGTTGAGTAATCTAGAGACTGCAAGTATTTTCCGACTAACTAGTTAAAAGACAATGCACAAATGCCCAGGTCAAGCTACGGAAACACTAGTGGGCCAGAAGTAATAAATTACTACAACATAGAAGCTGAGGGCCAGATGAAAGCACGACCCGTGCCACAAATGGCCCCTGGGCCGCACTTTGGACATGGCTGCTGTAGATGATCTGGCCTAACCTCACTCAGTCTTTCTCTGTCTTTGGTTTAAGGCCTGTCCATTCTGTGATACACTTGTCCCGTCTCAGCCGCTGTAAAGCAAACACACAGCATTTCTCCTCCGCAGTCCAGTCCCTGAGCGGCCCAGACGCTGTCCGTGTTCCTGCGGTCCTCCGTCTTCACCGCAACCATCTCTTTAAACCCACACGCCGGTCTCAGTGGAGCAGGCTGGACTCCACTGACCGCTGCTCTGGACCTGGACTGACCCAGCGTGGTTCCACTGAGACCTGTTATTATGCAAAACCACGGCAGACGCTTGACCGCGGCACGCTCCAGACGACAGACAACAATAACGCCGTAAAAGTCAGAGAAAAGTGGCGCTTTAAAGTCAAAACACTGGGAGATTATGCATGTTTGTTTGGATTCTGTAAGTGCCGTATCTCAGACTCAGTTTTGAATGCACTTGCAAGTAAAAAAGTACTGTATTTTCTGCACTATAAGGCGCACCTAAAAGCCTTTAATTTTCTCAAAAACCGACAGTGCGCCTTATAATCCGATGCGCCTTATATATGGATCAATGTTGGTTAATTATGGCTACCGTATTCAGGGGGCGTCGCCGAAGTGACAGGTTTTAAAAGCAAAGCTGGCTCTACATTCTGCTCAACCAGACTTATCCCAAATCATAAGTGAGTCCTAAAACTTAAGCAGTTGTCCTTTTGTTGTCCCGAAAATGATATAAGCGCAGAGTCTGAAGCAGTTGTTGTCTGATAAAACATAAGAAGCTAATTGCTAGCTAGTTGCTAATTGTGTTAGCTCCTGTATGTAATGGCGAATCTCCGCAGGTGATGCGCAGATGCTCAATCTGTTTTTAAAATTTAGCGACTGAATAGAGGAGAATCTAAGCTTTAAAATGAGGTATAACATGTCCATATTCAGCAAATTTTAGCCATGGTTAGCTGTGTTCAAACCACTCTGTTGTAAAAATAACTTAGCATCGCAGAGCCGGGATAGACGGCAAAAAGACGACATTATGAGATGAATGAGATACAGCAGTGTGACTGTATAAACTATAAAGTTACCCCTATATAAGTACTCGTATCAGTACGTACTCAAATGGAAGTACTCGTACTCGTACCGGTTTGAAAAAAAGTGGTATCTGTGCATCCCTAGTTTTCACCGAGGGAGTTGTAAGAACGCTGGTTTGTATTCTATTAATAAAGTTTGACTGACTGACTTATCTCACTGTTTTATTGACATTCCCTTTAGCGCAGCGCCATCTAGTGGATGCGCCTTATAATGCGGTCCGCCCTATATATGAAAACTGTTTTAAAATAGGCCATTCATTGAAGGTGCGCCTTATAATCCGATGCGCCTTATAGTGCGGAAAATACGGTACAACTCATTAAAGTGTTAAATGTGAGGGATTTTGCTGAAAAACTGTGCAGATTCAGAACAAACTGAGACTGAATCTGTCGCTGAGCTCTTCTGTCTTTATGATTCTGTTTCTAAAGCAGTGCTACTTTACTGCATCAGCAACAAAAACTCAAAATACTTTGTTCTTCAAACCAACTCAAAAACTGTAGAGGAGTAAAAAGTAAAAAGTACGCCTTGTAAAATTTAAGTAAAACGTCTAAAACAACTTTTAATAGTGGTTTATTTTCAAATGGATCCTATGGGGACAGAAAATATTATCTTCTTTCAGGTTTTCTTGTCTGGGATTAGCACTACATTTATTATTGTTCGTGCCAGATGCCCTTCCTGCTTGGGGCCAGCACAAATGGTAACACAAATAGATGATATTAGTACAATATTAGTTTGTTTTTTTTCCAATTAAGTTTTACTTTTCACTTTATGCCTAAGGTTGAATTACACAGACATTTCCTCTCCATTTTAGCCTCTGTTCAAAAATCCTCTGCTTTATTCACCCACAGAGGGAATGACGTGGTTAGCTCTGTTGGAAATAAAAACACAAAAATATCATTACAAGCAGAAGATTTCATACTGATGAGAGTATTTTTTGTCGTTGGTTAACCCTTAAACCTCAAATTTAAAAAGTTACACTGCTCCCTGTCACAAAACATCAGAAAAAATGTATACAGTCATCATTTTTCTACATTTTTTGCGTTATTTTTTATGAACTCCTGACTTGATCGTAAATAACAATTTATTTTTTCAGAATGTTAATCCTTTTAATGCAAAAGCATGTAAAAGCATCTCAATTTTTTTGTAAAAAAACAACTAACCCTGACCCTAAAGTGGATCTGTTTTGGTTCTGTCAAAAATCACCAACATTTATTTTTAGGGATAATTTTTTCCTGTGCTATGTACAATCTAAAAATCAAACTTTTTGTTATTCAAAAAAAAAATAATAATAATAATAATCCCAAATCCATCTAAATCACTGCTGTTCTTTGCACTGAGAATATTGAATATATTTAATTTTGTGTGTTTTTTACTAAAAATTGAGATGCTATTACATACATTGGCATAAAAAGGGATAAAATTCAGAAAATATATAAATATTTGGTATTTATGATCAGGGCAGAAGTTGATTAAAAGACAAAAAAATCTGAATGTATACTGTTTCTCTGATGTTTTGTGCTGAGGACACTTTTGTCTCTGAACAGCAGCAGAGTCAGATTTAGTCCGAGAGGAAACATGAAGTAATATTAAATTTATGTTTAGAAAATCAACATCAGTGAAGAGAAAAGGAAAGAACCACTGTAAAGTTATCAGAGGTGGAATGTAACAAAGTAAAAGTGCATAATTACTTCACAGAAGTACAATTTTCATGTATCTGTACTGTACTTGAGTAAATTTGAGTTGTTTTTTTTTTTTTACTTTTTACTCCAGTACATATATGAGTTGGTTTGAAGTACAAAGTATTTTGAGTTTGGGTTTAAAATCATGTGTTTTTGTCGTGCCCTCATTGTAGACACACAGTACTTAAATATAACAGATGCAGTAAAGTAGTACTGCTTTAGAAACAACAGAATAATAAAGACATTTCATCAGGAATCAGCAAAATCCCATTTAACTCATTCATGAGCTGTTGAGTCTGTGAGAAATACTTTTACTTTTTTACTTGCAAGTTTTTTATACTTTTACTTAGGTAGAAATTTTAAGGGGATACTTTTACTTGAGTACATTTTTGCTCCTTTATCTGTACTTTTACTTAATCTGTTAAGCTCTGAGGCCTTTTTCCTGAAAATTCTATATCTACATTTATTAAGGTTTTACTTAGCATTTACTAGGTGTACATAGCTAACCTTGGTAGCAAATTAATTGGTGGACTTTGGGGATTACTGTGGAAGAGAAATAATATTAATAAATTATATTGTTTGACCATAAATTGAGGTTGAAATGGATTATTCTAATTTCCGCCTGAAAAAAAAAAAACACATATTTGCCTCCAAAAAAGCCTTTTTCCTTCCTGTAGTGAAGCAAATAACAACATAAATTGAAAATGTCACATATCTTGGTCTACTGCAGCAAAATGTGTGCCAAATAAACAAAGTAATGGAAAGATATACATGTTTTATTTTAAAAAAATCCAGGCGGAATCCAACTGTTGAATAGAAATTGAAGTACACTGTAAAAAATATCTGTAGATTTCATGCTAAAAATCTGTAAAATCTCAACAGTAAAAGACCGTAGTTGATATATCGGTAAAATACTGTTTTGGTTAGGGTAATTAACTGTAATATTAAAAATAAGGCAAAATTGTATTTTTTATTTTTATTTTTTGTAATGTATACAGTATAGCACTGTTAAAAAAATCTGAGTCCTGTGTTTATTACAGTTTAACACCTTTTCAAAAGATAATAACTTTAAATTTTACAGTAAATGTTGATTAAAACATAAGTCACAAACTAAAATATACATTAACCTATTTTTTTTTGAAAGATAACTTTAAATTTTACAGTAAATGTTGATTAAAAGTTAAGTCACAAACTAAAATATACATTAACCTATTTTTTTGAAAGATAACTTTAAATTTTACAGTAAATGTTGATTAAAAGTTAAGTCACAAACTAAAATATACATTAACCTATTTTTTTTTGAAAGATAACTTTAAATTTTACAGTAAATGTTGATTAAAAGTTAAGTCACAAACTAAAATATACATTAACCTATTTTTTTTGAAAGATAATAACTTTATTTTGCAGTAAATAATAATAAAAACTCAAGTCAAAAACTGTAAAAACAACATTTGTGATAAAATTATACTGTAAAGAGAAATACAGGCCTCTTGTAGTTTTTACGGTAGAATTCTGGCAACCACAGCTGCCAATTTTTTACTGTAAAATTTACAGATTTTTTTTTACAGTGTAGATAGTTTTGTTGCCACACACATGTCAAACATGTGTGTGTCAGCCGTTGTATCTCCCCGCTATGGTCCCAACAAGCGGACGCAAGGGGGCGCCGTTGGGCTCTATTCAGGTTTAAGACATTAAGTAAAGAAATTGAGTGGCGGTGACTTCTTTCACCACTGAAATTTATCAACAAGATAAAATTTGAACTCAGTCTGTCCACAGAAATAAAAACCTGATCTCCGAATGTTCTTTGTCGTTTATAAATCGTGTTGTTTGTACAGATAAATATTCAGTCAGACACAGATATCTGCAGAGTCAGAGCTGAGTTGTGTTTCAGTTTTGTGAGCCGTAAACCAAGCGTTAAAATCATTATTACTCCATGTTTTGGTTGGATGCCTTCAGAGACGTCCTGTAAACAGAGGAGGAGGGGGGGGCGCGTGTAAATGATGTCATTAGTATGCGCCGCAGCAGCTCACCTCTCTGTTTTACATTTGTCATGATCAGGGCTTTTCTTGTCTCTGCTCTGTTTTCCTTTTAGACTCCAGCAACAGAGAGCGTGGTTTTACTCAGAGCTGCGTCTGAAAAGACTGAGAGGACGTTTGTGTCAGAGTTACAGTGGAATATTTTAAGCATTTATTTTATTGGTAAGATTGTGATAAAGAGGTAATATTATGTCATGTTGGTGTGAGACCCATAGTCATTGCAATTAAAAAAAAAGCCCTTTTAGGTCACTGGGTCACCTTTAAAAATATAAAACATGATGAAAATAACCTTTTTTGTTTGTTTTTTTGATCATTAACCCCTGTTCTCATCACAAAAGTGAATTCCTTTTCATATTTTTAACTCTAAATGCAGTTTGTTTACATAATTCCCACACATTTGTAAATAAAACATGAATTATTTACTATTTAAAGATGCAGAGTGTTTTTGTTTGTGCAGGTCTCTGACACGAGGCTCTCACATTTCCTGTCCTGCAACTCCAGTTTCATTAAACAGCAGCAGCGTTATTCCAGCAGTGTTTTTTAGGTAAGTCCTGGTTATAACTAACACAAACCTGCCCTGGAGCTGCTGCTTTATGTCCCCGAGCGCACGGGACAGAACCGAGGCAGCAGTGCGTGTATTTGCAAACGCCAACACAAATGGAGCTAGAGCTAACCCGCTAACATTTATGTTAAAAGCATTATGAAAGTTCAGAGTCTGCCTGTGTGTTCTTTTGTGGCTTAAACTGCACCAAACAGCTGCTAATGGAAAGACAAAGTAAAAATGCAGCCCATGTGTCCGTGTGTCTGAGAGGAGCAGCTTTCATCGTCGTCTTCTCTGCTCTTGTGCACGTTTTCTTCGTTCAGACGTTGTCAAAACTGGCAGCAGGAGCTGTCTGCTCTTTAGTCCACTGTGTTTCAACCTGGTTTGGCTGCGCGTTACGCGGACGCAGGCGCTGCACCCGCGGACTCGCACTAAAGGCACCGATTAAGAAGAACAGCTGATTTTTACATCAAACACAGCCACACAGACACTGGGCACACATTAAAGGCCGATAATGCAACAAAACCTCTTCTAAAACAAAAATAAGAAGAATTTTGTTGTACTTTTACATTTACAAAGGCTACAGTATTTTTCAAGTGGAAATAATAATAGCCGGCATACATTACATTACTACATTGTGATCGGTATCAGCCATGATCGGTATCGGCCATGATCGGTGATTGGCCTCAAAAATCCTGATCGGAGCACCCTTAGTAACATCAGTAAATACATCAATTTTATATAGCGCTTTTCACACAACTCAAAGTCCCTTTACAATTTTTGATCTGTTATTCATTCACTCCTCAGTCACACTCGGTGGTGGTGAGCTACTTCTGTAGCCACAGCAGGCTGGGGCAGACTGACGGAAGCGTGGCTGCCAATCTGCGCCAACGGCCCCACCGACCACCAAACACATTCACACAGGCAAGGTGGGTGAAGTGTCTTGCCCAGGGACACAACGACAGTATGCGCTTCAGATGGGATTCGAACCGGCTACCCTCTGGTTGCTTAGGCTCTGATTTGCTGTGCCACTGATTTAATATATTTTTACTTTTTGTGCCATTCCAAAAAAAAAACAAAAAAAAAACAAAAAAAAGGGCTGAAACTCTTCCTCTTAAAGCCCTAAAACCTGAGCTAGTCACTGTTATCTGGGAATTATTTACCACAATGCAATGAGGTAATTGGAGCAGCAATAGCTCAGTTGGTAGGTTAGCGGTTCAAGACCCTCAGCCGCCAGAGCATACTGTCGTTGTGTCCTTGGGCAAGACACTTCTCCCTTGCCTGTGTGATTGTGTTTGTGGTCAGAGAAGCAGCCACGCCTCCACCACCGACTGAGACTAATGAATGAATGAATAATGCACCAAATGTTAAAGTGAGACTAGAACAGTGCTGTATAAGACTAATGCATTATTATTCATTATTATTAAAATGATGGATCTGTCGGTGATGTTTTTGTTTGTGTATTGTTTAGCCTCTGACTGACAGAGTTACAGAAGAATTAACATGATTTAACATTTCTGTATTGGAACGGCAGCAGAGTGAAATAAAAGATTTTAATGTGAGTAAATGAGACCAAAAGGGCTTTGAGAGGAAGAGAGAGTTTTGTCTAGACAGTGGAAATTGCAAAATCCATTTATTAATGAATATCTTTGGCAAATATCATCACCTTAGCACAAGAAATGCCAAAATGAAAGCAAAAAATACTTTAAAAAAACCCTAAAAGGAGGGTTAAATATTATAATAATTACTCTGTGTGCACTGAGTTGATGTAATAGGACAATATCTTTCAGAAATAATGGATAATAATGGCTAAAAATGTTTAAGGTAAGCTCTAAACTTTCATCTATGTGTAGTATTATTTTGTGCGGAATTGTTTAGTTTTACGTTTCTATGTTGCCTGTGTTGAGTCAGCTAATGAGAGGAAGATATGAATCTTAACTTCAATCTGAATCTGTGTTTCTCTGCTGAGTGTGCTGTTTAGTATCGAGTAATTCATCAGGATTAAAGAAAGAAAACATGAATTTAGACAAAATATCATGTTTTAAAGATGATACGCCACATGCACACATTTATTCTGCCTTGGTAAACCTGTTTTAATATTTGATAAATCTCTGTCCATGCATAAATCCAAGTTTACATTTGGCTCACTGTATTCTGTAAAATATAGACAAAAATGTAACTAATTAAACTGTGTCTGGAAAAAACCCTAATTGACAAAGACTCACCCCAGAACTCAGGCACATCAGATGTCTCAATACTTTTAAGAAGGCATTTGATATTACCTGATTTTATTGTTTTATTGTTTGATTTGTGTTTTTATTGTTCTGTCAATTCTGTTTTTATATTGTTTTCTCCTGTTTTATTATCTTTTTATTTTACTTGAAGGGTCTGTTATGGGTTTTTATGTATTTTGCACTGTAAAGCACTTTGTAACAATGTTAAGAAAGGTGCTATACAAATAAATATTATTATTATTATTATTATTATTATTATTAAAGACGAGTCACTGCGGCCAGTGAGAAAAGTAAACATCAAGCCATGTTTAGAATGCACTGAAACTTGTAAAACACAAATTTGTTTTTATGAGACACACACACAAAAAAAAAAAATTAAAAAGGAATCAGCCCTGTGCTCACAAACAACTATATTCCCAACACGTTTCTTTTCTTTTTCATGTTTTCCTTTCTTTTTTTTTAATTTATTTTTTATTTATTTATTAGTTTATTTGACAGGGACAGTGTGCAAATACATTAAAGATGCTTTACAGCAGATTATAGCTGAAGCTAGTTTCCATCTGTAGTCCCTGAGCAGGTGAGAAATACCACATAAGCAAATACAATACAAGCAATATAAACAAAACACATTCACACGCTGTGACTATGAATTATTACACAATAAAATTATACATTAAAATCTCACTAAGACCACATCATACCTGTAACACTTCTTAATGCTGACACTGCTGATTTTCCAATAGTAATTTCTTGACATTAAATGAAAAGTTTTTCATGTCAGAGGAAAGTTTCAGACTCTGTGGGAGTTTATTCCATTCTTTAATGGCTTTGAAGGAGCCCTTATGTCCCCTCAGCTTTTAAACACGCACCATTCACCAGAAAATACTCTTAGAAACGTGGGAACTTAGAACTGTGGAACATAGAGATGTGGAACATAGAGATGTGGAACATAGACACACTCCCACATAAAGAATCTCTCCATCTCCTGATGCAGGTGCGTCTGGATGCACCGTCACATGATTTCATTAAAAAAAAATGTGGCCCGTGATTAAAAAATATTTTGTTTATTGTCCGTTTCCCAATATGTACCGGACATACAGGAAAACTGCTCTCTCACGTGCTATAAAATAAAATTTAAAAAATGTATTTATTGACTTCAGCTGCTCTTTCTTTTCTGTCGTCTGTCTTTTTTCTTTTTTCCCTCCCAGTGTCAGTTTGTCTGTAAAAGCCATTTCTCTTCTTCTTCTTGGGTTTGTGTGTGGTCCGGGGCGTCCCCTGAACTGACAGAGCGTGACGTGTCCATGCGTTTTGATCTTAATCCTGTCGGCTCTGAGGAGGGAGGGGCTCGGCGCTGCTCCCGGTGGTGAGGAGGGGGCAGTTCATGAATAATAAACGCAAGCGTCCAGGTAAATATACGCTCCCCCCCTAACCCCGGGACTCCCTATGTTTATGCATGGGCCCTGTTTCATACGTATCGGGCCGCGTGATTGGCTGTCGTCACGGTGACTGATGACACGCGCCGCATTAAGAGGGATGACCCCGCCCACAGTTTACCTCGGTCTCACACAAACACAGAGACACTCGGATTTTGAGTTTGAGTTTGAGAAGATTTGTTTTTATTACACCATTTTATGTATTTTACCCAAAAATACATAAATATTTGACGAGTTAAACTAAAATTACTTTGGTTAGTCCCAGCGCACATGCAGTTTTTTTTTTTTTTTTTTCAAATGAGCTAACGCAGCCATTCCCAAAGTCAAGACGGTCGTGGCCCCCTTAAATTTCCGAAAATCCCTCGCAGACCCCCAACGATAAAACTTCCCTCTATTCAAAAGACTCTGCCATGATTTTTTTTGTTTTTTTTTTTAATAAAAACATTACAAAAACACTGATTATTGACTAAAAGTTGTTTTAAAGTAATCTTTTAAAACAAATATACAACTGTAATTAATTTCCAATGTTTTTAGGTACTTAATATTTTCATTGACTATTTATATTTTTGTATGTTTTATTTGTTTTTATGAACCAAAACCATGTGTCTGAAATAATAATAACAATAATAATAATAAAAAAATTAAAAAAACAAAAAAAAAAATTGAAATATAGACAGCCTCTGGGGGCCCCCCTTGTAATTTTTTTAAATAAAAACATTACAAAAACACTGATTATTGACTAAAAGTTGTTTTAAAGTAATATTTTAAAACAAATATACAACTGTAATTAATTTCCAATGTTTTTAGGTACTTAATATTTTATATTTTTGTATGTTTTATTTGTTTTTATGAACCAAAACCATGTGTTTGAAATAATAAAATATTAAGTACCTAAAAACATTGGAAATTAATTACAGTTGTATATTTGTTTTAAAATATTACTTTAAAACAACTTTTAGTCAATAATCAGTGTTTTTGTAATGTTTTTATTTAAAAAAAAAAAAAAAAAAAAAAAAAAAAAAAAAAAAAAAAACATGGCAGAATCTTTTGAATAGCGGGAAGTTTTATCGTTGGGGGTCCGCGAGGGATTTTCATTGACTGTTTATATTTTTGTATGTTTTATTTGTTTTTATGAACCAAAACCATATGTCTGAAATAATAATAACAATAATAATAATTAAAAAAAAAAAAAATTGAAATATAGACAGCCTCTGGGGGCCCCCCTGTAGTACCTTCGCGGACCCCACTTTGGGAACCACTGAGCTAACGCATTATGAAGACATGCCAAATAAAATTAAACCTATTATTAAATTGGACAAAATATCAAATAGCAACATCACATTCAGTGCAAAATAGTTTTAATTCAACTTAATGGTAGCGTTACCTCCCAGTGTACAGAATGTTGATATAGCTTCCATATTTCAGGTGTTGTTCTGCCTAAAACCTGGCTGATGACCCTCCCACACATCACCATTATACACAAACATCCACTCAGTCCATTTGATGTCAGAGGCGCTCCTCGTGGGACCAGCCACTCACAATAACAGCCGTCTACATCAAAAACATCATAGACAAATACATATGTAAAAACTCAGGGGCCGGTGTGCACAGCCCCCACAGCTGCGGCCCCGCGCTGACCCCAGAGTGGAGCCTTTATGTAACTGAGCGGCAGAACAGTATCGATTATACAGTACGCTCTGTGATGGACAGAATACACAGATTTACAGTGGAGGGAAATGTAAAACAGCTCAGAGTCAGACGGATATTACAGATCTGACAGAAATCAAACTAATAAACTGCATGGACGAGCAGGGTCTTTACAGTAGTTCGGTCTGTTACAAGTCGTGCACAGTTAGGGCAAAACAAAAAACAGGACAAAACAACTTTTCTGATGGCTTTAAATTCAACTTAATTCAACTTCAAATTCAACTTTTCACAAAACTGCTAAAGCTGGGGACACACTACATGATTTTTTTGCCCGATTTTATAACGATTCACAGTTGTGCCGAGTCTGTAGCAGTCAACACCTAGCTGCAGGGAATCGTAATCAGCAGTCGGACCTGAAACCCGTTAGTGTGTGATGTTCAAAGACTCGAATCGGCGCAAAAACCCGGCCTGACGTCAGTCGCAAGCAACACTCCTGTAGTGTGGGCTGTTTACATCCAACTGGGAATTCATGGAGTCCAGCGGCCGATGACAAACAGCTGATGGGACACAGGAAATAGCGTCAGAGAACGAAGACGAAGCAACAGGAAGCGGCGGGAAAATATAAGTGGAAATTTGTAAAAGAAGAAGAAGAAAACATAAACAACCATGGCAAACACCGAAGAAAGTTGAGTGAAACTGGATACATAGACGTTTGTTCTTTTTCCTTTTTTCCAAACAGATAGCTGCACACACAACGGCAACAGCGACCCAGGTAGCGTCCATGTTTGTTTACCATTTAGTTCTGAGTTTGCTGCGTTTGGTTGGCGTCAGTTGCGGTCCTCAGCAGATCTTGTAGTGTGTGAGGCGCAGTATTTCAGTCGTCAGAACTAAATCTGCTGAAACCAGTCGTTAGTGTGTGCTCCTGGTCTTTTCAGAATCTGTAACCACTGACAAAATCCTGTAGTGTGTCCCCAGCTTAATTTGTAGTTTCCAGTTGGTCTACGTGACTTTGCGTTCCACTGGAGGGCAACAAGAATCATGGCTGCATGCAGTAGACATGAGGAGATGCAGCCAAATAGGTCTCTGACAACTCAGGACACAATATGTTATGGATTGTGATACAAATATTGGGGACCTGTGACCCGTACGAGGCACTGCTGTCCTGTTTGAGCCGCTGGCAACAGACAGATCTCTGCCAGAGCTGCTGTGACTCGAAGCAAACCAATAAATGCACTGAAAGTTGTTTTTTAGTCGGGGTGGGTCATCAACTCAGTGTAGAGGAAGGGCATTAGTTTTTCATATTAAGAGGTGAGCTTGACTGACAGACACAAACTATGCATGAGGCAATGTCATTTAAATACTGCATGTTCACTGCAAATACTGTGTATTTAATGGGCTAACCAGTTACCACTGTTGGCGGGGAGAGAGAGAGTCGTTAAAAGTGGAACTCAGTAACTCGTTTCTTTGCTGTTTTGCCTTATTTTTCCCTCTATAAAGCGCCCCCTACAGTTCGGAGTAAAGCTCCAGCTGACTCCTGTGTGATCCCTCGCTCGGCTTAACTTTAATTTTCCCCTCCTTGTATCTGTGCAAAGTTTTTTCTTCCATTTGGTCCGCTGTGCCACAACAAAAATCAAGAAATCAAGCCATCGCTAGCTTGTTGTTTTGCTAACTACAAGGTGACGCTTTCTTGTGATTTTCTTGGGCTCCTGTGAGTCATGGGCCTCTTGGAATTATCCTAACCTTTCCCCCTTTGTGGCGCCACAGGTTCCAAGAGTCACTTTCAGCCCAGAGACAGCAGGAGGAGATGCCTGATGCTTCATTTACCCCACAACAACTCATTTAACCATCACACTGACTCCAAAACTGTTTATTTAAGGGGGAAAAAAGTTACTGAGTTCTGCTTTAACGACACAAATTCACATTCATCTTATTCCCGAGTCTGTTTTCTCTGAGATTTTGTAGGAACACCTGAGGAGATGGAGGCTTCAGCTGATGCTAACGGTAGCAGTGTTGGCCTCCAGATGTGATTTCTCTGTGAAAACGATGAATAGAGGATAGATACTGCATCTCTGGAAGGTTCGACAGGGTTATAAAGCGAAAAAGATCACCGCTCATAACGTTGTGGAACAGACTCTGACCCCTGCTGAAGCTTCAGATTATTATTTCTGTCTTACTCTGACAGTGGAGGCTGGTGACATCATTTGTGAGACGTGAGGTCAGAGGTCACCGCGTCCAAATACTGGCGTCGTCTTTGTTTTGCTTCGTCTCGAACATGAAACGGCTCGGGTCCCGATTGTGCCTGCGTCTCTCTGAGCCTCACACGTTTACTGTCACTCTCACGTTTAATGAACTTTTATTCTTTTGTTGTGAGAGACGAGCTGTTCCTCCGTTTCCCCTCCGTCTCTTTATTCTGTCTGTCACCGGGAGAGAATACATAATGTATATCACAGTGGCGCCACCAAAAAACAAGACAAAATGAATAATTAATGTCCCACCAATGCATATGGATAAACATTTCCATATCAAATAAACATCATATCTGCTTTTACTGAGGTTTCCCTTCTTTGAATCCTGTGTTTCTTCTCGACATCTGACGGTGTGTTTCCGAGTGAAATGATCAAATAATGGCGAGTCTTTAGTTAAAAGAAGGAGGCCATTTTGGAAGGTTCACGACCATTCAGTGCAGTTTGAGTTCAGACAGAGGTAATGCACAAAAGACGAGCTAGAAGTATTGGAATTATCTGTAAAGAGATGTAAAAGGGATGTGTCAAAGCCATTACAAAATAGAAACGCATCACATCAAACCAAAGTTTAGAGCTTACTTTAAACGTTAAGCTCTGAGTTCATTGTGAGACTTGTGTGATGCTGCAATTACCTCTGCCTCTTTAAACATGTTTCTTCATCTAAAACCTGTTTGAGTAATCCTGTATTCTCTGTTTCCACTGATTCCTCACAGTTAACCTTACTTTTGTAGAAAAATTGCATCAGTCTTCACCTGTTTTTCAAAAGTGAAGTAATTATTGGATAAAGGTTGTAAAACATGCTGCTCTACTAGAGACTGCTTTAATTTGTTGCTGGCGGGCAACACTGGTCGTGTAAATACTACATTTTAGCTTATAAATAATCTCAAACCTGCTAAATAAGCTTTTAAAAGTAAAACATGCCCAAGCCCTGCCATTTAAAAAAACAAAAAAAGCAAAAGCTGCAGTGCGTTACGGTGATTTTGGCCGACAGCTGAAGGACATGAACACTAGAACACGTCTTTGGGCAGCAGGTGACGATGAGGAGATCTTCCTGAGATGTAAATGAAGGCAAGATACTAGTGATGGGTCGAGCCAGTACATAGAGCCGGCTCCCATCCATGAGACATTTTTTTTTCTGAAAGGATCTTTCTAAAACAGGGCAGAAAATAGCAGAGAGAAGAAACCAGATGAGGCTCACTGAGCTGAGGCACTCGGTCTTTCTCAATCTGTCCTGAAAAATAAAAGTTAAAAGTTTGATAGGTGATGGTGGTTAGCTCCGAGAGAGACACCTGACGCTGTTTGGTGCTGCTGTTTTGCACAATGCACATTGCAACAAATTTTTTATGTATTTTTATTAGAGTATATATTTGAGTTTTATGTATATGCTATGTGTAGTAGAGCGGTTCCGTAATCAAGTCTGTTCACTGGAGGAGTTTCAAAGCATCAGAATCTTGGAAAACTTCATCATAATCCATGTATTTGAATTATATATGAGTACACAATACAAATCCTGCTAAATTTGGCTGAAATATAAAAGGTATAGGTGGTAAAATGAAGAGCCATTTAGGATCCAAAAGAGCCGGCTCTCACTGAAATAGGCCCTTTTCACGATGACGTCAGACAACTTCCATTTTGAGACGATGGGATGTATCTTCATTTCCAGTGCTGCTGCTCACCAGTAAGGAATTTACTCGGAGTCATAAAAATTGGCCAAATATAAGGCTACATGATGTACAGAAACTCGAAAAGGGATATACATTTTTCATTGAGGGTTACTTATTTGATTATGAAGGTAAGTGTTTTGTCTTGTAGCTAAAGCTAGTAGTTGTTAATGCTGTAGCGTTAGCAATATGTCTAACGGGGTGTGTGATAAAACAATATTAGATTATGTTACGATCTAAATGAATGACAGTCTGCTTGTCTGAAAGGCTCACTGCATAGTACTGCAATGAACTTCTAATTAGACCTGAAAAGTCTATTATTTTGTCACAGACTGATCACTACAGCAGAGTCAGTGTTCGAGCACAGAGCTTTACTAAATGAAAATATACTGTAGTACTATCCAGTGGTATTTCCTGATAAGCAGATTGTCAAATATTCAGATAAACTCAGATCATGACATGATCTAACACTGTTTTATAGCGCAGCTCTATCACTTAGCCATGTTGCTAACGCTATCTAGCTACATAACAAAGCACTCACTTCATAATCCAAGTATCCTTGGTTGAAGAATTAATATCCTTTCGCAAGTTTTGAACAGTTTTGTGGGTAAATATTCATTTGAAAATCACTGTATATTGTGTAAACTTGTAAACGGCAATTTTAAAAAAAGTCTGGGTGAATTTCTTATGGGAGAAGCGCGGCACCGGAACTGAAGATACATCCCATCGTCTCAAAACGGAAGTTGTTTGACGTCACGTGAAAAGGGTCTATGAGCCGAAATTCCTACAAGGTACCTAGGCTTTGAGAAACACCCCAGCACAGACGGTACACTGGCAGGTAAGAAGGCCCGCAGGCGAGCAGGTAGGTCCTGGACAAAAAGGTAAGTACACAAATCCAAAGAGTAAAAATCTGGACAAACTCTGAGTTGCAATAAACAAACTGATACACAGAGAGAAAAACAAAAACTGCTGCAGACCCTGACAGACAGTGGACAGTTTAATAGAGCTGACTGGACTTTAAAAGTTTAAGAAAAATGTGTATGGTGTTGCCTTTACTAGTCTCTTCTGCGTGTGGCTCTAATAAATAAATTCAATGGACTTTGTGTGCAATTCTGTACCAGACCATGAAGGGATTTAAACTTGTACTAAAAGAGAAAGTTTGGTCACATTTTCCCAACTTAAACCTGATACTTGCCCACAAAGGGCCACCGCAGGTCAGCCAGAAGCTTTAAAAGTAACTCCAGGACTTCAATATTGGCTGTACTCTGTTGCACAAATGAACTAATTTCACTGTTAAAGCTCCTGCTCTCTCTTTCAAACGCACAGTGATTTATAACAGACCATATTTTAAAATGAAGTCTTCTGTTCACATAGATATTCTTAAGTAAGAAAACCAGCACTGTCCACGTTGTCCGTTGTGAGCCCTGAGCTGCTGGGATTGGAAGGAAGTGGAACATGATCCTGGTTCAGCTGGAGTTAGTCTGGCTTTAGGATCTGACTTTAGGATCTCATCCAGGACCTCTCTCAGTTCCTCTGCAGGACACAGATACTTCCAGGGCTTTAACATTTGGATTCCATTAGAAAGACAGGTGCTGCACTGTAAGGTCCAGCTTATTTGAACTTCTTCTCAACGGGGACAGCAGAAGCCAGTTGTACAAGACTTGTGGAAAAAGTGTTTGAATGCGGTCGTTTCGTGGAGGTCAGCGGGACTTTACTGTTGTTAAAATGGAAACAGGACAAAGACAAAAATCCCACAGAGGACTGAACAACAACGACGGACTTCAGCAGAACCAACAGGTGATGAAGGAACGCTCAGAGAAGTTATTAAATTCACTCTGTATAAGCCGAGAAACAGGAAATTATCTTCTGCTTTTGTAAGACGCGCTGCAGATAAACGGCTGTGACAGGTCAGGATCCAGAGAGTTGATTGGAAACAGCTCTATGTTTCTGAGGAACCAGACTCTCCTGCTTTAAAACGAAAGTAGGAGAGTCTGACTGACCAGGCTATAAAATCTCCTGAATTTAAATACATGTCATGTGCTGGAACTTAAGTTTGCTTATTAGTAAGATTATAGTCTACTCAAGCTTTCCATGCAATACCACTGAAAACTGTCTTTCATTGTTTGTTTCCAAGTGTTAGTCCTAGCTATTGTACACCAGCCAGTTACCTTACACTTAGCACTATTGCTGCTCTATTTGTTGATATGTTAAGCCAAGGCAATAATATTTTGTTCTCTGTCCTTGCTCTCTTCTGTCACCTCCTTCTCTGCTTTTCCTCTCCTACCATTTCCACATTTCCAACTTTTTTTTTTTTCCACGCAAAACTAAAATCCCTGACCCACTCTGGCCCTCTCTTCTTCTTTCGTCTTGATTTGTCTTTACCTCTGTAACCTGTATCTATCCTTCTTTTGGCTCCAGCTCAAGGCCTTAAAAACACATGTTGGCCCGACGCCCACTCACACATTTGGATCTCCTTCTTCTTCTCAAGTGTGGTCCGTTTAAAAGCAGGATTTGGCAGGACTTAAGACTCTGAGCGGGACCTAAAGACCTGAGCCGGGACAGGGTTATCATGTTCCCCCATCTCTGCCAGACTCTGTCCCCCTTCTGTGGAGTGTTTTTAGCAGGTCTGCATGTGTGGTTCAGGATGTAGGGGGGTGGGGAGTTATGTAAAGGATGCTACAGCTCTGCCTTCTGCTGGCCACTGTGCAGAAAACAAAGGTCACAGTTACATGTTTATGATCTTGTCCTGGGACATGGTTCTCCCATGGGCCCCTAATGGTAAACATTTAGTAAAAAACTAAATGGAAGTCAACAGTAGGGATGTAACGATTCTTCGTAAATCGGATAAAAATCGATGCATAAGAGAGAAATTTTTAATCAGTGCAGGGAAAAAATAATCGCGATGTGCCTTTAAAACAGCGTGCAGGCCACTAAAGTATAATGATGCGTAATCTGGCTCACATATTTGGAGCTAGACATCATTACCTGGCCATTTTACAGAAAGAAACATGAATTTATATAAAGTTTTAGATTACAGGACTCATTAAATCATTAGCCCAACTTGCTGGGAACGTGAAAAGACTGCGCTCCCTCACCTCTCGCACAGACGGAGGAGCGCACACAGCGCACAGGGAAAAACAACAACAAGCCCAAGGCGAACTCAAAAAAGACACATCCAAAGGTATTATTTAGGTGGCACATACCTGTTTGCTCCGTTTACCATCATTCAGAAAGTAGCTTGTTGTTAGCAGCGAGCTAAAGGAAAGCTAAGTGGCTAACAGCAGCTAAAGTTTATCTGAAGTTTCAGTGGCCCCTCCCCCGGAGTCTTTCCTCTCTGATATTTTTTATAAGACTTGACTTTTATTAGGCCCATTATATCTGACTGAGGCGTGGATTCATGACAAGCTGCTTCTCTGTGCATTACTTGCTCCTGTAGTGTTTTTTGAAAAATAGTAGAAAGGTGTTAATAAAAATGGCTAACAAATTATTTTATATATTTTTGTTATTTTAACAAATTTAATATCTACTTTTTTTTACTCAGTTTCAGTTAATAAGAAATGTACAACAATTTAGGTTTGATAAGGAGACAAAGAGGCTATGTAAAAAAAAATCCTTTTGGTCATAATTATACTGCAACTAAATCTGCAAATAAAAATCATAAAAAATCGTAATCGTGGACATAAAATCGTGAATGAAATTGTGACTTCAGTGCATCGTTACATCCCTAGTCAACAGGAATGACATTGGACATGTACAGAGGAGGGATAGTGAATATATGGAAGGAAAGGATGCCGATTTACTTCCAGGTCTGTTTTTATGGAGAAGACAACATTATGACACGGTGAAAAGCTCAAAAAAGATTTACCTTTAACATATAGTTACAAACAGGACTGGTGTCACTGATGCAAAAGCTGCAAGCAAAAAGTTGGGCATAAATCAAATAATTGTAAATCTTTTCTTTTTATAACCAGCAGTTTTCTTGTTTGTGAGATGCTCAGACATTTCAACTTTTATTAATATTTTTATAACTTTTTACATTTAATAACTGTAGCAATTAGAAATAAAATGGATCTGTGTTACATCAAGAATGCCATCAAATGTAAAAAAAAAAAAACCCTGCTCCTCCACCTGAAGAAGGTTAGAAGTCTGGTTTCAAAACACTTTATCACTTCTTGCTGGTTTTATTGTAAAGCATTTATTGGACAAGTTTTTTTAAATTGACAAATATTTCATGTATTGTTTGTGTTATTGGTTTTCGTGTGCGCAATGTGCAACACAAGAACTAAGGAGACATGGAGGAGATATCAGAAAAGACATTTGAAAACACACAGAAAAGAAAATTCAGAAAAGAAACTTGAAAAGAAACTGAAAGAAAGAAATCAGAAAAGAAATTTGAAACACAGAAATTCTGAAATATGCACACGAATTGATGAATATGCGTGCCTGTTTTAGAATTTGTGTGCATGTTTTCAACTTTGTGTGCATTTTTTTCCCGAATTTCTGTGCATTTTTTCCCAAATTTGTGTGGCTTTTTTCCCGAAATTGTGTGCACATTTCAGAATTTGTTGTTTTCAAATGTGTTTGCGCTTCAGTTTATTTCAATTTAGGTTTGCATGTTTTTTAAATTTTGTTAATGTGACTTTACTGTAAGAAATTCTGAATTTCCTCTGGGATCAATAAAGTATGTAAGTAGCTACCTTTGCTCGTACAAAGTTTTAAAATTGCATTACTTTATTTTAAATTTAACTTCGACTTTGTGATTATGTCGCAAAGTCCAAACGTTTCTAATTCTGCAAATGAAAAAAAACCAACTAAAAATCTAATTAATCTTCCGCACATACCTCTTGTACAGTAAAATACACATTATTAGACTGTCACATTAATGTAAAAACATAATTTTCTAATTAACACAGCTTAATTAAACCATCAATCTCAGACAGACTGCTGCATTAGAAACTGTAGTAGAAACATGCAGTGTTTTCTTGGTCTCATCAAACCAAAGAGAGAACATGTGACATAATTGAGAAGACGAGAAATAAAGCTTTGATGAAGTGATAATAAGTCGTATTGAGGAGAGCTGGGTATTTTTAGACTGAGACTGAGGCAGAGGCTGGTTAGACCCGGTACTGAGGTGTCACTGTTAATTACCTGCACACACTCCCACCTGCACAGACACAGAGAGCGCAGGGGGGCTAAAGATACTCATGTCTGCACACGGAGGAGGAGGTACAGCAGAATATAAGCCTGAGTGTAAGAGATGTGCAAGGCGGTAATCACAGGCTGACTGACAAAATAAACAGGAAGGTATGTAGAATTATGGGATACATTTCTAGCACAGACAAACAGGAGCTCATTGAAGACATCGGTTTACATCAGACATCTCCAGACTACGGTTTTAAAGCCACACGCGTCTCTCTGGGCTTCTAACGTCTGGTTATGTAAGGTCAATAAAGGAATGAGTACACGACGATAAAACCACCTGCATCTGCATCGACGTGTCACTTTGAATTAAAACCTTTTCCCTGTTTTCTGGTGTGTGTTGTGAACCTAACTGTGAAACTGTTTTAGCCTCAATTGTCCACACATTAGGAGAGACACACACGAGCACCAAAAAATAGTTAGAGAATGTAACTCTAGTTCTCAATCAATCGATCAATCAACATTTATTTGCACAGCCCTTTCCAATAAAATCAAAGTAAAATCAATAAAACATAAAAATGATAATACATAAAATGCTATAATATAGAATAATATAAAATAAAGTGTCACTGCATTACTAAGTGTTAAAAGTGAGTCTGAATAAATAAGTTTTAAGCCTAGATTTAAAAAGACAAAAATCTGTTATAGTTGATAAAATCATGAATAGCCTTCTCAAGATCCGGACTATTGAGAAATGGCTTGACTTTAGTTAAAAGTCCCAACTGAAAAAAACTAGGTTTTACCACTAGGGGTATAACGATACATTTTTGCAACAATACAATATGTATCGATTAGAAGTGTTTCAATACGATTCAAGAAAGATATTGGCTAATTTGGAACGATACGATTCAATACGATTCAACACCTTCATATTGATAATCAATACAGCAACTTTTTGCCAAAAATCATAACAGTTTACTCTCAAATGTAGCACCGCGGCCAGGGTTGATTATGTCCAGCAGAAAGAAAGGTGAATATAACGTTTTATTTAATTAAAAACACAAAATTTATCTCCAAAAAGCCACATCTGGTTTTATTTTAACATACAATTTTCTAATTTCGATATTTCTGATATTATCGATCGATACTTCATGTGAATCAATATTCACTTCCTAAAAAACAATACAGTTCGATACAAGGTCGTGTGTATTTACCACACTATCTATTTGTTTGTCAAATTTAAAACCATCATCAAAAAATGACCCCCAGATTTCTGACATTTGGTCTTAGTTTTGAAGTTAGTCCACCAAGGTTTGGAGAAACCGAGTCACCGAATAAAATAAACTCTGTTTTGTCCTCATTTAAATAAAGAAAACGATGCTCTAACCACTGCTTTATGTCAGCGATGCCTAGGTCCTATAGCATTATCCCTTTCTGGAGTTCCTGCATAACAGTGAAAAGTGAGATTATGTTTGGATTGATCCGAGTGGCAACATGTAAAGAGAAAACAGAACAGGGCCAAGAATAGAACCTTGTGGTACGCCACAAAAGAGAGAAGCCACGGAGGAGGACAAATCGCCTGTTATTACAGAAAACTCCTGTTTATCAGGTACGAGGTGAACCACTGAAGTGCAGCGCCACAAATGCCAACGTGTTCTTTCAGGCGGGACAGGAGGATTGTGTGGTCCACAGTATCAAACGCCGCAGTGAGGTCAAGTAAAAACCAAAAGAACAGGGCACTTGGCATCAGCATACAGAGCAGATTATCTCTCTGAGGGAGGTAATCAGCACAGGTTTAACACTGTTAGTTTTAAATGGTTAATTTCACAGGCTAGGAGACTTTTGTGCATTAAAATTAGTCACAGCTCTTTACAGATTCAAAGTCTATTTTTCTGGAAACCACTTGCTCTTTGGATCCAGGAGGTTGAAGACTGCTGCTTTAGATAAATGCTGGATATACTCAGTGTCAGGCAACATGGACATCTGAACTCACTTGTAAATGTGCTCAGGGTGTAAATTATCTTCTTGAGATATTGTATTATTTGTGCCGGTTCCAAGCCGAGCGAAATCGAGAAGGAGTTGCATCAGAAAAAATAAAACCTAAGCTAAATTAAACAGTGTGCTATAAGGCAGATGATTTTATGTGGCAGAAAAGCCAAAAGGAAAAGAAAAAGCGGTTGGATCTTTGACTATGTCTTACCGAAAACAAAAGAGTAAAACCATTGTTAAGGGGCATTGTTCAAGTCTTGCAACGCTCAAGTGACAGAGCAACAAGCTGTGTGGATATTATAAAAGCTTTTAAGCCTTCTTCTACCTCCATGGGCTTTGACATCTAGGAACCATGCACCCATTCAAGCACTCACACATTCATACACCGATGTACACGTCCACGTTTTCAACCGGAAGTCATGTTGCGATCGTCGTATGGTGACGTAAAACAGCTGAGCCCATAAATACAAAAAGTTTTTGCTCTGTAGCCCCTTGACTACATTTGGACCGACACAGATGCAGAGACAAAAGATACAGGTTATTACTGAATATTACTTAAAATAGGTCATCTATGTTTACACAAATGAGCATGTTTTTATTTACAAAACATCACCATTGATCTCACTGTGAGTCAATCGGCTGTAAATATATAAACTACACCTCTGTGCTGTGTTAGAATTCATTCATTCAAGACATTTTCAGTCTCACAGAATTTAATACTAATGTTTATCTGCTGTCATCTGCAGTGAGCTAATGCTAATTATTGATAGCTTTCTTCTTACTTTCCTCATTATTTTGGAATAAATTCGTAATGAATGAAGCCTTTGCCTAGATGTTTGTGTCTTTGCCTCTGTAACAGTCAATGCATCTGCAAACATCAAATTTGGTACAACCTAACTGAAAACACGCAACACATACAGTGAAGCCTGAAATTATTCATACTCCTGGCAAATTCTGACTTAAAGTTACTTTTATTGTAAATGTAAATAAAATGTAACTGTAAACAAAAGCTGAGAATTTTTTTTTTACATTGTCTTGTCTTTTGGGAGAAGCTTGTGTCATTTCCGGTCAAAAAAACAAAACAAAAACAACTGGTTAAAAAGTTACTTTTATTGTAAATAAAAGCTGAGAAATATTTTTTTCCACAATGATACCTCTTGTACATCGTCTTATTATCTTTTGGGAGAAGCCTGTCATTTCCGGTCAAAAAAAAAAAAAAAAAAAAAAAAGCAACTCACTGATTGAATAAAAATAACTTTAAGTCAGGGGTATGAATAATTTCAGGCTTCACTGTAACTACTTCCGGTTTTCCTGAAAAAGATTTATTGGTTCAAAAACACTGTCAGCGACCATATTGAATATTTCTACATAGCTTTGCATATTACCATTAAACTTATATTTTGATGTACTACTGCTAAGGTTAATAACACTTCAACATTAGTAATAATAATACTTTGATTTTATGTGATGTTTTTCTTCTTTCACTCTAAGGTCACTCTACTCTTAGGTGCATTCCAAATATGCTACAAATAATGAGCTTGCTACAAAGTTATCAGACCCAAGGTTGCAGGGGGGGCTCCTGTCGATGGTGGGAAGACTCTGCAGAAACTGAGAACTTTTTGTGGCCCTGCCCTATGCACAAAAAAGTTACTCGAAGCCAAGAAGATAATGCTATGCAGAGATCATCATACATCGTCATACATAGTATAAAAACTTAGAACACTCCTCCCTCTAGGAGCGTGCTCATTCTGCTGACTGTAACCTTACCTGTGTTTTTACTGAATAAACTTCTGACTTGATTACACTTCTGAATCATCGTCCTCTTTGATGCTTTCACCCAAAATGAACAAATCCTTACAACCACAATGCAATGTTGACCTAGGACACATCTTACAGTGCCTTTACCATTCACTACAAAATGGTTTAGTGTGAAAACTACAAAAGGATTCAATTTAGTCCCACGGATTAATATTGTTCCACAAACAGAGACTTGGTGCCCATTTGGTGTCCATTTAGCCGTGGATTTCTCAGTGGATTTCAGCTGCCGCCTGTCACCAGTCTCTGCTTCAAACATTTAACACGGAAGTCAATACTCGTCTCTGATTGGCCGAATGATCTCTTAGCTCACAGATGAAGCCTTGTGCCTTCAGAGACAGTAATTAGCCCACGCTGGTCATTAGGCAACACGCCCAGCTGTTTGGTTAGCGTCACATAAAGAGATGAAACCGCTGCAGACGTGTGTGTGTTTTACATGTAATAAATGTCTTTAAACTCGGCCCGTGGCGTTGAGGGTCCCATGAAGGGAGTCCCGCGGCGAAGTCTCTTAAATGAAAGATTAGAGCAGAAAAGCTCCCCCTCCCACTAATAATCCTCCTCTCCTCTAATAGTGGCCGTTTGCCGTTCATTAGGATCAGAATGCTGTGCTGTTCCAGGACAAATTGAGAAGCTATTGCCGTCGCAGCATGAAGACAAATCCTCGCTCCGCTGCGTTCAGAGACATGTGAGAGGGAGGAGAGAGGATGGGCTAAAGGCAGATGAACAGCAGATGAATATAAGTCAGGAAAAATGGATAATGATGATATAAAACACATGCAAAACTGCACTCACTGCCCACTTAGGTCACATTAGAGTGCATTTAATCCTTACACAGGAAGACAAACCTGCTGAAGTTGAAATTAAACATCAGAACGGAAAGGAAAAGGCATTTAAGTTATCACTCCATTACTGGTTTGGACAGTGATAGCTTTTATGGGCGAGGTTTAGACTGAATGGCAAGGTGACTAAAATGTACTCATGTAAACAACATGGCGGTGGCTCGCCTGGTAGAGCACATACCACAGACCTGAGCAGCCTGATTTCCAGCTCAAGTTTGTTTCGCTCAGAGTCATTCCCCTGTCTCTCTCCCTGTCTCTTTCTTTGCCATTTATATTTCCTGTCTAACATCTCAATGTCCCAAGAAAGGCAAAAAGACAAAAAAGAAATGTTAAAGGGGAAATATTATGATTTTCACAGGGTTTCTGCAGGGTGTTAAAAAAAAAAGGTTTTGTTAAAACTAAGGCTTTAAATGGCATTAAAAGCATTCAATTTGATGCCAACAGGCAAACGCATTTTGAAGTAAAATCTATGACATTATTAGTTTTATTTGTGAATATAAATGTGTATATTTATAATATTTTACCATGTTGGTAGCCTACACTAGCGTAACAGACGGCAGAACGAGTTTGCTTCCAGACGGACCAAATTATCCAAACACTGGATTTTTGACTTTCAACATTATTTGTACTTTAAGAACTGTATTGTACTTGCAAATAAATTGGCAATTGAAGCTGCCGCGATTGTATGTTTGTGGCATTAAAAATGTAAAAAATTGCCTTAAAAAGCAGTTAACTAGCTTTACTGATACCTGCAGGAAACCTGTTTCAGACTTTTTGAAATAGTTTTGTACTCCTAGTATTTACCTTTTTATAATGTATGTATTTTTGTTATAATGTGACACTACAAAAAATGTTTTAAATAATATTCATTAAAAAAATACTTTCAAATCAATGTTGTTGCAAATCTTAGCAATAATCCCCCTTCCCCCAAAAATCCATTTTGTATTGACAATATTGAAAAAGTTTTTTTGTTGTTTTTTTACTAAAATGTTAGATGCCATCACATCCACTGGGATATAAAGAGTTTGAATTCTGAAAATAACAAAATATTCGGCCTTCATGACTGAGACAGAAGTTGATTAAAGATCTCCTATTCTGCTAAATGGACTTTTCGTCTGTTTTAACCATGTTATAATGTTTTCCTCCTCAAAAACAGACCTGCAGTAGTATTCTGTTTTGAGTAATCCTGTATGCTGAGGCGCTGCCCTTCTGCTGTCCTTCAAGCTGAAAACGCTCGGTCTCACAGCTCTACATAGACACGGTGAAACCAGGAAGTGCTCCTGCGCGTTTCTAAAGCCCAGACACCGTCACCTGGACTCGTTCTGATCATTTCAGCCTTAAACCTCCGTCACTACGAAGCATTCAGCTCAGAAATCTATCTGTTAGCCTCATGTTGCTAACAGCTGTGCTAAATAGTCATTTTATTCTCTGTCCAATCCCCACTGTTGCCATCAGACACCTAATCCAAGCATTCTCTGCAAATATAAAGTAACAGCTCCCCAAAAGATGAGGTTTTCCACAGGTTTTTTGTCATAAAACTTAAAATACTAATGCAAAGGAGTCTAAAAAAGCCTGAAAAAAGTAAAATACTGAGATCTTTAATGCTTGATTCTGCTGCAAAAAGTACTGAACACCAGTAATGATGGTTTTAAGTGTGGCTCTAAATACATACTCTCTCTCTGTATCTCAACTTTTAGACTTTTATAAAGATATCATTTTGTGTCACACTGCTTCTACACCACATAGTCTCAGTCTTCTGACTAAACCTCACAAATAAACACCAAAAAGCATATTTCAGAACTGGCAGCGCTGCGTTTCTCATCGTGGCTCACCGTCCCGAGGACATCTCCTGTCACAACACCAGTCTGACTCGCAGCACAGATTTGTCCTTCCTGTTTTTCACCGCTGATAAAAACCGTCTCCGAAACATGAGCTTTTGGATATTTGCATCAAAATGAGTCCAACTAAACCTGGATTTCAGCAGCAGCAGCCGCCGTCGTCTCGTTGTCATGTTTGTCGTATCCGTTTATTGTGACGGGAATAATCTGCGACATTAACATGACTTATGTATGAACGCCGCGGGAAAATAAGCCTCTATAGATAAATACGAGTTATGAATATGGATATGTTTTATGCACAGCTCGTGTTCGCTGCTGCTGCATGGATTTGTCCACACAATAGACTGTATAAAGAGGTGGACCGAGTGCTTATGTAAAAGTGAGCGCTGGATTCTGTTTAACAAGATATCAGCCAGTCAGAAGTTACTTTTAGCAGCTGTTTTTGGACTGACTTTACTGTTTTTACCAAGGAGAGTCTGCTTCTTCTGCATTGGTTCGTTTGTCTGTCAGATAACTCGACAAGTAATGGACAGATTTTGGTGACATTTTCAGAAAAGGTCAGGAAAAGGCCAAGGAAGAAATGACTTGCTTTGGTGCTGTTCAGTAACACCATAAGGATCCAGGATTTTTTTTTTTTTTTACACACATAGAGGTCAAGAAAAGGAAAAATGGTCAAATGTAGGGAAGCTGTGCAAGCTTGGCCAGCAGACTAACTTTTTTCCTATTTTATTACAAAGAAGTTAGTCTGGTCCTTTTGCTTGAGTTTCATTTTTATGGGCAGAGCAATCACAGAAACTAATCAGAGAAACAAAATGTGGGATGTATACAAATTATGAGCAACTCTGTATTTGTTTCTGAACGGAGAAAGCAGCAAAAGCCAGTTGTTAAAGGGGCTACATTCTCTTTCTCCCATGTTATAATGTTATTCCTTCATCAAAAACAGACCTGGAGTTGTGCTCTGTTTCTTTCACGCCAGTTTGAGTGATCCTGTATTCTCTGGCGCAGAGTTTCTGAGGCCTCAGAACGCTCAGTTCCACCATAAACCCCCGCCCACTCCAAGACACACTGACCAATCAACAACAAGAACTCTACATCCAGTCTGCTCTCATTCATTTATCCAAAAACATTTTTCATTTGGCATCATACAAGTTTAGGGAAGGAAGCAGCTTTTTTTCTATATTTCTGTTCACAAGACCTGCCCTCTGCTTGTTTCTACTGTTTTTATTTTAGTCACATAATGTTTTTAAAGGCTGTAAAACCTGCTCCTGTTCTAAGGGAAACCAAGAATGGTTTAAAAATATGAATAAAAGCAGAATATAGGGCCCAGACTTGAAATGGAAACAAGAAAATCCCACCGAGGACTGAACAACAACGCAGACTTCAGCAGAACCAACAGGTGATGAAGGAAAGCACTAAACGCTGTTAATCAGCTCAGAGAAGTTATTAAATTTACTCCGTGTAAGCCGGCGCCATCTTGGTTATGTTTGATAGGAGATTATCTTCTGCTTCTGTGAGACGCAGAGCTGCAGTTAACTCTCTATTGCAGAGGAACCAACCCCACTTCCTTCATAACAAAAGTAGGTAGGGCAGAGTGACCAGGCTACAAGATACAGGGCCCTTAAAAAGCATTAACGTCATTAAATTGGTTTTGTCAAAATTAAGGCCTTAAATGGCATTAAAAAAGCATTAAAATGGATTCCAACATGTATTAAAAATGTTAAATAATTTAGAAGTAAAATTGCTGACAGCAGGATTATTCATGAATATAAATATATACAGTGAAGCCTGGAATTATTCATATCCCTGGCAAATTCTGACTTAAAGTTACTTTTATTGTAAATGTAAATAAAATGTAATGTAAACAAAAGCTGAGAATTTTTTTTTACATCGTCTTGTCTTTTGGGAGAAGCTTGTGTCATTTCCGGTCAAAAAAAACAAAACAAAAAAAACAACTGGTTGAATGAAAGTAACTTCAAGTCAGAATTTGAATAATTTCGGGCTTCACTGTATATAAATAATTGACCATTTAGCCTACATGAGTTTGCTTGCAGCAGGACCAAATTACCCAAACACCGGATGTTTGACCTTCAGCGTTATTGGTGCTTTATGAACTGTATTGTACAAGACTTGCATATACATTTTTTTTTTCAGTTTAAGCTGCTACGATTGTACGTTTGTGGCATTAAAAATGTTAAAAATGTCATTAAAAGTGGCATTAAATTGACTCGCTGATACCTGCAGGAGCCCTGAGATAAGGCCTTTGTGGCTCAATGGATAGAGCATTTACCCCAGAGCTAAAATATCGCTGTCAAAACATGGTTAAGCTCATCTGAATGGGCTTTACAAATCTGAATGTGTCATTTCTGAGACAAAATCAAGAAACAGCACTGCATAAAGCCCACCCCAGTTACAATAACAGTTGTATTAGTCCAACAGGATTTCAACTGAGAGCTAACAGCTGTGAAAGGAAGCGAATCAAGACCCATTACATGTTGGGAGTCAGTGGGTAATGCTGGCGAGTGTAAACTTAAAGCACATGACCTTATCTCTGCACATCTCCCTGGTTTTTCCCATTTCTTTGCCTTATTTCCTGGACCGGGAACAGCTGCGCAGCCACTTTCCTCCCTCTCCCTGCTCCCTGCTCTGACCCCGGCCTCACATCGGCCTCCGTTTGTTCGGTTATGTTTTGTCCTGAGGAAATCTGTCAGAGGTCTCCATCCTTTTACACGGCGGCCCTCTCTGAACACCACGCACCACTCTTCTCTTTTCTCCTCTCGCTCGCTGTGTGTTTGATGTTTACTGGACATTTTGCTCGACAAACAGCGGCTGCAGAAACACACACAGCGCCTTTTGACCGAGGGCTAGCTCTTTTATGACCGGCCGCGTTGATTTATCCGCGGAAGAGAGCAGAGAGAATGGGAGATAAGGGCAGATGAAGAGGCAGACAGAGCGGTGGAGAGCGTTCCCTTCGGCGTCCGCGTTGCTCGGGCTTTCATCTGTGGGTTTCTCTTGGATCCGAGGCTCCGCTCCCAGCTGGGTCTGCTGTGAATGCGAGCGGCTAAGTACGGCCTAATTTCCCCCTGGATCTCTGAGGCTGGCGCAGGGTAGGATTCCCCCAAACTGTGCACCAAAATACCAACAACTACTGTACAGCCTGCAAGTCTAGGCTACACAGAGAATAAGAGAGCATTTCCAGTTATGGCAGTCTTTGCAAAAATCTGACATTAAATTAGACTAAACTTCTTATGTTTTAGGTCAAGAAGAATTATCAGAATTATTTGTATGTGCTAAATACCAGAATAATGAAACATACACCTTTACAAACACCTTTGTCTTTAAACAAAACGCTGAATTAATTGGGCGCACACCTGTGGATGTTTTATAAGGCACAGCTCACACACACTGCTTCTTTGAGTGACAAAATGGGAAAATCCAAAGAAATCAGCCAAGCTATCAGGTGCCCTTTACAAACAGTGCTTTGGGACAATTTCGGAAGGCGTGCTTCCCGATCTTCTCCTGAGCTGTGCGTACATACTGCAGGATGAAGTCAGCAGGATGTCAGGAGGATTAAACGCATGAGAGGAGAGAGTCCGGGTGCTGCTAATTAGCGTGACTGCTAACAACACGGAGCTAACAAATAAATGAGCTGAGTCCTTCCACAGAGACAGCGGGGTTAGGGGCTAGGGGTGACATTCGGACACAGCCCCAGAGTTATTTTAAAGCTCGGTAACTAATTTCTTCACTGCTTCTGTTTCATTTTCCTCTCTGGAGCTCCCCCTACATTTCGGAGTAAAGCACTGGCGTAAACACTCACAAACCCAGCCCACTCCTGTACTTTTGTTTTCCCCTCCACGTAACTGCACAAATTTTTTTTTTGCCATGAAGAAACTAAAGAAATAAAGCCACCGTTAGCTTTATGTTTGGTTAGACTTTTATGGCACCGGGTCAGCGACGCTCAGACTTGGCAGGAGTGGTTTTCGTCCCAGAGACACCAGGGGGCAGGCATGTTTCCTCTTCTTATACTTTGAGTTATAATGGGTCCATATGAAGCCTTCATGCCCCGGGCCCCAGCAACCCACAACCCTCATTCAACCCACTTCACACTGAGTTTGAAACTGTTTATTTAAAGTAAAAAAGTTACTGAATTCCACTTTAAAAAGGACTAAAGTGTAAATGCATTTGTAACAACTTGTTAAAAGCTTTTTAGGGTTTCATCTGCTATAATAAATATGGTTTATGGGATTATTGTAATAAAATCTACAAAAAAACTAGATCACTTACTGTACGTTGGTGCCAAAAAATATCAGTTCAGTTTATTTGCCATTTGCAGAATCAAAATCACATTGGAAAACAGTTGCAAGGAGCTCAGTTAAAATTTAAACAAAACATAAAAACACAAGCCTCTAAAACACTACATGGACACCTCCCAAAAAACACAAAACATGCTAAAAAAAAACAATATACACAGTATAAAATGAATAGCAATAAAAGAGGTAATTAAAACAATAAGATTCATGTTTGAGGGATTTAAAAGTCATCACAGCTTGAGGTGTGAGACAATTTGTAAAGCTGATATTTTCGCCATTTTGAAACAAAAGCTCAGGCGCTCTGTTACACCAATGATATACTTTTAGAAAGCCCATGATGTCGTGTTGACAGGACAACTGTCTTGCATGATTCTTCACTTACACGTCTAACACCTATGTCCCCCAAAGAGGACAAAAATGAATTATCGGGACTTGCTTTTCCAGACACTCAAAAGTCTCTTTTCATGAGTCCATTATTCCCTCTCTCCTCAGTCACACTCGGTGCAGGTGAGAGACTTCTGTAGCACAGCTGCCCTGGGACAGACTGACGGCGACATAGCTGCCAGTCTGCACCTACAGCCTCTCTGACTGCCACCAAAACACACCCTCACACTAACCCCGAATTTACACCAGAGGCGTCGCAGAAGCAGATCGATTTGCAAAGTCTCGACTGTTTAAAAGCGGCAATTTACACCGAAAGCAACAGAGCTGCTGCTGCTCCAGTCTCCTGTTGTTTTACAGACCACTCACCGTCTAAACACAAAACTGTGGCCAGGCATTCAACTTCTGCATGTTGTCCTTGTAAAATGACTGCTCTCTGTCACAAACTACGTTACATTACTCCCCCTCAAGAAAAAACTACTCAATGCGTCGTGTTTACATCACCACTGTCAGTGAGCCTTTATTTAGAAAGAAGTAGCGGAAGTTTATTTTGACACTTGGAGCCTGTTTCCTGTGTTTCCTCGGCTGTAACTCTGCCGCTTGAAAAATAGAACTCAAACCTATCTGTAGCGAAGCGGAACGGCGAGTCATTCCTGGGACGTCCGTGTGCCGCCGCCGGTGTGAACTGTGAGACTGAAAAAACAGAAAGCGGTGCCGTTCTGTGCTGCTTCTGCTTTTGGTGTAATTTGGGGGTAACATTCATACAAAGTGGGTGAAATATCTTTGCTCAAAGACAAAACAACAGTGTGCAATGCTGGTGTCAGGGCTGTATTCGCCAACATGGAGCAGCAGTAGCTCAGTTGGTAGAGCCCTTTGTCCACAAACCAGAAGGTTGGTGATTCTCTGTTGCTGTTGTGTCCTTCAAGATTCAAGATTCTTTATTGTCGATTTCTTTATACACATGTACAGACGCTTAGGGGAATCAAAATGCCGTTTCTGCTCTCCTTTTATGGCGTCAACATGCAATAAAATAAAAAATAAGGCTAAAATAAAAATATCTAAAATAGAAAGAGACTACGACAACTAGACAAAACAATAACTGTCAGTGTAGTGGTGATGTCTGCTCCCTCCTTGCCTCTAGTTGTCTGCGTACACTAGTGTATGAATGTGTGAGTGTGAATGGCTGAATGGTTCCTCGATGTAAAACGCTTTGAGTGCCCATGGAGTTAGAAAAGCGCTGTATAAATCATTTACTACCTACTGAGCAACGGCCGCCGCGGTTATGTAACGCTGCTTTCCGTATCACCGCAGACATGTACAGAGGGCGCTATTTTGTTGTGATTACACTCAATTACAAAGTTTGGTCCTTATATTTGTAATTTCAAAAGAGGCCCAGTGACCCAACAGCAACACTTTATCACGCCTTCGAGAAGCAAACACTTTGTACGTTCACTTCCTAATGACATTTACTCGCAGCCTTTAGACTCAGTCCCACTCCTGTGTGCGTGTGCATTACTCCTGCTCGTGTTTCAGCTCCCTCCCTCCGAGCGCCAGCCCCCCGGCCCAGCAGTAATTCTGTGTTTATCAACTCTACATTACTGCCTCTCGCATCATCATTTACAATGGTAGCATCTGCTCGTCGCCGCGGCCGGGCATGGGGCAAATTGCTTTTATAGGGAACGGGACACACACTGGTTATCGACGCACACACACACACACACACTCTGTGCAAATCAGGACTCCGGCTCTGGCCTATTTACTACCACTCTCCTGGCAATGTCTTCTAACGGGATCAAATGATTAGAGAGGCCCACCATCAGCGAATCACAATTACTTCCCCGATCCAATGAGGTTTTGATTTTATTTTTTTTCCCAACGTCTACCTGACACCGCATAAACACATATCACATCTGGCCCTTTTCGTAATTTCTTGCATTGGGCTGGGTCTAATTTGGAAGATGCGCAGTGGAACAGTGGGGAGGCAGCAAAAATGGCGATGCATCCAGGCTTTTGTTGTGGGCATTTAACACATTATCGCGGTGGTAAATGAGCGAGGGCCGAGGTGGGACGAGGTAGAAATGGAAGAGGGGGAAAAAAAACCCGGTCTGTTTGTTAAGCCGTATCCGTCCAATTATGAAAGACGCCGATGCACTCCGGTTTCCTGCAGATGCTTTCGTATAATTGGCTTCACAACAGAGACGCGAAATGGGACTGAACTGAACTGACGGATGTGAGGCCCGGAGATGCAGCTAATGGAGAATTTAGAGCAAGATGAGAATGAGAAGAAGGGAAAAAACACAGTATTTATGTAATGTTCAGTGGCCGTTTCATGCAAAACTATGAATCTGTGGAAATATTTGTTAAAAGTAGTAGTCATGTCACCGTCTTTCATGCCCAAAGTTGAAGCTCAAAATACAACTTCCACTTTTTGTGCAGATCTAGTTTAAAAAAAAAAATATTCCAACTAAAAGGCTTTTAATTATTTGTCTACTTCTGCTTAGTCTCAGTACAGGCTGTGGATGGTTGGAGCCAATCCCAGCGACTATGAGCCTAAAGTGGGGTACACCTTTGACTCTGGCCTGTTAATTGAATGGGTAACACTTAGAAACAGACGGGAACAAGTCTATGTGCCCGTGGCTCAATTGTCCCACATTTTAAAGATTATTTTCTGGTAAATGGTACATGTTAATCCAAATTCTACCCTAAACAACTGGACACTAGGCAGCAGATGATTTGTTGGGGCAACCTGTTAAAAACCTATCTCTTCACATTAGCTTTCAACCCTTCATAACATCTCTCCTGTTTCTTTTGTTTGTCATATGTTGTGTTTTTTGTAAAGCGTCTTCGAGTTGTGTGAAAAGCGCTATATAAAATGTATGTATTATTATTATTATTATTATAACCCCTGAAGAGAAAAGCAAAAAAGGAAAGAAGGTGTTAGGTGCTGGCGCATCTTTTTCGCCTACTTTTAGTTATTTTTCCTTTTTTGTATATTTTGCTTCTTCGGTCTTGTTCTTTTGGCCGTATTAGGATAGTTTTTTTTAACTACGTTACGTTAACTAAGTTAGTTGTTTTTTTTTTCTTTGCTGCTCACCGGAGCCTATATATAGGTCACCTGTGCACCGCTCTCTCTCTGCTCTGGCTTCCTCTTTCCGGCTCCGCGCTCGTGCACGCTCGCACTCGTGAGCACCGACGGTTCCACCTGCCATGCTGCGGGCCCACTCCAGGCCTATGTAGCACTTTTTTTTTAGCTTTAGTTTTTGTTTGACCTGGGGAGACCGGCTGTCCTGTTTTCGCTTTTCTTTTGTTTAGGGCTTAGTTTCAGGGTTGTTTTGCGTTAGGGTAGGGGTAGCAGCGAGGCGGCAGGACTACGGCCCATAGGGGTCGGCTCGTCCACCGCGCTGTCCTTATGTTTTGTTGGGCCGGCTTCCCAGCGTCCACCTTTCTTTTGTTACTTTGGGCACGGGGGTTTTTGTTTGAGGGGTTTTGTTTAACTAAAGAAGAACTAAAACACAACACAATCAAGAAAAAAACAAGTCAAATAAATAAAACAAACCTTTGACTTAAAACCCTTTTGACTCCCGTGTCCTCTTTAAATATGTTCACCTTATGGGTCGTAACAGAAGGTATAACTTCTAATTATATCCTTCCAGGTCAACATTGTAAATAAGAATTTGTTCTTAATGTCTGATATCAGGAAAAACCAGAGAAGCAGGAAACACCAAGGCCATAGTGCGATTGTGGTCAGTAAGGTTGCTTTAATGGAACAGACACAGCAGACAGATCCCACTACTACTCAGTCCTACAGAGTCTGAGAGTCTGCCCCTCGAGTGTCGTTTCCCAACAGCTTATATAGGATACAGAAGAAGTAAATGTCCCTGGGTTTACATCGAGACTGGTCAAGGATGGACTAAGATTAGCTGGTTAGGGTTCACCTTTCATGCCTAGGAGACAGTGGACACAGGTCCACCAACATCGCATGACCCAATATGGAGAAGGTCAAAACAACGGGTCACAGCTGCTACAGACAAGTCAAGAACGCAGGAGCCATTCAAAAAATTCATGATATCAATGTTCTACCTGGTAAAATGAAGGTAAAAAAATAAAAATATCCATTTGCTGTTGAAATAAATGGGCATTTAGAACCTTAAGTTTTCATTCATTCAGTAATTTTCCTCTTCTGCTTATTTCCTTTAGGGGTCGCAGGTACTGAAGCCTATCCCTGTAACTTTGGGCCTTAGGCAGGGTCTGACACAGAGACACAGACAGACAACCATTCACTCTCACTTTCATCCACTAGGGGCAATTTAGAGTCACCATTTCACCTAACACATGCATGTCTAGTTTAACTGGAACAAAAAGTGTTAACCACAAACACTAACTTGTTTTTCTTCATATATTTAAATGCTATGTTAAGATGGAGACAGAGATGGGCCATCATCAGATATTACCAATAATACAGCACTTGCGCTAAAACATACTCATACAAATTATTAGGCTTCTGTTTCTTATATAAATGTAACATGACTCACCAAGAATAATCAGTAAGACCCCTGGACTTCAAAGATTCTTCCTTTACTTCATTTTCATGTCCCTTTCAAAAAAGTGTGACAATTGTTTTATGCTAATGTGGTTTAGCAGCCTAGTTTAGTGACGCATGGCAAAAGCGAGGGAGTGAAGTTTTTCAGAGTAAAAGACACGAAAATTGCGGTATACTAAAAAACAGTGACCACAGCCTGGAGAATGGGGACCTCTGAGTTATAGGACGACTGCTTTACTTCCTGAGCATTACGTATGTGCTCATTTTGTTAGCGCTAAACTTAAAGTTGCCATTGCTACATTTATCACTTTAATTTTACACTAATCAGGCATAGCATCATGACGACTGACAGGTGAAGTGAAAAACACAGATTATCTCTTCATCATGGCTCCTGTTGGGATGGATTAGGCAGCAAGTGCCAGCATTTTGCCCTTAAAGTTAGTTGATGTTTTAGAAACAGAGAAAAATGGGCAAGGATTGGGCCAAACTTTGACTGCTTTAGACGACTGGGTCAGAGCATCTCCAGAATTATGTATTTTTATCTTTTTATCCCTTTTATTTATTGTTATGGACCAAAATCCTGTGTCTGAAAATGTATAATGTATTATTTTGTTTATTTTGAGCAAGTGAAGAGTTCATAGTGTGCAGATTAACAGAATACAAGACAGAAGGAAAACTAGCATGTACCCAGCAGCCTAGATCTTTTCTACATTTTCATTTATTTCACCAAAACAAATAAACTTTCATAGCAAACCATACAGAAACGATTGGCTCGAAATAAAGACATAAAGAAAGGATTGAAAATAAGATTATGATCACTCTGGTCATAATGCTAGGCTTGATCAGTGTTTATCTAAGCAGTGAGCTTCATGACAGTTCCATCATTGGAAATAAGACAGAAGCTGTAAAAATCGAAGGATACTGTGGCTTTGAGACATCACTAATATCTGTTTTTGTCATTTCAAAATCATATTCCTGGCATATTCCTAGTTTATAACGCCCTTAAGACTCTGGTTTGAGATTAACTCCATAACAGAGTGTGATCCTGTCTTACCTCCATCTTGTTTTAACGTCAGAACTCTCTTTGATTTACACTTTAACCAAACCACTGCAGCGTCTTCGTGTCACTTCCACTACATTAAAAGTACTGTTGGACCGGAGTCGCATTCATAAAGCGGAGATAGAGGAGAGTATATTTTCATACGAGGATCACCTTTACGGCGCGAGGAGATGAGGTTTGGGAGTCCCCCCTGTTGTAACCCTCTCTGCTGGGACTCGCCTCATTTTCTGCGGATCTATAAAAAGACAGACAGGAAAACAAATACAGATGAAAGATGTGTTATTGTGCATAGCCAAAAAAGAACACAGAATATTGTAGAATTAGTATAAGGATTTACAGGTAATGCTGTTTTTATGTGATTTTGTTTATTTTATTTATTTGTTTCAAGCTATAAAATTAGATTGTAATATGTTATGCATTACTTGTGGATTACTTAAAGTTGTTTCTCACTGTCGTACAAGTCAGGTTTACTGTGTTTTTTTTTATTTGTTTTTTTGTAATCCAAATGTTAATTGGCAAATATAGCTTTAGTTTAAATACAACTATCTATAGCCAAGTCATTTCTATATGTGACTGTGGTCCATAAAATATATTATGTTTTAATGTGGCGGCCATATTGTACAATTAAAAATGTAAAGTTGAGTCAAAATAATATCCAATATGCAATACGTTTAAAGTAGAAAACACATGAATAGGTTCAGCACTGCGGCATAGTGGCCTTAAAAAAAAAAAAATCATCCAGGAGAGACTTAAAACAAACACAGACACAGAATGAAGTGTAACCAATGATTTTTTGAAAGAAAGCTTAAACCGCAGCAATGCAGTGAAGGGAGAGTTTGGAGATGGAGAGGCTGAGGAGGCTGATGGTTCTGCTGCTGCGGTGGAGATGGGGATGGAGGAGGGACGCAGCTCAGAGCTGAACAGCAGGAGGACCAAGGGGAGAGGGCATAGATATGAGAATGGCTTGAGAGACGAAGCAGCATGAATAGTAGAAAACAGGGCACAAAGGCAATAAATCATGTCCAAACACTATAATAAAGATGAAAACGTAAACCCTCAAACCCTCAAAACGCAGGAAGTTGCTGGGCAGCTCCTCCCCAAACATTTTCAAGTAAGAAACTTAAACAAAGGACAAGGTAAGTAACAAAAAAACAAAAAAACTAAACAAAAAAACACCAAATACAATGAAGCTTATGGTTAAAAGCTGGGTCAAAACACTAAAACTATTAATTAGAAATGTAAAATAACAAGGCAAACACAAACAAAACCCTGGATCTGTACAGTATGTGCAGCTTATTAGCAATATTTGTAGGTGGATTTACTTACGAGTGTGTGTTTTAAAGTAGTGTGAATATAGTAGGTAAGGAACAAGTGACGTTTTGGACTCACTTTGTCACAGCGTCTCTTTTGTAAATGTAGTGATAGAGGCCGTCTCAATGAGGCGACTAAATATCTATACACAGACTAAATCTTGTAAACATGTAGTCATAGCCAGTAACTTTACACAACTGATGAATATGTGCAACAATCTGCATGTCTTTGACTTTTTGTGTGGTAATCTATGGCCAAAACAAAACTGACTCCAGTGCCTAAACCTTTTGCTGATACATCTAGGACTCTTACTTTAAACCCCACTTTAGAAACATTTGACTTATGAGTTTAGTAAAGTTTGTTGCTGCATCGAAAATAGATTAAACAAATTTTACCTACAGTATAAACATCTGCTTATTTCCCAAATCTCTGCACCTTATAACTGCGTAAAATGTTACTGCTAAAGTTTAGGAAAATGACATTTACTTTTGGACGACCTTATGTTTTTTTTATATTCACGTAAGATTATCAGCACTTTTAAAACAAAGTACAGGTAGTCTGGGGATTCAAAGGCCACGGTGAACTTACGTTACTGTTGTATCGGCTCAAAACAAGCAGAAAAATAGTGATAAGGTGAGTTTTGGAGCGAGGAGAGTCTTGTGTGTGCGGCTGCAGTGATATGCCAGTGTCACTCAGCGCTGCCTCGGTTCTCCGGGTCTCCGAAAGGTGGGAAAGTTCAGTCCGAGCCACGACGAAAGCAGCTTGTTTACTCCCAAACTTGCCTCTGTGTGTGTCTGTGTGTGTGTGTGTGGCTCCAAGGCTGACAGGGGTTCCCAAGTGGCGGGCCGACAACAAACAAGGTCCCAGGAGGATTTTGTGGCGAGGAGCAGAGTGAGAGGAAGGGTCTTGGATGTCGGAGGCTTTATGTAACCTACTCCAGCGCTGTACGTCTGACCTCTCTGCAAACAAACCCCACCAGGAAGAAGTGCTGTCCCCTACATCCACTCCAAACATACTGACTCTGCATATATGTGTCGAAAATACATTGTGGGACTCTGACTTTAAAATATGTGTTAAAACCATACACCTGTACTGTGTTCACATGACATCTGGTGAATGATAAATGAAAAAATGTCATGCTTTTATTTGTAAATGTTTACCTAATTGGACTATATTGTGCAAAATTGACTTTTTAAAGCTTTCTTTCATGTTATAATGTTGTTCCCTTATCAACAACAATCCTGTATTTTATGGCGATGACTTTCGGAGGCCTGAGAACGCTTGATTTCACACACCTCCACCTCTCCCATGAAGCCCCGCCTACTCCAGGAAGCACTGACCAATCAACTAGCCCCCTATATCCAGTCTGCTCTCATTCATTTATCCCAAAACTGGTGTACAGCTCTGTTTCCACTGATTGCTCAGTCTGTAACAGCTCTGCACTCTGCTGCCCTCTGCTGGTCTCTTCACTTGTTACTTTATGGCAATAGTAAAGTCATCTTTTAGTCAGATAATGTTTTTAAAGGTTTTAAAACCTACAAATAGCTAGGGATGCACCGATACCACTTTTTTTCAAACCGATACGAGTACGAGTACTTCCATTTGAGTACTCGCCGATACCGAGTACCGATACGAGTACTTATATAGGGGTTACTTAATAGTTTATACAGTCACACTGCTGTATCTCATTCATCCCATACCGTGCCGTCTATCCCCGCTCTGCGGTGCTAAGTTATTTTTACAACAGAGTGGTTTGAACACAGCTAACCATGGCTAAAATTTGCTGAATATGGACATGTTATAGATTCTCCTCTATCCAGTCGCTAAAATCATTTTAAAAACAGATTGAGCGGAGATTCGCCATTACATACAGGAGCTAACACAATTAGCAACGGTACTTCTTATGTTTTATCAGACAACAACTGCTTCAGACTCCGCGCTTATATCATTTTCGGGACAGCTAGGACAACAAAAGGACAGCTGCTTAAGTTTCAGGACTCACGTATGATTTGGGATAAGTCTGGTTGAGCAGAATGTAGAGTCAGCTTTGCTTTTATCTCCATACAGTTCACTTTGAAATCCTTCCACTCGGTTCTCACTGCTCAGCTGAGAGGGGAATGTCACATGACAGCTCTGTAAAGTGGTATCGGTTGTTGGTATCGGCCCACTTTTATGAATATGAGTACTTGGACATGGTATCAAATAACTAAAAATAACTAAAACATCGCTAAAGTCTGGTCAGACTTTAGCACAGAAGAACATTATCAGCGGAGATCACTGAACTTTTTTTACACAGACGCCAGAGTCACGTGAGTTAAAAATATTGAGCGAGTGTCGGAATCATTCACAAAATGAGTGCACTATGGTCCGCTGTAGTGCAGGACTATATAGGGATTGAGGAGTTAGAGGCTAGGGGTGACGTTCGGACACAGCCACAGTCTCTACGGCTAACACCACTTCCTGATCTGTGTGGTTGCTATGGCCATGACCTCTGCTCCCCCTGACCCTCGCTCAGTCTCCGCTCTACTCCACAGCTATCAGGTCACAAACCGGGAATAAATGGAAGAAGATGAATAAATCAAAGAAACATGTTGCTAAGTGTAGAGAGGCCAGTTCCCATGCACCAGCTGACCCATGTTGGCGGTACACTGTGATATTCTATTACGTATATCAGTGGTTCCCAGGGTGGCTGCAGGGGGGCCCCCAGACGCTGTCTATATTAGGTAAATAAAAAGAAATTGAGTTTGAAATGCGCTGTAAAAAAACAATGCTGCAAAAACTCAAGGCAACAGGATCCCTCAAGTTTTGGTGATCAACTCAAAATCTCAAGTGTTCAACAACTAATATTTTTTTACTCACCAAATTTAACGTTCATACATCTAAAAACTTGAAATTTTAAGTTTTACTCACTAGCTTTATTTTTTCCAATTCATCTTACAGCCAACTGACTCAGAAAAAGTATTATTGATAATAATAAAAACTAAATATACAACATTTAACAAAAGAATAACTTTTTCTGAACACTGTTAGTTGGCTGTAAGATGAGTAAAATAATAATAATAATAATAATAATAATAATAAGAGAAAAAAACTTAAAAATTAGAAAGGTTTTTAGACGTATGAACATCAAATTAAGTGAAAGTGTGGAAAACTTGAGGTTTTAAGTTGGCCCCAAAAATGTTGAGGGATCCTTTGCCTTGAGTTATTGAGTTTTTGCAGCATTGTATTTGTTTAAAAATATAACTTTTTAGCCAATAGTCAGTGTCTTTTGTAATATTTTTATAGAAATATATGGAGAAAAACATGAAAATAAAATTTGGGATCAAGGGAAGTTGTATTGTTGGGGCTCCGCGTGGGATTTTGGTAAATTTAAGGGGGCCCTGACGCTCCTGACTTTGGGAATAGCTGACGTATATTATTTCCATCTATAAAGCCATATTGAAGCAGTCCAACCAGTATGGATGGCATTCAACTCTCATCTTCAAATTATTACTCTGTTTATTGTATACCCCAGGCTGTCTTGTCAATTGACCATCTCCTGCTCAAAATTCATGTGAAAACAAAAGCTCTGCCGTTGTGCCCACATTCCTCTGCCCTCAATGAAAACGTCTCTGGAGTTAATCTCAAAATTTGGTTGGTCCTGCTGCCAGTGGGACGGGGATATATCCATCCGGGCATTAGCATTAGAAAAGGCTGGAAACGAGAGGAGAGAGCCGAGATTGTTTGGCTGCCATCTTAACGGAGCGTGCCTCGCCAAGCACCGGCCAGGAGAATTCATAAACCCCAGAGAATAAGGCTTATTTTTGAGTTGTGGCCAGTCGGGGATAAGGCGCACGGATCACTCAACACACGCGCGCACAAGTCGCCAGCCATTTAGCATCTCAGGTGTATACGCGTGTCCAAATTTCCATAAGGATGAATGTCATTAGCAAAAGCGGCTAGCACCAAAACTCTAAACTCTGAGCAGTGAGAGAGAGAGGAGTCTGATACAGGCACCAGACAAATCCTCTTAGCCAAAAGAGAGAGGAAAATATACGGGCTTTTTGGTGGCGGCTTAAGTCGGCCATTGTGGCTCTGCTCTAAGACTTCCTGTGATGCCGGAGCTAATGTAAATAAATGGGCCCTGGAGGAAACCAGAGGAGGAGAAAGGGGCAGAGGGGGCAGAGGGATCGGGTGGCTTTGGGTTGGACACACAAACACACACTCACACACTCACACACTCACAGTGGCCTGGAGATGACACAGAGGCAGGAGTACAACTGTCTGCTATGAAGCTCAGAGAGGACAAACTGTACTATTAAATCATTTGACCCATTAGGAGTTGTTATACTACTGAAATAATTGTGCATACATTTTTTAAGGTCGAGATACTGCATAGTGTTACTTTAAGATACTTCAAAGCCTTACAGTTCCTTCCTGAGACCCACACCAAACTCTTTTAATTTGTTCTTATCTCCTCAGTCATCAAAAAATTACATAAAAATCCACTTATATGTTTAGTTATGTTGCTAACAGACCAAATAGGTATGAATCAAATCAAATCAAATGGTAAAGATCAATCAAAATCAAATCAAATCAAAAATAAATTGTTATTGTTTGCTGAATATTTTATCCAAATCCATCCACACCTTTATGAGTTATGAAACTTGCTATAAATGTGTCTCAGTAACATGAATGCAATGTTGCTTGGACGTTTTAAATGAGTTGTTTTGAAAAATACCAAAATTAAACCAAAAAGGAACGTTGCATACAGGAAGTAATACAACTTCAGGAGAATGTTTTTGGTTTTCTAAATGCATTACCTCGTGTGAACGATTTAACAAATGTAAGTTTTTGGTTAGTATCAAAACCACTTTAGAAGAACCCCAGGCTAATGTTATTTAAATGTTTAGTGTTAACTGGTATTGAATATTTCTACATATAGCTTTGAGTATTACCATTAAACTTATATTTTGATGTACTACTGCTAAGGTTAATAACGCTTCAACATTAGTAATAATAATACTTGGATTTTATGTGTATGTTAAATACAACATACTTTTACTTGAGTACATTTTGTGTGGTTTTATTTTTTTTTTTTTTGAGTAAAATTTTAAATTGTCTAAGCAAGTACGAGTACAAGAAGAAGAATTTGCAAAGACATTCAAATGTATTTTCTACTTAAGTTCATTTTTTACTTACTGAAGTCAAATTTTGGTTGGGTACTTTTACTTCTACTTGAGTAATATTGAATATTTCTACATATAGCTTTGCGTATTACCATTAAACTTATATTTTGATGTACTACTGCTAAGGTTAATAACGCTTCAACATTAGTAATAATAATACTTTGATTTTATGTGATGTTTTTCTTCTTTCACTCTAAGGTCGCTCTACTCTTAGGTGCATTCCAAATATGGCACAAATAATGAGTTTGCTACAAAGTTATCAGACCCAAGGTTGCAGGGGGGGCTCCTGTCGATGGTGGGAAGACTCTGCAGAAACTGAGAACTTTTTGTGGCCCTGCCCTATGCACAAAAAAGTTACTCGAAGCCAAGAAGATAATGCTATGCAGAGATCATCATACATCGTCATACATAGTATAAAAACTTAGAACACTGCTGACTGTAACCTTACCTGTGTTTTTACTGAATAAACCTTCTGACTTGATTACACTTCTGAATCATCGTCCTCTTTGATGCTTTCACCCAAAATAAACAAATCCTTACACTGGGTATTGTTTTCTATGAAATGCTTTACAGTTTCAAATATATAAGGTACTTAAACTTGAGATTAAGGTAGACTTTATGGTGTGGACTTCCTCGTAGCTGGATCCTGGTTAGGAGCACCTAGCTTTACCCTTCCCTAGATCTGAGCCAGGATCCTGGTTAGGAGCACCAAGCTGGAGGATATTTTGCATGTTTTGAAGTTGATGGATAAAACTGGAGCCGGTGAAATAAACCCACCCAGTCAGGGGGAGAACAGGCGACCTCAAAAAGCTTCGGTCTCTGTAGAGAAAGTCCTACCTTTATAGTCTCATCCACAACACCAACCTTCCCTTCATGAAATAATGTCTCAAACTTATTAATAGTGATAGCAGATTAATAACAAACTTAACCCTATGAAAACATTTGTATCATATTTGCTACTTGAGTTTCTGAGACCTCTCATTTATCAACACGATCAATACAGATTCATGGGAGGTGTTGATCTCCTTGAGCTGGTGTCTGTGTTAGTGATGGGCAGTCCAGCTCTTTTCAAAGATTAGGTTTTTGGCTCGGCTCCCTTAGAAGAGCCAGCTCTTATGGCTCCCAAATGGTTCTTCATTTAGTATCACTCTGAGCATTGAATTTAAGCCTAACTTAGCCTAATTATGAATATTTTGTGCATTGGAAAACCATTTTTTAATCAATGTTTTTGTAAAAGTCTTATTTTTATGCAGGTTGCGAGCACAAAATACTGTTATAAAATTCTGTACTCATCTTTGCTGTTTCCATTAGAATCAAAATCGCTGTCTTTGGAACCCAACTTCTTTCCCATAATGACATGATATGATCCCAGTCTGTCCTCACATGTGACTGGCTGCATGCTGTGTCTGTCAGAATAAAATTCTGCTTTACTTGTGTGGATTTTTAGCAGCGCTGAGCAGTAGCAGCTGAAGATTCGGCTCTCATCTATGGGAGTCAGTTCTTCCGATTCACTCCAAAGAATCGGTTCTTAGAACGACCCATCACTAGTCTGCACTTTACAAATTAAAGTTCAGATCCCGAAGATGGTACCTGTACCTCCGGTGGCACACTGTGACCGTGGCAGTCATCAATGCATAGAACCTCTATAGAAGAGACCTGAAGAAGCTAGAGCACCAGATGAAAATGCAGGAAAGGCCAAAATCAAGTGTGGCAGACCACTGTCCTCTCCAGCAGAAAGTCCAACACCGCACCGTAAAAGGCCAAGCTGCAGTGTGCATGGAAAACCCGACAGATGCAAGCACTGCACGGCTTCACTTCTCACGTCTACTGTGATAAATGTAAGGTGCACCTTTGCCTAAACAAGGACAGGAACTGTTTTTCTGCCTACCACCAAAAGAAATAAAATGGGTGCATAAAGTTATATAGAATGAAGCCCGAAATTATTCATATCCCTGGCAAATTCTGACTTAAAGTTACTTTTATTCAACCAGCAAGATTTTTTTTTTGGACCAGAAATGACACAGGCTTCTCCCAAAAGATAATAAGACGATGTACAAGAGGTATCATTGTGGAAAAAATATTTCTCAGCTTTTATTTACATTTACATTCTAACATTTGTGTCTTATCACTGTTAGTACTTGTGTCCTGCAATCTATGCAGCTATCTATTATTTAAAATTGACTTGCCTGAAATGCCTTACTATTTTTTGTTATTTATATTTCTGGAAATGTAAATGTTTTGTTATTATTCTTGTACGAGCAGGAAGCTAAAAATAAGTTGTTTTGATTTGTTCTATGTAATATAGGGGTGGGATTAAATAAGTTTTCTTCCTCCCACTCCTTTTCGAGCCTTAAAAGAAACAGTTTGTACAACATGTATTTATGATTCTGTATGTACTGTATATTTGTCTTCAGTTGCTCGAAACAAATAAAGACTAACTAACATTTTATTTACATTTACAATAGAAGTAACTAAGTCAGAATTTACCAGGGGTATGAATAATTTTGGGTTTCACTGTATATAAAAAAAAAAAACAAAGATAATTTTTTTTTCTGAAATGTTCTATATAGTGTAAATGTTATGGGTAAAATGTGTTTTTGTATCTAAAGTAAACATTGTCATGAGCAAAAAGTTGCAAAAAGTGCCCTATGTATCATATGTAATACAAAAATAAATCTCAGAAACACAATTTGTCTTTTGGATTTTCTTAAAAGGTTTAATAAACATCTCAGTTCCAAAAAATTAGAATTTTCCACTTCCACCAAAAACACTGTTACACCTTGACCGAAAGTAATGTGCTTATAAAATGAAGCGGTTACCATGGATTTGTCTAAATATAAACACTAGAGTTGTTTTTGGCAGACGTTGAAGAAGAAGTCTCCAAACCACTGTCCTCTGTCCTGACCTCATGACTTCATATCTTCCTCATCAAAACCACTCTGTTTTCCTCTTTCTACATAAACATTTGTCTTTGGCTCCGGGCTCTGCATCCTGAGACACACACAGCTCATCATCATCATCATCATCATCATCATCATCGCACTGTAATCAAACTCTGACATATCCATATTACAAACATACATTTATCCAACACATGCCACAGACTCAGACTCGAGCCGTGGCCTAATGCAGAGTGACATAAAGCAGTCCCAGATGGACAATCAGCAGGAGAGGATATGGAAGTTAACACGAGAACAATGGAGGACAATGCAGTCTCCAGTTTGGATTTAGTGGATAAAGTGTGTCATGGATAGTACAGTATAAAAATATTTAACTGGAGGAGCAATGATTACAACGTGAAAACAACAAATGACCCAGAGCTTTAGTGTGTACCAAGAACAACATTTTAGCAGATTGTGTTTCCAAATGACATCTGCTACGTAAATAGTTATGGTTTTATATATCTTATTGTACTTTTTTACAGGAGACCTATGACCTGTGAGCATGTTATAATGTTTTTTCCTCTTCACGAACATACCTAGAGTAGTATTTTGTTTGTTTGAGTAATCCGCCTTCTCCAGGAAGTTACCCACACCTTCAAATACACAAACTGATCATTGTTGCGCTTAAATCACTGTCACTGTGAATCAGACAGCTCCAGTGTTGATTTTGATGAAGAATATATTTTGTCATAGTTTTCGTCAACAGCATATTTTGCGGCCAAAAACGAAACGAAAACTAAATAAAAAGTAATCAACGAGGACTAAAACTACGACTAAATGCACTTGATATTTTTGTCAACAAATAAAAATGAAACGAAAATGAGCAGATGGGACGATAATAAATAAATTGATACCTCTTCAATCAAAGACCGGGACTCGTCAAAGAGCTCCAGAAATGCAGCTCCACCTCTGCAGACCCTGTTACCTCTCTCTACTCCATCTGGAGGTTTAATTTTGCTTCGAATAAATGTGTTGTTTCATGACCCTGCTCCTTTCCTTTCACCTTTCCCTCTCTCGATGCCTTGCGCGTCTTTCCTCCTTTCCATTACTCACGGGTTAGAAAAGCAAACGCTGAGCTAAACTTAAACAGAATCAGATTTAAACTAACTCCACGCTGTGTCCAACAAAGGACAGAGAGATATGGGCATCAGTTAGTTTAATAAAGTAGCAAAGTATTTGTCCCGAGAAGCTGCTGATGCCTGGAGAGGCTGCAAGTGTTTGTGTGTAAAGTTACTGGATGCATCCCCAGTTCTGGTGCACTGGAGTAATTTTATTTATTTATTTATTTATTTAAAAGGGACAATGCACATTAATGAACACCAGTAAAAAAAGACATGTGTAAATGCGCCGAAGATAGCGTACAGCTAATTTTCATTCGTAGTCCCTTGACATTTAAGACAGGACACGACAAACAATTAAACAAAATTCAACAAGTCATAAAAATTTCACATTCAGCAGGATCTAAAGTGCCTATTTATAAAGTGCATATGTGGTTAAAGTGCATACAGTAATTTTAAAGTGCTGTAGTTCTCTAATAAGTATAAAGTTAATTTAGTTTAAAGCCAGTTCGATCCACAGTGTGTTGGTCGTCTCCTGCCGCTCAAAGACGACCAAGACACTGGAGTTTACAGAGTGCCCTTGGGTCCTAAAACACTCATTCATTCATTCATTTTCTACCGCTTATTCCCGTTAGGGGTTGCGGGTGACTGGAGCCTATCCCAGTAACTTTGGGCTGTAGGCGGGGTACACACCAATGTCCATATAACTGCAAAATGTGGTCATTGAAGCAGACCACTACTTATTTATTTTATTTTTATTTTATTTATTTAAAAAGGGACAGTGTGCATTAATCAACAACAATGTAAATACACCTGAATTAGCCAAATTAGGCACATTTTTTGTCGGTAGTCCCCTGCAAGTTGAAAAAAGGCAGCCTACCATAATAAAACATTAATAGAATATATATATATATATATATACAAAAATAAATATCATTAAATAAAAGACAAATACATATTTGGGTTGACTAAATCTAATGTAGATTTAGTCGACAAAAACTAGACTAAAACAAAAAAAAATTACATGACTAAATCTTGACCTGATTTAGTCATGATCTTGAGCTCTGATATAAAGTACAGTGTTTGCAGTGACCTTGAGCTGACAGACTGAAGTGGGCGGGGCTATCCACATTATATTCGTTGCACTCCATTTTTAAATTTGAACATTAAGTACATGAAAATAAATGTGAAATTAAGTACACTTGTTTAAAAATATTCCTTTAAAACCATGTTTAGTCAACAGCCAGTGTTTTTTTTTATAATGTTTTTATTGAAATATATGGAGAAAAACATGATGTAGTCTTTTGAATGGAGGAAAGTGTTGTTGTAGGGGTCCACATGGGATTTTTGGAAATTTAAGGGTAGACTTTGGGAATGGCTGCTATAGATTATTAGTTGATTTAACAATTTCCTCACTTGCAAGAAAAATAAATTTCAGTTTCAAAATTTTCACTTTGTTTGAGGACAATGTAAAGATTACTGTGCATGTTGCATTTTGTTATATTTTTATTTGCTCACCACGCTCTGTTGCTTCGTCATTTCCTTTTCCAACTCACCAATAATTATTCATTTTGCCACGCTAGAAATCTCCCATCATGCTCCAGTCCTCCTCCGAGCCACCGAGGGACACAGCGGCTCTTCCTCCTCTTCTCTCCAGCATCTCTCTCCATTACCGTGAGTGCTATGTTTACCATAACCTGCACGCTTGTTAATTATAAATCAGCCGCTCCTTCCATTAATTGGTGCCTCCTTTCTGTTCGAGGAGACGGCAAATAAATTCAGGTACGGCTTCATTAAGTGCCACTTTCGCCGCGCGTTCTTGACACAACAAAGCAGGCGATAAAACCAGAGGGAGGAGAAGGCCGAACGGCGGTAATAAGCACTTTACAACGGCGTCTCGTGGACCGTAAGTCTGACGGTAATGGTGCAGCGTAAATTAACATGCAAAGATGCGTGGCAGTGTAGGAAAGTATGGAAGGTGGTTAATTGAGTTCGCGTGGTCAGTGGATTGTGAGCAGTGAGCCAAAGGTAATGGATCAAAAGCATGACTGGGTAATGAAGTATCTATTTAAGTTGTGCTACATGTTCAGCTAGTCCACAAAACACACTTAGACTTTAAATCACCTATGAAAACACGGTTAAAAACAAGTTATCTAGACATTATTTTTAGAGTTGAAGATGGTTCGTCTCTCAATCAAGAGACTTCATCAATTCTAAATTAAAGTCCGCCTATTATGCTAAATGAGTTTTTCTGAGCTTGTTGTTGAACTTGGAGTATTTCTATTTTGTATTTGTATTTATTTGTTTATTTGAATGGGACAGTACGCATTAATGAACGGGCAACAGGTGCCGTAAATATGCACAATGCTAATTGCCATCCGTAGTGGAAAAAAAAAAGAAAAAACAGACACAGACATAAAATACACTATATAATAATAATACATCAATTTTATATAGCGCTTTTCACACAACTCAAAGTCGCTTTACAATTTTTTGATCTATTATTCATTCACTCCTCAGTCACACTCGGTGGTGGTGAGCTACTTCTGTAGCCACAGCTGCCCTGGGGCAGACTGACGGAAGCGTGGCTGCCAATCTGCGCCAACTGCCCCTCCGACCACAACCAAACACAGCCACACTGACACATTCACACAGGCAAGGTGGGTGCAGTGTCTTGCCCAGGGACACAACAACAGTATGCGCTTCAGATGGGATTTGAACCGGCTCCGATTGCTGGGCGAATGCTTAACCCACGGCGCCACCATCGCCAAAAAACATAAACACACCTAGCGCACCCAGAGACTAAATGCAGACATGTATCACAAATTAGATGAATACAGAAAAAACATTGAAGTGAAGGCAATGCACACAAATTAGCAAAACATAGCAACAGCAATATTGAACGTAGCCCTAAAGTGCTAGTTATATACATTCATAACTAAACACTCTCATACATTCAAGTAGTATTTTGTATACTGTATCTGCTGAGGCGCTGCCCTTCTCAAGAGCTGAATGTAGACACGTGAAACCAGTTTCTGTGCGTTTCTAAAGCCCATACACCGTCACCAGACTCATTCTGATCATTCCACTCTTAAGCGTGGCCACTATGAAATCAGCTCATTTATCTATCTGTTAGCTCCTGTCGCTAATAGCCATGCTAAACAGCCATAATTATCATTCTGTGTCTATCCCCCACCGTTCAGCACAAGCAGTCAGAGATTCTCCTTTATTCACGTGTGACACATGAAACGATCACGCAGCAGTGTCTGTAGAGGGCTTTAGTCAGAGGAAGGCCTCAGCTCTGATGTTTGTCACTGGAGCAGAACTCATATTAACCACTGTGTTTGCAAAGGGCTTATGAAGCTGACAGAGGGGCGGGGACACCTAATCCAGGCGTTTTCTGGTAAGTGAAAGTAACAGCTTTCCAAAACATGTTTAAAATAAAACGTGAAAATGTTGATGCAAACATATTGAAATTTATTTTAACCTGTTAAGCTCTGAGGCCTTTTTCCCGAAAATTCTATATCTACATTTATTAAGGTTTTACTTAGCATTTACTAGGTGTACATAGCTAACCTTGGTAGCAAATGAATTGGTGGACTTTGGGGATTACTGTGGAAGAGAAATAATATTAATAAATTATATTGTTTGACCATAAATTGAGGTTGAAATGGATTATTCTAATTTCCGCCTAAAAAAAAAAACACATATTTGCCTCCAAAAAAGCCTTTTTTCTTCCTGTAGTGAAGCAAATAACAACATAAATTGAAAATTTCACATATCTTGGTCTACTGCAGCAAAATTTGTGGCAAATAAACAAAGTAATGGAAAGATATACATGTTTTATTTTAAAAAAATCCAGGCGTAATCCAACTGTTGAATAGAAATTGAAGTAGATAGTTTTGTTGCCACGAATTGTCTGAACACGAGGATGTCAAACATGTGTGTGTCAGCCGTTGTATCTCCCCGCTATGGTCCCAACAAGCGGACGCAAGGGGGCTCTATTGGGGTTTAAGAGGTTTTAAAAGAGTATACTGGAGCTTATCCCAGTAACTGTGGGCCATAGGCGGGGTACATCCTGGACAGTCACTAGTTATTTGCTGGAGGTGACAAACTCAGGGACGAAATGCAGACTCCACCCAGAGAGACTGTTTGTCAGCCAGCTTCAGAACCTCCTTGCTGGGAGATAAGAGCACTAACTACTCTGCCACAGTGCCCCCCTTCTACACATAATAAATAATATGCAACTGCCAAATCTATCTCGATTTAAAGTCTTCTAAAGCTTGACCTAAAGCTTGTTATAACAAGAACATACAAGGCAAGTAATTATGTAATTTAAACCCAATATAGTGCAAGTAGTTACATTCACTAACTGCCACAAATGAACAGTACCAGACACTTCCAATGTTATTTTGCCAAATGACCCTTAAGCCAAACAAAATAAAATCCTCCAACAATTTAGCTGAATGTTGCCAACTTCAGGTTTGAAAAGGCCCCAAATTTCTGCGAGGCAAGGTACAAGGATTTAATTTCCTCTGATTACCTGAAGTATCTGGAGAATTCAGCTGCTTATTAAAACTATTCAAATCATGTTGTGCACGAGTCTGGTTAATGAACTGGCGTTACCTTCAACCTGTCTCTAGAATTTTTTAATTTTTTGACACAAAATCACAAGCAGCTTGGTTAGATTTGTATGGAGCAGTTATTTTTTTCAGGAACACTATCCAATTTACTTTACTTAACAACATATTTACATTAATGCCAAGAGGGTTATGTTTTGCTGGCGTGACATTTCTAGAAAGTATTTTGGGAAGGGCAAAACCCAGACTGATATAATGTTAGCACAGAGTTGCTAACGTTATATGAATCTGGAAAAGCTCTCATTGGAAACATTTGTAAAGGGGCGGGACTTCAGTAGAATACTTGGAGGTGATTGGGTAAAGCGCCAGCTCTGTAGCTAAACAACAAACAGCTACGACAGTAAAACAACACAATAAAGATGTTAGAAAATGTTTGTTGTTTTTGTAAATGTATAGCAGCATACATTGTGTTTTTCCGCAACAAGTATCGCTAAATGTGCTTGTTTTTGTCTCAAACCTAAAACCCACCCTGCTCACTTGTTTGTGAGTGCTTCTAGTTCGAGTAAAACTAGACCTATTCACACCACAAAGTAATAATAGGCCTATAACATCAAAATGTTGAGCTTAGATGTCTATTTTCTGTCCATTTTAGCATTAAACAAAGCCTATTCATCTCTGCATTGCTAAACATCATAAATGCTTTAGCAATATTCTCAAAGCACTTTACATGAATCCATTATTCATTCACTCATAACACACTATCACTTAACGATTCATACAGGCAAGGAGGTTGAAGCGTCTTGCCCAATGGACACAACAGTAGCAGTGCAATGGTGGTAGCGGGGATTGAACCACCACAGCTGTTTCTCTGTGTGACTGCAAAATTAGCCAACCCAGTGATGGCTACTAATTAAAGGTTGACAAGTGGTGTAGACAAACCAATGGAATGACAGAGTAAGGTCGAATTATTTTATCCCAGTCACAATATATATTCAAAATACAACAAAACATACTTTCACTTCAAGAAAAACAATGGAAAACACGTTGAAAAATTATGGTAAGCATTTTTAACGTCGTTCCTCTTCAGCTGTGTCCATCTCAGTGACTTTTTGAGCAGCATTACCTGCTAAATTGGCCCGTTTCTTGCTGAATTTCTTGTGTTTGGTGTCAGATAATACGCAGCAGAGAGTCCAAGAAGATCCTGATTAAAGGCAAGCCAGTGCTAATTATGTCAACCCCCGTGGTCGTCCTCAAACGCAGCATCTTTAGTTGAAAGAGATTTCTCAGCGACGAGCCAAAACCGTCGGAGGCAGAGCTGGAGTCTGTGCCTTTCCATTACACGGCAGCCCTTGGTGAACCTGCCAATTTAGGCCGAGTCGGAGGAGAGTTTCCCGGTGAACGGCGGAGGAGGATGGGTTCAGGAGCGAGGCCAAGTGGCTGAGGGCCCAGGGATGGACCTTTAAAAAGAAAAAGACGAAAGTGAGAAACGTGAGTCCACTTTGTAGAGATTAACCCACAGGGAGACGGGCTTCAGAGATCGACTGTAACACGGTGAACTCTGGCTCTGAAGGAAAAATGGACACTTCACTTCTCAAACAGAAAATATGGGCTTTGTGTGCGGTCTGGGCAGTGAGAGCAATCGAGTTTCTGAGCAAAGCGACGTGGGCTGAGAATTCCTGCCTTTTGTACCTGTATTTAACAAGTTAAGTCCAACCATGACGTTTATCTTCAAGGGCAGGCTTATGTGATGCTTGGTTTCTTTTACGTTTTTCCTTCAAATTGTGTTGATTCTGAAGCGGTTCTGTGTAGAAAAGGTCAGATCCTATCTCCAGTCTTATTATCGTTGCCCTCACTTGGTTTAATGTCTATCAAAATTGAATTCAGAGGTAATTTAATTGTCTTATTTTGGCCCTCTGGAAATCCAACCTAAAATGGCAGAGGTTAAAGTAAATCTTTCAGTTAGTTAAAGATGCACGACTTGTTTTTTTTTTTCCATTGTGTTTGAGGAAATATTTATTATTCAGTCAATAGTACAGCATTACACAGGTCAGACTTGAAAAAAAAATGAGACTTTGAGACCTCCTCTGGGCTTCATTAGATTGTTTTTGACAGAGGGGGAACTAGAGCAGAGGCTGATTTTTTTGGACCAATCACACGATCAGAACAAAGGGGGTGGTCCCATTCAGAACAGGGAACTTTCATTGGTTCAGTGTTTGTCTTCTCATTGTGTACCAATAAAAAAACAAAGGTTTGTTTGTAAGAAGTTGTTAGCGGTACCTTAATGATGATGTTAAAGCTTTTAGTTTGCTAAATATGAAACTAGTTTGCTCTTTATGGTGCCTTGACACTTTTTGCCAAAAAAATGATATTATTCTTTACCATTGTAAGATAGGGTCAGTTTGCTTGGCTGCAGTTTCCTTTCTCTGAGTGCTTCTAGTTCAAGTAAAACTGGATCTGTTTGCCACCACAATTTATTTTAGCATTAGACAAAGCCATTTAATAATTATCTCCGCCTTATTAACATAGGGCACTTCACACCGTTTTTTTTTTTTTTTTTTGTTTGGTTTTTTTGCGATAAATTTGGAATTAATACATTTCCAAGTGAGTGCTTGTGTGCGCAACTGAAAGGAGTTGACCAAATAACAAACCAAAGACAGGTGGCTGAGGCCTATCCCAGCAACTACGGGCCTTAGACGGGGTCAAGGGCCAGTTAGTCTCAGGGCTGGGACTTTCAGACTGACAAACCATTCACTCTCACATTCATTCATTAGGGGTAATATAGATTCTCCAGTTCACCTGTACCGTATTTTCTGGACTATAAGTCGCACTAGCCAAAAAATGCATAATGAAGAAGAAAAAAACCTATATAAGTCTCACTGGACTATAAGTCACATTTTTGGGGGGAAATTTATTTTACAAAATCCGACACCAAGAACAGACATTTCATGTTGAAAGGCAAGTTATAGTAATAATAGAATAGAGAACAACAGCTGAATAGGTGTGCGCTATGCTAACGTAACACATTGATTGTTATTCAGCTACATGAAGTATAAACAACGAACTGAATAGGTGTCTCGTATGTTAACAGTAATATATTAACAGTTATTCACATAACTATAGCATAAAGAACATAATATAACAAGTTCACCAAACTCACCATCTCACTCCTAATCGCTAAATCCTTTAAATTCTTCATCCTCGGTGTCGCTTCTGAACAACTCCGCCAACTCCGGAGGTAGACGAAGCGCCGCTTCCTCCTCTGCGTGGCTGTCGTCAGACGCAGCATCAGTTCCATTTCCAATTATTCCGCTCTTTCTCAGTTGTCTTTATAGCCTAAGTTGTTAGTGGTAATGTTTACATTTTAAATTGTCAGTGGTACAGGTGCAGCAGATGCTGGTACACAAGCCTAGAGCGCCCTCTAACCTAACACCTGACATATTTTAATATATAAGTCACACCTGAGTATACGTCGCACCCTAGACAGACTATGGAAAAAAGTGCTGACTTATAGTCCAGAAAATACGGTATGCATTTGTTTAGACAAAGGTGAGAGGAAGAGGAGCGAGCCCACAGACTCTGCCACCATTTACTCCAAAATAAAACAGCTGACCTAATTGAAAAATAAAAGCCTACATTTCCACAGTAGGCCAGTAGAGTTCTGGTGCATTAAACATGACAGCTCAGTCCAGTACAAAAGTCCTAACCCTTCTAAAAAACTCCCAGTTCCTCTGCAGTGATCTCTCCTCTCTCCTTGTTATGATCAGTGTGAAGTGCATGATTGCGGGACGAGGCCGGGGCTGCACCACACACACAGAGGTTAAGCCTGTGTGCTCAGCTAAATGACAGAGAATATATTAATATGAAATCCATCCAATTATCACTAATGGAGCCGAGCGGCGTGAGACTGCAGTCATTCCAGGTCCGTGAGCCGACCCCGTGTTTCTCTCCACACGCCACATGTCAAATGACCAATTTACTGCTCACATCATCGTTTTAATGTATAATAAGGCATTAGAAGAACTATAATATTAGCATACGCTGTATTATCAGTGACAGAGGATGTTATGTTAACTCGTAGCTGCTGTATAATAGACTCGTGATGTGTTAGGACTCAGATTTCATCATGGTACAATGCGAAACAACAAAAAACATAATTAGTTATATTTGTACATGGCCAATTATTGCTAGCGTTATAATTATTTATGTAATTCATAATTATCAGAAGTGGAAGAAATAATCTGCCTAAGCCTAAAATCTGTTATTTCAATATAATATCACTTAAATAGAAGTAAAACTACTTGTCAAAAGTACTTCTTCAGTGTACGTTTAAAAAAGACAAACAACAAACAAACATAAAAACCTAGGTTGAAATTACCCATGCAGCATTTTGCTCAAAAATGTATTCAAATAAAAAATCTAAGTAAATAACTCGGGAAAAAGGATCTACACTGCAAAAAATCAACATCTAGCATTACTTGAATTCAGATTATTAACCTTGATTTGAGTAATCACAACAAAAAGTTAAAAAAGCAGTCATCTGGATTGGATTTTTCAAGTTGAAGACAGTGTTCTTGTTGTTGTTGTTGGAGTTTAGAGCATGTGGTGAATGGAGGTTTCGAAATTTTTTCACTCTGGGATCCGGTTTCAAAAATGACCGTATTTGGCCTCTCAAGATGCTGGAAACAGCAAATTTTTCAACTTGAAAAATCCAATCCAGATGACTGCTTTTTAAACTTTTTGTTGCAATGCAATTACCCTGGACGAGTGAGAGTCTTCACAGACTTGATTTGAGTAATGTTTTATTAAATTAGATTTATTTACTAATTTGACTGCCAATGGGGTAAGTGGAATTTTCTTACGCCGTTGGCAGATAATTTTGCTTGAAGTAAGAAAAAATGGCTTAAAATTAAGACAGAAATAATTTGAAACAAGTCAAATCATTTAGCCTAAGTAAATAAATCTAATCTAGTAAAAAAAATACTCAAATCAAGGTTAATAATCTGAATTCATGTCATTTTAACTAATGCTAGCTATAGTTGCTTGATTGAGTGGGTTTACATGTATTTGAGTATCCTATAAGCCTTATCTCGTTTGTAACAGTATTCTGGATATAACCATATAACATAACCTGGATACTCATGTCTCTGTATGGATGAGAAATCTGAGGATTTAGACTTTAGCAGGATCCCATAGTTTCTGTAGCTGTAGATCGTTTAATCAGAAAGCACAAAGTTCAAACTGTGTAGAATCTCAAGTGCAAACCACATTAACCAACAAATTACTCAACACAGTGCTTCTACAGCCTCCTAACTCTGAGACGGGGCTGCTAACCACTCTGCCACTCTGCCGCTGCAATTATTTAGGTTCCAAACATGTTTAATATCGGCTGTCAAAGACTAAAATGAAGCCAAATCTGGACTAATCCTGGACTATGCTGAGGGACACAACAGGGATTCACAGAAAAATGCAATGATGAAGAAGGACACAACATGGACTAAACATGAACTAAACCAGGACTAAACCAGAACTAAACTAAGACTATACCAGTACAAAGTCGGATCCAAACCAGAACTGAATTAGGACTAATCCAGGTCCTGGGGGTACACAAGACCAAAAAGTTTGGGAACCGCTGCTACAAGAAACACAGCTTTGCCCAAGATCTACCTCTCATGCACTGAATTTCTTCTCAAATGTAAAGATATCATGGAAATACCAGCACTCAGAGGAGGACGAGCTGTAGCAGAACTTCAAAGTGTGGAAACATGGAAAGAGCAGGACAGTAACGTTCACTAATGTGATCCCAGGATGCTCCGTCCAACCAGCCCAGCGTATGGACTACTGACTCAGACAGACCAGGGCAGGGAAGTGAAAATAATACAGGCAACATGCAGACCTTGTCCACACGGAGAGGGACCGAGGCGTATCCACAAAGGTTTTTTATCGTACAGGCGTTTCCAGCATCTTGAGAGGCCAAATACGGTCATTTTTGAAACCGGATCCCAGAGTGGAAAGATTTCGAAACCTCCCTTGACCACATGCTCTAAACTCCGACAACAACAACAAGGAAACTACTGAGCTTTTTATGACTTTTGCAGCAAAATATTCTGGTCCTCTCATGAAAGACTAAGCTCATATTCACCGCCATGTTCTTATGTTTACATCGCACCAATTTTCTCCACATGCTTCGTTTGTTCTCGTCGCGTTTTCAACAATTTTGTGTAGACCCGACATCTTCTGAGACGGCAGCGTGTTTATGGAAAACTTTTTTGAAATGGTAGCATCTTGTGGATAAAGCCTGAGATGTCCAAAGCGAATCGTCTGTCTTCATCTAACCCAATCCTCTGCATTTTCTTCTACTCTTTCGCTACATCCATAAATCTCCTCTTTGGTCTTCCTCTAGGGCTCCAGCTTTTCTAGCTTCATCCTTCTACCCATATATTCACTCCTCTGTCCACCTCTGTCCACCTCTGTCGCTCTGGTGTACTCATTTCTAATCCTTTTACCGCTTTTTTCCTAATTTCTCACAACGTATCCCAGTGAGAAGTATTCAGATAAACATATATGAAGCCTTACTCCTCCCAGTGCAGGTTAAGCCTCTGCAGAAATGGAAATGTCGTGTGACGGTGACGGTCCGGTTTAGCTCCAGCGCGTGGCAGGACTGACCCCTCTGCCGTCGCTCTTTTACCCCAGCGTCGCTTCACTTTGAGGGGGTCGAGTCAGCGCCTGGCAGCTGGTCTCCGTGCTCCCGGAAACTCACCGAATAAGAAAGGCCAAAAGTGTGCTCGGTCTCGCAGGGGGCGATCAGGGAGCCGCTGGGGCGTGGGGCGAGTGAACCCTCAGAGAAACGGCAGAGGAAGAAAAAGGAGGAGGAGGAGGAGGAGGAGGGTAACCTTGACCAGTGATGTGTCCAGATGTGCCTGACAAGATATGCAACGTCTCTTAAAGTGGCAACATCTGCTAGACGTGTGATATTTTAGATTAAAAGGACAGCCACAAACATTTATTTAGAGCTACAATGGTACAACAGTTATTTCCACTGATAATCCAAAAGTATTGACAGTGCAATCCATTTTCTAGCATGTAGACAGGGCTGCTAACCACTCTGCCACTCTGCACCTGCAATTATTTAGGTTCCAAACATATTTAATATCAGTAAAGGTTTATGCAGTGTTTCCCATCCAAGAGTATGGGGCCCCTAGGGGTACGTGAGCACATTGCAAGGGGTGTACGCGGAGTTTATTGATAATTTACAAAATATCCTTTTCAGAACGGCTGTCAAAGACTAAAATTAACCTAAATCTGAACTAATCCAGGACTATGCTGAAGGACACAACTGGGATTCACAGAAAAATGCAATGCTAAGGAAGGACACAACATGGACTAAACATGAACTAAACCAGGACTAAAACCAGAACTAAAATCCAGGTTTAAAATCAGGACTAAACCAGGTCAAAAAACAGAAATTAAACAGGAAAAAACAGGTCTTAAACCAGAACTAAACCAGGAAAAAAGAGGTCTAAAGCCAGGACATGTAGAGCTAATAAAGTTGATGGAGAAATACAACTATAGGCCCTTTTCTATCATCTACGGCAGTGTTTCTCAACCAGGGGTACGGGAACCCCTGAGGGTATGCAAGCACTTTCATAACCTATTTCCAAGAAGAAAACATTTGCAATATTTTCATATCTGGCTATTTAAACATATGAAAGACCAGTTCAAGTGTTTCACTGCTAAAGATTATTAGTTTAATATTATACTGTATTTTGTTACATGTTACGGTTTGCTGTGTAGTAAATGTAATGTGTTCAAAATTACTTATATTTTTATTTTTTAAGGTTTATTTTGAACATAAGATACATATTCAAATTTGTAAATGTAATAGGAGTTTATATTGTAATTATTATTTTATTGTTTTATGTCAAATCGGAGTTTTCAAAAATGCACACACACAAAAAAAAATACAAATAACATACACGCACTTTTTGACCAGTGAGGGTGCACATGCGACGAAAAAGGTTGGGAACCACTGATCTATGGAACCACGCTTGAGATGGTTCAAAGTTCTAGCACACTCGATCCAGAATATCTCCTTTCCAATACCGGTTACCAATGGATGAATCCAAAGACGTGTATAGATGTGATTAGTTTTCTGTTTTGTTGCTGTTTCTTGATGTAACTAGACAAAGACACGTCACCGGCCGCTCTCTGGAGTCTTTAAGTCATTATTTAGTTTCATTTCGAGCCAGTTTTAGTCCTGGTTTGGACCCAGCTTAGTCTTGGTTTAGTCATGATTCAGTCTTAGTTCTGTTTTGGTTTCGACCGAGTTTAGTTCTGGTTTAATTCTGGTTTGGACCCGGCTTAGCCCTGATTTAGTCTTAGCTTTATTCTGGTTTAGACCTGGTTTGTTCCTGGTTTAGACATAGTTTAGTTCTGTTTTTAGGCCTGGTTTAGTCATTTTTTTTAGACCTGTTCTTTCCTGGTTGAGTTCTGGCTTTAGACCTTGTTCAGTTCTGGTTTTAGACCTGGTTTAGCCCTGGTTTAGTCCTGGTTTAGTCCTTTTTTTTAAACCTGTTCTTTCCCGGTTGAGTTCTGGCTTTAGACCTTGTTCAGTTCTGGTTTTAGACCTGGTTTAGCCCTGGTTTAGACCTGGTTTACACCTGGTTCCATCCCTGTTTTGTCCTTCTTAAGTGTCCCATCCCTGGGCCTGGTTTGGTCCTGATTTAGTTTTCTGTTATTCTTTGAAATCCCAATATATAAAAGCACTATAAAAGATCATATAACTCCATGCACCCCCTGCAATGTGCTCACGTACCCCCAGGGGTCCCCTTACCCCTGGTTGGGAAACACTGGTGTAGACCACTGCTTAGTCTTGGTTCAGGTACAGTTTAATCCTGATTTAGATCTGGTTTAGACCTAGATTTGTCCCGGTTTATACCTCATTGTGGCCTAGATTAGTTTACACGTGACCTGGTTATCTGCTGATTTAGTTTAGACCTGGTTTATTCTTTATTTGTCCGGGTTTTGTTCTGTAATAAATAAAAAAACAAATACAAATAGGTAAAAACTGCCAATACAATTCTGAGCAGGAGTTTAGTCTCTGTGATACACTCAGACCTGGAAAAACCAAGACTTTCTTTTACCATTTTGAGCCTGCTCCTCTCACTGTGGGCTCCTGGACAGATCTCTCTGTGGACAGCTCACTGTAACCTCTGTCCACGCTCCTCCTGTCCCTCCTCTGTGCCCTCTGCCTCTGCGTCTCCGTCCATCTGGAGATCTGACAGCTCGGCCCACTGTGACGCAGACTGCTGCTGAGAGAAAAGAGAAGGTGTGATGATCAGAGGCAGTATATACGTCTAGGTAAGAATATCTCCTGTACAGTGTTTTCAGTTGCTTGAAACATTATGCTTTTTTGTATTTGCACATTAAATAAAGTGGTACGGGCCGTCCGATGTCTGACAAAATTTCTGGCTAAAGGGGGTATATTCCTTTTCCTCTCTTTCTCCCATGTTACAATGTAAAAAAAACAGACCCGGAGTTGTTTGAGTAATAATGTAGTCTCAATTCAACAAACCTCCGCCTCTCCCACGAAGCCCCGCCCACTCCAGGAAGCACTGACCAATCAACAACAAGCCCTCTACATCCAGTCTGCTCTCATTCACTGTTAGTACTTGTGTCCTGCAATCTATGCAGCTATCTATTATTTAAAATGGACTTGCCTGAAATGCCTTACTATTTTTTGTTATTTATATTTCTGGAAAAGTAAATATGTTTTGTTATTATTCTTGTACAAGCAGGAAGCTTAAAATAAGTTGTTTTGATTTGTTCTATGTAATATAGGGGTGGGATTAAATAAGTTTACTTCCTCCCACTCCTTTTTGAGCCTTAAAAGAAACAGTTTTCAATGTATTTATGATTCTGTATGTACTGTATATTTGTCTTCAGTTGCTCGAAACAAATAAAGACTAACTAACTAACTAACTAATTCATTTAGACAAAAAACTCTGTTTCCACTGATTCCTCACAGACATTTTTACTTTTGGAGTAACATGGCCTCATATAAAAGGTTTAAGGAAATAAACAGCTTTTTCCCTCTCTGTGCTGGTCTCTTCCCCTTTCTTTATGGCACCAGTTGAGTACTTATTAAAAATGATAATGTTTTTAAAGAAACGTGCTGCTGTTCTAGAGGAGACCGGGTTAAAAACATGAATAAAAGCAGACCCTTAAAGGTTTATCCAACTGCATTTACTCTCCATCCATTTGTTCTAAAAAATAATACCACATCGCACTTATTCTTTACGTAGTAAGTGCACACTACACATGCAAAGACATGATGGTTATGTGCACAAGTTTTTGAACAAAAATGTTTTTTGTTGCTGTAATTAAAGTTACACTGTGTAACTTTTCTCCTAAATATGTGGGGCATACTGACTTGTTTTTGTGATTTTTTGAGCGATTATAAGGCCTGAGGCGCGATCTGTTGCTCTGAGCGGGGCTTCTGTACTGAGAAACCACCCTCGCAACTTGGCCGGGAGCGCTCCGCTGTTGAGGAAAAGTCACGTGACAGGGAACGACTTGCTTTACGGGATTCCCTTCTGCTCTTATACCTGAGGCGCAGTATAACCATGAAGCTACTTTTAGCGTTGTTATTTTCGCCAGTTCGTCAGGGCCGAAGGACACAAGAAGATGAAGACAATGTCGGACGAGGCAAGAAAAAGAAAATGTGAAAGGGACCGCACCAGATCGCAGACAAGAGTCAACATCGGACAGACTTTTACTCGCTGGCGTCAGATGAGAGACAGAGAAGGCTGCAAATCGGATCACGTTTTTGCTTCTTTACTGTTGGACAGGTAAATTAGCCTCTTTATTTTTTCTTTAGAACGTGCTTTTTCATACAGTTATTAGTTGTTTTTACTGCGACAATTGCGCGATAAGCTAACGCTAGCGCTAACTCTATAGAAGATCCAATCTGCGGCCACACAAGTGGTTACAGAAGTTTATACAGTAAATATGAATGCACTCTCTTGTCCCATTGTTAGTTTGACGTAACGTCTTAGCTAAACTTTACTGTGATAAGTCAAAATAAATAGTAAAAGGCACAGTTTCAGAAGGAGGAGGGGCCCTAGTGTTTACGTTTTGCGACAGTGCAGTGGCACCTGTGGCCTCTAGAGGCGCAAGACCGGGAATCTTACACAGTGTAACTTTAAGGTTAAAAATGTGTCATCTGTATTTTTCTGGATGGAGCCGGCATATATCAGAAAACGTAGTATTGTTTTAGCAGTTTCCAGTCACTGTTACAGCCAGACAGAAAAATTCTTTGTGTTTGACAGTTCCTCACATGAACCGTCACAGGGGTCCAAGTGGGTCCTATTTGTTGCCAACAAACACTGTTTCTTTCCATTAAAGTTTGAGATCTTAAGAATGAATAACCTCTGAGTTATGGCGCTCCAACCAAAAGTGTTTCAACCAAACCCAGTCTCACACAGTATAGTCCTTTTGTGATCAATTTTATGGTTTTATATTGCAACCACAGCCTCTGAGTGGGCTCAGTACATGAACTAAAAAGACAATTTTACCATTCAACTGTCATTACACAACCAATTCTCTCAAAAATAACTCTTGTTTTCACCTTTTGTTGTAACCTGTTTCAGTTTAATCACCTCTACAGCTTTGGTCAAACGCATTCATGAAAACACAAAAAGGCCTATTATTCTTTAACATGTATCACATAAACAGAGCTGTCCTTTGGGGAGAGTGGCCTGAGTGCTGCTCGTGTGTGCGTTACTGTGTGTTACTGTGTGTTACTGTGTGTTAGTGTGTGTTAGCGTGTGTTAGTGTGTGTTAGCGTGTTGGCGCTCGGGGGCCACCAGCACAAGCGGCCTGGTTATTGAGCCGCACGGAGAGCCAGCGCTGATAAATTCAAACTCTTTGTGTAATTGTCTCTCGCATCTGAATACAAATCCCGGCTGCTTATGATTCATCATGTTTATTTTTTTATTTCCTCGGGCCTCGTCTTTTATTAGTTGTGCACTCAGCGGCGCAGATTTAATTTCGGCGGGAGGGGGGCACAACAGCGGCAGAGGCCTGATGATGATTATTGAGAATGCGATACAACAGAGGCTGAAATAAAATCTATAGTGCATTAAAGTGACAGATTAGGAGGGGCGCAGGGTCCATTTACAAGTGTTAAGACATCAGCCGCTAATGCCCTGCAACACCGCGTCCACACACGGATACAGAGGCAGAGGAGAGAGCGGGGAGCAGACAGTAAGTAGCCTCTAGTGGAGACAGATGAGACAGCTGCAGAGGAGGAGGTGGACAGTGGGACGTCTGCAGTAAAGATATGGATAAATATAAATAAATAGGGTTGGACAGTGGTAGTTTTTCACCAAAAGATAGTTTAAAAATGGTATTATTAGGTGGGTATATGGATTTATAGGTCAGTCTGGCTATAAAAAGTGATAAGACAACGTACTAAAGCCTGGATATATGGAGAGGAAGGGCATCTGGAGTAAATCAATATGCAAACCTCTGCACACGAGGGGCAGATGATGGCAACCCCAGAAGGAAAAAGCCAAAAGGCAAAAGGACGGCCTACACAGGAAAGTAAACTGACACTGTTAGAGTTTTAAAGCCGAACAGAGTAACGATGTAAACGGAGCAGAAGTAGCTCAGTTGGTAGAGATGTTCGCCCTCTCACTAACTTGAAGGTTGGAGGTTTGATTCCCGCTGCCAGCATACTTGTCCTTGTGATAAAGAGCCGTATTCAGAGAGAGAAGGAGCTCGATGTTGTGGCAACTTTTTCAACAGCGCTCGCTTTGAGAATGAGAACAAATCATTTTTAGTTTAGACTGGAATAAACACGAGTTAACAAGAATAACGTTCTGTCCCGGTCATTTCTTCGAGGAAGCAAAATAAAAATATTAATTTAGACTTTTGTGGACTGCAGGAACAAATGGTTGTTGTTTATATATTTATAAACAAATACTCTGAATCAATATAATTCAGATCTGAGTTAGGTCCAGTTGCTAAAGTGAACTTCTAAAAGTAGGATTTGTGGTGACTGATGAATTAAATCTGGGCAAACAATGTCAAACTCTTGTGGTCCAACACATTTCTGTTACTATTTGTCCAACGTAACATTGAAATTAAGAAATGTGAATTATGTAGCCTTTAGCTTCTATGCTAAATATGGATGTTAACTGCAGCCTTACATTAAACACACTGACACACATCGGCCTCACACAGACACACATCGTCCTCACACAGACACACACCAGCCTCTCACTGACACACACCAGCCTCACACAGACACACACCGGCCTCACACAGACACACACCAGCCTCACACAGACACACACCAGCCTCACACAGACACACACCAGTCCCACACCAACACACACCGGCCTCACACAGACACACACCGGCCTCACACAGACACACACCAGCTTCACACAGACACACACCAGGCTCACACAGACACACACCATCCTCACACAGACACACACCGGCCTCACACAGACACACACCGGCCTCACACAGACACACACCATCCTCACGCCAACACACACCGGCCTCACACAGACACACACCAGCCTCACACAGACACACACCCGCCTCACACAGACACACACTGGCCTCACACAGACACAGACCAGCCTCACACAGACACACACTATCCTCACACAGACACACACCATCCTCACACAGACACACACCAGCCTCACACAGACACACACTGGCCTCACACAGACACACACCAGCCTCACACAGACACACACAGACACACACCAGCCTCACACAGACACACACAGACACACACCATCCTCACACAGACACACACCCGCCTCACACAGACACACACTGGCCTCACACAGACACACACAGACACACACGAGGATTTACTCTATACTCTTCTATTAAATATCTTTTTAAAACCAGCAGCAAACATGTGTTTTTATGTCATTTATTACCACAACTTTTGCTGCTCTTGTGTGACGTCAGTGTTTACGTCACAGACACCGGTCTCCTGGACCCAGAGTCATGCAAATGCCTGCAGGTTTTGAGGCTGCCTGTCCCAACCTGTCCTGTACTGACACGTCCCCTACCTTTCTCCCCGGTGGAAAAGTGCCTATATTGTATAAAATATCAGATACCCGATACTACTGTTTAAGAGGCGGCCAGCACTCTCAACGTACAGCAAAAACGTAACAGTAGTAACAATTAGTAGTCTTCATTGAGTACTTTGTTACTTTGCTTTATCCTCCACTACTCACTAAACTGTCAGTCACCATATTTAATAAATCACTTGAATAGGTCCCACCAATTGTCACCATTCATCTCTACAGCTCTATTCTTCTAAAAATGACTCACGACCCGCCACGAGCTTCTGAACTCTCAAAAACGCAGAAATTATCTCCATCATAATCCGCACACATGTAAAAAAAGGCACTTTCGTCAATTGAACCCGGCGTTTGAAGCGGTCTGAGCCTGATCACAATAGACAGACCTGAATCATCTTCGCGAACCAAAGCCGGCGCTAAACGACGGAGGGAACAATGGAGGGACAAGAAAGGGGAGCTGAAATTAGCTGTAATGATATAATGGGCGCTCTCCTCGGATCTGACATGTGGAGTCACTCGGCGGCCCCACGGTTCAAGTCGCATCGATTTGGATCGCGTCCCGAAACCGGATCCGCGGGGCCGGGGATGGTGTCTGTCCGCGATGCCCCTCAGATATTTACGTCTCTTTCAGCGGCGCGAGGGCTTAATCACACGCAGCGACGTCAGGAGGAACAGAGACCGAGATGCACAGAGAGAAGAGGAGGAAGACACAGAGCAGAAATATGGAGAGGAAAAACATGATGAGGACAACGTCTTCATACAGAGGATGTTGGGGCCTTCCAGAATATTTGTAAGCTCTAAAAATGTAACTGAGGGTAAGTTAACAAAGAGACAGGACACATTAGATGAAAGCAACAGTGGTAATTAGGGCTGGGTTAAGATTTTTTCATAGCACAATACCTATTTTTTGATACCGATACCTACGGTGAGCTAATTCATCTTCTACAATCATAAAACACAACCAATTTTGGAGCAAAGTTCTTGCTAAACCAGTAGTTTGTATGATTTATTCTGTGTATAGAGTGAATGAAATACCCCTTCCCTACTGTGTGTAAAGCGCTTTGGGTGACTTGTGCCATAGTTAAAGCGCTATATAAATACCCCACCCCCACCACCCCCCTTTCCCTAATTCATTTATACATGCAAAGAAAGATTAAAGATCCCACTAGGTATTGAAACGTGGTATTTAATAAGCCCTAGTGGTAATGCTGCTGACTTCCATCACAATAGAAATGGGTTATCTGGAAGATTGCGCTGATAGAAAAGTTTTAATAACAATAACACTAATAATAATAATGATAATAATAATAATGCATTAGTCTTTGCTTGCTACATACATAAAAAATCCTCATCAAAGATTTTTTTTAAAGTTCTGTCATGATCTATTTGTGCTTTTTGGCTTCTTTTTGTTTTCTGTGTGTTTCTCCCTCCATTCTGTGTGTCGTGTGTCTCCACCTTACATGGGCGTGACCTGGGCGTGGCCTGGGCGTGGCCTGGCCATGTGTGGCTGATGACAAACCTGTCTCCAGTTCCATTTCATCAGCTGCAGTGTAATGCCTGCCTTCACGTGATATGGGAAAGATATTTTCCACTTGTAAATAGGAAATTACGAGTTGTTGCGTAGCTTAATAAAAAATGGCGGATGGAAACTTTGGGTAAAACAGTCTTGGACTTATTAATTCATCTGCTACAATAAGAACAGGATGGATCAAAACTCAAACGGTAAGTGTGCTGTATTTTGTATGGATTATGAATCATAGTCATTTTAAGGACAAAATTATACGAGTTTGCTAATGTTACTGTGTTAAAATCACTACGTTAAAATTGTGTATGCTACATAATTAAACAATGAGCTAACATGCACAAAAACATTTATTAGCCTACGCATTTACCATCCACAATTTCTTCGCTGCTCTCCGCCATTTTGAAAAGTCAAATCCGACCTTATCTCGGCAACGCTTGGTATCAAAATTATCTTCGAGTTCTCCAGTGGAAATTACAATGTAAGGGGGCGTTCATGTGCAAATTTGACCTCGGCAAGTGGTATTTTCCATAATTCCCATAGCACATGAAGGCAGCATAAGAACCTGGCTCTTCACTCAGTCCTTGTCAGTTTGGTGTCGCTATATTAGCAGTTAGTGGCTCCACTTTGCTTTTGGACTTTACCTTCTCCTGAGTCCAGCTGCTGTTGTACTTAATTTGCTCAGTGTATTTTAGTTAATTTAGCTTAACCTGTTGTAGTTTAGTATAGTTTTTCTTTTTTTTTTAACCCCCTTTGGCCAGACTGGTCTCTGATATATTCTTTTTGTGCACTTGTGGGCTATCGTTTACTATTTTTCTGCTGTTGCAACAATGCAATTTCCCCACTGAGGGACTAAAAAAGGTTTTCTTATTCTTATATCTTTGTAATAAACCATTTTGAACCTCATCTGCTGTTTTCTATTTCTGGGTTTTAGTGAGAACTGTGACATTAAGCTCATACCTTTTTTTTTTTTCTTCTTCACTTCTATAAATTTGCTCAGCGATAGATTATAAATAGAAGTCATCTGTAGCTATTGAGAGACACCAAGAACTGAGGCTACAGCGGGACTGACTCTTGGCTCAAGAGTGAGTCCCACAAACACAGAAAAACTAAGGTGAATGGCCAAGAACATGACAACTATGATCTTTTGTCCATGTAGTGCTGGTTTGTAGCATCTTTTAAGGGTTTGCTCGCAGTATGGTTTTGACTTTGACTTTAAATACAATGCAAAAAAGAGTAACATCATGATTGTCAGGAGTAAAGAGGACACAAAACTATCTTTCCCTGACTTCTTCTTGTCTGACATCATCTTCAAAGTCAGTGATGAGGCTAAGTACCTGGGACACTACATAACTGCTGACTAGGGCTGCAGCTATCGATTATTTTGTTTGATTAATTGAGTAATTGAATAAGAAATACTCTTGCGTGTCTGCATATTTTAAAAAGTAACTGTCTGTGAATCTGTCAGTCTAACATTAAGAAGTGTTTTTTTTTTTCATATTTTAATGCATTACATTGCAAATAGCTTTGTAAATGTAGGTTTTATTATTATACATTATGATATGTTCTACTAATTATATAGTTACTTATACTGGGCTATATTATTATATACTTAATCAGAATATTTGTAAATACCTGTACAAAACAAGTGCAAAAGCTGGAGAGGTGTGCATTTCCCTCACAGTTAAAAAGTATTTTAGTTGTAACCCTCTCTGCTTCTAAAAGTGATATCTATTATCATTTATACACCAGGGGCATGCTAAAAGACGCTAAACACCACTGAGCCCGCACGGCTAATTAGCATAGCTACATAAACAAAGGTCGCAAGTTAGCGCAGCGGATTGCACATCACGCTACGCTGTTCATTTCTGCCAGTTTGCTGCCACCTACTGAACAAAGGTTTTACAGAGGTAATACTTTCTCTGTGATTATTAGTGTTTTTGTCGTCTGCAGGGTCTCCAGAGTCAGTATTTAAGCTGCTCTGTGCGTTAGCTGTAGCATTAGCCAAAGCTGTGCAACGCTTGGAGGACGGCATTTCCTCTAAAACCTCTTTCACAATGCTGCTGTTCTCTGCGTAGTTTATATATACATTTAAATGCAAACTATGTTACTAACTGGCTCAAGTCAGTAACGAAAGAAGTCTCACACACAAAAGTCAATTTACCAATTCATTTATTTAGTTTTAGTTATTCCTTTAAATGAGAAGTACAGGTGTTGGTAGTATATATCAGTGGTGAAAGCAATGCTTGAAGGTGTAAATGGATGTGTAGGTGAAATGTGTGAATCCAAGACATTCTGTCAAACAAAGAGGGTGGCTCACCTGAGAGAGAGAGAGTGCAGAAACCAGGAAGTCCTGCTTATAAAGACTAAGCCACTCCCCTCTCTCAGGTGTGACACGCCTGACGACCCGCCCACTCAGCAGCCAGACACACATTTAAAGGGACAGTCAGAGTGCGGGCCGTCACAACTACAACTCAAATGTATTCAGTTTATAGCCCAACCCCAGCCTTACTGTCGCTAGTGTGTTGTGCATTAACTAATCGAAGCTTTTTACAAATCGAATTACTCGAATAACTCGATGAATCGTTGCAGCCCTACCGCTGACCTGTCTGATGATAGAGACATTTATAGCTAGCGCTGTATGCTCTATGCACAAGCAAACACGCTTATTCAAAAATATGGCATGTGTTCAGTAGCGGTCAAGACTTTTTAAGGTCTTCTGTATCCCTGTGTATACTGCCCCCCTGTGGTGGTACTACAGAAAAAGCAGTATGCAGAAACTTCAGGTAGCATACAAAGATGGGATGAGGATGCTGCTGAAGGTCCCCTGCTGGAGCAGAGCCAGTGAGATATTTGTGAAAGCTGCTGTGCCCACCTGTGCTGCTGTGTTACCTACAGATGCATGCGCAGGTTATCAGACTCTGGAAACAACATAACTTACACTCTGACTTTCTAGGCTGTGGAATCACTGGCGCAATAGTTTATATGTAAATATATGAATGTGTTCTATTGTGTTTTTCTATGTGTCTGTTTGTCTTCTCTCTTTTTATGCTATGGACCATATATGTGTCTGAAATATAATATAAATAAAGTTTGATGATGACAACACTCAGCGGCCAAGCTTGTAGTAAAATCTTCAATGGTCACCCACATCTCTGGAAAAAGGACAGATAAAAAGAAGAATGGTCAGTAGATAAATGTTTAAGCTATGTCCCTACAGGAAAACATGACTTTAACATGCGCACAACTTCGTCCAGTTCTCCAGGTCCCTCGCTCGTCCGCAGAGTAATTGTCCGGCGTGTGATTGGTTTGTCTCCCTGACCCCTCCCTGATCCGTATCAAATCCTCAGGTCAGTGGGTTTTACACTGGCTCCCCAGGGGCCCGGGACGGTTCGATAAGGATTACACTGATTCACTGAACAACAGAGAGGTGTGGGCAGAGGAGCGGACCACAGAGGAAACAGGACAGCAGTCTGACTTTACATACGAGCCGAGAAAATGCTTTAATATTTAATATGAGCTTAAAAATAGAAGCTTTGGTGAAGTATAGCCATTGCATATGCACTGCTTTCACTCCATTATTATAAAAAACAATGTTGCTATCAATCTATAAATTGAACTTCTGAAAGCTATGAAGGACAAGCTCTAATGTTTTATTGATAAAAATTAAGTGTAACTGCTAAAGATTATTATTATTATTATTATTAGAATATTATATTTTGTTACATGTATTTTAGGTTTAATAGCTTGAGTTTTCTTTGTTGTAAATTTGTTATCAGTTTAGGATTTATATTATTGTTATTTAAATACAGGTTTCTGCAGTTAGATGTTTATTTTATTTTAAAGGCAGGCAGATTATTACTTATTTAATTTTGAATTTGAGTTAGAAAATGTTAGAAAAACCTGTGGAATATATATTATTATGTGCAATAATTATTTTTATGTGTACACTTTTCACTTCTGCCATTTATGAATATCCATATACTGTACATCTGTCAGACCTGATACTGTACATATTTATAATGTATTTAATCTGCTCACAATCTATTTTAGTTTATTTAGCTTTACTTGTTGTTGTTTAGTTTAGTTTTTATTTAATTCTCCTTGACCAGACTGGTCTCGTGTGTAGTGAATCATAAGTCGCGCCGCATGCCCTTCCTGACACAATCCTCTCTATTTATACAGGCTTGGGACCCTCACAAAGAGTACACTGGCCTGTGGCTCGACTACTGACCCCTGGTGGACAGTAACTAGATACTTTTACTCAAGTAGTTTACTGAAGTACATTTTTTTAAGAAAGTTTAAATTGTTTAAGGAGTTAAAAGTAGTACATCTGACTTGCGATCATAATGTTTTGGAAGAATCAAACGAAGAATCAGAAGAAGAAAAAGTAATAATATTTTTGTTAAGTAACAGTACTTTTACTTGACTACAGATTTATTAAGTACTTCGTCCACCGCTGCTACTCATGATCTCTTGCAGTTTTTAGTTTATCATTGCCTTTCCCCACACCTCTTTGTCTTTCTTGCAGGTTCATGCTCCTCTTCATCGTCAGTGTGATGCTGAACATGAACATGAGCAGATTCAGATCTGGTGAGAGTAAATCAGACAGATGTGGCTGTGAGGCGGGGCAGAGGCGAGGGGGGAGATGTGCAGTGATGAGGCGACTGCCAGTGTCTGGGTGGGACTCAATAATGCACATCACACAGCTCTTTGTCTTTAATGGACTTTAATACAGGCTTCAAACACAACATCGCAAAAGGAATCGATGGTGACGTTTCACTGACCACAGGACACTGGGTTTGGGTCCCTAAAACTCTTGACCAATGATCCTGGCTCTGATCTGGAGAAAGGTACAGCTGGTACTCCTGTTAGGTGGTGGCGCCCCTATTTGTTTTTTGTTTTTTTTCATTCATTTCTTATTTTTGTACAGAATTGGCTGCTGCAGGCTTCGTCTCATGCCTGGGTAGCAACTTTTCATTAGCACTATCTTTTTGTTTGGCCTGGTGGGCCTGGCTGTCTTTTTTTTTTTTTTTTTTTGCTTTATGGATTAGTTTGTGGGTTGTTTTAGGGCAGGGGTAGCAGTGCGATGGCAGGACGACAGCCTTGTACACGGATCGTCTGTCCATCGCACTGTCCTTCTCCTGGGCTGGCTTAGTCATGGTTTTTTCTTTTGTTACTTTGAGCACGGGAGGGATTTGAAGGGTTTTAATTGTGTAAGAAGATCAATTAAAGAAAGTTTTTATTTATTTGACTTTAGTTTTTCTATCTTTTGACTCGTAACCCTTGACTCCTATGTCCTTCCTTCAGGATCCTGCCTCAGATTTGGAGAAGGGTCCCTGGATGCTTGCCCTTGACGTGTTAACTCTGCAGTAGACAGATGGAGGTGCGTTAGCTCAGTAAGTAAGGCTGGTTGTAATTGGCTGATTTATTTGCCTACGCTATTGCCTTTCTTCCTTTTGGTCAGTCAGTGCCAAGTGCAAAAAAAAACAAACAGTTCATTGTCGTGTCACCTTTTAAAAACCATCTGCTGCTCTCAGGCTAAAAACACTCCATTAAAGAGTTGAGAGGAGCAGAGCGGTGGATAAAACCTGGTGGCTCGCCCTGTTAAAGAGTCTTTATTAGGAGTCAGAGCTGATCACACCGCAGTGACCCCCGAAGGTCAGGGGGAAGGGCAGGGGTAGTTAGTATGCTCCAGAGCTCTGGGTCTGTGGTCTGACATTAGTATTCAGAGCTGAGAGGTTATAGACTGAGCCACCATTAGTATGCTCACTTCTCACACGGAGTTCATTACGAGTCTGCCCCGTCCAGGAATAGAGAGGAGGTAAATACAACTTAGTCTTCTATAACAGCAGAAGGTGGGCTGAGTTTATCGTGTAAGACTGGCGCAGACGTGACGATGTTCTGAGACAAAGTCTGCACGTAACTTTTAAGTCTCTTCGATGACAAATGTCGCCCTCAACCCTGATTACTGTCACCGATTAATAGCTGCAGCACGATGGTAAAATGGCTAGCACTGTTGGTTTATACAGCAACACAGTCCCGGGTTTGATTCCCAGACCATGTAGGGCCTTTCTGTGTGAAGTGTGGATGTTCTCCTCGTGTATGAGTGGGTTTTCTCTGGGAGCTCCAGTTTCCTCAATCAACCTAAAACATGCACAACAGGCTAATCTAGTGTTGCAGTGCCCGAGACTTGGCTTCGTCTCATTCTTGATTGCTATTTTACTTGGTCTTGGTCTCAAATCCAATTTTATTTGACCTTCTCTCAGTCTCAGTTGTGGCAGGTCTCTGAGCTTTTATTTGCCAAATATCATCAAGAAAATGCTATTCTTTGTAATTCTGGAGTAAGTTGTTTTCTGCATCAGAAAAAAACAGAACATGATCTGTCTCTGTTTGTTTGTGGAGTTTGATGAATAAGATCCACTTTCTTTTTACGTTCCCCTTTAGGTAGTGTTATGTTCACAGGGTTTGAGCTCAGTTTACCTTAAAGTCTCAGCCTTCTCTTGGTCTTGGTTAACTTTGGACTCGGACGGGTCTTGACTACAACACTAGGTAATCCTGCTGACAGATCCTGACAGATTTACCCCCAGTGGTATTGAAGGATGGGTCAAATCCCCCAAATTCCTAATGGGGAAACCTTAATTTGTCATCGTATTACCTTGAAGAACTCAACCATCAGACAGGGTAGACTTGGATTTGAACCAGTGAACTTTGGGCTGGATCTCTTTTTTTTTTAGTATGTTGCATTTTCTTTTAACATTTTGGCTGATCCCTTTCTTATTTGTCAACCAGCCACATACTGTGACTGGAGCAGGCAATGTGGCTGAAGAGTCTTGCTCAGTGACACTTTTAGGGTGAGGTTTGAACCACTGACCTTCCGGTTGGTGGGGCAGACACTTAACCCCCTACGCCACTGCACTTTCATTTGTCTAATTATAAAGTCTAAGGCAGATAACTTCTCTTTAACGAGCCCGTTTCTCCATCCTCCCCTCCAGTACAGATCCCAGCAGAGGAGACAGTGCAGTGGACACGGGGAGGACACAGCGGGGGACACAGCTGGATCATTACCTGGTTTGGAGCTCCGGGAGTGTGGTCCACAGGGGGCGACAGAGGACAGGTGGGGCGGGCTGTACTTCTAACACTCAGAGAGAAAAGTCTGAGGCTGGATAAATGGGCTTTTGTTGCCTCCTGAAACGAAAGAGAAAACCCTCATTTCTCAGGCCACTGCCTCCTGACATACAGGGCTTTCTACCTCAGGTTTCTGCATTTACATAAAATCCTTACTCTAATACTTTTCCAGAGCCTTGTGAATGTGAACTAGTGTATGCATCATATTTTTTCAACACATAATTCTGTTTCTATTCAAATTCATCAGAGGCTTTTTTGCTGCTATTGTAAAAAAAAAACACATCTAGGTTAGTGTTTTTAGGACTTGCCATGTTGTTTTGCAGTAAGACACTTGTTGCTGTCGGTAAACCTTAAACCCACCCAACCATAAAAATCAAGCTTTCTCCCATGTTATAATGTTATTTCCTCATCAAAACCAGACCTGGAGTTGTGCTTTGCTTCAATTACGCCCATTTGAGTAATCCTGTAGTCTATGGCATGACCGTTCTGAGGCCTCAGAATGCTCAGTTCCACAAACCTCCACCCACTCTACCCTCTCTACATCCTGTCTGCTCTCATTTATGTATCCAAAAAACAGTGTACAGCTCTGTTTCCACTGATTCCTCACAGACATTTTTTATTTTCGAGTAAAATGGCATCATACCAAAAGTTTAAGGACATAAAAAGTTTTTTCCCTCTGTTTATTTTCAAAAGACGGCTACCATCTGCCCTCAGCTGGTCTCTTCATCTGTGTCTTTATGGCACCAGTAGAGTATTTATTAAAAACTTTTTTAGTCACATGATGTTTGTAAAAGTTGTAAAATGTGCTGCTGTTCTGGAGGAGACTGATTTAAAATATAATTAAAAGCAGAATATAGCCCATTTAAACCATCTGTGGTTCAGACTCAAACAGATAGGCCTGACAAGAACAAGACAAGATGGATTTTCAGTTTCTGAACTGACAATTATCACGAGAATCCAGTGTTTGGCCAACAGTAACAATAATGGGAAGGAGAAGAAGAAATGACAGACTTTTGGTTTCCAAGTCCAAGTTGTGGAACTGTTTCCTTACCATTGTGAGACAGGGACAAAGACTTGGCAGAGGTCTGTGTTCCCCTAGTGCTTCTAGTTTCATAGAAAGAGGTTTAAGGGACTTAAAAGTGTGCATAAAATTCTTAAAATTGCATTGTTTTCTCTTCCAAGTCTTAGTCACTGCCTTTTACTGTTAAAGCACTGCCTTTAGATGTTTACATAATTCACTTGAACATAATTCCTTCACACTGCCTGCATTGTGTTCTAACCCATTCTGTTTCTGACTCCACCCTGGCCTCCCACAGACAGTGAAGTGCTCTGGCGCAGTCCGAGCCTCGTCTCTGCGCTCCGGGCTCCATTACCCTCCCGGCTCTGTCCGCATAAAGGATTATCCCACTCTCCATCCTCGTCCAAGTCCCCCTCCAGCAGCTTCCCCCTCGCGTCTCGAATCCCAGCCAAGGCCTCCTCGACTGGGCTTCAACTCCGGCCAGAGCCCCCTCGTGCTGGAGGAGCCGCAGCTGCTGGAGATGTTGTCCCTAATTAACAAGGGATTAAGCCATCATTGCGGCTTGTATTACAATCCCTGAACGGATTCGGGGGAAGCGAAAGGGAGGGAGGGATGGAGACAGGGGGGCTTGGACTGGGCAGGGAAATGGGAAAAATAAGGAACTAGAGGAATTTAGCAGCTCTGTAAATTACTCTTGACCCACGCGGTGCAGGGGGGACTCTGCATCGGCGCGGGAAAAAAAAAAAACGTCTGCCAATTACTCCGACGCACGGCTGCCAAAAGTTTTATTGGGCTGCAGCGGGGGCAGGACTGAGGGCGGGATTTTAATGGCCTTTTCACATATTATTTTCTGTCAGGGTCTGGATGAAGCGTTTGCATTGGGAGGATATTGACATAATGATGATGAGAATTCGGCGGAGGTTGGAAATGGAAGTTATTTTAAGACGCACAGTGTTTTATTACATTGTTGGAGATGATTTTCATTGGGCTTTGTCTACCACTGACATATTTCTATCTATATTATTGAGAGACCATAGTCGAACAGCGTTTTTCTATACGTTTATAGCTTAACTCGCACCTGCCAAGCTGCACTTTTGAACTCCACACATATTACAGTCGGTACCTGAAAGTTTACATGGGGCTTCCAAGGTTTCACGGCTGTGTTCTTGAACATACGCCACATATAAAAGTTACAAAGTGACTTTTTTTTGGCGCTGAAGACAAAACTAAATGACAAAATGACTGGGAAGTTTAAATAAGTGCACTTTTAGATAACAGGACAAGGATATATAATAAGCTCCATCAACACCAAATCAACTTAAAATAGAAACAAAAAGACTGGTGTTGTTGGGCAAAAGGAAGCACTGCTTAATGAATCAAATGAAAAAGCTGAACTACCCAATTTTACAACCGTCTTCCTGTGTTGTTAGTGCTCTGTTTCCAGAGATAGCTAGTTGACTTCTTAAATTTTATTAACTAATCAAAACTGGGCCAATTTGCCACATAAAAATATTGATATATGACATCAAACTGGAAATGAGCTGACCTTAAACCTCTCTTTTGGCTTTGGATCAATGCAACAATTATTTCCTCCTCTTTAAACATCATGTCTTGCACTGTCAATGTATTATCTGCATTTAACTTTTTTCCCAATACATGTTTTACTTTATAGCTCTGTTTCTCTGTGTAACAAGTGTAGCTAGCTCTAAAAAAGTAATTATTCAACATGCTACATGTAAACAAAAAACATGTTTGCCTCTGACCGCGATCTCCTGTTCATTTGGAGATTATTTTCCAGATTATTTCCGGCTACGTATATAAATACCTTTGTTTTATGTTTAATGGTACCTGATCATGTTTGTTACGCCGTGTCCCCAGTTATGTTTACCCAGCAAAATGACTGGAAGTTTAAATAAGTTGTTTAAATTGACAACAGCACATGGATATAGTAATCAGCTCCATCAACCAAAATTAACTTATTAAAATGACTAATTCCAATCTTTGATAAACCAAAAGCGTAGGCTGACAAATGAAGCTGTAATTATTTGTTCAGCAGAATATAAGAGTGTTAGAGTCTAACCTTTGGTATCCTGGCTGTGGTTTTCCGCGGCAGTAGCTCACTTGGTAGAGACGTTCGCCCAACCCAAAGCTTGACGATTCGGCGCTACATACTGTCGTCGTGCCCTTGGGCAAGACACTTCTCCTACTTTGCCTGTATGAATGAGTGTTTGGTGGTGGTCGGAGAGTCCGCAGGCACAGAAAAGCAGCCACTTTTCCTGTCAGTCTGCCCCCTTGTCCCTTGGAAAGTTCCACAAAAAACAAACCTGGTTCGGACTAATAGTGTGAAGGATTCAACGATCTAAAACAAAATCACGCTGGGATTTAAAAGCCTTCAAAAATAAACCAATATGTGCTTCTTCAGCAGTGCTCAGTTTGTCCTCTCTGGGCAGTTGTAGAAACACGAACAGCTGGGCAGTTTGTTTTTTAGTGTTTCTGTGGAGCTTAAATTTGCACACAAATATTAAGTTACAGAGCCAAATCAGAAATTGTGTTGTGGGCAGTGGTTCTCAAACTGGTGGGACATGAGCTTCTCCTGGTGTTACTCATTCCCTGTCCTTTTTAAGTTTATTTAAGCAGTTTTATTTCCTCTTAGCCCTGGTTTAGTTGGGGCTAGTCCTGGTCTAGATCAGTCCTGGTTTTGTCCTGTTTTAGGCTCATTTTAGCTCAATGAAGATGGTACTAGGATAGTGAAATATTTACTGAGGTGGTACTTTGTGTGGAAAGTTTGAGAACCACTGTATTAGCGTATTAAAAACCATTGCAGTCATTTAAATTGGAACCGAAATTAGTCCTGTAAAAGGCCTGTATGACGAGTGGTCTAACAAAAGTTGCCCAGTCGATTTAAAACACCTTGTGCTTGAAATATTGGCACCAATTGCTGGCCTGTCTTGAGCTTGTTTCTTCTTGTTTGTCTCACTCACATCTCTCCCACTCGTCTCTGCTCTGTCCTCTCCACTTACCGTTCACAAACCCCACGTCTGTCTGCAGCCTTCACTTCCCCTGATCGTTAGCTCGCGCCGTCATCAATTATTAGCCGTGTTTTATGAAACCCCAGTGCAACTCGCCACCAAACATCGCTCTGCTCCGGACACTGGGCCTAATCCGTTATGTTTTTTTGAACGGTTGCTTTGTGTTGTGAGAGGGTTGCATCAGTTTACGTCAGCAGGAACTGGAGCCTGCAGCCGGACCGTCTTTAGCTGTGAACAGAGAGAGGAACAGATCAGGGTTCAGATCCTAGAGCGGAGGGTTTAACCCGGTCTGAACTGAGCGATGGATGTCCACTGAGAAAAGAGGAAAATACTGGGGTCTGATATGAATTGGAAAGATGGCTTTATGAAACTTAAGACTTATAATGATTTAAAAAATGACACATCTCAGTCCTACAGCTCTGGTAAAAAATAAAACACCACTGGTATTTATTCTCCTGTCAGCCTCTCTCTGAGTCTGAAGCATCTCAGGCCAGTGTCTGTTAACCTGCCTCCACACCTCACTCTGCTTCATGAGCTCACAGACGTCAGGAAAAGCTGAGAGAGAGGGATACAGTTCCCCAACAGCAGAGTGAAAAACTGGAGGAGAGCAAGGCAGCAGGAAAGCGGTGGTTACAGATCAGGGTTTTTTAGTCACAACATTATCACCATTCTGATTAGAAGTGATTCTTTGGATTTCTCCATCATTTCTCTTATTCTGGTGTATTGTCATCTCCTTTAAAGTTAAGCTCTAAATAACAATAGATTTATTTGGAGATTAGGAGAAATATTGTCAGCAGGCCACACAAATAAGGCAAAGTCTTCAGTTCTCCATATTGCACCTATAAAAGATAAAACCTGCCACACGTTTTGCAGTAGGTCTCTTAATTTTTTCTCGAGCTGTATGTTGCAAAAGTAAATATTTAGGTCTATTATGAATTTAGGTATTAGGTATTAAAAAGGAATTTTTTTTTTTTGCAAATTTTGCATAAGCAAATGCAAGTGGCAACCAACAGACTGAACTATGTATGCTGTCAGTGCCTGGGTAGAGAACATTAGCATGTTTTTAACAATAATAATAATGGATTATATTTATTATTCACTTCTCTAAGCAGCTTTAACTTTAGTACTAGTTTTTGCTGTAGTGTTTGAGAGTTTGTGTGCGTGTTTTAGTATTTGTTGGTGTTTCTTTCCCTTCAGGGCCACCGTACGTATCAGGTAGACCACGCCTGGGAAGATCAACTGATGAGGACACGTCACATCAGTCATGTGATGCTTCTGAGGAAGACTGTAGCACAAGAAATAAGTTAACATCTCCTTACATTGTGTGACTGAACAGAAAGAACCAGAATGTTGTTGTTTTATTTAGTGTCTGTCTGTGTCTTGGTCATCATTGTTATCTTTTAACATCACTCTGTTTACTTTTTCTCTGTGTTTTAATTTGTACCCTGCATAAAAGCCCATCTAGGGACAAATGCTGCAAATTAGCTCTTGCTAAAAGCATTATGATACACGCATGGGACAGCTGTTTTACAGTTTGTCTATATTTTTTGTGTCTGTCCTTAACAAATAAATCTAATAAATAAATAAAAAATAATAATCTATAAGAGGACATAATGAATTGTGTAAACCTATTACATAGAAGACATGGCAGCCAATAATAATAATAATAATAATAATAATAATGCATTAGTCTTATACAGCGCTTTTGTAGGTCACTTTACAAGTCAGATGCATTATTCATTCACTCGGTGGTGGAAGCGTGGCTGCCATTTTGCGCCTACGCCCCCTCCGACCACCACCAAACACAGTCACACTGACACATACTTACAGGCAAGTTGGGTGAAGTGTCTTGCCAAAGGATACAACAACAGTAAGCGTTGCCGGTTGCGGGGCTTGAACCGCCAACCTTCGGGTTAGTGGCCAAGCGTCTCTACCACACGCATTTACGGCCTCTGTCACCACCAAACACAATCACACATTCATACAGGCAATGTGGGTGAAGTGTCTTGCCCAAGGACACAAAAGCAGTACGCAATGCCAGTAGCTGGGATTGATCTGCCAACCTTCAGGTTAGTGCATGGGCAAACGTCTTTACCAACTGCCTGCAAGGAGCATTAAGTCCATATGTAAAACAAAGGCTACATTCTATAATTCTTAAGTTATCCTGAACAAATATCTGTGGGTGAACGCCTGTACCTACTGAGCTACTGCTGCCCCAGTCTTATGTAAATGTTGTGTATGTTATTCCCCAATGTTGTGTAAAAATACAGAGTAATAACATGCACATGAAATGGAACAATGACTCCGCTTTAACAAGACGCAAACCCTCTTTTTATGAGACGGTGCTGCCTTTATTGTTCTGTCACAAAATCAGTCAAATAAGCTTCTGTCAGCTCGCCTTCTACCCACAGCGCCATCTACTGAGCGTCACGAGAAAAGCTCAATGCGTTAACCATTAAATTTCACCAAAGCACGGATCATTTTCTCCACAAATGCGATCGCACCGCAACCCGTCGCCGTTTGTTCTCATAAATTTAAAACAGCGTACATTAAAACACGTCTGCACATTTAAATACAGCCTGACATCAGAAATCCTCCGCAGTCAGTCACTCAGATCCACACACACACAAACACACGCACGTCTTTATGGAAGTGTTTTTTTCCGCACCTCTCCTCCGCCATAACTGCCCTCTCCTATCTGCCTCTATCTCCCTCCGTCTGATATACATAGCAATGACCCTTGTCTGGTAGCGGCGGCACCACGCTGCGAATCCCATCTAAGCAGAAAAACAAGCCGAGATTGTTATGCAAATGGACTACAAGTGTGTGTTTGTGTGTGCGAGTGTGTGTGTGTGTGCAAGTGTGAGGAGGGAAAATAGCTGTTTTGTGTCCTAATGCTGGGAGGCAGTGAGACGAGCGAATCAAAAAGAAACGAGAAACAAAAAATACAAGAAGAAGAAGAAGAAGAAAAGGTTGCAGGAGGGAGGGAGTGGACATTCGGGGCTTGAATGTATGTTTACAGCAGTAATGTGGTACCTGCTGCATGTGTTTACTGCTCTGATGTGACTCTGTGTGTGCGGTTTATGCAAAATACAAAGCAGTGTTTAGGGATTTTGACTGCATACGTTAGGAAGAAGGAAAAGGGGGAGAGGACTCTTAGGGCATCTGTGCAAATGTGGAGGATAAAAGGCGGGTAATTGGATGAAATGTGTAGGATATTGTAGGATGTACTGTCAACTATAGTGTGTGGTTGTTAGGATGTAGCCATGTAAAAATGTTTTGGTTTATTATCAGTGTTTCTGCTTGGCTCTTGACTTTTTTTTTTAGACCTTTTTGAGACCATTGTTGAAGAAAATTAAGAGCTATTTCGTAAAGCAGGGCGCAAAAAGCTGAGTGGTAAATGTGGCAGTGTTGTTTCGTTGTGGTTATCGACGACAGTGAGTGCCACAAAGCGTTTTGTTCTTGGTAAAAAAAAAAATAAATCTGAGCTCAGCACCTTTGAGAATTTAAGTGCGCATTTAAATTCCATACATTTGATAATTTCACTCATCAGGTAAAGGTAACAGCAATTACAGTCATCTAAAAACTAGGAGTGTAACGATACAGTAACTGTGTCGATGTATCGATTTTTTTTCCTATGATACAACTACATTCGATACACATGACCTTGTATCGAATCGTATCATTTTCTAGGAAGTGAATATCGATACACATGAAGTATCGGTCAATAATATCGGAAATATGGAAATTAGAAATTTGTATGTTAAAATAAAACCAGTTATGGCTTTTTGGAGATAAATTTTGTTTTTAATTAAAAAAAAATTGTTATATTCAGCTTTTCTTCACTCTCTGTCTGCTGCACATAATCAACCCTGGCCTGCGGTGCTACATTTGAGAGTAAACTTTTATGATTTTTGGCAAAAAGTTGCTGTATCGATTATCGATACGAAGGAGTTGAATCGTATATAATCGTGTGTCATTCCAAATTAGCCAATATTCGTTCTTGAATTGTATCGAAACACTTATACATATCGTATCGTTGCAAAAACGTATCGTTACACCCCTACTAAAAACATTTTTGATATTGTATTGTAGCAGTTTTTTAGACTTTTTTAAGACTTTTTTAGACCCGGCAGAAACCCTGATGTGAGGTGAATAAGTTATGATGAGGTTATGTTGACAAGAAACTGAGCACTGCTGAGGGAGAAGCACACGTTGAGGGAACATAGACTGAGGGAACATAGAGCTGAGGGAACATAGAGCTGAGGGAACATAGAGCTATGAGAACATAGACTGAGGGAACATAGAGCTGAGGGAAAATAGAGCTATGAGAACATAGACTGAGGGAACATAGAGCTGAGGGAACATAGAGCTATGAGAACATAGACTGAGGGAACATAGAGCTGAGGGAACATAGAGCTGAGGGAACATAGAGCTATGAGAACATAGACTGAGGGAACATAGAGCTGAGGGAACATAGAGCTATGAGAACATAGACTGAGGGAACATAGAGCTGAGGGAACATAGAGCTATGAGAACATAGACTGAGGGAACATAGAGCTGAGGGAACATAGAGCTGTGAGAACATAGAGCTGTGGGAACATAGAGCTGTGAGAACATATAGCTGAGGGAACATAGAGCTGTGGGAACATAGAGCTGTGAGAACATAGAGCTGTGAAAACATAGAGCTGTGAGAAGATAGAGCTGTGGGAACATAGAGCTGTGAGAACATAGAGCTGTGGGAACATAGAGCTGTGAGAACATAGAGCTGTGGGAACATAGAGCTGTGAGAACATAGAGCTGAGGGAACATAGAGCTGTGGGAACATAGAGCTGTGAGAACATAGAGCTGTGAGAACATAGAGCTGAGGGAACATAGAGCTGTGAGAACATAGAGCTGTGAGAACATAGAGCTGTGAGAACATAGAGCTGAGGGAACATAGAGCTGTGAGAACATAGAGCTGTGAGAACATAGAGCTGAGGGAACATAGAGCTGAGGGAACATAGAGCTGTGGGAACATAGAGCTGTGGGAACATAGAGCTGAGGGAACATAGAGCTGAGGGAACATAGAGCTGTGGGAACATAGAGCTGTGAGAACATAGAGCTGTGAGAACATAGAGCTGAGGGAACATAGAGCTGTGAGAACATAGAGCTGTGAGAACATAGAGCTGAGGGAACATAGAGCTGAGGGAACATAGAGCTGTGGGAACATAGAGCTGTGGGAACATAGAGCTGTGGGAACATAGAGCTGAGGGAACATAGAGCTGTGGGAACATAGAGCTGAGGGAACATAGACATGCTCCCCTAAGGAGGAGTATAGAGTGTGAAGACATGGATAGGATATTTTAATCAATTTCAAAACCATTCTTTTTCGTTTTCTTTTTTTGGTTTTTTGTTTCCAGAATCAACTCTGGACTTGCTCTTTGAAGTTTAAGGTCAGTTCTAAAGTTTGGTTTGATAATATTGTATTCTTTGATGGGGTGACAATGGCACAGAGGGTTAATCCCATCAACCATGAGGATTGTTTTACTAAATTCTAAGCATTTTCTATTATTGCCCTGTTTGCTAAATCAAACAGCGTGCACTGTGCAGGCCATATAAACCCATATTACATTAACATGAAGTGTGTCCAGTGTATTGTGATCACACTGAGAGCCACAAACCGTGAAAGTTCTCTCTTTGTTTCCTCTAATCCAGCGCTCAGAAGGAATACAGTCATAATTATATTCTAATCAGTCGGCCCGCTGCCCACATAGCATTAAATTGTTGCTAACATTGCTCATAAATGGAAGTCATTAATTTTGGGGAGATGTCCGTGGACGCTCCGGTGGGGGCTTGGACAAAGGGATTAGTGTAATGCACCAATAGGAACACATTAGAGCAGTCTCAGTGGAGGAGACTGTGCTACGAGAGAAAAAAGACACTGTTTATGAAGAGAATGAGAAGCTCTGAAGTCCATATACAAGCGTTCATGTTGATATTGTTGACAAAGTGATAAAGAATCTGCCAATGCACAAGAAAATGCCATTTGGTAGATGAACAGAGATGGAAATTTGTACTGAAGGTAGTGAAGCAGTTTCTCTGGAACTGGAAAACAGAAGCAGAGCTAATTTAATAACTTCTCTCTGATTAACAGTGTTACGGTCTTCCGTCGTCACCTGTTGGTTCTGCTGAAGTCCTCGTTGTTGTTCAGTCCTCTGTGGGATTTTTGTCTTCGTCCTGTTTCCATTTTAACAACAGTAAAGTCCCTCTGACGTCCCACCACATTCAAACAAACCCACTTTCTCCACGAGTCTTTGTACAACTGGCTTCTGCTGCTGTCCCCTGTTCACAAATAAGAACAGAGCTGCTCAGGATATGGCGTATTCTGGTGTTTTATGGCAAAACCGGCAAGAATCAGCCATGTTTGTTCAGGATACAGGTCGCCCTTTGTTTCTCTGATTAGGTTACTCCTCCTGTGATTGTTCCACTCAGAGAAAGGAAACTTAAACCAGACTAACCTCTTTGTATAGAATGGGAAAAAGAGTTGGGTTCTTCTCTCTTCCTCACACTTTGTCCAAACACACACATGTACAGTAGAACTCTAAATGTCCCCTAGTGAATGAATGTGAGAGTGTTTGGACGAATTGTGTCTCTAACCTGGGATTTTCACTGCCCTGAAGAAGTTGGGAAGAGCATATGAGGAAAGTTTGTGCGATAAAAGCCATGAATAAAGACCAAAAGAACTATTTATTCAGAAGAAGGATAGAACACACTGCTTTAGAGTTCACTTCACAGTTTTTTTTGTTTTGTTTTTTAATGGGGAAGTCATTGTTTCCTAAGTAAGTAAATAGGCTGCTATATATGACTATCTAAAAGAAAATATGAGAAAGAATGGACTATAAGTTGCACTTTTTTCGGGGTGCGACATATACTCAGGTGTGACTTATATATTAAAATATTTCAGGTGTTGGTTAGAGGGCGCTCTAGGCTTGTGTACCAGCATCTGCTGCACCTGTACCACTGACAATTTAAAATGTAAACATTACCACTAACAACTTAGGCTATAAAGACAACTGAGAAAGAGCAGAATAATTGGAAATGGAACTGATGCTGAGTCTGACGACAGCCACGCAGAGGAGGAAGCGGCGCTTCGTCTACCTCCGGAGTTGGCGGAGTTGTTCAGAAGCGACACCGAGGATGAAGAATTTAAAGGATTTAGCGATTAGGAGTGAGATGGTGAGTTTGGTGAACTTGTTATATTATGTTCTTTATGCTATAGTTATGTGAATAACTGTTAATATATTACGTTAACATACGAGACACCTATTCAGTTCGTTGTTTATGCTTCATGTAGCTGAATAACCATCAATGTGTTACGTTAGCATAGCGCACACCTATTCAGCTGTTGTTCTCTATTCTATTATTACTATAACTTGCCTTTCAACATGAAATGTCTGTTCTTGGTGTTGGATTTTGTAAATTAAATTTCCCCCAAAAAATGCGACTTATAGTCCAGTGCGACTTATATACGTTTTTTTCTTCTTCATTATGCATTTTTTGGCTAGTGCAACTTATACTCCAGCAACTTATAGTCCAGAAAATACAGGTACAGTGAAGCCCAAAATTAATCACACCCCTGGCAAATTCTGACTTAACGTTACATTTATTGTAAATGTAAATAAAATGTAAACGTAAATAAAAGCTGAGAAATATGTTTTCCACAATGATACCTCTTGTACATCATCTTATTATCTTTTGGGAGAAGCCTGTGTCATTTCCGGTCAAAAAAAACCTTGCTGGTTGAATAAAAGTAACTTTAAGTCAGAATTTGGCAGGGGTATGAATAATTTCGAGCTTCAGTGTAACTATTCTAATCAAAAACATTTGTAGGACTCATATTACTGTGAAATCCGTATGGTTGAGCAGATTCAGTTTCCTGTTTAGGTGCAACCTGAACTGCAGAAGTCGAACAAAATAAACTCGCTGTGTTTACTGCAGAGTGGGGCTTAGTGTCAGCCCTAAGATAACTTTGTCTCTTTGTTAAACCCTGGAAAGTCTTTTAGGCAGGTTTCCATTTCCTTTCCTTCCCAAAAAACCGTGAGAATCCAGGCCCCAGTCTCCCTGAAGCTGAAAGGACCGGCTAAACGGACCATAACCGCGGGTCGTAGGAGGCGGCCGTTAAATCAACTATAGATCTGTAATAACTAGAGCGGCCGCTGCGATCCCCGCCAGTTTTAATTTATCTACAAAAGCAGCTCGGAGGGGGACGGCAGAGGTCTTTTAACATCCACACACCCACGTCTTATTACGGGTCATTACCACGCCGCGGGGACGGCCGGAGGAGCGCAGTAATGGCAAAGATCATAAACCGCCGGGCCCTGGGAGGAAGATGGGCGCTCCCCGGTGCAGGCCTCGCTCCGGTCTGTATGATTACAACATCGCAGTTTGTTTAAGAAGCCATTACAAGCAAAGGCCCGCGCTCGTCTTAATCAAGAGCAATTTATTAAAACATCAGCGGAGGTTATTAGCATTAAAGAGACGAGGAAGGAAGGAGACGGCGGGGGAGGAGCAGGAAGGAGAGACAAGATTGTGCAAAGAATCAGAACATTTACTTTGTATAATTTATGGTTTTATAGGTTGTTTTGTCATCTTCTATCCTAAATATGTTTTTAAACCTTTTTTTTTATTGCACATTTGCAGCCTGTTCATAACATTTGTATTTTGCAATGTATGTTTTTTTAGTTTCTGCTTGGTTTAAAACATTTGGTCTAAATTGGATAACATTTTCTGGAATGGTCAAAGAAAAAATGACTTGTTTTTGGTGTAGATCCAGACTTTTATGTGCATAAAAAATCCCATAGATATAAGGTTTTGACATTAGTCTCCAAAACAAATTCATGCAGAATGTATCAAATTTAGCCGGAAATTCACTCCACTTTTTCTGTATTTCTGTTTATTTTTTTGTGCTGTTTCTCTGGGTAAACATTTGGAGACTTCCCTGGAACAGACGCTGTGCTGTTTCTGTCATGAAGTTACTCAACAAAATCCTCGTACACTGCTGTGAGTGGGCGGGGTTTAGGTTTCCTGACAGCAACAGCGTAGGTGATGCTTATCATGGCGGCGCTGAAAAACGTAACATATGCTGCAGATTTGGAGGAACAGTAAAAATGATACTGATACATTGTTTTACTATTGTAGTGGTTTGTTGTTTAGCTATGACATGAGCTGAAACAAATCGCAAATAAGCTCCAAAAACTTTAAAGTCCCTCCTCTTTACAAACGTTGGGAGACATTTGAGAATGACATTACTGGATTTTAATGCGCGTTAGTCTTTTACAGCGCCTTTCTCGACTCTCAAAGTCACTTGTAATTGTAAATGTAATATGTGTAATGTTATTTTGTGCCATTGCCTTCTGTCTGCATGGGAAACTCAAGGTGTAAATCTAATTACACATGGGATTCAGGAAGCTCACCTCACCCCACCTAACCTTTACTCCTTTGATATGAATCAGTCGACCTCTGACCACTGCCCAAACTCATATACACAACCTCAGTATACACACTTTCATACGCCATACATTGGAAGTGATTTTCATACATTTACGATATAATTTTCTTTTGCTGATTCCTGTTAGGGCTTACGAGTGACTGGACCCTGTCACAGCAACTATGGGCCTTAAGCTGGGGACACACTACATGATTTTCTCAGTCGTTACAGATTCTGAAAAGACTAGGAGCACACACTAACGACTGGTTTCAGCAGATTTAGTTCTGACGACTGAAAGACTGGCGCCTCACACACTACAAGATCTGTAACTGCAACTGACGCCAACCAAACGCTTGCGGGGAACTCGCGAGAACTAAATGGTAAACAAACATGGACGCTACCTGGGTCGCTGTTGTATTTGTGTGCATAGCTATCTGTTTGGAAAAAGGGAAAGAGAAAAAAGGGCTATGTATCCAGTTTCGCTATAGCACTCAACTTTCTTTGGTGTTTGCCATGGTTGTTTATGTTTTCTTCTTCTTCAAATTTCCGCTTATATTTTCCCGCCGCTTCCTGTTGCTTCGTCTGCGTCCTGACGCTATTTCCTGTGTCCCATCAACTGTTTGGCCGTTGGATCTGTAAACAGCCCACACTACAGGAGTGCGTCCAGAGTCGGCTTTAAAATTCAAACATGTTTGATTGCTTGCGACTGATGTCAGGCCAGGTTTTTGCGCCGACTCGAGTCTTTGAACATCACACACTAACGGATTTCAGAGCCGACTGCTGATTATGATTCCCTTCAACTAGTGTTGACTGATAAAGACTCGGCGCAACTGTGAATCGTTATAAAATCAGGGCAAAAAAATCGTGTAGTGTGTCCCCAGCTTTAGGCGGGGAACACCCAGCCAGTTTGTTGCAGAGCTGACACAGGGGGTGTTTCTCAAAGCCTGGGTCCCTTGCCTTGATTACATCACAGGAAGGTGTCCACGTCATCTCCTGTTGCCCAATGTTCCTTCAGGTGTCCTCCGTTTGTCTAACATGTGGCTAATTCACCAAGGATACATCAGTGGAGCCTTCGTTTCTTTGCATCGGCCAAAATCACCCATAATGCACTGCAGCTTTTTGAGAAAAATGGCAGGACTTTCACGTGTGATACTTTCAAAAGCTTATTTAGCAAGTTTAAGTTTGGATTATCTATAAGCTAAAATGTGGTATTTACGCAACACTCGGTTGCCCTCCACCCACAAAGGTCCCCCAAAGCCCCTCCCCCCTGAAAAAGGTTTCTCCCTCCCCAGGTGCCTCCACCAGAAAAAAGCCCAAAGTTTCCCAGGAATAAATGACACTAAAACGAGGCAGGAGGTGTGGCTGTGGAGACGCTCGCTCTGAAGTCTGTTCCTTAGCCGTTTCCGTTTATTTGGACCGAGGCAGGACACTTGCCTTGGATTAGAAGGAAGTGGCTTTGGAGGAAATCGTGTTCAAGGCAAAGCAAACACTATAGTAAATACTGACAAGTCCAGTTGACTCTTGTGTGGTCCCTCGCTCAGCTTTTGTTTTCTCCTCCTTGTATCTGTACAAAAAGTTCTTTCTGTCATTTGGCCGCTCTGCCGGGATGAAAATCGAGAAATAAATCCATCGCTAGCTTGTTGTTTGGCTCTAACCGAGATGTGCCGCTTTGTCGTAAGACTCGAGACGTCTGTGACACCGGGTCGGCGACGCTCAGATTTACAAGAGTCACTTTCAGCCCAGAGACAGCAGAGGGAGATGCAGGACGCTTCTTTCACCCCACAACAACTCATTTAACCATCACACGGCCCAAACGGTTTATTTAAGGTAAAAGATTGACTGAGTTCTGCTTTAAAAATATTATTTTAATTATTTATCTATATTTAAAATTGTTTCACTTTTCTCTAATTCCATTTTGCAGTCAAATATCAGGTTATTTTGACCTAACCAAAGACTTAAAGTCATCGCTTTTTAAGTAAATTCAGTGCACTAAGTTATTACCCATGTCTTCTTTTCTTTCGCTTTTTCCTTTGCAGCAAATCATCTGCCTCTTAGTGTGCAGCTTACCCTCTTCATTTATGTAGGCTTAATGCGATAAAATCTAGTATTTTAATGTTTAAGGCAAGGCAAGGTACCTGAGCTTTGAGAAACACCCAGAGACAACCAATCACGCTCACATTCATTCACTTTGAGAGTCTCCAGTTCATCTGTACATCGTGAATTTGGACAGAGGGATGAAGAGGAGAGACCCCAGACCCACATCTCAAAGTCCACACTCTCACAAAGTCTGATAAAGACATTACCCTGCAAGCAATTTACTCCTCTTTCCCCACACACTTCTACTATTTTTAATTCTAAAGGCTTTCCTCTCCGACCACACGACGACTGCACTAAACCCTTTTCCCCGCAGACGTCTTCAGCCACTAACTCTGCCATCAATGAACGAGTCAATTCAATTTACCTTAGGAAAATGGTGAGTGTTTTATTAGGTTAATTAGCCAGCCCCCTGTGGGAAACCGGCGATGAGACCATCAGAGATGAACGCGCGGCGCTGGGGTAATGGCCGACGGGCTAAAGACGGCGAGGAGCGAACGGTAATCTGTCATCATAGAAGAGCCATCACACACTGACACGTAAAAGCACTTTACTGTCAATTAATGAGGAGAGGCTTTCACCAAAATAAATGATATGATGCAAAATGAAGCACTAAAAGCTATTCAAGATGGATATTACCAGTATTTTTTAATGAAACCAAATGGAAGACCAAGGTTGTTATCTATCTGTCTTATGAGTTGGTGGTTGGCACTGTCGCTTTACAGCAGAAGGTCCTGAGTTCAATTCCCTGGGCAAGGCAGGTTGTGTCTTCTGAAATTTAAGACTATTTAATGCCACTTAGAGTGAAATTTAATGCCGGCATCGTCAACAACAGAACAATAATCTGTAAGGAATTATCCGTACTACTCTCTGAATCTCAGGGGTTTTATTTTAAAAGTTTAATAGTGCTGCATTAAAAAATAATACAAAAAATGAATCATGCATTTCAATGATAACATTTCTTCAATAAATATATTTTGTTCAATGACAATGTTTGGACAAATTTTAAGAACTAGATGAACAAAATTTAATACCTACTCATAATATTTAGTACTTTTAAGGTCTTGAGCGTGACAAGATCAAATTTAAAACGTATTTAATTCTTTTAAAACCTTGGGGCTACCCTGGATAAGATATTAGCGGTGATGCACGTTGCCGGCAGAGCAAGACTGTGAGGAATCTGCATGTTGTCCCTGGGCTTGGGTGAGTTTATTCCAGATTTCTTCCTTCAACCTGAAACAAACTGGATGCTCCTGATGAGGATCCTGGCTCAGGTCTGGAGAAGATTTTTGAGCTTTAACCATGTTATAATATCATCTCCTCCTCAAAAACAGACCTGCAGTAGTATTCTGTTAGTAACCCTGTATGCTGAGGCGCTGCCCTTCTCCAGAGCTGAAAACGCTCAGTCTCACAGCTCTACATAGAAACATGAAACCAGGAAGTGCTTCTGCAGGTTTCTAAAGCCCAGACACCGTCACCGGACTCGTTCTGATCATGTCAGCCTTAAACCTCCGTCACTACGAAGCTCAGAAATCTATCTGTTAGCATCATGTTGCTATTAGCCGTGCTAATTAGCCATCATACCATGCTCTGTCTCTGCCCCACCTGTTCAGTACAAGCACTCGGAGAATCTCCTCTCAGGCCTGAACTCAACCAGCAGGAGCCAGCAGGGATTTAAAGCGACAGACACCAAATCCACGCATTTTTTAGAGAAAGTAACAGCTCCACAAATAAAGAGGTTAATATTTAAAGATATAAAAAGTGAAATGTTGATGCAAAGGTGTCCAAATTTATTAGATTACAAGCATATGGGCCCTTTAAAGAAATGAAATTGACAAATTAGCTTAATCTTAGATACTCATTAAAGGTTCTGTAAGCAGCAGCGCTCGTACTGGTTATAAACGGTACTGCAGTCTAAATCAAACAATGGTCTCTCTTCTGATTGGATGATTCGGTGATGCAGTTTTAGAACCAAACAAAAAAGGTAAACAAAAACAACTTGGCCATTATTTAAAAGATATTTTTAATTGTTAAGTAACTCAGCTGTAGCAATTGTTATCAGTAAAACTAATATTTGATTTAAACGTGTACATCATATCTTGGGACACTTTTTTTTTTGACAAATTATAAAAAAATATACTGCTCATAGCACCTTTAAGGCTAAAAACATTGTGTAAACACCAGCTTCCACACAGATGTAGCATGAATGTTGAAAATACTCACAAACCCAAACCTGTATCTCAGTGTTTTCAACATCCATGCTACATTTTTATTACACCTTTATGGAAGCTGGTGTTTATGATGTTTTTGGTCTTAACTCGTGGACACAGTTACCACTGCCAGCTTTGGTAAATTCAACTTCTCATTTCACAAACCATCAGCCTTAAGCTTTGTGCCCCTACGAGAACAAAAGTGTGCTTTCTCAAATTTTATTTTTGTGAAAACTTTGCAGTGCTTCTGATCTTTTCTATGAACTGTGTCTCAGCTGTGTATTTTATCACTAAAGTTGATATTTTTCACACAAATCTAATATTACCTAATATATACACTAACTAAATATGTTATGTGGCTCCTGTTCAGTGATTAAAGTGTCCCCTTCACAAACAGTATACATACATTTTTTTCTACATTTTTTTCTTGCATAAATCTTCTGCCATGATCATGTCAGTGGATGTAATAGAATCTAAACATCCATCCATCTTCTTCCGCTTCATCTGGGGCCGGGTCGCGGAGGCCATAGTCTAAGCAGGGACACCCAGACATCCCTCTCCCCAGGACACTTCCTCCTGCTCCTCTGGAGGAACCCCAAGGCGTTCCCAGGCCGAGAGAAATAGTCCCTCCACCGTGTCCTAGGTCTTCCCCGGGGCCTCCTCCTGGTGGGACATGAACACCTCCCCAGGGAGGCGTACCAGGAGGCATCAGGAACAGATGCCCGAGCCTCAGCTGCTCCTCTCGATGTGGAGGAGCAGCGGCTCTACTCCGAGCTCCTCCCGGGTAACTGAGCTCCTCACCCTATCTCTAAGGGAGCGCCCAGCCACCCTGCGGAGGAAACTCATTTCGGCTGCTTGTATCCGGGATCTTGTCCTTTCGGTCATGACCCAAAGCTCATGATCATAGGTGAGAGTAGGAACGTAGATCGACAGTAAATCGAGAGCTTCGCCTTTCGACTCCGTTCTTTCTTCACCACAACAGACCGATACAACGACGCATTACTGCAGACGCTGCACCGATCCACCTGTCAATCTCACGTAACAGCATCTAAATATTTTTGTAAAAAACAAACACAAAAGAAAAATTAATATTTTCAATATTCTATAATATTTTATTGGGTTTTAATGAGTTGTTTTTTAGATGGTAAATAGCACATGAAAAAAAAAATCATTAAAATTTTTTTGTAATCTTTGAGATTCCCAAGGCTGTAAAAAGTCATTTTGCATTTAAAATATTACAAATATTTGCTGTTACATACACTGGCATAAAAAGGGTAATAATTTTGAAAATAATTCAATATTTGGTATTTATGATCAGGGCACAATTTGATTAAAGATCTATGCAAAAAAGTAGAAAAAAAATATGAATGTATACATGTGACGTGGATACTTTTGTCACTGAAAGTGGGACATAAAGGGTTAAGTTCTTCCACTCTCACGCATGTATTACTGCATCTTCAGAGACAATAAAGAGATAATCCTTCACTAAATGGCCCTCAACCTGAACTTGTCTCAAAAATAAATTGATAATAAAAATATAGATGGCAGTTGTTCGCTGTCCTTGGTCCTGAAATAACCAACCAGAGGCAGGATACAGTAGATTTAGGATATGTTTAGTTGAATAAAGTCCTTTACTCAGTCCACTACATCCTGCGTCCACGCTCCCCCTCTCCCCCCTGTCCCTCTCTGTCTGAGGTAAGCGCTGCAGTGGGCCGTCCCACTCCCAGTCCCAGTGGAAACTCTTATTGATCAGGAGGATAAAGGTCTTGATGAGGCAGATTGCTCATCGGTCCGAAACGACATGCGCGTGGGACTTAAACGCGGGGAGCAGACTGCATTGATCGGAGCTGGACAGGTGTGGTCACAGCCTTCATGTTCCCACCGTTATGGGACGGGACAGGACGGGGGCTAGTGGTGGGCAGTGAACTTCATGGTCAAACAGGGAAACAGGTAAAGACACATGATGGCGGCTTAAACGCTCAAATGAATCCTTTTTCTCCAGGACACACTGAGACAGTAAGGAACACAGAATGGAACAGTAACAGTCTAGTAAGTCTAATTTAATGCTTTTTTAATGCCATTTTTAATTTATTTTTTTACATTTGTAATGCCACAAACATACAATTGCGGCAGCTTTAATTGTCAAAATGTATTTGCAAGTTTTGAAAAATACAGCAAGTCAAACATCTGAGGTTTGGGTAATTTGGTCTCGCTGGAAACAAACTTATTCTGCCGTCTACCACACTACTGTAGGCTATGAACATGGAAAATTCTTACTTATATACATATTTATTATCACAAATAAAACCAATAATGTCAGTGATGTTGCTCCAAAACTATGTTAAAATTATAATGCCCGTTGGAATCATATTTAATTCTTTTCATTTTAATAATTTAAGGCCTCAGTTTTCACAGAATCAATTTAATCAGTGCTTTTGAAAGCCCGGCGGGACTCCTGAATAAGAACAGGTTGGCCCTGAAGTAGCAGATAAAACAATTACATGCAGGTAAAAGCTTACACTGACAGGTGAATAACACAGATAATCTCTTCATCACGGCTCCTGTTAGCGCTGAGAAATATCAGGCAGCGAGTCAAGTTTTCAAGTTTGTCCTCAAAGTTGATGAAGCAGGAAAAATGAGTAAGGATTTGAGCTGAGTTTGACAAAAGAACCAAACTGTGACAGGCTACAGACGACAGGGTCAGAGTCTGCAGGGGTCAGGATTTATCAAAAGTGGTCCAAGGAAGGAGCAGAGGTGAACCAGAGACATGTCCTAGAACTAATTCATTACCACTATGCAAATTTGATCCAATTTTCTTGTTTCTTTACTGTTTTTGGCTCATTTTCCTCTCTGGAGCGCCCCCTACATTTGGGAGTAAAGGCTTAGTTGACTCTTGTGTGGTCCCTCGCTCAGCTTTACTTTTGTTTTCTCCTCCTTGTATCTCTACAAAAAGTTCTTTCTGTCATTTGGACCGCTCTACCGTGACGAAAATCGAGAAATAAATCCATTGCTAGCTTGTTATTTGGCTCTAACCGCGATGTGCCAGCTTTGTCGTAAGACTCGAGAGTCACTTTCAGCCCAGAGACAGCAGAGGGAGATGCAGGACGCTTCTTTCACCCCACAACAACTCATTTAACCATCACACATGACCCAAACGGTTTATTTAAGGTAAAAGATTGACTGAGTTCTGCTTTAAAAATATTATTTTAATTATTTATCTACATTTAAAATTGTTTCACTTTCCTCTAATTCCATTTAGCAGTCAAATATCAGGTTATTTTGATCTAACCAAAGACGTAAAGTCATCGCTTTTTAAGTAAATTCAATGCACTAAGTCAGTGTTTCCCAACCAGGGGTACAGGGACCCCTAGGGGTACGCGAGCACATTGCAGGCGGTACATGGAGTTATTTGGTAATTTATAGTATAGTATTTGTATGTTTGGCTTTGAAGACTAAAATAAACCTTCAAATCAGGACTAACTCAGGACTATATCAGAATATTTTTATTGCCATTGTCAGTGAACAACACAATTCACAGACTAGGAACTTGTTTCGGTGCTAATGTGCAACATATAACACTAATAATAATAATAATAAATATCACTATGATAAAAAAGAAACTTTAAAAGCCAGATTTAACTTTAAAAGTTAAATAGCCAGATAAAATTAGGCGAATAACAACAGAACAATAATGCAATCTGTCAGTGCAGATAGATAAGATAATATTAACATGATTAACATGTTAATAAAGTGACAAGTGTAAAGTGACCATATATAGAGGGGGATGGGACACTAAAGGACAAAACCAGGACTAAACCAGGACTCAAACAGGAAGAAAAATCAGGCCATAAACCAGGAATTAATCAGAAATAAACTAGGTCTAAACCAAGTCTAAACCAGAACTAAGCTGGGTCTAAAACAAGAACTCAACCAGGACTAAACTTAGTCTAAACCAGAACTAAGCTGGGTCTAAAACAAGAACTCAACCAGGACTAAACTTAGACTAAACCAGGACTAAGCCAAGTCCAAACCAAGACTAAATCAGATCCTGGGGGTACACAAAACCAAAAAGGTTGGGGACCCATGTCTTCTTTTCTTTCGCTTTTTCCTTTCTGGTTTTCTCCGCAGCAAATCATCTGCCTTTTAGTGTGCAGCTTCCTAAGGCCCTTCCTGATGTAAACCCTCTTGATTTATTTAGGCTTGGTACTGGCACAATGAGTAAGCATGCTTTGTGATGCCTTGTGGATGGATTCATTTACACGTGCCATGTACAGATGTTGAGAAAATTCTTCATTTATACTAAAAAGGACTTAAAGGTTGCAAACAAAGACGCCTGACAGCCGTCCAAAAATAACTAAAAGTCAGAAAACTGCTCAGGCCAACAGAGGAGCTACTGTACCAGTTATTTACCCTATTAAAATGTGAAAAATAAAGAAAAAAAATATTAAAACACATCAGTTAAAAGTAAAATAAACATAATAATGAGGGTGGACTTTAAGCTCTTTTGACTTTTCTGACTTTGAAACACGCAGATCCCTCTAAAACTATTGGACGTACTTTTTGATTGATGTTTTAATGCGATGAAATCTAGTATTTTAATCTGGCAATTTTTAATGCACTTTGCTGCCAAACATCAATCCATTCATTAAGTCTGAAGCTCACACGCACACGCCTTATTACCATTTATTAAATATCAGTGAAATAAAGCAGACGTACAGTGACAGAGAAACCCCACTGAGCACAAATTACCTCTCACTCCATCTGACGTCAAACTAAGTGTTGAATACTGGTTGACATTTTAAAACATCTGTTACATTTTACTCTAAAAGCTGTCCGTTTTGACTCAACTTTTTACCATTTAGACGAGAACAAAAAGACAAAGAAATACACGAAACCGGAGCTGAGCCTTTAAAATCCTATACGTCTCATACTGTCGCCGTTATTTGAGTAAGAGAAGCATTAAAGCCCAGTTAAATGAACAGGATTAAGAACAATACAGAGCTGATCTTTCGTTAAACGGCCCTCAATCTGGATCCGTGTCACAAAAAGAAAAACTGACAAAGAAACGGAGACTGCACAGTGAGCTGTCCGCGGTGCTGAAATAACAAAACAATGTCAAACTTGTCGACTTTTTCTGATAGAAGAGATGAAGTCTGACTACCTGGAGTTATAAGCCAGCTGTCTGCTGTTTGGGAAACTTACAGTGAGCATGTTTGACGTTTTAGGTTTTATGTCTGGTTTAAGTTGGAAAGTTTGTTGCTGTTGGTTAGAGTTACAGGTCCCAGGCCTTTCTGTGGATGTTCTCCCTAAGTCTGTGTGGATTTCCTCTGAGTGCCCCAGTTTCCTATGGCACTGAGGGATGGGTCAAATGCAAATAAAACTTAATTCATACAGCACCTTTCACAGATAAAGATTACAAAGTGCAGTAAAAGAAAACATTTAAAACTACAAAGATAAAACAATATTACAAACACAACAATAAAACACAAAACTCAGTCAACTAAAAGCATGTCCAAATAAAAATGTCTTCAGGAAATGGCAGGGACAGGGGCATGGGACAGGGGCAGGGTGTTCCACTGGCCCCTTGAGTTTTAAACAAGTTTTGGGGACCTTAAGGAGGTTCTGGCCCGAGGACCGAAGACTGCAGCCAGGAACATAAGGAGATAAAAAGTCTGTGATGGACTGGAATCCTGCCCATTCAATGCTCTGAAGGTTAAAACTAATATTTTAAAATCAATTCTAAATTTGACGGGAAGCCAGTGAAATCAACTCCGACTCTTTTACTTTTCATCTCTGGAAAGCCACTTACAATGATTATTTGTTCAATAAATGTTCATTATTTTTTGATTTGAATTAGGGCTGCACAATATATCGCAAAATTATTGTTATTGTAATGTCAGCAAACGCAATATCTGTGGTCTTCCATCTGACAGAGATTTACACTGAAGAATCATTTTCCACCAGAGCCTTAAAAGAAAATGTGTTGTGACTAAATAAAAATGTTTAGTGGTAATTTAATTAATTTAGTCACAGCTTAGCCTTGTTTTATTCCTGGTTTAGTCTGTGTTAAGTTTTGATTTTGTGGCTGTTTTGACTTGTAAATACAGGAACTTACATTTTTGTGAAATGTAGTGAATTTAACTTACTATGTTCAAAAAGTAGGCTCTATTTTCAAATATCGCAATAATATCATTATCGCAATTTTCAACATAGTTATCGAATAGGCGCATGTTTTGAATTTGAAGTCTATATAAAGTAATTATTTGCCTGTTACCATGCAGTGATTTGCATTTTGATTTGTACTCAATTCCATACCCAACTACTTCAAAATAAAATTACAAGTACAAGTACAAGTAAACTACAAAATTATAACTCTAGCTAAAGTAAAAATATCACTGTAGCTAAGACTTGAACTCAGGACCTTCTGCGAGGTCCACCACTAAACCAAAACATATTTTCACTCATTAACAGACTTTCAGCTTCCCTTCACTTCTTTAATTCCTCTGATATCTTGTATTTTGTGTTGTATTTGTGTGTGGTCAGTGTCCTGTGAGCTTGTGAGGCAGAAACGCCGGGATAAGCTGGCGTCTGTGTATAGTGCATTTTGCTGTAATGGCGTCCCAGTGGTGTTGTCAGAAATCAATGTGATCCTGGCGAGAGAGAGGAGTGCCGTGAGGTCAAGGCTTCGCTCTGCTAAATATTTCATCCTGGGAACTCCTCCGCAGCTCAGACACAACGCACCGTCTCCAGGATCCATCCACAGCTTTACAACCATCACTTATGAATGATTTTAAGCAGCAAGATGTTTTTTTTTTAACTGGATTTGCTCTTGTCCTTACAGTGGTTTATTGTGTGTTTCAGCCTGGGTGATGCTGTCTGTCCACTCAGGCTCAGGTCAGGCCTAAAAAATCAATTGTAATCCATTATTAAGAGCTGGGGTTTTCCCAAAGTTAACCAGGGAAGGAACCAGTGGCTTCCAACTTGACTCTAAATCATTATAACCTGTATAAAACTGACAGGAGGCCAACATGTTGATATAAAAAGTAAACAATGGACTGCTGTGAGTGAGCTGGAGCTTGCATTTGTATTTTAAGACCTAATAAGCCCCATTTAAACAGCTTTACCTTTTATTGTTATTAATATAAATTTATAGACTCATTGCACAAATGTCTGGGGGAAAAACTTGCAAATTTAGATGTCACATTACACCACATTCAAGTATAAAATGTAATGTTTCCTTAAAATTATAACAACAAATGCAGTTTAAACACTGTTACATGTGTTTTAATTCCACAATAGTAAGACTTAATCAATTATGACACAAAGTTGAGTCATTTAGAGTTGGTGATTGCTGATTTTGTCCCGGTTTTGTCTGATGCTACTGTAGTTTCCTGATTCAGCACCACGGACAGTGCCTGTTCATTTAAACCAGAAGTTCTCGACTTCTCCCTGATCATTTTATAGTTTTTAATGTCATTTTGTTTGCTTTTTTATGTCCTGGCTGTATATGTCCCGACCCAGCAGTTGATAAAAACTGATTTAGCTCTGTGCACACGCGCCACCACACATCTGAACAGCGGCTCTCTCTCCCTGATCGTCCCGGGACAGTGTTCAGTCCCGCTGGTCCCTGCTCTGTGACCTCCCTCCTCTCATCAGATTACACTAATGCACTTCTCATTTTTAATATTAATTGTCATTGTTTTGTGTGTCCCTCATGGCCACAGAGCAGCAGCAGCAGCAGCGACGATGGCTCGGTTGGATTACCCCAGACCCCAGAGCTGCACCTTTCATTAATCTGAACTTTTAACCAGCGATTTAGCCTGGATTTAATCTGGTTTAGTTCTGGTTTAGTCCTAGTCTATTAGACCTGTTTAGTCCTTGTTTAGTCCTGGTTTAATCCTAGTTTAGACCTGTTTTAGGCTTGATTTTCTCCTGGTTTAGTCCTGGTTTAGACTTGATTTAAATCTCTTAAGTTCTGGTTTATTCCTACTTCAGACCTAGTTTAAGTTTAATCCTGTTTTATCGACCTGTCTTAGTCCTGATTTTGTCCTGGTTTAATTTTGTTTTAGTCTTGGTTTAGTCCTGGTTTCTAGTCCTAGTTTAGTCCTAATTTTGTCCTGGTTTAGTCCTGGTCTAGCCTTGGTTTAGTCCTGGTTTAGCTTTGATTTAGTTCTAGTTTAATCCTGATTTACACCTTTTTTTTTAGACTTGTTTTATTCCTGGTTTAGACCTGGTGTAGACCAGGTTTAGGCCTAGTTTAGACCAGGTTTAGTCCTGGTTTAGACCTGGTTTAGTCCTAGTTTAGTCCTGGTTTAGTCCCTCTAGTTTGCATACACATTTTTGCATTAATCCCTATTTTATCCCTTGGCATAGACCTGGCTTAGTCCAGATTTCAGCTCATTTTAGTCCTGTACAGATGGTTCTTGTAAAGCCAAATATTTTCTGAGCCAGTACCTGATGCATAAACTTTCAGACTCTGTGCTAAACGGCTCTGGTCCTGCTCCGGTTGCCTCTGGGCTGGCACCGCTCCTCCTCCTCCTCCTCAACCGCGATCATCATTTTAAATTTATTTTGATTGATCCGTGTCAGACTTAACTATGCTTTGGGCCGTGGGTCGATAAATAAAGGTCGATACTTTAATGTTTTCCTGTGAAGCGTTATTAAAAAATAGATTGGCTATAAAGAGGGCTGAATTTACGAGGAGCTGCGCGGACTTCCAATGCATGTCAACTGGAATTTAATTGAACAACATTGGACGGAGAGATTAGACCGGGGAGCAGGGAGAGAGGAGAGGGGCTGGAGGGGAGCAGGGAGAGAGGAGAGGGGCTGGAGGGGAGCAGGGAGAGAGGAGAGGGGCTGGAGGGGAGCAGGGAGAGAGGAGAGGGGCTGGAGGGGAGCAGGGAGAGAGGAGAGGGGCTGGAGGGGAGCAGGGAGAGAGGAGAGGGGCTGGAGGGGAGCAGGGAGAGAGGAGAGGGGCTGGAGGGGAGCAGGGAGAGAGGAGAGGGGCTGGAGGGGAGCAGGGAGAGAGGAGAGGAGCTGGAGGGGAGCAGGGAGAGAGGAGAGGGGCTGGAGGGGAGCAGGGAGAGAGGAGAGGAGCTGGAGGGGAGCAGGGAGAGAGGAGAGGGGCTGGAGGGGAGCAGGGAGAGAGGAGAGGGGCTGGAGGGGAGCAGGGAGAGAGGAGAGGGGCTGGAGGGGAGCAGGGAGAGAGGAGAGGGGCTGGAGGGGAGCAGGGAGAGAGGAGAGGGGCTGGAGGGGAGCAGGGAGAGAGGAGAGGAGCTGGAGGGGAGCAGGGAGAGAGGAGAGGGGCTGGAGGGGAGCAGGGAGAGAGGAGAGGGGCTGGAGGGGAGCAGGGAGAGAGGAGAGGGGCTGGAGGGGAGCAGGGAGAGAGGAGAGGGGCTGGAGGGGAGCAGGGAGAGAGGAGAGGGGCTGGAGGGGAGCAGGGAGAGAGGAGAGGGGCTGGAGGGGAGCAGGGAGAGAAAGTTTGGGTGGCTTACTGTGATTATAGAGGAATCCTATAGAATCCAGCCTCTGGGTTCTCCAGTTTCTGTTTCAGTTCTAGAGAAGGGCCCCCAGGTTCAACCCCAGTGGCTCTTAAGGATGGGTTAAATGCAGAAAACTAATTTCCCCCCCAAAAAATAAACCTTAGTGTGCTCCTCGTGCTAGTCCCAAACCTGGATAGACTTAAACTGACTTTATTGATCCACAAAGGAAATTACTTCACAGTATCTCAGATGCTCTATAGCATTAGCTTAGCTTTGGTTTAGTTCTAGTTTAATCCTGATTTACACCTTTTTTAGACCAGATTTTTCCTGGTTTAGTCCTGGTTTAGTCCTGGTTTAGACCTAGTTTTGTGTGTGTGAAGAAATAAAAAAAAATCTGGGAGCTTCATTTGTTGTGTGCAGAGCCTAATTTAGATTTTCCTATTCTTAGTCCTAGTTTAGACTTGGTTTAGTCCTGGTTTAGTTTAATTTCCCCCAAAAAAATAAACCTTAGTGTGCTCCTCGTGTTAGTCCCAAGCCTGAATAGACTTAGACTTAAACAGACTTTATTGATCCACAAAGGAAATTACTTCACAGTAGCTCAGTTGCCCTAGGTAGCATTAAAATAATATGAATAAAATATAACAGAATAGATATAAACCTATACAAGATTTGCATATTTACAAGTCTATAAAAATAAAAATAGAAGTATATACATTATATAAACTCTACAGAGTGGTAAGGATAATGCAGTGAGATGATGTGGCTGAGCATTAATGTGAATAATACAGAGTTATCTGTGACAGAAAGGTGAGTTGTTGCACAGCTGGACTGAGAATGAGGTCCTGCAGCATTCACTGTGAGAGCAGAGCTGTAAATAAATGGAGATGGTTGCATCAGGAAGGCCATCCGACGTGCCCAAACAATATTCAGAGAAGAAAATCTCAGAGGGACTCAAGAATAAAGAGTAAGGCCAGTGTGAAGGTCAACAGAAGATTCCTAAATCATATGTAAAACTTGCTTTATAATGTAGCCTTCATCATCTTTCCTTTTGGCTCTTTTCTTCTGGAATCATCAGCAGAAAATCCTTTTAAAATAGGTTTTAGGTCAAATGCTTTTCCTGACTCAACCATTTCTAGTTATCAGGGCTTGGAACCGCCACAAGATGTAGCCCCCTGTTAGAGCTGAAAATGGACATCCTCAATCTAAAAGTCCACTTGTTGGCCCTCGGGGTATTTCAGCGTCTCTCGTGTTTCGTTGCGCTGCTCTGATGGTGTAACAGGTTAAATGTGGGCCAGATGTGAGTGGAGCTGGATTATAATGCTCTTGATGTTATTTGTCTTTGTTAAACAGAACGCAGTGTACTTTGGGTTTTGTGCCATTAACCTCTGGACACGGATTATAACCTGCACAGTCACAAAATACACACTCAGGGTTACTGCAGGGGATTAAAGTCTGCACGTGTCCAAAGATCAGGCGACAGGGGCCGCGTTAATGTGAGTTATGGAAATAATGACGTTAAAAAAGTTACATATCACATATTAATTTCATTTTGCTTATTTTCTCCAAACTCTTTTACTGTTTGTCCTTCCGTTTGCTGTGACTGTGGGACTTCAGAACATTCATTGTTCTGACTCTATTTCAGAGACTCCACATTCTGTGACTGTGGCTGAGTAGGCAATGTGCAGAGGTGCAACAGGCAACGCTTGGGGCCCCAGGCAAGAAGGGCCCCCCTCCCCCTAAGGGCAGACCAACTTTGAATCAATACAGCAGCGACAAGTCTGCAATGACAGCGTTTCCCTGAAGGGGCCCCACCTCCACCTCTCACAGAATGTGCTGTGTTCTTAAGTAAACCAACCAATATTATCGGCCGATATTATCAGCCGATATAGACATTAGAACAATATCGGTTATTGACCCAAATCTGGCCGATATCCGCCGATATAAACAGTACTATTTTACTGTGGCTGGAATAAGACCTGTTTACTCACAAATGATGGCCTTCTGCTATTTGTCCAGCAGAGGGCGCTGGTGTTTTCCAGCAGTTTGGCTTTTACTCTGCAGTTCACAGGAAACTCCCCAAATCACCTTCTCATGGCCTGAAAAGCTCAAAACAGCAAAAAATAAATAAATTAATAAATATAAATAAATAAATAAATAAATAAATAAATAAATAAATAAATAAATAATTTTTTTTTTTTTACAATTTCTTAAAACCTCATAGAACAAAAATTCAAAATGCATTTTGTAGTTCTCCCCATGCTCTACTTGCACGGCAAGTTTAAATGAAATTTAAGTTAAACTAAATTTAGTTAAAGATAAATAAAAAATAAATAAATAATACTCCTCACACCAATGCCCACTACAACCTACACAACAATCAACATAAAGAACAATACGCAGCTTTCTACAACATTTTAAAAATAAGTTTAGTCTAATAAAGTGGCCTGGGGTGGACACGCCATATTCATGTAAACAAGAGCAGAAAGAAAAATACATGCTCTACAAACAACTGAGAGCAGCTCTGTCAAAAAGAAAAGGAGTTATTCTTTATGCAGTGAGAACAGAGAGAAGATGAAGAGCAAGAGGGAAAAAAAACTGTTTGTCCTGCTCTGCTGCAAAGTTCAGGTGAGAATCTACAGTGGCTTTTTTCTCAGCAAGGACGTTTAAATAAAACACACAAAAAAAAAGTGTCAAAATTGTTTCTGTCACTCGAAGATTCTTCTAAATAAGGACAATAAACGCTGGTTGGGAGGCCCCTGTAAAATTTTGCTGTTGCCCCTAACTTTAAATCCAAATAATTAGACAAAATATTGAAAATGAATTACTCTTATTTCTATTATTTTTCAACAGGTTATACATCAATATGAAAACTTTGGAGGTGGTTAAAGAAGTTGTATTGTGGATAATTATTAGCATTTCTCTGTCTTTCTCTTCAAACATTAGCAACATTTCCATCTGTTTCCCCCAAAAACAGTGATTCATCACAATTATTACCACGACTTCTGAAATATGAAGACGTATAACTTTCAGGAATAACTCTGCAGCAGACTCTGATGCCCCGGAGCCAACCCACAACTTCTGCAAACGGCTCATAAAAGTCAGAAAAAGCTCAGTGTTTCATTACGTGTTTGATCTGACAGATACGTTTTTAGTGCCTGGGTGAGTGTTGTTATACAAGTGAGAGGCTGTTAATTAAACCTATTGTGTGACTTTGTGGCAGGAGTGTCACAGCGACTTTCTGCCACCGAAGTGAACTTCTTTTGAAAGTTAAAAACACTCTGACACATTGGAGTATTTAAATGACTTTTCTTTAGCTTTAGTTTTAGGCCCTGATGTTGAAAGAGCTTGTCTTTTAAAAAATGTTCTTTGTGTATGAAGCATTAGCGCTGTTTGTCTGCAAATAAAAAGGTTGAACACACGACTGACGAGTAGTGAAAGGTAAAGAGGATCGTACTATTCAAGACCAAGACCAGTCATGTTTCCTGGTTCTTCTAATACAGAAAACTATTTACTCCAAAATTATGAAGAATAGTATTTTCTAGGGGTGAAATGATATGTTTTTGCAACGATACGATATGTATCGATTAGAAGTGTTTCAATACGATTCAAGAATGATATTGGCTAATTTGGAACGATACGATTCAACACCTTCATATCGATAATCGATACAGCAACTTTTTGACAAAAATCATGAAAGTTTACTCTCAAATGTAGCACCGTGGCCAGGGTTGATTATGTCCAGCAGACAGAGAGTGAAGAAAAATTTACTATAACATTTTATTTAATTAAAAACTAAATTTATCTCCAAAAAGCCATATCTGGTTTTATTTTAAGATACAAATTTCTAATTTCAATATTTCTGATATTATCGAATCGATACTTCATGTGTATCGATATTCACTTCCTAGAAAACGATACAATTCGATACAAGGTCATGTGTATCGATGTAGTTGTATCATAGGAAAAAAAAATCAATACATCCATACAGTTAACGTCTGTGTGTCCTGAGTCGGACACTTTCAGCTAAAATTCTATTACTTTTTTATCTTCAACAAGTCATAAAGTCACTCATTTATTATCTTCATTAATGCAAATTGTATAAAATAAAACTACATTTTCTTACGTTTATAATGATATATTGGTTGGATAGTTTCTTTAACAAATATTTTATTGCGGCCGTATGAAATAGCGCTTTTGTCCGAGGTTTAAGCTCGGCAGTGCTATGGCCCTGAGTCGGACACGCTCACCTTTCTGGCTTTTTCAGCCTTAATTGTTAGATTTTTCAGCTCTAATTTAAGGCTGGGATATTTACGTTAACAAATTTTCACACTCGGTACCTTGTTTCCGTCTTTAAAAATAAGATTGTGGGCTAAGCTAACGTTAATCAGAAAATAATAAGACGAACAAAGTTAGCTACAAAAACACTAAGATCACTGAAAGAATGTCGCCTGAGTGTGACCTGAGCGTTCCCTGCGCATTTCTCTGTCAAAATTACTTTCATATCATGATTATTTTATAAACACTTAGCATAAATACACAAAAATCACCACAGAGGTAGAGCAATATGTGGAGTTTTCGTTTATCTACCGTTAGCCAGTTAACGTCTTTGCGAGCGTCTGCTAGAAGACTGAAAAATAGCAAAAGGTGAGCGACTCAGGACACGCATACTGTATTGTTACACCCATAGTTTTTTCTTATAATGTTTGGTAAAATCTGAGTCCGTCACATCCAAGACCGAGACAAGACTGAGTAACACTGAATTTGAGACGAAGACATTGAAAGAACCCAGTGCATTTTCTCCTTGAACCTTCAAGGTAACCTGTTTACGCCTGTGTGCAGACTGATGACGACTGGACTGACTGGATAGCAAAGGTGAAAATTCAGGAGTAGAGTTTAGATTTTTTTGCCCAAGCTGAGATTACCTGGTCACTATCTTCAGGTGGGGTCGACTGGGGCGGATCTCGATTACGCCTCCTATTTATTTCAGGCTGTATCTAGCACTCTTTTACACAAAGAAGGACCCTGGCTTGTGACTTCACGTGGCTGCATTTAAGGCCTTGATCACCGGAAAGAATAATGGAAACTAAAAACGTCGGTACAAAACTTGAAATACTTAGGAGCTGAAAAATGTTGCAGCAGCAGAAAATCCATTCTACACAGCGTACGGTAATGCTCTTTGTAAAACCCAGCAGCTCCCTGACCAACGCCTCGCTGCATCCTTCCTTTATCTCTGCTCCTTTTATCTCACGCTCATTCCCCCCTCCGCCACAAAAATCTGTCCAAAGACAAGAAGAAAACCACCAGCAACCAAACCAACACGCCGCCGTTTGCAGCCGCTTGCAGCTCGAGCGAGATATTAATGAGTTTACAAGCACCTCTCCGGTCTAATTATGTCGAGCAACCGCTGCCTTACTGGGCCACAGCTCCCCGGGGAGAACACACAGATCCACCAGGCCAGCAAAACTCGCCTACTTTTGACAAAACACTCGACAAGCGGCCGCTACAAATAACATCCGGGCACCCGCCATCACGGAGATTAATTCAGCCGCAGCCAGATGTAACCTGGAAGATTTAACCTGCTCGTTGGCATTAAGACAGGGGCCATTAGAGACGGAGGAGCGGCGCGGGAGTGGAGGTACATTACAGTGATTGGAGGCGACCTTTTGGGGAGGAAATGTTTAAGTTTCTCAAAAGCTGTGTTTGACATTTGAACAGTGACACGGACACGGGACGCACGGAGAGGCGCAGGACATGTTACAGAAGTTTTTACACAATTTGAGGCAGAGGGAGAAGTCTGGATGGAAAAAGTTGGGTTTACTCAAGTTAAATACAACATACTTTTACTTGAAGTACATTTTGTGTGGTTTTATTTTTACTTTTATTTGAGTATGATGTTAAATTGTCTAAGGAAGTACGAGTAGTTTCTGTTTTCTGGGTTTAAAACTCAAACAAGAAGAAGAATTTGCAAAAACATTCAAATGTATTTTCTACTGAAGTTCATTTTTTACTTACTGAAGTCAAATTTTGGTTGGGTACTTTTACTTCTACTTGAGTAATATTGAATATTTCTACATATAGCTTTGCGTATTACAATTAAACTTATATTTTGATGTACTACTGCTAAGGTTAATAACAGCTTCAACATTAGTAATAATAATACTTTGATTTTATGTGATGTTTTTCTTCTTTCACTCTAAGGTCACTCTACTCTTAGGTGCATTCCAAATATGGCACAAATAATGAGCTTGCTACAAAGTTATCAGACTCAAGGTTGCAGGGGGGGCTCCTGTCGATGGTGGGAAGACTCTGCAGAAACTGAGAACTTTTTGTGGCCCTGCCCTATGCACAAAAAACTCGAAGCCAAGAAGATAATGCTATGCAGAGATCGTCATACATCGTCATACATAGTATAAAAACTTAGAACACTCCTCCCTCTAGGAGCGCGCTCATTCTGCTGACTGTAACCTTACCTGTGTTTTTACTGAATAAACTTCTGACTTGATTACACTTCTGAATCATCGTCCTCTTTGATGCTTTCAACCAAAATGAACAAATCCTTACAGTAATATTATTTTTGAAGTAACAGTACTTTTACTTGAGTACCGCTTTTTAGTCCACCTCTGGGATTTAATAGGAAACTGGGAGTACTGGAAGAGTGCAGACCTCGTAGAGATACAGTGGGATCTGTGAGTTCAGGGGTAAATGCTCTATCCGTTGAGCCATTTTCTCACAACAGTAAAGAATCTACAAAAAACTAATCACATGTTTTCTATACTGACCCCTTGTGGCTGGAGTGAGTACTCTCTGGTGGAGTGGGTTCTCTTCGGTTTCCTCCCAACGTCCAAACCAGAGATGGGATTTCTGGCTTTTTAACGAGAGCCGAATCTTTGAGATCCGTTTATTTCAAAGAGCCGTTCAAAAGACTGGCTCAGAAATTTTAAGAAGCCAGTGAGTTCATTTAGGGATGAGTGATACATTATAAGTTTAATCAGAATAAAACGTATTCTATTGGTGTGAATATTATTATTGTCTTATTCAGTGATGATAATAAAATGAACATGTGTGGACTAAATTCTGTAATGGTGACGTCTTACACATCTGCACAGAGTGAGACCAACATTTAGGATTTATTATATGTCCACAGGGCGAACAACAACAGCATGGATAGATTGCTAACAACCATTGAAGAGAGGAAGTTCAAGTATTTTGGGCACCAAATTAGGGCTGGCAGTCTTGGAAAGACGATCATTCAGGGAAAAGTTGAGAGGGAGAGAAGACGAGGAAGACCAATGAGAATGTGGGCTGATGACCTGAAAGAATGGAGCTGGTTGTGGGCTACAACAACTCTGCCACCAGACAAGCAACAGGACCGAGTGGAGACAGAGTGTCAGTACATGGGTGCACCGACGGCCAATGTGGCTATGGAACTGATGATGATGATAGTGTCCAAAATGTGCAAATGTATGACATTTACATATGTCCATACAAAAAACTGTCAGTAAAAACTCAGCAGGTTACAATAAACTTCCATGCACACAAACTGTGTACAAATGGAGACTTCTGACTAATCTGAGCCAATCTGAGCACAGTGCACTGTGCTCCTCTCTCCCCTCGTCTCTTTCTGTATGAACTCTCTCTCGAGTTCTCTTCTACATTTTCTTATGAGGTTTTCATAGTTGGCAAACAAAAAAGCTTATTAATTTTTATACAAGAGTAAAAAAAAACTAAAGAAAAAGAAAGAGCTCCTGTGCCACCATGACTCAGCTGCTTATTGTTCACAGGTGAAGAGCCTGTTCAAAAGATTTGGATCGTTCATGAACGTCACATCTCTAGTCCAAACACATGCATGTGTCGGTGAACTGGTGACTCTAAACGTCCCCTAGTGAATGAATGTGAGAGTGAATGGTTGTCTGTCTGTGTCTCGGTGTCAGCCCTGAGACTCATTGGCCCCTGTCCAGGGTGTACCCCGTCTAAGGCCCAAAGTTACTGGGATAGGACTCCAGTCACCCACGACCATTAAAGGAAATAAGCGGAAGAAAATGAACGAATGAATGAATGAATATGTCTCACTCATCCAAGTTAAATTAATCACAACAAAGGTAGCAGATTCCAGATGACTTCTTTTTAACTCTTCTTCTTCTTCTTCTTCGTCTTCTTCTTAAAATGTATTTCTTCCTTGGTCCATCCTGATTTAACCAAATTAGTCTGATAACTACTTTTTTAGTTATCAGACAAACAAATAAACCAACCACACATCTGCCTCTTTATCCTGGAAGCACTATGTCATAATCATTTTAAAATGATAGAAAATCTGTGCTATATAAAGAATTCCTGTGGTCAATGAGGGAGTGAGGAGACATAAATGAAACTTTATCTGAATACAACTGGAAAGACTCACAACCAAAAAGGGAAAACTTCCAGCTGAATTTTTTGGATGTACTTGTATGGAGTAAATAAACTGCTACTACAGCTATTACTACTATTTCTAGCATCAATTACTGCTTAAGTTAAATGAGAACTACGCGATTTTTCCCTTGGATTGGAGAACACGAGCCGGCACAATCCAATAAAAATGGCTGCCGGGAGAAGTTAGAGAAAAGCTCTGTTTTAGCACTAAACAAAAAGAAACAGCGCTAAAAAGAAAAACATGTTGGACAAAAGGGAAGCAAAGAAAAGTCAGCGCTAGAAGTTTGGAAATGTGGAAAATCTGTTCAGGGTCGCTCTATATTGTGTCAGAAGAAAATTAAGACCCTTTTAAGACTATTTAATGTCATTTAGACTGAAATTTAACGCCAGCATCGCCAACAACAGAACAATAATCTGTACACAAATATAAATATACACTTTTTCTGTATTAACCTCTGAAACTCACAGGTTATATTTTAAAGTGAAATACAAATGAAATATAACCAGTGATGCGATAAAAAACTTAAAAAAAGATAATAAAATATCTTCATTCAGTAAATTGTAGACTGTTATTGTGGCCTCAGTGCTTATATACTTAAAATTAACAAACACTATTGGACAAATTTAAGGCCTAGAGGAACAAAATTCAATACCAACTCTCAAGATTTAATACTTTTATGGCCTTGATTTTGACAGTATGAAATATAATAACTTTTTTTGAAGACTCTTGGGGCTACCCTGTTGTTGAGTTTTACATTTGTTAGTAGCTGGTAGTAGTTCAGCTTTAATGACAAATGCAAACATTGCATGGTGAAAATCCAAAAGCCCTTTCAGAATAAAGTTAGCCTGTAGATAAAAGTTTGCCCCACCCCTGCAGCGGTCCGTGAAGTGCTCGCAGCTTGTTCTGAGAGCGTCCACTTTGCAAACACCGAGTCGTCATTGAAATGGACCACATGACATCAGCTCCATCCCTTATGCAAATCTCCGTCCGGATACATTACCGTAGTGTCGAGATAAGAGCGTCCAGAGGCCCACTCACCTCCACCGCACGGGATATTTTTACCCCGACGCGGCCCGGCGCTATCACATTAGCCGCGGCACTTATCTGTGGCTCCGATACTGAAATAAGACACTTGACACAGCGGGGATGGCTCTGACACGGCGCGCGGCGGAGGTGAGGCACGATAATGGCCTTTTGAATTTGTATTCGCTCCAAACGAGAGACGGAGGTTAGCTTTGGACTTCGCTGCACTTGATTCTGCTCAGGGCAGCTGGCGCACAGGCCTGGCTTTGTAAAGAAAACACGGCTTTGAGGAGTTTTTTTGTACTGTTTATGTTCAAATGTAACTTAGATTCAAGTTTTAAAAGTTCTGTTGCGTACATTTATCATATTTGTGACTAAGCAACAGCAATTACAACTCAAAATCTCAAGTTTTCAACAACGAATATTTTTTTGTTCATATGTCTAAAAACTTTCTATTTTAAGTTTTACTCTCTGTCATTATTTTCTTAACTCATCTTACAGCCAACTTACTATTCATTGTTCAGAAAAAGTACTGATATTAATTATAATAAAAACTAAATATACTAAAGTTAACAAAAGAATAATACTTTTCTTAACAATGAATAGTAAGTTGGCTGTTAAAAAATAATGTATGTTAGTGAGTAAAACCTAAAATTGAAGGTTTTTAGACATATGCACATTAAATTAGGTGAACAAAAAATATTAGTTGTTGAAAATTTTAGATTTTTGAGCCCCAAAACTCAAAATACTTGATCATGTTGCCTTGAGTTTTCGCAGCATTTTTTTGCTCCTAGTCCCATGTCCCAACAAATATCAGTAAAAACAGTAATAAGTCCCAGTTTTTAACAAATTATGTCCCAGTTGTCCCAAATTTAATCTTAACTTAAAAACATTGCCTAATTTTTTTTGCAATGTCGTTGTTTTTGTCACTTCTTGAATACAAATCATCTCCCATGATTTGTGAAAAAAGATGTGTCCCAGTTTTTGGAGTCTAGAAATCTCAAGTCTCAACCCAAAACAAGGCCCATCTGTGTCAGCAGTGCACACTTCCTGTTTGTGAAGTGGTTGGTTTCTGCAACTTTCACGCTGGAGACCAACGGTTCTGTTCCATGAAGGACCCAAAACCTGCTGCTTTGTGGCAGTCCCAAGCCCAGATAAATGATAAATGGAGAGGTTTGCATCTGGAGGAGGAGCATCTGCGAGAAAACCTAGGCCAAATTACCCACGAGTCATTTGATTTGCTGTATATGTGACTTTGAGAAACAAGAAACTTTTATAATTTTTGCTTCAGTTGGAAATAAACGCAGGTTGACAAGATGTACTGAAATAAATGCCTTAATGTGTGTTATTTATTTATTCTTTTTGGCCTTTTTTAACTTGTAATGTCTCGCTTTAAACCTAGTTATCAAGTTTCGGGTGAGTGGTGAGGTTTTAGTCTTGGTTTAAAACGAGTTTAACCCTTGGTCCATGTTGATTAGTCCTTGGTTTAGTTTACATTTAGTCCTGGTTTAGCGCTTGGTTAAGTCCTGAGGTTAAGCTCTTGGCTCAAGAGTAGTTTGGGCCTGTCCTGGTTTCTGTCCTTGTTTGCATTGACCCAATAATGGTAAAAAAGATCCTGTACCTAAACCATAATTTTGTTTTAGTGGTAAATGCTCTATTCCATTAAACCGCAAGACCTTCGCACACAAATAAAAAACAACCTAAAACTAAACCAAGGCCACATCGACTGGTCTCTCAAGGCAGCGAAGTCCAGACTAAACTCTTGTAGTAGCCGCAAAAAGTGATAAATTTCAGATGGCATGTTCTGTAGAGGGAATTTCTTGTCATTGCATCCTTGGTTATTCATTCATTCATTGTGGTGAGGTTGGAAATAACAAAATTCAATGTAAGACCAGGCATGACAGCAAAAGTAAAATCTAGAAATGTTATTTAACCTGTTAAGCTCTGAGGCCTTTTTCCCAAAAATTCTATATCTACATTTATTAAGGTTTTCACTTAGCATTTACCAGGTGTACATAGCTAACCTTGGTAGAAAATTAATTGGTGGACTTTGGGGATTACTGTGGAAGAGAAATAATATTAATAAATTATATTGTTTGACCATAAATTGAGGTTGAAATCGATTATTCTAATTTTCGCCTGAAAAAAAAAAAAAACACATATTTGCCTCCAAAAAAGCCTTTTTCCTTCCTGTAGTGAAGCAAAGAACAACATAAATTGAAAATTTCACATATCTTGGTCTACTGCAGCAAAATTTGTGCCAAATAAATGGAAAGTAATGGAAAGATATACATGTTTTATTAAAAAAAAATCCAGGTGGAATCCAACTGTTGAATAGAAATTGAAGTAGATAGTTTTGTTGCCATGAATTGTCTGAACACGAGGATGTCAAACATGTGTGTGTCAGCTGTTGTATCTCCCCGCTATGGTCCCAACAAGCGGACGCAAGGGGGCGCCGTCGGGCTCTAGTTCGGGTTTAAGAGGTTAAGTTTATTTTATCTGAAAATATTCCTTGAGGTTGGGGTCTACCAATTTGTTTCCCACAGCTGCACTGGTCGTAGTCTTCACTCAAAATTAGTTGTTTTCACTTAAACTAGCTTCCTGTGGCATTAAGAACAATCCTTGTCAGTAACACGTATGTAATATATGTAAAAATACCATTCACCGAACACTGATTCATCTGCTTCAACATGATCTTCTGAATAAAAGAAATGTAAATACAAACATGTGAGCAGCTAAATGAGCGGCGTCGCCTGAGCTACAGGGCTGAGTTTGTGCATAAATAGACCGGATTAGCGCTGAAGCTAACGCTGGCTGTATTATCTGTCTGCACCTCTGCGTGTCTTTGTCAAGCCTCACTTTGTCTCTGAATAAAGTGGTGTTGGTTTTGTGGCTGGTGGCGTTGTGGTGGATTTGCGTCTTTAGCAGAGGAATCCTGTTGTCGTGACAGGCGTGAGAGACGACGGACGCGTCGCCCCGGGACACACCCTCCCTCCACAAACACACGGATTCAGGTTTTACAGTCAGTGTTGTTTTTCTATGGAGTTAAACTAGAATTTGAACATAAAAATGACTGAAAGGGATTGGTTTAGAGGCTCATTTATACTCTATGTTAAATACGGTCAATCTGTTTTCCCAGAGCTTGCAGATACGGATGAACGGAGCACTATATGCGCTGACCATTGGGGGGCGCTGGTGAACACAGCTCAACAGTCAACAGCAGAAGACTACTTTTTAAGGAGAGACTAGAGCAAGTTATTTTCTTGGCTCTTTTTTAATAAATGTGGTGTAAAAACCGCAGCCATGTTTTTTCTTGTTGTTTCTCTTTTGCTTCCGTCTTGGTAAAATCTATGACTGTCACCAATCACCCCCTACTGGTTACTTAACATAACACAGCCAGGCGAGCCCCTCCTAATTTCTTTTCTAAAGCAGGACAGTCTGGTTCCTCACTTGCAAAGAAACTTTTCTCTCCGGTCCTATCACATCTGTTTATCTGCAGCACATCTTACAAATATCAAGGTAGCGCTGGCTATCAAGCTAAATTAATAATCTGAGCTGATTAACGGCATTTAGCGCTTTCCTTCGTCACCTGTTGGTTCTGCTGAAGTCCTCGTTGTTGTTCAGTCATTTTTGTCTTCGTCCTGTTTCCATTTTAACAACAGTAAAGTCCCTCTGACGTCCCACGTAACCACCACATTCAAACAAACCCACTTTTTCCACAAGTCTTTGTACAACTGGCTTCTGCTTTGTGCGTTCACAAATAAGGACAGAGCTGCAAATTTAGAGCGCATTCTGGTGTTTTATGGCAAAACCGGCAAGAATCAGCCATGTTTGTTTTGTTTACAGGTCAGTGGTGCTCTGCTTTCGTCCTGCCCTTTGTTTCTCTGCCTGTGATTGTTTCGCCACAAAGGCTAATTTAGTTCTGGTTTAGCGTTTGGTTAAATCCAAGTTAAGCTTAGTAAAGACATATTTTGGGCTTCTGTTTAGTCCTGGTTTCTATCCTTGTATGCAGTGACCCAATAATTGTAAAAAAATACTTCCCAGACCTTTACCTAAGCCATCTTCTAATTAGTGGTCAATGCTTTATCCATTAAGCCACAAATATACCTCACAAATAATCTAAAACTAGAGCAGACCACATCGACTGGTCTCTCCGAGTCCTGATCAAACTCCTGTAGTAGCCGCTCAGCTTTTTCAGACAGAATGCTTAAGTCAGTCTCTCTGTCCCTGTTCGCTCCAGATCACAGATAATTACAGCTCCCCTCGGTGCTCCGTGGATGTAAATGTGAGGGTGCCTTAATGAACAGCCCTCTGGCAGCACTTAAACTTTCAAACATCTATTATTGAGGCGCGGAGAGGAAACAGTGGCCAGCGCTGACCCTCTCTCATCATCTCTCTCCGAGTGAATGTGTGGAGCTCGGGCTCTAATGACTGGTTTTAGGCCCGGGAGGATCAAATTAATCTGTGATAGCAGTGTTTTGGAAGAATACTATACTGTATCATAATGGCTGGAGAGCTTTAGCCAAAAAAAAACAAAACAAAACCTTATGTAAGAGTGAGATATACAGGTGCTATACCCAAAACATGAAACAATCTCTCAGCTGAGGATTCCTTTACTGCAGGCTTATTCAACTTGTGGTACCGGTGCACAATTGACCTGACTGAAAATGTATCCGGCCCTGACTTATTGCTAAAATATACATAAGAATGAAATGATCGCAGCACATCGAAGCTCTCTCAGAGACCCTGGTACAGTCAAATTAAGTCACACACTCTTACAACTTAAGCTGGTAAACTTTCATTTAGTTTTAAGAATGTATTCATTGTTTTTCGATTTTTCAAGATATTCTGACGTATTTAATAGTTTTCTCACCTCAGAAAATGAGGCATGTGACTTGAAATGTTTTATTTTATTGACCTAGATCTGTCAAAGTTTGTGTTTTTGCACTGACGGCAGCTTTATGGTGCATTTGTGTTTAAAGATTTTACATCTAAAGGAAAAAAGAAGTAGTACATTAGTGTTATTCATAATGTTTAGTCATGTGTCTAAAACAGGAATAAACATAAAAAATGGAAATACAGTAATACAGGACTTTAATTGCAAAAGACCTGAGCATCACCAGAAGAAGTCAGCGTACCACAACCTTTACCAGTTGTTTGCGAACCACTGTGCTAAACTATTTTCCAGTTTTTGCAAGAAATCTATGTGAAAGTCTCCTTTAGTCTTCTCTTCCCCCCTTTAGCCCTGCCCCACACACCTCGTCTGTCCCGTTGTCTTCTGGCTCTGGCTCTCCGCCTCAGCTCATTCCAAAAGCCCATTTGGAGATGTTTTCTGCTCTAAAATACTACAATGCTTAAAGTAAAAAAAAAAAAATCCTATTTAGTGGAGTTTGTGTTTGCGAGTGTCATGCTAAAACAACCTATTTTCGTGGAACGGCCAGCCCTATCAGGATCTCCACGGGGGGGACGCATTAGAGGTAATGTCAGGCACAGTTTAGCCCACACTGCTCTAATGAAGCCGGGCAGAATTACCACTCGAGCAGCGCCCTGCCTTTTTATGATTCTATTTGTTTATCTCTCTGTGATTTCCAGCGCCTTCTCGTCTTTCTCTTTAATTTTATTGGCCTCCGTTAGCGAGCGGGGTTAGCCAGATAAACTCCTCACCCCTTCCACGACCTCTGCATGCAGACATTTGGGCCGACGGGAAGATTACTGCTGCTAGGGTTTCAAAGGTTTGGACTTATAAAAGCATAAAGTGATATATTCTGGATACAATATTCTTTGGCTGTGCTGTAGGTTGGATTCCTGTCAGGGGTCGCTGTCGGCTGAAGAATATTCGAGCCACTATGGGCCTTAGGTGGGGTAAACCATTTTAGTTTCTCAAGTTTTTTCCACAGATCATCTGCCTCCATTTCTTCTTTTCCTCTGCTTTGACAAAGTGCACTCGATGTTTGTGTGATCTCTCTGTAGCCTCTTCATTTCCTTTCAGCTGTTCCCGTCAGAAGTGTCAACAGTGAATGCTCTGCCTCCATCTAACCCTTAGCCTGCCAGCCAGACCCTCCTACTTTTTTTTTTTAACCTGTTAAACTCTGAGGCCTTTTTCCCGAAAATTCTATATCTACATTTATTAAGGTTTTACTTAGCATTTACTAGGTGTACATAGCTAACCTTGGTAGCAAATTAATTGGTGGACTTTGGGGATTACTGTGGAAGAGAAATAATATTAATAAATTATATTGTTTGACCATAAATTGAGGTTGAAATGGATTATTCTAATTTCCGCCTGAAAAAAAACACATATTTGCCTCCAAAAAAGCCCTTTTCCTTCCTGTAGTAAAGCAAATAACAACATAAATTGAAAATTTCACATATCTTGGTCTACTGCAGCAAAATTTGTGCCAAATAAACAAAGTAATGGAAAGATATACATGTTTTATTTTTTAAAAATCCAGGCGGAATCCAACTGTTGAATAGAAATTGAATAGTTTTGTTGCCACGAATTGTCCGAACACGAGGATGTCAAACATGTGTGTGTCAGCCGTTGTATCTATGGTCCCAACAAGCGGATGCAAGGGGGCGCGGAGCCCCGTCGGGCTCTATTCAGGTTTAAGAGGTTAAAGTTGAAAAAGTAGGAGAGTCTGGTTCCTCAGCCACAGCGAATTGTTTCCTTTTGGTCGATTTGGAACCGGCCTATCACAGCCGTTTATCTGCAGTGCATCTTACAAAAGAGGAAGATAATCACCGATCAAACATGACCAAGATGGTGCAATATGTTGAATTTAATAATTTCTCTGAGCTGATTAACAGTGTTTAGTGCTTTTCTTCGTCATCTGTTGGTTCTGCTGAAATCCTCGTTGTTATTCAGTCTTTGTCTTTGTCTTGTTTCCATTTTAACAACAGCACAGTCCTGCTGACCTCCCACGTAACCACCACATTCACCACTTTTAACTCTTTGCACAACTGGCTTCTGCTGCTGTCCCCATTCTGAAATAAATAGACAGAATTACAGCAAACCAACCACGTTTGTTTGGATCAGTGGCGCGCTGCTTACATCCCTCCCCCTTAGTTACTTCCCCTGTGATTGTTCCGCACATAGAAATTAAACTCACGTGAAGGGAAACTTCTCTGTATAATGTCTGGCTGGAAAGGCTCTTCTCTCACACCAACTTCATTTCCTCAGCATCATATATTCACTATCCCTCCTCTGTACACTGGGGCACGACTTTGTCTCTCTCTTTCCCCAGTTCATATTTCTGACGTGTCCTTGAGCAAGTCACTTCACTTGTATGCATGCGTGAGTGCTTATGAGAGTAGAAACCTCTGTATTAAGCAACAGCATTCCTTTTCTCCAATAAACTTCCTCTTGCTCTACTCCTACTTATTTATCTCTCTGATTTTTGTTGCTTGTTTAATTCCACTTCCCCCATTTAACGTTTGGGCGTTTGTCAGATAAACTCCCCCCTCTCCGCACCCCTCTCCCGACCCCTCCAGTGTGTCAGTATTTTGGCGAGATTAGCAGATTAAAGTCCTCATCAGTCAAAAGGCAGGACCCCCACCGCGACCGACGCTTCTCAAATCAGACCATCTCCGCCAGGCATTGTGCTCCCATTCAACGCACAACGGCCTCTCAAGCCATTAATACGCGGCTCGTATCAGCGCTCCCACATCAAACGTCCGCATTATCCGTTCACGCTAATGTCGCCTTTCAGCTGCTAATTCAATCAAGGGGAGCAGAAGAGGGGACAGAACGAGAAATACACCAGATTTGGTAAAAAGACAAATAGGATTACAATGGATTGCCACTGGTAGATGCCATCACTGACTAATGGTTCATCAGTTCATTTTTGGATAATATCTTTGGTTCACTTGTGTTGTTTGTGAATCCAAGGGCCATAAAGGCTTTCTGAAATAAATTATATGTGTGGAAAATATCTTCTTTGTTACTTTTACTTTGTAGAAAACAGATTATTAGCTCAGAACTCTTTGCAAACATCGTAATTTACAGCAGACAGCAGCAAAAAACCATGGGGCTGAGCTCTTTTTCTTACATAAACCCTCTACAGACAGCGCTGCCTCCTGATCTTCTCCTTTGAGTTCACACAGGAAAAAAGTTTGGAGGATTTGAGCTCGATTGTACTGAACGGTGGGAGACAGAGCATGATATAATGGCTTATTAGCATGGCTATTAGCAACATGACGCTAACAGAAGCCAAAGCGAGTTGCAAAGTGTTTTCAGCTCTTGAGAATAGACCCTTTTCACATGACGTCAGACAACGTCCGTTTTGAGACGATGGGATGTTTCTTCAGTTCCGGTGCCGCGCTTCTCCCGTAAGAAATTCACCCAGACTTTTTTAAAATTGCCGTTTACAAGTTTACACAATATACAGCGATTTTCAAATGAATATTTACCCACAAAACGTTCAAAACCTGCGAAAGGATATTAATTCTTCAACGAAGGATACTTGGATTATGAAGTGAGTGCTTTGTTATGTAGCTAGATAGCGTTAGCAACATGGCTAAGTGATAGAGCTGCGCTATAAAACAGTGTTAGATCATGTCATGATCTGAGTTTATCTGAATATTTGACAATCTGCTTATCAGGAAATACCACTGGATAGTACTACAGTATATTTTCATTTAGTAAAGCTAAGCATTAACAACTACTAGCTTTAGCTACAAGACAAAACACTTCATAATCAAATAAGTAACCTTCAATGAAAAATGTATATCCTTTTTTGAGTTTTGACCGTTTTGTCAGTGAATTTTCATCAGCAAATCTCTGTACATCATGTAGCCTTATATTTGGCAAATTTTTAAGACTCCGAGTAAATTCCATACTGGCGAGCAGCAGCACTGGAAATGAAGATACATCCCATCGTCTCAAAACGGAAGTTGTCTGACGTCATCGTGAAAAGGGCCTATACAGCCTCAGCATACAGGATTACGCACGCATGTGACTGAAACATATCCTACTCCAGGTCTGTTTTTGAGGTGGAAACAACAATAAAGCATGGTAGAAAACTGAAAAAAGTCGAGTTAGCAATAGGTTTACTTTAAAACTTTTAGTTGAAGTACATGTTTAAAGTGTAAACTGTTAAATTGTAGAATAAATTCAGCTGTTTGTCATCCAAAATTGGCTGTTTGGTGGCCGTTGCCCCAAAATAATGTCCTTTCAGTTGTCAATATTGCCTCACCTGCTCATACGCCATCAAACTTTGGCACCAGCTACCATAGATGACATCATGAAAAACAGAGAAGCGGGTAAAACTGAGGCCATAGTGCGATTGTTATCAGAGTTGACAGAGATCTGAGCGTCTGAACAAAGGGTGACGTTTGACCAATGGCTTATAAAGGATACAGAAGAAGTAACTGCTCCTGGGTTGATGTAGAGAGTGGTCAGTGACGGACTAAGTTTAGCTGGTAATGGGTCACAATTCAGGCCTAGGAGCCAGTGCTAGACAGCAGTAGACACATGTCAAAGGTCAGAACAACAGGTCACAGCTGCTACATACAAGTCAAGAAAACTCATGGCATCATGTAGACATTTTTTTTCTTTCTAGTTTTCTAGTTGTCTATTTCTTATTCACAAAAAAGACCAAAACCAGTCTCTGTTTTCTGAGACTAAAACATTTCAATGGCAGGAAATGCATCCACATTATAACACATTATTTGTCTGTTTGCATAACTCTGTATGTACATTTTATTTAGGTGACAGTAGCTAAGGAGGTTGAGCGACCATCCTAAGTCTGGAAGGTTGGCGGTTCTAATATCGTTCTGGCCAGGTCATACTTAAAGTTACACTGTGTAAGATTCCCGGTCTTGCGCCTCTAGAGGCCACAGGTGCCACTGCACTGTCGCAAAACGTAAACACTAGCTTGGACCCCTCCTCCTTCTGAAACTGTGCGAGCGTGCGTTACGTCAAACTAACAATGGGACTAGAGAGTGCATTCATATTTACTGTATAAACTTCTGTAACCACTTGTGTGGCCGCAGATTGGATCTTCTATAGAGTTAGCGCTAGCGTTAGCTTAACGCGCAATGGTCGCATTAAAACAACTAATAACTGTATGAAAAAGCACGTTCTAAAGAAAAAATAAAGAGGCTAATTTACCTGCCCAACAGTAAAGAAGCAAAAACGTGATCCGATTTGCAGCCTTCTCTGTCTCTCATCTGACGCCAGCGAGCAAAAGTCTGTCCGATGTTGACTCTTGTCTGCGATCTGGTGCGGTCCCTTTCCCGTTTTCTTTTTCTTGCCTCGTCCGACATTGTCTTCATCTTCTTGTGTCCTTCGGCCCCGACGAACTGGCGAAAATAACAATGCTAAAAGTAGCTTCATGGTTATACTGCGCCTCAGGTATAAGAGCTGAAGGGGGAAAGCCGTAAAGCAAGTCGTTTCCTGTCACGTGACTTTTCCTGAACAGCGGAGCACTCCCGGCCAAGTTGCGAGGGTGGTTTCTCAGTACAGAAGCCCCGCTCGGAGCAACAGATCGCGCCTCAGGCCTTATAATCGCTCAAAAAATCACAAAAACAAGTCAGTATGCCCCACATATTTAGGAGAAAAGTTACACAGTGTAACTTTAATAATTGAAGGCTATAGACTGCAAATAATTGAGATTTTGTACACCTGTTTGAACTTAGTCACTTAATAACAATGGAGCCGCTAGTTAACAGCTTGTTGTCCTGCTGTATTTTGTCCATAGCACCCAACACTAAACCAGGCGCTAAGTAAACACGAACAAAACTACTAGAACAAAACAATTCAAGCTTCTAAACAAATCCACTTGTAAACTCAGAGCTGCAGCACTCTGTAAATCCCTCACGTCTGTATGAAGCGCGCCGTCGCTCATTGATTTAACCTGAACCGGCTCTGTCTGTGTATTCTCTGTGTATTGTCTTTTATTGTGTGTTTTATGAGCTTCTCCTTGCTCCGTGGTTAATGTGGTTATTGTGCTCGGTTATCTGCGGTCTCCATGCTTTCGACTCGTTCTCGCGCAGACGGGAACAGACCAAAGCCCGCTCCAGGGTCTGCACTTGAACCGGATCCACACACGCTGCTGTGGATTTGCAGCCTAGCGACCTGTGATTGTGCGCCGTACCTTTAATTCTTCTCCTTTAATTTTGCCGGCTGTAAACACTCAGAGAGAAGTGTGTGTGGCTCTTGACTTGTGCTGTTTGTCTGCGGAGAGATAAAGAGTTCAGAGGTAAAAGGTCTTTCAAAAGTTTGTTGAAGCCGACTTTCTGCTCCATTGTAAGTGAACTTGATGGATTACGCACTTATTTTTTTTCCTCTACTTGTTATTTGTGTTATATTCTGGTCATCCAAGTTAATCAAAACCATTTCATCACACATACATACCGTCATTTCTTTTATTATTGCTACTTCTATTCTTTGGCAAAGTGACTTTACAATTACACAATATCACCACACAGACACAGAAACAGGTCCACAGTATCTGCTCTGTGCATTCAGTCAAGCAGAGAGAGGACAGAACAAGGAATGTAACAGATTTTGGTAAAAATATGACACTGGATTTTCACCATCGCTGACTAACGATTCATAGGTTCATTTTTGGAGAATATCTTTCATTCAAAAAGTCAGTTGTGAAGACTTTTTTTTTTAATTAATCCACCTTAGAGTGTTGTTTTATTTTTAAATGTACTCCTTTGTTCCTCTGTGTTTGGCTCATGCTGCAATTTGTGAGCCATTTCTGTGCAACCATTTTAAAACTCCAGTATTAAAAAGTATTAGAACCCCTTGGAAATACTAGGATTTCTGCATGATTTGGTCATAAAATGTGATCTGATCTTCATCTACGTCACAACAATAGACAAACACAGACTGCTTAAACTAATGCTGCAAAAAAATGACATTTTTTCCATGTTTTTATTGAGCATTTATGTAAACAATCATGCAGAAATCCTAGTATTTCCAAGGGGTTCCAATACTTTTTCTTTCAACTGTATAATGTCGTCTCCTTCTCAAAAACAGACCTGGAGTAGTATTTTGTTTCATTCACATGTTTGAGTAATCCTGTATGCTGAGGCGCTGCCCCTCTCCAGAACTGAAAACCCTCGGTCTCTACGTAGACACGTGAAACCAGGAAGTGCTCCTGCGCATTTCTAAAGCCCAGACACCGTCACCGGACTCGTTCTGATCATTTCAGCCTTAAACCTCCATCACTACGAAGCATTCAGCTCAGAAATCTATCTGTTAGCATCATGTTGCTAACAGCCATGCTAAATAGTCATTTTATGCTCTGTCCAGTCCCCACCGTTGCCAACAGGGGGCGACAGACTCCTAATCCAAGCATTCTCTGCAGAGTCGCAGTAACAACATTTTCAACTCAACATTTTCCACAGATACATTATTTTAAATTATAAAACCCGAAATACTAATGCAAAGGTTATTTTAAAAAGCTTGAAAATGCATACTGTGGTCCCTTTAAAAAATAAATAAAAATAAAGTGTAGCATACTGTGGTTTTACCCTTTACAATGAGGTTTTCAAACTATGGTTCGGGTCCAAATGCAGCCCACACACCAAAGAGCTTTATTGTCATTAAGCCCAAATTGCAACAGGTGGTACATTTTGACCCCTATAAAATGGAACTTAGCGGTTGTTGGGGGCCCAAAATAAGTCAGCCATATGTACTATATGCCAGTCCCAAGCCTAAATAAATATATGGGCTTGTACCTGGAGTGGGAACGATTCTCTGTGGGGACACCTGAAGCAAACGGGAGGCAAAAATAGAAGACCTCTAACACATAAGTAGCCTTCCTTTGCATATTCTGTAGTTTTCAGTATGTGGCCCTCAGTAAAAAAAGTTTGGGACATCCCTGCTTTATAACAAAGTAACTCGAAGGGTTGTCACCTCAAAGCATTAACGCCGGATGCCCTTCCTGACCTGACTTTCCTAAACACCTCCTATCTTTTAGACCTCTCACACTCCAGGCACAAAAGTTGACAATATGGTTTTGGTCTTTTTCCCATTCAAAACAAACAAAAAAAAAAGACGATCCTGCTGCTTGTCATCTTATATCCCATTACTTCTCTTTCCTTTACATAAAACTTAGGCCTGATACAAATGCTTTCCTCCCACTGTGTCTGCACGGTTCAGGTCTGATCGTGAACACAGCTCTACATCACGTCTGAGAGCAGTAAAACACAGAGTACCATTAATATTGCCCGGTATCTGTCTTGTGCTTCTGTGCAGGCGTTGTTGATCACGGCCTATCGACTCTTGCGCGCGTTTGTGTGTGTGTGCTCTGATTTGCATTCTCTGGACGCGTCATTATTCTCCGGCGCAGTTTTTGATGTCCGCGAGTGGCACTGGCCCAGCAGACATCATTTACTCGCACAAACACTCCACATGTAAATTGATATGTATAAGAGAATGGCCCATTAACTTTTTCATTAATGTGTCATAATGTGTGGTGAGGAGGGCTTCCCCGAGATACGCACACGACTCAAAAAGACACGAAGACACCAGAGACAGAAAGACATTTGTAGCTCAAGTACTTGTTTATGTGAGTCTATCTGAAAGAACTTGAACCTGTCTATTCACAAACCTATTAAAAAATTAACCTGGACAAGTTGTTTTTCTGTTGCTTGGTTTGATTTCTAGGGGTGGAACTTTAAAGACAGAGGCGGGACGTTAGCAGGGCGCGGACTCGTTGCCAGTTTTGTCAACTCTGTCCTTATTTGTGAACGGTGACAGCAGCAGAAGTCAGTTGTACAAAGACTTGTGTGGAAAAAGTGGGTTTGTTTGAATGTGGTGGTTACGTGGGACGTCAGAGGGACTTTACTGTTGTTAAAATGGAAACAGGACGAAGACAAAAATCCCACAGAGGACTGAACAACAACGAGGACTTCAGCAGACCCAACAGGAGACGAAGGAAAGAACTAAACACTGTTAATCAGCTCAGAGAAGTTATTAAATTCAACATATTGCACCATCTTGGTCATGTTTCATTGGTGATTATCTATCTCTTTTGTAAGACCCGCTGCAGATAAACGGCTGTGATAGGCCGCTTCCAAATTGACCAAGGGGAAAAAGTTCACTGTGGCTGAGGAACCAGACTCAAAAACAATAAATAAATAAAATAAAATCCCTCAGAGAACTGAACAACGAGGATTTCAGCAGAACCAACAGGTGACGAAGGAAAGCACTAAACACCAACAAACAGAGATTAGAAAAGTTGTCAAATTTGCTCCGTATTAGCCGCTACCATCTTGGTGACAGCCCTCGCCATTTATCCAGGCTTGGGACAGGCACAGCAGATACACACCGGCTCATGACCCCAACGCATAGTAGCTTGCACAAATCATTCATCCATTTTTTTTTTTTTTCCACTTATTTCTAAGACTTAAAGGGACATTCTGTTAAAATCTATAAAAATCCATGCTAATAAAATATGTAGGGTGTCAGAAAGTCAGGCTTTTCTCAGGTCATTTTTACTACAATATGTTGTGTTGTGTGATAAAAGTCACAGCAAGAATGGGGATGAAAGGAAAGGTGTAGAAGACAGGAGCAGAGCTGAAGATGTTTCTGTTCTCTTTGTTTACAGCGAGGATGAATGGGATCAGGAATGAGTCCACTGCAAAAACTCAATATCTGTATTAGTTTTATTGAATATTTCTACATATAGCTTTGCGTATTACCATTAAACTTATATTTTGATGTACTACTGCTAAGGTTAATAACACTTCAACATTAGTAATAATAATACTTTGATTTTATGTGATGTTTTTCTTCTTTCACTCTAAGTTCACTCTACTCTTAGGTGCATTCCAAATATGGCACAAATAATGAGCTTGCTACAAAGTTATCAGACCCAAGGTTGCAGGGGGGGCTCCTGTCGATGGTGGGAAGACTCTGCAGAAACTGAGAACTTTTTGTGGCCCTGCCCTATGCACAAAAACGTTACTCAAAGCCAAGAAGATAATGCTATGCAGAGATCGTCATACATCGTCATACATAGTATAAAAACTTAGAACACTCCTCCCTCTAGGAGCGCGCTCATTCTGCTGACTGTAACCTTACCTGTGTTTTTACTGAATAAACTTCTGACTTGATTACACTTCTGAATCATCGTCCTCTTTGATGCTTTCAACCAAAATGAACAAATCCTTACAGTTTAAAAAAAGTTAAAATCGAGTAATTATTACTAGATTGGATTTATTTACTATTAGGTTAAATTTTTTGACTTGCCTCAAGTTATTTCTGTCTTGTTTCAAGCCATTTTTACTAATTACAAGCAAAATTATCTGCCAGTGGGGTAAGAAAATTCCACTTACCCCACTGGCAGATAATTTTGCTTGAAGTAATCAAGATTAATAGTCTAAAGTCAAGTCATTTGAACTACTGCAGATATAGATTTTTTGCGGTGTCCATCAGAGGGACAGCGAGAGGTGAGAGGTTTTGGAGATAAAGTTTCCAGATGGAGATGGTTTGAACATGAACAGAGGAGGAAAAGTGAATGCATGGGTAGAAGGATGATGCTGAGGTTAGAGCTGGAGGCCTAGAGGAAGACCAGAGAGGAGGTTTATGGATGTAGAGAAAGAGGAGATGAAGTTAGTTGGTTTGAGAGAAGAGGATGCAGAGAGGGTTAGATGGAGGCTGTTGTGAGACTTTTTTCTTCTAAAATGCATGAAAAAATAGATAGTGTCTGTCTGAATGCTCACTAGTTACATGGTGTCATTAGGTAATAACTTAAGGACAGAAATGTAAACGTCTTTGTAACCAGATAAAATTGTCATGGCCAAATTCAAGAATCTAAAGCTTCAGATAGTGCTCATAACAAAAGTAAGAGAGACAAATGTAATGTGCAGATAAGATGCAGCTCTCTGTATCTTTCCTTTTACCCGAATCTGTTCATATTAACACAATCTCCTGCACACCTCACTTCTCGTCGCCGTTATTACTTAACATTATTCCACCTTGTTGCAGATTCCTGGCTCAAATGAACTGCCACCCATTGTTTCCGCTTTCCCCTCCCTCGTGCATCTTCTTCTTCTGCTTGAGTTTCTCATTATCTCGGCCTGCCTTTTACCTCCGTGTAACCGTCGAGTTCACAAAGAGCGATGGGCACTAACACAGCACGCCGCTTTTTCGACTTAGCGCTACCTGCTATGCTAATATCATTAATCAATACGGCCGAGATTGTCTTTGGCGGAGAAACGGAGAAATCTAAGCTTCCCCAGTGGTGCAAAGGTATCTATTACTTTCTGAGCCCATTTACCAACGCCTCCCTCTTTCCCTTTCTCCCCCCTTTTTTTTTTCCAAGATGGCCGACTTAATGACAACCACAGAAGTTTTTCCAACAAATTTCATGGGGCATGATCCAAAGATAATAGCTTTTCAGCCCCAATGACAATCCAATTACGCTGCCAATCAAGGCCCTCGGCGAGCTGTCTAATTATGATCAGCTCTGGCAGACGGCGCTCACGAAAACATTGGCTTTAGGTGCAACTAAATGCACTGATTTAGAGGCCAGTTCGCCTCACAGAAAAAAAAAAGTGGGTTTAATTTTTGACAAAGAGAAAAGACTTGTTTTACCATAAAGCCTTAAAGTAATATTTGAACAAACTCAAACAGTGATGGGTTAAACTGAACACTGAAAACGTCACATTCAAAGTAAAACTAGTTGATAAAATGTGACACCAAACTCAGAAACAGTGCTTTAAAGGTGTCAGGCAAACGCTACGGGGCCCCAAACAGAAGAGGGCCCCCCTGAAGAAAGAGTTTAGGCAAGAAAAAGGAGAGAGAGGAGGAAAAAAAACGAGAGTGGTGATGATAATATAGAAGTTAATTTAGCTCAGAGCAGGAATTCTCATATTAAATGGCAAAAAAATGTATATATTTTACTTTATAAAAAATATTATAGGTCTTTTTGGGCTTTTTTGTATAGTGCTGTTGAGAAGTGACAGAAAGTTGCAGGGGAGAGACATTCGGCAAAGTGTCAGAGTCTGGAATCAAACCCGCAGCTCTACCAACTGAGCTATACCACAGCACTATTTTTTTAATATTTTTTTATGTTGGATTTTTGTATTATATAAAGAATGTGGGTTGGGGGGTCCTGTGAATCTTTGCATTAGGGCCCCAAGCTGTGCCTCTGAGATGATGCACATTCAGTACTTTGCCCTCTGGAGAATGTAATGTGTAACAGGCATTGAATTGTGGTTGTAGAAAAAAAAAGTCCCTTACATACAGCATGACCTAAGCACAGTCTGTGTGTGGCCTTACAGGAACTTGGCCATCCTCGTATGACACATCACATCACAACATTCACCTCTCAGCACCTGCTGTTCAAAAGCAAAGGGCACAATGTAAAGAGATTTCAGAGAGATCTCTGCTGGTAGAGCTGTGTCGCATATACAGGGCAACTACAGCCTGCCTCAGTGTTGTGGGTTAGAGTCCGGACTCTGCCAGTTTCCCAAATGTCTCTCTGCTCTTTTATCCATGGTTTCCTGTCACTTTTACACTGTCTATCCAATCAAGCTGAAAAAGTCCTAAAAATAACAAAAAATAAAGAGAGAACGACAAAGAGCGCTGTTGGCCATGACACATAATAATGATAAAACATTTCAAAGTATTTTTCCCCTGTTTCAAGCTTTTTTACTTATTTTAAGCAAAGTTATCTTACCCCATGGACAGATAATTTAGCTTGAAATAAGTAAAAAATAGCTTGAAACGGAAAAAATACTTTGAAACAAGGCAAATAATCTACTAATAAGTTACCTAATAAATAAATAAATAAATAAATAAATCTAATCTAGTGAAAATTGCTTGATGATCTGAACTTTTGCTCAAAGCAAGATTAATAATCTGTAGGGGTGTAACGATACGTTTTTGCAACGATACGATATTTATTAATTAGAAGTGTTTCGATACAGTTCAAGAACGATATTGGCTAATTTGGAACAATACGATTTGATATGATTCAACACCTTCGTATTGATAATCGATACAGCAACTTTTTGCCAAAAATCATAAAAATTTACTCTCAAATGTAGCACCGCGGCTGGGGTCGATTATGTCCAGCAGACAGAGAGTGAAAAAAAGCTGAATATAACATTTTATTTAATTAAAAAAACAAAATTTATCTCCAAAAAGCCATATCTGGTTTTATTTTAAAATACAAATTTCTAATTTCGATATTTCCGATATTATCAATCGATACTTCATGTGTATCGATATTCACTTCCTAGAAAACGATACAATTCGATACAAGGTCATGTTTATCGATGTTGTATCGTAGGAAAAAAAATCGATACAGTTACTGTATCGTTACACCCCTAATAATCTGAATTTAGGTAATTTTATCTAATGTAGTAATTGAAAATTTACAGTGTACAGCTCTGATTCCTTACAGACATTTTTCATTTTGTAGTAAAATGGCATCAGACAAAAAGTTTAGGGAAGTGAAGTGCTCTTTGTCTCTGATTATGCTTATAAGACCTGCAACACTCTGCTGCCCTCTGCTGGTCTCTTCACCTGTTTCTTTATGGCACCAGTAGAGTACTTATTAAAAACTTTTCTTTTAGTCACATAACAGTTTTTAAAGGCTGTAAAATGTGCTGCTGCCCTAGAGGTGAAAAAGATTGGTTAAAAAATATAAATAAAAGAATAATATAGGCCCTTTCAGATTCAAGAAACCTCATTTACACAGCTACATCAACATAAAAGGAAAAGTAATGACTAAAAGCTAAACATGAAGATGTGTTTAGAGTGCATCAATAGTGAAAGAACAGAATTACAGGACAGTTCTGTGAGACTTGGGTGGCTCGGCTTGTGGGAGACAGTTGTAAAAATAGACGCGCACGACCCGAAGCGGTGGCTAACAAACAAAATGGCAGCATCAGTAACACAAATGATTAAACATTCATGGGCTTTTCAGAGCAACATCTGCCACATTCAGGCTGTGGCCTCAGGGAGCGGCTCAGTCTGGAGGATCTCAACCAACAAACTCAGGAGGAGCAGAGGAGAGACAGACTCTGCAGAGGGATGGATGAGTGTGCTGTAAAAATATACTGCGGGATGGACAATGGTTACTCCGAAGCTTAACGTCTCTCCATCTCCGCTCATGTTTGTGTTGTCTGACAAAGTGGGTCAAAACTCAGTTCAATCTCAAAAACATAGCCACATCTTGTGAATATTACCATTTAAACTCCCATATTCTGCTTTTATCAAGTTTTCTGTAATAGTTTTGGACTCCTTTGCATTAATATTTCAGGTTTTATAACTTAAAATAATGTATCTGTGGAAAACCTCTTCAGTTGGGAGCTGTTACTGTGACTTTGCAGAGAATGCTTGGATTAGGTCGCCCCCTGCTGGCAATGCTGTGGACTGCACAGAGGATAAAATTAACAACATGAGGCTAACAGATTTCTGAGTTGTCTGCTTCGTAGTGACGGAGGCTTTAAGGCTGAAATGATCAGAACGAGTCCGGTGACGGTGTATGAGCTTTAGAAACGCGCAGGAGCACTTCCTGGTTTCACTGTGTCTACGTAGAGCTGTGAGACCGAGCGTTTTCAGCTCTGGAGAAGGGCAGCGCCTCAGCATACAGGATTACTCAAACAGAACTACTACTCCAGGTCTGTTTTTGAGGTGGAAACAAGATTATAACATGGTAAAAAGCTCAGAAAAGTTGTGTTAGCAGGAGTAGGGGACCTTTAGAATTCTCTGCTGTAACACAGGCACATTATTAAAGAATAAACAGACGCTTCACTCTCATAGTAGTACACATTTTCTCTTCCACAATACACATCACAGCTCAGGAATCAGACCTAAAATAATTTGAGGAGTCATGTTTTTAAATTAAAATTACTATTACTATATTTTCCTGCACTATAGGGCGCACTTAAAAGCCTTCAATCTTCTCAAAAAACAACAGTGCACCTTATAATCCAGAGCACCTTATATATGAATTTATTTACGGCTACCGTAGTCAGGAGCATCGCGGAGTAACACATACTGTGCTTCATCATAATATTGCCGTAATCGCCCAACTGTTTAACTCGGACACTGAAGATGAAGAATTTGAGGGATTTGTGGACGAGGAATGAACTGAAAAAGTGAGTGTATTGTGTTGTATTTTGTTAACGGAACAGTTATGAGTTATTGTGAATATGCTATCATTTGATTTAGCAGTCTCACATTGTGTTTTTTATTCACGCGTTACAACTGAACAGGTTTGAGAGTTATGGTGAACGCGTGGAATAAAGTTTGACTGACTGACTTATCTGACAAAAAAAGTTCAAAAATAGACCATTCAATGACAATGCGCCTTATAATCCAGAGCGCCCTATAGTGCGGAAAATACGGTATTTGAAGATCATGTATGTTTAAAATCTATACAGTGTAGTTGTAAATACATAAATGTGTTTGCATGATGTTTTATACCAATTTTTTTATATTTCATGACGTTATGCGAAGTGACGTAATGAAATGTCATTTTTGAAACAGACTTCAGGAAGACTAGCTGGGCATCCATATAAATAAACCAACAAATAAACATCATTGATAAAGTAAGTAGTCCTTATTGTCCCTGGAGGAAAACCCATTCTCTGCATTTGGCCCATCCTTCCAAAATCACTGAGGTCAGGAGCAGTGGACCCTCCTCCAGATCTGAGCCAGGATCCTGCTCAGAGGCATCCTTCCCAGACACAGAAAGAACAAACAAACTGGACAGAAAGGCCACGCAGAGTCCGGGAATCAAACACTGGACCTGTCGCTCAGAGAAGGTCAGCCATTAAAGCAGCTACTGCCAAAACCCAGACATAACCAACAAGTTACTCCAGGACCCTCCTTATCCTGCATTTCTTTCTCTTTAGCTTACACCTGTCAGGATTTGCAGGTTGCTGGAGCTTATCCCTGCAACTATGGGACTGAGGCGGGGCACATTCATTCACCACTTCACCTACACATGCACGCAGTAGTGGAATGTAATAAAGTAAACGTACTTAGGTTACTTAACTTAAGTACAGTTTTCATGCATCTGTACTTAAGACTAAAGAAAACATGAAATGTCTTTTATTCCACGTGCTCTTAGATTGTTTTATAGGTAATTTTTATGGTATAATTTATAATGATTTTAGTTTTTTGTTTTTTTTATCATTTATGATGTTGTGATTGATGCATTTCAGGTTTCACATTGCATGTTGTCTCCTGCCATGTCAATCTTTAATAAATCTAAATCTGCTTTACTTGAGTAAATTTTACAAGGGTACTTTTACTTTTACTTCACTACATTTTAGAGCAAGTATTTGTACTTTTAACTTCACTACATTTTATGAGTTGTTTGAAATAAAAAGTATTTTGACTTTGGTTTAAAATCATCAGTTTTTGCTGTGTTGTCATTGTAGATATGAGTAGAAAAGATGCAGTAAAGTAGTACTCTTCAGTAAAACCTCACCAGCAGAGTCTCTTCTGTTTCTCTGTAACCTTTAGTTTTCACATTGTTGGTTGTTTTTTGCTAAATCAATCACATTTACCACATTCATTAGTTTTTTACTTTTTTACTCTCAAGTACATTTGAAAGTAAGTACTTCAATACTTTTATGTAAGTAGAAATTGTCATGTGATTACTTTTTGCTCCAGCACATTTACTTCTTCCACCACTGCATGTGCGTCTTTGGACAGTGAGAAACAATAAAGAACCTTCAGTAACATGAGCATAAAATGTATAAATGTTGAAGCAATAATCCTATAATAATGCTATGTTGAATACTGTTATGTAGCTTGTTGAAAGGTTTTTAAGTTAAATAAACTAAGGCTGCATATTAACCTTCCTTTGCAGCCGTCTCTCACGCCAAAAAGCCATCATCATCTGAAAAGAGATCCAAGATGGCCGCCACTCACACGAGCTACTGAAGGTCACAGGAGAAAGAAAAAAAAAAATAAACGTGAAAAATGACTGAAAATCAGAAAGGCTTTGACTGCAACATTTGCATCTTGCAAATGAGCAGCCGCTAACCTTCTCTGAGTCCATTCAAACGCCCAACGATGAGTTATTTCAATTCATAAAGTTGTTCATGTCCAGATTTCATTAGCGGCACATTAGCAGCGGTTTTATGCCTTATGTTTATGACTGGCCTGACACCGTTCATAAATAATGCGTTATAAGCCAAGCGGACGCTGGGGGAACGGCGCTAATGCTAAAGGGATCTATCACCGCACATGACAATGGCTAATAGGCAGCAGCCCTCCAGGGTCAATCATCACAAATTATAACGAGCTCAGTTACAGGCCGTCAGCGCTTCAGCGGCCACAGCAGAGGAGGAGAGCTGCAACACTGGCCTTACACACTCTGCTGCAGTCTAATCCAGCCACAGGCCAGTGTACTCTGTGCCAGTCCCAAGCCTGGATAAAGAGAAGCGTTAAAGAAATGAAGATGTAAAACCTGTGCCCTGCGCCGCGAGGATAAAGCTGAATTGGATGTTTAGTGTGAGTTGGACTATTTCTTTTTCTTTACTCAAGTAAAAGTAAAAGTATCACCTTAAAAACCAGACCTAGAGAGACTTATTCATGCGTTTATCTCCAGCAGGTTAGACTGCTGTAACGGTCTGCTCACTGGACTCACTAAAGAAGACAGCTGCAGGACGTCCAGAACGCTCCTGACCAAAACCAGGAAGTACGACCATATAAGTCCTGTCCTCAGGTCTCTGCTTCCTGTCGCTCAGAGAACAGACTTTAAAGAAGTCTCTCCATGGCTTAGCATCACAGTCCATCTCTGACTGGTCCCATATCAACCATCTGGGACTCTGAGGACCTCAGGGACAGGTCTCTGCTGGGACTCTGAGGACCTCAGGGACAGGTCTCTGCTGGGACTCTGAGGACCTCAGGGACAGGTCTCTGCTGGGACTCTGAGGACCTCAGGGACAGGTCTCTGCTGGGACTCTGAGGAGCTCAGGGACAGGTCTCTGCTGGTCCCAGAGTCAGGACTAAACTCAGTGAAGCAGTGTTTCAGTTTTCTGTAGCTAAACTAAAACTAAAACTTCTTGACGATGTTAGCCAGGCCTCTACTCTGACAATGTTCAAGTCCAGACTTAAAACTGTTCTTTTTAGCTGTGCATATGAGAACTGAAATGGTTTCATCTGCACTCTTCTCTTTTAATTCTTGATTCTTTAATTGATTCTTAATTATCATTTTAAAATTTGATCTGTAATTCCTGTCTTTGCACTTTTAAACTTGCCTTTTTTCTGTAAAGCACTTTTAATTACTGTGTATGAACTGTGCTATACAAATAAACTTGCCAAACTTGCCCTTCCTTAAAAATGGAACTCAAGTAAAAGTAAAAAAGTACTCACTTTTAAATGTACTATAAGTATTTCTCTCATGAATGAGTTAAATGTGAGGGATTTTGCTGATTCCAGATGAAATGAACAAACTGAGACTGAATCTGTCGCTGAGCTCTTCTGTCTTTATTATTCTGATGTTTCTAAAGCAGTACTACTTTACTGCATCTGTTATATTTAAGTACTGTGTGTACTACTTTACTGCATCTGTTATATTTAAGTACTGTGTGTACTACTTTACTGCATCTGTTATATTTAAGTACTGTGTGTCTACAATGAGGGCACAACACAAACACGATTTTAAACCAGACTCAGAATACTTTTTTTTACTTCAAACTAACTCAGAAATGTAGTGGAGTAAAAAGTACAGATACCTGCTCCAAAATGTAGTGACGTAAAAGTAAAAGTACCCCTTAAAGTAAAGTAACTTAAGTACTTTTGCTTTGTTACATTCCACCACTGCTAACCTTCATGTTCCTGTAACTCAGTAATTTTTTTTAACCTTAAATAACCAGTTTCGGAGTCTGTGTGATGGTTAAATGAGTTGTTTTGGGGTGAATGAGGCGTCCGGTGTTTCCTCCGCTTGCAACAGTGATCGCCGCCGACCCGGAGTCGCAGACGTCTCGAGTCTCACAAGAAAACAACACATCGCAGTTAGCAAAACAACAAGCTAGAGATAGATTTACAATTGCACTTTACTGCGAACTGTGAGGCAAAGCAGTGAAGAAACAAGCAGAGAGTTCCACTTTAACTTTTGCCTATGCTCCGTCACCTCATGAAATGCCCCAAAATTCTGCTCTTGTTGTTTTACAAATACAATTTTGAGCGTTTGTCTGAACTTTTTTTGAGACACGTTGTTGCCATCAAAGTTCTATTGTGAATAAATTATGGTTTTATGAGATTTACATAGCACTGCCTTCGGCTTTTCTTTACATTTTACACAGCTTCACAATTTTTTTCATAATTGGAGTTGTAGCATTCATTCATCTTCTTCTGCTTTTTCCAGTTAGGGGCCAGCTCGTCTCAGGGCTGACACAGAGACACACAAAATTCTGTGGTTAGGATAATATCTCTGTAATTAACTGTAATACACTCGCACAAAGTTTAACATCTTAACTCTGGTGGATCGCTTATTTGGAAAGGAGGGTAACAGATTTGGAGCAGTACACTAGAAATAATGATGTTATCATCTCGGGGCTCCATATTAAACCCCGGTCATACGCTCGGGCGGTGACTCCAAACAACGGGGGAGAGCCCGGGGAGCAAGAAGTCAGCTCAACGGAGCAACAAGTGGCTGTTTTTCTGTGGTCCAAAGGGATCGAGATGGACATAAACAGCATCGATACATGCCACCCACTTCCAAGGAGGAACACCAATGACACACCAGCTGTCATTCTCAAGTTTGTAAAAAGAAAACATAAGAATGCCCTGCTTAAACAAGGATTTAAACTGAAAGGATCTAACGTCTATTTGAATGAGCACCTTTCTAAACAAAATGCCGAGATTGCAAAAAAAGCTCGTTACCTAAGAAAACAGCAAAAAATACAAAATACATGGACAGCAAACTGTAAAATATTTATAAAACTGAACGGGACACCTAAGGAGGCTAAAATCATGATGATCAGGAGCATGGAAGAACTGGAAAAATACCAATGAAATGTACAATAATTTTTTTTTCATTAGTGTCAAAAAGGGGTGATATTATTCAGTCACACACGTGTTCTTGTTGTCAGTAGACAGAGCACTAATGCTGCGTTCATGATGCATTGGAATCTCAGAAGCCCCGACTTTAAAAAAGCCGACTTCCGAAAAACGTCCGTTCACGAGTTTAGCTCAGAAAACACACATGGCTCAGCACAATAACAACAAAACCATATTTTCATGTTGTTTTATAGGAAACAAATAAATTCCTTGATTAAACTGTTTGGTGCAGGCGATGTTTCTATTTCTACTTTAGTCATTTACTAATAAATGAACATTCAGAGATGTTTTTGCAGAGCTGTAGCACTGAGAACTTCATTCATTTTATAAAGATGAGTACATTTTGCCAGACGTATGAGATCTCTTGTTTTAAAAAACGATTATTTCTCCGTTAGTAACCACACTGTTTACCTCTCACAGAGGTCTATGATTGTGACGTCAACTCGGGAACTCGGAGTCCAACACTTCCACACCAGTTTCCGAGCAAAAATTCCAACCCGAGATGGTGTTCAAGGCCTTTTTTCTAATTCGGAGGTCGGAATTTCTGAGATTCCGATGTATCATGAACACAGCATAAGCCACAAGAATATTACAGCAAATTTGTGGACACAATCCATAACAAAAAAATTATCAGTTTCAATACTTTTAGTAGATTTTCGGTTCAGTTATTTCTTTTGATAACAGTGTCTGATAAAACTGGCTCCTCCTGACATCTTCACTTTCTGAACAGAACCTGTAAATTTCTCTTTTTTGTCATTTTCAGTGCTTTTCTACCTCTACACACCACACAAAACCATCTGCCGCCTAGTGTGCTCTGACTTGCATACTGACTCTGCATAAGCCTTAAATCGGATGCCATTCCAGACACAACCCTCTCTATTTATCTGGGTTTGGGACTGGCACAGAGACTCCACCGGCTTGTGACTCCCTTACACATCTACATATACGTATGTTTTATGTAGAATACCAAATTGTCAAGCCAAATATAGACAATTATGATTTTTGATTTAGCTTCTCAACTTAATTTCGCCCGTTTTGCCCGTAGTGTTTTTGTGGCCCCTCCATCACCTCTTTTTTGTTCTAGATCCATTTTTAGAGCGGCTTTTGGCAAGAGGTCAGTAAATGTATCTCAGCATTCAACCCCTAATCACATAAACACAGGCTTTCATCCCTATAATGTCTTCTCCTCTTCTCTATATGTAGTTCTATCACCAACGTCAAACCAGCGAACATACTCAGGCTGTGTAGGAGTGGATTTGGCCCTCGTACCATTCCTGATTACCACTTTATTAAAAGCTATTTCTTGTGTCTTATTGAGGCTAAAATGGAAAGCCGTAATCATATGTCAAAATATAGAAGAGAGGTTTAGCCGTGACATCTGCCCGCTATGTGCTTTTTATCTGAACGCAGTGATAAATATTGTTTATTAGGAGCCAAATGCAGCTCAATGGAGGATTTGCCGTTTATCCCTTAATTCTCTGATCCAGGGACATTTACAACACACACATTTGAGCTAATATTAATGATTAAATATAGGTTCAGATTGGTGCTAAAGGTTGAGAAAGTATCTAGTGCCAGGTTTTAGCTGGTGTTATTATCTTTATCAGTGTGTTTAACATGTGTCAGAGGGGATTTGTTTCATTTATACTAAAAAACAATGTATAATAGACTCATACTTAGGGACTGGCTGAAATCCCAAAAAAGCATCTGGATCTATACGCACCAAAGAGGTCACAGAGGTTCATATCTCAGTGTTTTTTTGATGTGCATGTGTACTGTATAAGGAGAAACCTGAAGTATAAACAGGACTAAACCAGAACTAAAAGCAAAATTAAACCAGAACTAAACTAGGTCTACACCAGAATCATTAAACCAGGAGAAAAAACAGGATTAAACCCGGTCTAAACCAAGACTAAACCATGTCTAAACCAGGGCTACTTTTTGCTGGCTTGTTGTTCGTGACTAAACCCAAAAGAAGCAGTAGAAGAAGCAATTATTTTACATTGTGTGCCCCAAAACACACTCCCTAACCAATGAGTGTGGTTAGTCCCTGTGACTCTGGTGTGAGAGCTCAGGGTCTCAAGTACAAAAAGCGCAGCCAAAACCCTCCAATTGGTCCCAAGCCTGGATAAATTGAGAGGCTGGTGTCAGAAAAGGTATCTCACGTAAAAAGCTTCCAAAGTGCACATGGATCATTTGCTGTGAAAGAGCTAAAAAAGAAATGTACATGTGCTTCTCCTCTACCAGTGCTCAGTTTGCCCTTTTTGTGCAGAAACAGGATGTTCTGTGGAACTTTATGGAGGTATTTTTCTGTTATAAACAATTAAGTTAAAGATTATTTATTTATGCTAGGCCAGCGATCATCCTTAGCCCAAAAGCAGCTGGGATTTGCTCCGGCCACAAGTGACGCCAAAGGGTATTAAGGAATAAATACTTCAATAAAAACTGTGTATCCCAGCTTGTTGTGACTTAGGGCAGGACAATCTCGCACTTGCATCTGACCAAGTGGACAGCAAGACATTGGATAAGCCTACTTCCAAAATACCTGTTCTTCATCTATCACTTTAAGTTTTGACAGCTATAGTTTCCCAAACAAAGTAAGTCTTTTAGCTTAACCCAGTTATCGCCTTGTTAAAATGAAGTTACATCCACATTTATCACATTAAAGTATCCTCTGTTACTGTTTTCTTTGTCTAGCGTTTCATTTTGGTCTTACTGCTCCGTGACACGACGCGCTACCTGCTAAATTACTCACCAGAGAATCAATAAAAGAGTCTTCTGTTTTATCGTATTGTCACATCATATGGATAATAACTTCATTGGCTTTTTTATCAAAGAACAAAAAAAAAACCCGAACTTGAGCTTGATTCGGTCGTCCACCGGGAATAACAGCTCCTCTTTCATAGGCGTCTCAATATCTCACACTTTAACAAGATCTCCACTCGCTTTGGCTCAAAATAAGGAATAAAAGGCGAGTTGATGTAATTAAATATGCATTAAGAGTCGGGTGGATTTGTCGCTGATTAAAGACCAAATGGGTTTTGTTTTTCTCTGTGAGATTGTTTCAGAAAGTTTTAGAGTCACTTTGGTCAGGAGTGAGAGGAAGTTGGTGTTGGATTGAGGAGAAAAGTTGGATGGTTGTCTGGGTTCGTGCAAAGTCCAAGGAAGTGTTAATGTAGTAATCAGTCATTGTTCTTGAGATCACACGGAATTTGAGTTTTCTTGGCCTTGAACATATAACCACAGCTCAGACCACAACCTAAAGATTCTGCCATTGAGGTATGGTATGTAACTTTCTTTTCCAGGGTCATTAGTCCCTCGCACCTCACCATTAGAGTATTTTTTGTATTAAGGATCAGGATAACCAACCTGTTGCCCCTGGGAGCCTCGCAAAAACGCAAATTCCTTTGGCTCGACAATACACACAGTGACGTGTCCTTGTCAGCTATACAAACAAGTCAGCGATGGCTTTATTTCTGTTATGGCAGAGCGGCCAAAAGGCAGAGAAAACCTTTGTACGGACACGCGGAGGAGAAAAACAACTAACCCATCAAGCCGAATGAGGGAGGTCCACTTGTGAGCTTTACTTCCAAATGTAGGGGGAGCTCTCTGAAGAAAAATGTGACCAAAACAGTGAAGAAGTGAGCAAAGTTGCATTGGTCCCCTGTAGAAATTGTCCAACTGAACAAATTTGTAAAGCATCCAGTTGCATCAGATTGTACTACATACTTTAAACTAGCTCTGAATTCAGTTTTCAAGCATTTATACACTGCACCATTTTTTAGTTTTTAAAGATTTACTGCCACACTGGACGACGTTAAATGCATAAAATCGTAAACTATCGCTTGTTCACACTGCGCAAGGGTTCAAACAAGGGCTTTTCTGTTGGTCACATGTCTGACAGAGATCGTAGGTGCAGCGAGAGGCAGACACACACTACGACGAACCTTCCTAAATATCTGACGCTGCCTGATATCTGTCACAGGTTTTGAGGTGGATCTATCTTTGAGCTTTGTTTTTGTCTCACCATAAGACGCACAGCCAGTGTTTTTGACCTACAATGTACTATTTTTCCCATGATTAGGCGTATTTGGTCTGAGACGTCCAGAATTATGCAGTGTGTAGACCCAGACTTTAGACAGATGTGACCCTGCAATTATCTATTTTTTCCTTTTTCTGAGTTTCTTTTTCAAACAAACTTAACGAGTGCGAGTAGAGACACTTTTCTAATCTTATCTAAATGAGATGCAATCCACATTTTTTGTGATTGCGATTTGACAAAGCTCGCCGGTATGCTCTGCCACATTTGGAAAACAATTTCGACTTTAGGTGCGTGAATAATTTTTATCTATTGGTTTATAAGACAAATTAAAGTTCCCCTTTTTTGGCAGAGTTGTACTGCATAAACATCAGAACCATTCGCCTTTCAGTTTTTTTATTTATCACTATCTCTGTGATTTATCTCCTCCAGCAGATGTTAAGCAGCCCGGTATATCACACATTACTGTTTTTCTGCATAGTTTCATCTGCTCTAACTCAGATTTATTCACTCAAATCTTTCTCCTTTTATCCCAACTGAACTTACTGCGATTCTTTAAACCAATTTTATTCCATCAACTTCTGCTCAGAAAACCACTTTAAGTCTCGGCGAATTGTCATCTCTTTGTCTCTCCTTAAGACGTTTTTTAAATTGGGTAAGAGGCCATTAACGCCGCAGCACCATTCATCTGTCTCTATCAAACACTGGGGAGCTCAAACTAAACAGGTTTTAAATGGTCCAAATGTCAATTAGGCAGAAAAAAATCATTATTAGCTTTATTACTCAAATTAACAGTTACCCTCGGTCGTTTAATTCATGGCTGGGGCTTAAAAGCGAAAGATCTTTTTCTTTTTTTCTCCGATCGTGTCCCTTTGGAGTCCGTCGGAGTGATTTTGGAGGTATTATATTCATGAGGGGCCAGCGTAATTGGATTAAATTGGTTCCAGAATGTAGCAATTTATATTATAATATCCCATTACTTGGAATACTGCTCTTAATTAATTAGGCTGGTTTTTCCAATAGCGGGTCGGAGATAAGTGGAGTGGGCTCAGGAGGAGACACGTCCCGCGGTGGAGGCCCGGCGAAAGGCATCAGCAGAACACACCTGAACAGGGCGAACCGCGCAGGACAGGGGGCGATGGGGCGAGGGATGGGGGAAGAACTGAGGTTTAGACAGGACACATGGACTCAGATGTTTTGGTCAGTTTCTCTTAACTTGCTTTTTTCTTTCTGTCACTGTTTAAGCTGTTCAATAACGGCAGCAAAACCATACTCGCACAATACTTTTACTTTATTCTCTAGGTTCTCCTGATCAGGATCCTGGCTCAAGATCTGGAGAAGGGTCCCAGGTTGCCGACTGCTCCTGACAGATTACCCCAGCAGCATTGAAGGATGGGTCAGATGCAGGTAACAGTTTTCCCAATGGGGATAACAAAGTCTACCTGCACCAAAGTACATCTCTGACATATGAACATCTGGGACTCTGAGGACCTCAGGGACAGGTCTCTGCTGGGCCCAGAGTCAGGACTAAACTCAGTGAAGCAGTGATTCAGTTTTCTGCAGCAAAACTCAGGAATAGTCTTCCTGACGATGTTAGCCAGGCCTCTACTCTGACAATGTTCAAGTCCAGACTTAAAACTGTTCTTTTAAGCTGTGCTTTATCTGCACTCTTCTCTTTTAATTTTGTAACCCAGGGAAATAAGTTAATTCATTGATAAAGTTCATATGATATTTTCTAGTTTAAAAAGATTAAAAAACTTAAATAAGTTAAATATGTTAAATAAATATAGGTAAAATTGTATTTCATTTATATTTTAAAAGGTTTAAAACTGCTAAAAGTACCTGAGTATAAGTAAAAACCACATAAAGTATAAAATGCTTTCGATGGATTTTATTTTGTTTTATTGTAAAGAGCTAAAGGAAGTTGTGTCGATGTACAACCGCTGCCAGTCATTTGTTGTATTAGCTTTATGTGAGCAAAACCGGAAGTGAGATGTGCTAGCTTGACCCGAGAGAGACGGAGAAAAAAGCAAGTGTGCGCGCCGCTGTTTAAGTTTTTAATTTAATTTTAAATTGATTCTTAATTATAATTTTTAAATTTGATTTTATTGTTTTAATTGTAATTCCTGTCTTTGTACTTTTAAACTTGCCTTTTTTCTGTAAAGCACTTTGAATTACTCTGTGTATGAATTGTGCTGTACAAATAAACTTGCCTTACCTTCACTTAACTTCCACCAAGGCAATATAAAAACCCATAAGTAATAATTTGTTCCTTTACAGACCCCTTGTGACTACAGTTATTATCTTAGTATGGGGAAGGGAGTTCCAGGTTTTAGTACCAACTGAACTATACTGGTCTCTGCACTGGTCTAACTTTAGTTGCGCTGCTAAGAGACCAAATTTTGTAATGGTAAAAATGTAGAGTAGGGAAATTTTGACCCATACTTCAGCGCCATTGAGGAAATTTGTCAGGAGCAGGTGGGGACCCATCTCCAGAGCTGAGTTAGGAGCTGGGCAGCAGGGTGGCATTGTGGTTAGCACTGCTGCCTCACAGCTAGAAGGTTCTGGGTTTGATTCCCGGACCAGACGCGACCTTTCTGTGTGGAGTTTGCATGTTCTCCCTGTGCCTGCATAGGTTTTCTCTGGGTGATTCAGTTTCCTCCACCACCAGGACCAAAAAAATTCTGACTCTTAGCGGGACTTTCCTGTTTACATAAAAGTCAAATCCCCTTCTCCTAAAAAAATCCTGTTCAAGAGTACCTAGACCAGGATTTTGGTCAGGCGCACCAAGCTGAAGCATATTGTGCATGTTTTAGGTTGATGGGGGAACTGGAGAAAACCAGTCAAACCTGGTCCAGGAGACAAAATCCAGACCCTAACACCAGATTCACACCGAGTGCGTTGCAGTGTGCGGCGCTTCTCCGACCAGAGCCAGCTGCGAGACCACAAGTTCACAGGAGAGGAGTGAGTTTATGTTGGAAGTTATGAGTCCATGCGATAATAACCATGTTTACAGAGAACTGCAGGTAAAAGTATGGTAAAAAGCCACGTTTGCCTCTGACCACGATCTCTTGTTTATTTACAGATTATTTGGCGACTGTTGAAGCCCAAAAGTTATAGAAATATAAACTTCAACCCTGGGTGAGGACGCTATGTATATAAATACTTTCATTTTACTCAGGTTTAATGCTGTCCGATGTCGTTTGTGACCCGTGTCCTCAGTTAAGACGTAATGTTTACAGCGACGTGAGCGAGAGGCTGCACAAGCAAGCGCTTTATTTGGAAATTTACCGGATCCTCTTCACTGGACCCAGGTCTGACTTCCTGTCTGGCTCGATCTGCTCTGTTCAACTTTATACCTGACAGATCCGGCAAAAATAAACTTGATACGTATTTCTGCCGGAGCGCCGGAAACGAAGACGTACTGTAACGCAGCCGCTGTGAACTCACGCATCGACTTGGATTGCGTCTATTTCTTGCAGGAGTCGTACGGGACACACAACGGATTCAGTGTGAACTGGGCTTAAGCATTTGGCATCCTTTAAAAAAATTCTTAGCTAAAAACTGTGTTCCTAGTGTAAGGATTTGTTCATTTTGGGTGAAAGCATCAAAGAGGACGATGATTCAGAAGTGTAATCAAGTCAGAAGGTTTATTCAGTAAAAACACAGGTAAGGTTACAGTCAGCAGAATGAGCGCGCTCCTAGAGGGAGGAGTGTTCTAAGTTTTTATACTATGTATGACGATGTATGACGATCTCTGCATAGCATTATCTTCTTGGCTTCGAGTAACTTATTTGTGCATAGGGCAGGGCCACAAAAAGGTCTCAGTTTCTGCAGAGTCTTCCCACCATCGACAGGAGCCCCCCCTGCAACCTTGGGTCCTGATAACTTTGTAGCAAACTCATTATTTGTGCCATATTTGGAATGCACCTAAGAGTAGAGCGACCTTAGAGTGAAAGAAGAAAAACATCACATAAAATCAAAGTATTATTATTACTAATGTTGAAGCGTTATTAACCTTAGCAGTAGTACATCAAAATATAAGTTCAATGGTAATACGCAAAGCTGTATGTAGAAATATTCAATACTAGAATCTGCAACGGTATCCCAATTTGCAAAAGCACCCTTTGGGACAAGCAGCACCAATCCTGTGTGGAAGTCATGTTTAGTGGTTTGGACATTTAATGTGTCGTGATTACACTCAAGATCACAAACGACTAAAGGAGTAAAGAGACATTTAAAGACATGACAGAGGTTTAAAGACGTCTTATATACTGCACAGTGGAGCAGCAACTCCTCTGAAAGTAGCGTCACTGGATTTCTGTGAGCTTAAAATATCCCAGACTTATAGTATTTGAGGATCTGTGTGACATTGGGCCACTCTGGATCAAATTAAGCTCATATTAAGTGTGTACTCTGTCTCTCTGAGTAAAGTTCATCTCCGCACCTGTCACTCTCTCCGAACCACCTTTAATAACACTGCCGTAATTCTCCTTTGACTATAACAAATTAATATCATTTTCAAACAATTTCCATATGCAAATACGATTTAATCAAGTCAATTGAACTCAATGCGACACCGCGGGGCTAAAGTAAATGTGGGAGGAGGTGGAAATGAGTGTCTATAGCGTTCTGTGTCTACTGTAAGAGTTTGTGTGCAGCAGATTAATACAGATTCTTCTTTTGGGCTCAAAGGTATAGGATTTTTGAGGATTATACCTTCAAAAATACAAAATGACCTGAGATTGTACTGCAAAATTCACCTAATTGTCCTTAAAAAGTTTGATTCAAAAGTTTATATGTAATGTGCCAGTGAATGACTTAAAGCGGAACAATGAAACTTTGCTTTTTCTTCACTGTTTTGGTCACATTTTTCTCTACAGCGCTCCCCCGACATTTGGGAGTAAAGCACTAAAAAAAACTACAGGACGAGTTCCCAAGGCTTCAGGGACATTGGGTTTGGTTTTCCCATTCTTGCAAGGCTGTTTTTTGTTTTTGTTCTTGTTTTTTTTTTTACCAAGACACAGCAGATGAAGGTTCAGGGGCATTTATTCACTCTGCAAGAACTAATTTAGCTGATTCGCACTGCACTCTGAAATAGGTTTAATTAAGACAATAAATATCTTATAGACAAAAAAACTTGCCTTGTTCCCCTTTAATTTCCAATTGTTTGACCAAACCATTTAAGCTGTAATTTTGATCATCAGCAGTAATTACTCTAAGCCCAGTTTTAGACTAATTCAACTCTAAATCACCCTAATTGATTGTGGATAAAGGTCTAGGTAACTGTGATCAGTGTGTATAGATGATGTTGATCAATATTAAAAATTTAAAACACAGATAAAGGCAGATTTTCCAGATTGAGATGTTTTGGAGATGTACAGAGGAGGGATAGTGAACATATGGACAGAAGGCTGCTGAGGTTTGAGATGAAGGCGGTCTAGAGCAATGGTGAGCCAAAGTGGGGTCCGGGGTCCCCTGGGGGTCCGCGAAGGTACTGCAGGGGGGCCCCCAGAGGCTGTCTATATTAAGAACATAAAAATAAATTGAGTTTAAAATGCACTGTAAATAACAATGCTGCAAAAACTCAAGGCAACAGGATCCCTCAAGATTTTTGAGTTTTGGTGATCAACTCAAAATCTCAAGTTTTCAACCACTAATATTTTTTTACTCACTATCTTTATTTTTTCCAGCTCATCTTACAGCCAACTGACTCCACTGTTCAGAAAACGTATTATTAATAATAAAAACTAAGTATAATACATTTAACAAAAGAATAGCTTTTTCTGAACACTGTAAGTTGGCTGTAAGATGGGTAAAAAGTTAAAAATTAGAAAAGTTTTTAGACGTATGAACATCAAATTAAGTGAAAGTGTGGAAAACTTGAGATTTTGCGTTGGCCCCAAAAATCTTGAGGGATCCTTTGCCTTGAGTTTTTGCAGCATTGTATTTTTTTTTATTTTTTTTTTATGGTGTATTTGTTTAAAAATATAACTTTAAAACACTTTTTAGCCAACAGTCAGTGTCTTTTGTAATGTTTTTTATAGAAATATATGGAGAAAAACATGAAAATAAAATTTGGGATTGAGGGAAGTTGTATTGTTGGGGGTCCACGTGGGATTTTGGTAAATTTAAGGAGGGCCGTGACGCTCCTGACTTTGGGAATGGCTGGTCTAGAGGAAGACCAGAGAAGATCAGAGAAGATGTTAGTTGGTGTGAGAGAAGAGGATGCAGAGGAGAGGGGTAGACGGAGGCAGAGGAAGAAACCTATTTTGTCCATAAAAATGTGGGTTTCAGTTGCAGATTTGACCTTTGCTTATTACATAATTTAAACAGTCCTTATTAAGAGGAATCCTAAAATAATATAATACATAAACCAGGCCTGTCGAACTTGGGACAATTTAGAGAGGCTTTTTTTTTTAATTAGATAAGAAGCTCCTTGATCAAGAGTCAGAGTATAATGTTTATTTGCCATTAGAAGTGGTTCCTATGTGATCGTCACAACATGGAATGTGATTGGCCACTGAGAAAACCTGGTCCAAGGATCCTGGTCAGGAGTTCCTGGCTGGACCCTTCTCAGATCTGAGCCAGGATCCTGGACCTAGATGGACCTTTCCTTAGATTTAAGGCAGGATTACCCAGCCTGAGAATTAGCCTATTGTGGATTTTTTTTAGGTTGACTTTCTTGTTTCTTGCCATTATAGTGTACAGGGTTTCTGCAGGCTTCTACAAGTTTAATTTAAGACCTTTTTAAGACCATTGTTTAAGAAAAATAAGACTTATTTCATAAGCATGCAGTGTATAAAAAGCTGAGACCATTTGTGATGGTGAGTGCCACAAAGCATTTTGGTTTTGGTAGAAAAAAGGTCTAAGTTCTTGAATTTGCGCTAAAATAACTTTTAGCATTTAAGTGGATATTTTAGGTAGTTGTATCAAATGTACATGACATATTTGAGACCTGTTTAAACATATTTAAGACCTAACAGTCTGCATCAAGGAGGAGCGGGTTAGGTTCATGTTTTGCATCTGGGCAAATTTAAGACTTTTGAAAGGCTTTAGAGTCAGACTTTATGATTTAAGACTTTTTTAGACTTTTTAAGATCCTGCAGAAACCCAAGGAAAAATTTGGTGAGACAAAATGTTCTTCTGAAAATGCAATAATTTCCCCAAATAAGTAGCACTATAACTGGATAAAGTTATGGATATGTTGCTTAATTAGTGTCATTTCAGTCCTGTTTTCTTCGGCAGCTACATATTTACATGTTTACACTTTGCAGCACTATGAAACCTTGTTCACTGTTGGCCTCATGCACAGCGCCGAGGACCCAAACCCTCCATTTTAGCTGCAGCCTGTCGCCGTGGAGAAGCTTATCTGTCGTCACGGCGATGAGCAGCGGCGACGTAATTCGACACAACACGGGGTCGGACACATCCGCCATGACACGCCGCAAATTAACATGCAGCCGTGTCAATTAAAAGCATGAAGCGCACTTAAGAGGGGGGCGACGTTTTTTGTTTTTTGTTTTTTGTTTTTGCATGCGACCGAACCTCAGCCTGAGAGCGACGCGTGACGAGCTTTTTACACGCAGCGACAACAGAAGAGCGTGCACAGAGCTGATAATGGAGCTGGTGTCACAGTGAAGCAGGGACAGGGAGAACATGGAGACTCAGCCATAACATTATGAACACTTAATGGTCATAATAGTGTTGTTTTTTTTTTGCTTGACCCAAACCAGGCTCCAGTTATCAAAGCCATACATTATGCAAAATTGACTTTTCTTCTCTTTCTCCCATTGTTCCCTCATCAGAAACAGACCTGGAGTTGTTTTTTGTTTTATTCACGCCTGTTTGAGTAATCCTGTATTCTCTGGTGCGCGATTGCACAAAGCCCCGCCCACTCCAGGAAGCACTGACCAATCAACAACAAGCCTTCTATACTTCCAGTGTGCTCTCATTTATTTATCCAAAAAACAGTGTACAGCTCTGTTTCCACTGATTCCTCACAGACATTTTTACTTTTGGAGTAAAATGACACAAGAAAATACAAAAACTTTGGTTTCTTCTCTATAACACCAGTAGAGTTCTTATTAAAAACGTTCTTTTTAATGTTTTTAAAGGCTGTAAAACCTGCTGCTGTTCTAGAGGAGACCAACACTGATTTAAGAATATGAATAAAAGCAGAATATAAGTCAGCACTGTATGACGTTGTTGAGCCAAGACTTAGAGAATATTTAAACAAAACAATCCTAAAGTGTATTTTTAAACGTATTTTAAGTTCTTTTTTGTGTTTTCACTTTTCAGTTGTCATCAGTATTATATATATAGATGAAAATTGTGGTATTGGACATTTAATTGCATGCAAAATAGAAATATATGCTTGTTATTGTGCCTTGCTTCTAGACCTAAGCCTCAGACTGCAGGCCACTGTGACCTCATGTTGCATTTCAGCGTAGTATAGAATAAAATCTCCTTTTAGCTTATTAATTTCCAGTCAATGATTATGGCTATATACAGTATTTTCTTTATAGTGTTGCTTTAAATGCCAGTCAGACAGTCTTTTCCTTTCTATTTTTTGAGACTACTATAGATATAACTATACCAGATCGCTCTACAAATACCTGACTGTTACCATTATTTCCTCTCATGGCCAATTATGGAACTGCATCTCATGTTACAAAATCTTTTCAGGAACAACAAGGGACTTTCTTTTAAAAAATGAGCAGCTATATTGAATTCTGGGATTTTAAAATACAAAACAGAGTCTCAAATGGACATTACAGTACAGATGTTGTTATTCCTTCATGTATGAGTGCTTTCCATAAACGTACATTAACTCCACCACCTCTGCTGTTGCTCTCCCAGCTTCCCAACTTCTGCAGCTCTAATAACAATATCACTCTTCTCATATTCTCCGCTTAGTCCTCCTCCTCCCCCTCGCCTCCTCCTCTCCTCTCTCCCACCCACTCCACATTTATCACATTCATTTGATATTCCGAAATAAATGTAGCAGAAACAGAGTAACGCTGCGTTCATTACACACACATTTACATGGGCTCCCCGTTTCAAATCGAGCTCTGTTTCCCCCACGTTTGTCGGAGGGCCGTTTTCTGCACATTATCAGGCGCGCGGTGATGAATGGCTCGATCTATCCGTCTCCGCCGCAAACATTCATAAAAGAAAATTTGGCCTTCGTCAAGGGAATCAAGCGAGGGGAGTCATAGTAATATCCCGGAGAACATGTATCCATCATCAAGTGTAAGGACTGAAGCGCCGCAGCGAATCCACCTCGGTGCATAATTCTTCACCCGCGATAATGCACCAAAAATGCCCGCTGAAAAATCTGCATTTCCCTGCCTCAGCTGCAAAAAGAAAAAAGAAAAAAAAAGGAGAGCGGAGAGGAGAGAAGAGGAGGTGGGCCACTGATCATATTCCATCTCGGGGCGCTCATGTAAATAGCCCTCCATCTTGGAAAGCCGATATGCAAAGCAGCCGTCTCCCTCGTGTCAGGATCAGATTAATGTAAACCTAAAAGTGGGAATTACGGCCCTTATCCGGCGCGGCGTTCCGGGGAGGGGTACGGGGATACAGACCCCCCGAGGGAATCTGCCTGGTTCAGATCTATGCGCCGAGGTGAAGGGTAATTTCTTTGATATTCGGCGATGCATTACTGTAGGTACGGCCCACTGGCTCTCACCGAAGTGTGTGTGTGTGTGTGTGTGTGCATGTGTGTGTGCATGTGTGTGTGGGGGGGGGGGGGCATGCAAATGTATGCACACAAGAGCAGTAAACAACATTTAAGGAGTGGACGCTGCGCACTCCACAGGCCTGGGATTTATAGAGACATAAAACTGATTTCATTCACCTCCATGGACATTAGAACAGGACCGGCCCATAACACAGCAACATCTGAGGCAGATTTAGGCAGAATTTGGCATAATATGAAAAAAAAAACATGCGATATTTGATAGCTATGTTGAAAATTGCGATAATATTATTGCGATTGGGCTGACTTTTCTGACACTGAGTTAAATTAACTTGACACAGAGAATAAAACAAGGCTAAATTGTGACTAAATTAAGAGAATGACCACTAAAACTTTACTTTTAAACATTTTTATTTAGTCACAACACATTTTATTCAAGGCTCTGGTAGGAAAATGTGTAAATCTCTGTCAGATGGAAGACCACAGCGTTATTGTGATATATTTAGATTCTTGATAATTTGCCTATATTTTGTGCAGCCCTAGTGGTGAGGCGTGGTTTTACAGCAGAATAAAGCTCCTTAAATAAGTGAATCATAAGACTTTGGTCACGCCCTTAACCAGTGCTGGAGGTACAGTTAGAAAGTAAAGCTACACACTGCAGGCTGTTGAAGAAATTACAAAGTGACAATGTTTTCTCAAATTAATCTTTTCTTTATATAATTATAAAGAAAAGATTAAGAGAATCTCTACAGTCTATGTCTCTATGGTAAAGGTCCTGGCAACATGTACTGGGACAGCACATGGTTCCTAACTTTTTTCTTTTTTTTGCGTATCTCCTGAACTTTTTGTCATACCATCATTTGTTTATGTGTTAATTTAAAAAAAAAAAAGTCATAAAGGGTTACACCATCTGTGTTACATTTTTATACTTACTTTATTGTAAATGCTAGCTCTCCTGCATTTTTAAAAACATAACAAAAAATGAAAAGAATAAAAAAAATCTTAAAATATAACAATAAAAAGTTAGTTTAGGATGAAAAGATGGCTTTTTTGAATGTTTTTATCAAATTATGAAATAAGTCCAATTACCCTCTGTAAAGTGCATGGATACCCCTAGGGGTCCCCGTACCTCTGGTTGGGAAACACTGTACTAGGATATATTTATAAATTATAAATCTTTTCCTTCCACACAACAGTGTTAGCAGAAATTATGTGCGCTGCTGCAAATTGTTTTTACCGATCCCAAGTGAAAATGGTGCAGCAAGAGATGAGTCGGTAGAGACGTTCATCCACTAATCCAAGGGTTGGTGGTTTGATTCCCGCTACGGCATTGCACAAGTGACTGAAGAGTGAAGGAATAAAAGACTAATGTAAAGCTTTGTAGACGTACAAGCAGCTTTCATGTCAGGACAACAGTGTGTCATCGTGCACTGAATACATTTTCTGACCACTAAATGAGTTTGTTATTGTTGCTTTCCCGGGTTAGGTGCACGTTAAAACCCAGAGCTGATTTTGAGCAAAGTTGGGCAAATAAAAACATTGAGTTCACAGAGGTTTTGAGGGAGGGGTAGCAGCAGAATCAATCTCATCCGATACTAACGTTTGATATCCATACTCTGCATATTTAGGTCGATCTGCCAACCTTTAGTCAGCAGTCAGGGGCATAACATCAGGCAGTGCAGCCAGTGCAACTGCACTGGGGCCCAGGAGTTTTAGGGGCCCATTAGAGTGGGCCCTTGTTCTTCTATAGTCAAGCTTGTGTTTACAAATATCATAAAACTTAGGAGAGCAATTTTTAACATATATTAAATTTTAAATCCTGTTAAATTTGTAGACTCATAACAGAAAGAACCAAAAAAATAATAATAAATAAAAATCATGTATTTTTCTCAAGATAAACACACAAATTGTAATAAAAAATGAATATGGTTTCACAAAATTGCCCCTAAATTTTTATGAAAATGTCTTTTCTATCAAACTCCAGTAAAACAGTCACATTTTATAAATTAAAAAGCCTAATGCATGAACCTGAAGTAATGAATGTGTTGCATAACTTTTGGGACCCATTCTAAAATCCTGCACTGGGGCCCCACATTATCAAGTTACGCCACTGTTAGCAGTGCAACATTCTGAAATAAAAAATTTACTCATTCTCATGGCCACACAAGAAATAATGAAAACAACTTAACTTGCAAACTTAGACTCAATGTCCCAAAACATATTTCTTAAAATCCAGTTCAGAACCTATTGTGGCCATAACCATAGATAAACACATGCTCAGTACACACCCATTTTGTTCGTCTACACATCGCTGAGTAAATCTTCATTTTAACAACTACTCATGTTGCCCTGAATCTGTCTAGATGTGGATGAGAGTCTCAGTTGAATAGAAAATGTAAATTCATAAAATAATCAATGGTTAAGGGAAAGATAAGGTATATTTTACTGAGGGAAATGGGTGTATCTTCAGTGCTGCTGGGGCATCCTGTCAGGAGCAGTGGGCCACCGTTACCTCAGGAGTACCTGGCTGGAGGATTCATCTAATGTGCATGTTTTAGGTTGATGGGAGCACTTGGAGAAAACCCACCCAGAGAACCACACAGAAAGGTCCCACACGTTCCAGGAAGAATCAAACTTTGTGTGACAGCGCTCACCTCCATGCCACCAATCATTACAACTGTGGCCTGGTAGCTTACAGAAGAAACATGAACCCAGGACCAAAGCCATTCTCCATCACTGCCTCAGGTGGAAGGAGAACCCCACAGACCTACTTATTCAGTTTGCCTTTTTATTACTTTATCCAAACTCTAATGCGGCTTCAGTGTGGGCCTCTCTTTTGTTTTTCTACACGAGTTTACCACAAGTGTGCCTCCGTATCCTCTCCTGCCGCGCCGGAGTCAGGTGGCGCTGCATATTGGCTGCGTCCGTCCTCGATAAGACCCTCTGTGTAATAGATTTGGGTTTGTTGTTATAAGCACAAAGCACAAAGCCTGCAGCCTCCGCGGATCAGTCCAGATGAGACGCAGGCCGCACACATATTGCTTATGCTAAGACCACTCCAATATTATTGTGCTGATACGTTGTGGGATATTTTTTCTTGTCCGAGTTCTGCTTGAGAATGTTGTTTGTGGATTCTGGGGGGGGGTGGAAAATCGCAGAGAAGTTGTTTGAAGATCTTTTGTTTGCACTTGTGGATTCCATACGAGGCTAATTAATGCTGTTTTTGTTGCACTTTTAAGTGGGCCAAGGCTAACAGGCTAACCAGCGACAGCTCCCAGGTGGGTTAGCGCATGTTCTCAACGCCTGTCCTGCAAAACAAAGCAAAAACTAAAAGAAGAACACGAGTTTTAATGTTTCAGCTTAGACTCTTTTTTCCACACAATTATATAAAGCAGCTGTAACAGATCAAGTGCATCATAATTTACCAACTTACATAGGAAAGCATGCAATTTTTATGTATTTATGTTTTTGCATAATGGGAAAAAGCTGTTTGATCATAGCATATTGTAATCATCTGTAAACTGAGAGCACTCGAAGAGCACAGACCTCCACCAAGGCATTATCACAATGGTAAATATACACAACCCAGACCTGTCCTCAAATCTCAGGATCTTCTAGTTCTAAGGTAAATAGTTTGTCCATTGAACCACAAATCCTTTACAGTATAACTCACCATCAGTAATTTGCCTTTACACTGACCCCTTGTGGGTGGAGTTAGTATCTTTGGCTCTATCTTGCAAAATTACATAATTCCTGATAGGGCTGCACAATATATCGCAAAATTATCGTTATCGCAATATCAGCAAACGCAATATCCGTATCGCAATAATCTATATATATCGCAATAACGCTGTGGTCTTCCATCTGACAGAGATTTACACTGAAGAATCATTTTCCACCAGAGCCTTAAAAGAACATGTGTTGTGACTAAATAAAAATGTTTAAAAAGTCCAGTTTTAGTGGTAATTTAATTAATTTAGTCACAGCTTAGCCTTGTTTTATTCCTGGTTTAGTCTGTGTTAAGTTTTGATTTTGTGGCTGTTTTGACTTGTAAATACAGGAACTTACATTTTTATGAAATGTAGTGAATTTAACTTACTATGTTCGAAAAGTAGGATCTATTTTCAAATATCGCAATAATATCGCAATTTTCAACATAGTTATTGCATGTTTTCTCCATATCCTGCAGCCAGGATGCACACAAAAACATTATCATTTCTTCTTTGGTTCATTACTGACCTTTTCTGAAAGATCTAAATCTGACCACTAACTGAGTTGGTGTGGCAAAGAAAGAAAGTCCCAGGTTAGAATTCCAGAAAAAAAAACATGCACTATAACCATCCAGCTCGTTTCTCCTGACCAGGATCCTGGCTCAGGATCTTGAGCTGCACTGAAGTTTCCTGCTGCTCCTGACAGTTTCTCCAGTGTAAGTGAAGAATGGGTCAAATGCAGAGGATACATTTTCCTGCAGGCACATTAAAGTCTACCTTCGCCTCTGGAGTAAGTTTTGAGTCATCTTGCCAACAGTCTAACAAACCAGTTCTTGTAAAAAAACTAAAAAGCAAACTGGTACAAAAGTTTAAGTACTGACATTGCTTTGTGACGTTTTTTAATGAGGTGGAGAAATTCCAAAAACACATTGGTCCAACACTGAACTCCGAGCTACACTTTAGTTTTTATGGTGAAATTCTGACAACTCCAGCTGCCTGTAGTTTTCTGTTTAATAAATTCTGCATCATTTAATAAGTCGTACTGTTTTTATTACAAGAAAAGTGTGTAGTGTGGTATCGAAGGTGTACCATAAATAGATAAAGTGATTTATTTGTCATTATACATAGAAGGTGTACAATGACATTGCGTACATCAGATGGAGGGTTAGTCCTGAGCCGCTGTGACTGTGTGTGCCGTCACTGGCGGCTAGAGCTGGAAATTGGCCTTAAAAGTCATTGCCTGGAAATTCCAGACTCAGCGCTGTAGCAGTGATGAGTCTGGTCGTCCTTAGAATCAATTCGATTTCTAGGGCGGAGCAAACCCGAGTTAACGGACAGCGGAGTTAGCCAATCAGAAAATGGTGGACGTGACGTTAAAGCGACAAGAAAGTGAGAAAGTAAACAAACGGAGTAGTGAAGCCACGAAGGAGGAACGAGGGAGTTATTTCAACATTACCGTACCATACGCTGAATGAAACAAACTCTCAGCTCCTCGGTGCACCATCTTGATTGTTGTCGGTGAGGAGATGCGTACGAGTGACGCTGCTCGCGAAGAACACGTGACTTAAATAAACCAATCAAAATGCACGGTACGGTTTGGATTTGAGTAAACCACTGCGGACGGCGTGGTGACCAGACTGATATTTCTCTGTAGAATAACACAGAGACATATCAGTCTGGATTTTCCAGGCAATAAAAGTCAGGCCCGACGTGGCCCGAGCCCAACAGAATTCGACCTGAGCCCGACAAGTACATTTTGATTGGCAGCTTTGTTAAAGCCCAAACCCGTTTGCTGCCTGACCTTATTCAAATGTGCACACAGGCACACAACTCTTCCTCCTTTTGTCAAGAGTGAGTCATTTGAGCTGAACATTTTTTGCATTTAATGTAACCCACTGGCTCATTTATTTTCATTGTGGCATGTGGTCAAAATTCTTCCACACCTCAGACCTTGCTTTCGTTGCTGGCTCAACCAAAATGTTGTCACCACAGATGCAGCCTCCGCTTCACCTCCTCAGCTTCCATTATGGCATCTTTCTCGCGCCAATTGAAACACATCACATGACTGCTCATTTACCGCAAAAGTCATAGCGCAAGCCCGAACCCGAGTAAAATGATAAAAATTATGCCCGAAATCTTTGCCTGGGTCCTGTCCTGTCCAGGAATTGAACCCAGGACCTTCTTGCTGTGAGTGCTAACCACTGTGCCATCATGCCGCGTATATTTATTTGAAGGCATATTACTGTTAAAAAATTGTGTTTTTATGGTATTACACACAAAAAAAGAGGTAATTTTCAGTTAAAGTTATCGTAGCTACAGCTGAGTACTGTAATATTATTGCCGCATGTTTAAAGGTTAAATTCTGGCAACTGCACCTAAAAGTTGATGTTATGTCCACTTTTTCTTTTTTAAAGCAGCATCATCCTATAACTCAGTGGTTCCCAAAGTGGGGTCCGGGGCCCCCTGGGGGTCCGCAAAGGTCCTGCAAGGGGGCCCCAGAGGCTGTCTATATTAAGTACATAAAAAGAAATTCAGTTTGATGTGAATTACAGTTATATAATTGTTTAAAAATATTACTTTAAAACACTTTTTAGCCAACCGTCAGTGTCTTTTGTAATGGTTTTATAGAAGTATATGGAAAAAAACACAATATAGTTTTGTAAATAGAGGGAAGTTGTATTGTAGGGGGATTTTCGGACATTTAAAGGGGCCACAACACTCTTGACTTTGGAAATGGCTGCTATAACTGAATAGCTACTCTTGATGCTTTTATTTTAATAAAATATCTGGACCAATGTGACATCAAATTGAAGCTTACCTAAAATTTCTAGAACTAAGTATTGTTGGCTGATGCAAACCATTTTTTAACAGATTATTCCTATTAAAACAAAGCAAGCAGCTCTACTCACATGGAGTTGGGACTGGGAAAATCAAGCAGTGACAATTTAAATCTAAAAGACATGACTTGCCGCATACTCACCAGATCATCTCTTAGGTTTAATCTAGGTCCACTCACAGTCGCTTCTGTCAACAATCCATCTCCCTGCTGTCGTAAACCTGTGTGTTTTCATGCATAGATCCATGTTTTAGACCTGGTTCGAGCAGGTACCAAGGCTCCTGGCTCCTCTCCGCTCCACACGAGAACCAGTGGATGAGTGAATGCAATTACAGCGCACAGGCCACACAATAAAGATGGATAGAGCTTTAGGTTTTTATCGCATGTCGAACACAGCCGAGGTTAGTGTCGGAGTAATAATGATGGAGAATATGCAGGTAACGTGAGGGATTATGACAAATATAGACAAGGAGGTTTCTTTTGTCTGTACTTTAACCTGGTTACATGCACAGAATGAGTAGCTGTGCATTTTACTTGAAAATACAAGCGGTATCCTTAAGTTTGTTATGCAATGGTGGTGGTATTTTGAAAATGTTTTGTCAGACAGGAAACGTGTAGATTAACAATAATCAGATCAATGCATAATAAATAATGGTTAAGTTTCTATATGTTCTTACTCTCACCTATGAGCTTTGGGTCTGGACCAAAAGGACAAGCGGCCGAAACGAGTTTCCTCCGCAGGGTGGCTGAGCACTCCCTTAGAGATAGGGTGAGGAGCTCTGTCACCTGGGAGGAACTCGGAGTAGAGCCGCTGATCCTCCACATCAAGAGGAGCAGCTGAGGCTCGGGCATCTGTTCCGGATGCCTTTAGGACGTCTAACCCTGGGGAGGTGTTCATGTCCCACCGGAAGGAGGCCCCAGGGAAGACCTAGGACACACTGGAGGGACTGTGTCTCTCGGCCTGGGAACGCCTTGAGGTTCCTCCAGGCAAGCTAGAGGAAGTGCCCGGGAGAGGGAAGTCTGGGGGTGCTTAGACTACAGCCCCCGCGACCCGGCCCTGGATAAAGTGGATGATAATGGATGGATGGGTTTTTCTTACAGTTAGATACTTGTTTTAAAGACAATCCAGCAAAGAAATTATATAAAAAAAAAGAATTTTGTTTAACTGATTTTTCCAGAAGGGTGCCTCTAAAGCCCCAAAATGTTGTAAATATTGGTGCATTCATGTGGTCCTTGGAAACTCTGGAAAACTTTTTTCCGAGGTGAACAATGCACACGAACGCCTGCAGAAGTAAAAAAAAAAAAAAAAAAAAAAAAAAGATCTCTGGAACTGGGGTCAAAACCTGCTCCTGACCTCATCTGCTTCATGTCAGCTCTGTCACTAAACCTTGCTAATAATGTGACTTTACTATAAGCTTGCATAGAACAGCATTGATTTAGAAATGCTAAATAAACGCTGTTAGTTTGGGCATCAGGCTTCAATTTTGTTATTTTGTGTTTCTCTTGTGCACTAGGTGAATGGAGCAGCAGGCCTCTCTGTATGGAATATGTCCACTTTTCATATAATGTACAATATGTTTTAAGTTACCTTTCCAGTGCTGCCCCGGTGTCTTTCCTAATCAGCCTGATGTCTTTGTACAGATCTTAATAACTGTGTCCATTCTCCAAGAGTGAAGTGTATCTGTGACCTGCCAACTCCAACTCATCACCTCAGCATTTTATTAAACCCAGATTCATTCATCTATAGACACTAACTCACTAAATCCTCTCACAAAGAAGCATCACATCGGCCTTTAGGACTGTATAACTTCATAAATGCACTGAATGTAAATTTGAGGGAAAAGATTGATTTTAAAATACCCTTAAAGTCAGGTTATTTAAAAACTCAAGACCCTTTTCTGTTCTGCTTATGAGGAAGATGGCATCAACAACTTGGGAAAATTTTAACCCAAGTTCCCAACATGAGCAGGTGTTCATGTGGTCCTTGGAACTCAATCAACGTTGCATTAATATCATCTCATTCATTCATCTTCTTCTGCTTTTTCACAGTAAGGGGTCATGGGTGAAGGGGCAGGGCTAACCTCAGAGCTGACACAAAGACAAGGTTGAAGGTTTCTTTATGAGTTAGTAGTTGTTTGCAGAAGGAATTGAAGCATTCCAAGACAAATAACAAGAAAAAATAACACGCATTAGACACAATTAATATTCTGCCTTCACTAGTGTTTGGGAACTAGCTTTACAGAGAGCTAACAGTTGCTCCAATAAACACCCAGGAAGCCTCTTGCTGTTTTGGACATTTACCGAAGTCAGTCTATTTTGTAAAACTGTAACATACAAAAACAAACGCAAATTACAATTATGTTTCTGATTCTCAACAGTACAGAATATGTTCAGCTACACAAAACAATGCAGTTGTAGCCTTAATATATGTAAAATATGCATAACATTAACCACAAGTTAGCTACAAATACAAGTAAACATGTAAAAGCTAGCGATTAGCATGATGCTAAAATGCATTGAAAATCCCATAGACATGCTAGCGCTATTAGCGTCTTTTATTCTTATGCAAATTTAGGGTTTAAACAACTTAAAACGTCTCATGTGAGTATCCAAGGTAAGCTAACAACTTGTCACATATTATTACTTACAAACAGATGTTCATTAGGGGCCAAATAACAACTGAAAGGAGCTTAAACACTGTGGTAAGTAGCTGAACTGAGAGCATGGAGCAGAAGCAATGTGTGAACTACGGTAAGTCTAAGTGGACATAAAACACAAAACTCAAAACTTAATATTTTTGCTTTGCAGGGCAGTACAATCGGCCCTTTTCACGATGACGTCGGACAACTTCCGTTTTGAGACGATGGAATGTATCTTCAATTCCAGTGCTGCTGCTCGCCAGTAAGGAATTTACTCGGAGTCTTAAAAATTGGCCAAATATAAGGCTACATGATGTACAGAAACTCGAAAAGGGATATACATTTTTCATTGAGGGTTACTTATTTGATTATGAAGGTAAGTGTTTTGTCTTGTAGCTAAAGCTAGTAGTTGTTAATGCTGTAGCGTTAGCAATAGGTCTAACGGGGTGTGCGATAAAACAATATTAGATTATGTTACGATCTAAATGAATGACAATCTGCTTGTCTGAAAGGCTCACTGCATAGTACTGCAATGAACTTCTAATTAGACCTGAAAAGTCTATTATTTTGTCACAGACTGATCACTACAGCAGAGTCAGTGTTCGAGCACAGAGCTTTACTAAATGAAAATATACTGTAGTACTATCCAGTGGTATTTCCTGATAAGCAGATTGTCAAATATTCAGATAAACTCAGATCATGACATGATCTAACACTGTTTTATAGCGCAGCTCTATCACTTAGCCATGTTGCTAACGCTATCTAGCTACATAACAAAGCACTCACTTCATAATCCAAGTATCCTTCGTTGAAGAATTAATATCCTTTCGCAACTTTTGAACATTTTGTGGGTAAATATTCATTTGAAAATCGCTGTTTATTGTGTAAACTTGTAAACGGCAATTTTAAAAAAGTCTGGGTGAATTTCTTTTGGGAGAACCGCGGCACCGGAACTGAAGATACATCCCATCGTCTCAAAACGGAAGTTGTCTGACGTCACGTGAAAAGGGTTTATTAATGTGAAGCAGGCACACAGACACACAATGACCTACTACAGCCTCAAAAAAACAAAACAAAACACAGACACACGCATGTAGTTCTGGTCCCTAAGCTAGCTAACTAATGAACGTCTGTAAAAGATCTAAACCAGGACTTAATCTATTAAGACTGGACTAGTTTAGGTTCTTATCTAAACAGCAACTCAAAGATGAACTAATGACCAAAAGAGAACTAAATCCAGTCTAAATTACCAGGATTAAACTAGAGCTTGACCAGGAGGTTTATTATATCATTTTATTAAACTCAGATCCACGATCAGTACCAACTCCTGAAATCCTCCCCCCTCTGCATTTCATTATAACTGCATGATTTATTCTGACATATCAAAGTCAAAAAATCTCCTCTCTCTCCGCGATCGGGAGCGAGGAAGACATATTGGAATTGTTGGTTGCCAAAGACGTACAATGCGCCCGTGATGGGAGAATAATGGCCACCGGTGACCAAGGACGCGTGCGTTTGAAAAGAGGAGAAACCCAAAGCTCCGGGACACACGAGAGGCGATGACAGGATCAGACAAAAAAATAATAAAACGTTCATGAAAGTAATTTTTAAATAGAGAACGAGGGTTTTGGAGAGAGATGATTGGCAGTTTGATTGTTCTGTTTTGTGCCTGACTGGTCATAGCCCTGTAACATATGAACGTGCATGTGCCGAGCGTCTTATTATTGGCGTCCTTTTAGCGACAATCTCCTTCAGACTTCAGCACACCTCACGCCAGAGCGCCATTGTCTGTCTGCTCACACTTTTTTGGGTGGGGAAAATTTGTGTAATAAAAAAAATCACTTTTGACACCTCTTCAAGAAACGACTGGTATTTTATTGTCAGCGGCAAATTTTTTGGGGACATTCTTCGGGTTTTGGAGTCGGAAATGTGAGCAGTTGAATTGCTTTTTTTTTTTTTTTTTACAAATGCAGGTTCAGTCCATTCAGAGGCTAAATGCAGGACTTCAAAAAGTATTTCCTTGAAAAGTTAGACAAAGATATAGCTGTATTAGATGAGGTTTAAATGGGAGATTTGAGGAATAGGTTTTCAAAGATCTCGAACCGTTGTAGTGAGAAGCAGGTGCCATGTGTTTAGAGATAATAATGTTAAAAAAACAGGAGTAAGAATGGGATAAGGCAGGAGTAAACCAAGATTCTGGATTTTTTTCTTGGATCAATCATGCTAGTCTTTTAACCTAGAACATTACATTTATTTTACTCCTTAAACATTTTTTAATATTGATTAGTAAAAATGAATGTTGATTGAGTCAAGATTGTTGCTGCTGTGTTCGTCAAAGAAAGCAAATTTTAATGTGAAGCCTCGTTACTCTGCACTGCTCAGTCTCAGGTTTATTAGCAGTTTAAACACGTTTTCATGAACATTGAGCGATTATGTGAAAAACAAAACCAAATTATGTACTGATCCAAAAATGACACCCACTGCTCCTGACAGGTTTAACCCCAGCGACATTGCAGGATGGGTCAAATGCAGAGAACTTATTTCCCTACAGGGACAATAAAGTCTACCTTACCATGCATGAATATCTCAATAAATTAGTGATGGGAGTATGGATAATCACATAATACTCATTTGGGTATCGAGTAGTTGAATAAAGTATCAATACTAATTAATACATGTGAAATAAAATCACATGCATTACTTGGGGGTAACTTACTCTAGTGTTTTGTGCCAAAACCACCCCCACACAGCAGCATTTTGGTCTGGTCCATCCACGTCATGTGACCAGAAATGAGTAATTTCACTACTTTGTGCACTTAAGTTATTTATTTTATACTGTGCGCATTTAAACTGTTAAATGGCCAGTATTAATCATGGGATTTGTCTTCAAGGGGAACAATTTTTGGATGAAAAAATTTCCCTCATAAGAAATCATGAGTATTGGTATCAGTATCGACTAAATTCCCTCCAAAAGTAATCAGTATCGTATCGAATTTAAAAAGTGTGTTATCGCCCATCATTACAATAAATGCATTTTCTTGGAGGTAATTTTAAAATACCCTCAAAAAAGACTTTAGGCAGAAACATGTACATAAATTTAATGAGATTTTAATATCTGCAATATATATTGATTTGGCATAGGTTTCACATCAGATGCCCTTCCTGGTGCATCCCACTCAGTTTTTTGTAGAAAGAGTACAGAACTGTGGGTTCTGACCCTTTGTGGCTGAATTTGAAAGAAAAAAATATATAAAAACTAAAATATAAGCGGCTCAGTGGCTCACCTGGTGCCAACCTAAACCAGGACTTAAAAGCCAACACTAAGATGGGACTCGTCGAGATCTTTGTCTAAATGCACACTACAATTAATTAATGAATAAAGGAGAACTAAGCCAAGTCTAAATGAGGACTAACCAGTTTATAAACCAGGATTACACTGAGACAGAACCAGGACTTTGATGTCTTGATACATTCTTTTTAAAATAAGACTCAGTATTTGGTATGTGTGCGTTGTTTAAGCAGTACTTCCTGTTATATAAAGTACTTAAACACTCAGCCTGTACTTAAACACACTTTGACTTTAGCGCTGCCCTCATCACTTCTCCTATCTCCACTTGAATTGATCCAAAGCGCCTCTGATTATCTCTTTATGCAAAATCAGCCGCCAAACTCCTTCAAGATATCTCGCAAGTTTGTCCCTCTGTGCTTCCTATACTTTTATTTATCTATTTATTCCCCACTAAAACCCCATCCTGCCTTTTTTTTTTTTTTTTTTTTTTCCTTATCTCCAACCGGGAGCCATTTATTTTTTGAACCTTAATCAACTGGCCCCGGCCGTCCGATCTAAATCTTGCACATCTCCGCTGACATTACCGTGGCATTTTTGCAGGTGGCAGGGGTAAAAAGAGAGAGGTTCAACTGGGACCAACAGTCGGAGATGCCATATTCATATTAGGGTGTGGAATTAGTCTGCTTTTCTTTTCTTTTTTTCTTTTTTTATGCAGGAAATCCAGTCGTGTTGGGAGTTAGCGTCGGCGGCGCTTATCTGAAACAGCATTCACCGCCATCTAGCAGCCATCGCGGTAATTCTTTTTGACATTTTAAGATAACGATCGCAACGCAAAAGCTTCCAACTAGACTTGTCAAAATAATGAAGGAATCCTCCCACTAAAATACCAACTGGATTTGACTGCTATCGCGTTATCTTTGAACTCTCGTCCACCGCCGCCACCGCTTTCCTGTATCTCTCGGAGGTTATAGCAACGGCGCTAATCCTATCATCTGCCCATAATCAGGCTAATATTCCCAGGGGTATTATCCGTGGACAGTGTTTCATATGTAAATAAGTGTTGGAGGGGATGGTAAACAGGCACCGGATGGATGGATGGAGTGAGTGAGTGACCGGTGCTAGCGCTGGACTGATTAGCCGCTGTTGTCGTGTTTGGCTAAACCTCAGAGTCAACACACAAACACATTATCTTTGGATTACAGAGAGAGTTAATCGTCGGTCAGAAAGGACACACACACACACACATCAGGATTAGACAAGAAGGTTATTGTAGCAGTTTGAATTGTAAGAGTACGAGCTGTTGTTTCATGATTCCATTTTTTTACGGATTTGTCCCTTAAAGTTGATATGTCAGAGCAGGAAAAATGGGTAAGGATTTGAGCAAACAGGGCCAAAACTGTGGGATGTTCCCGGTCTGCAGGGGTCAGGATCTGTCAAAAGTGCGGTCCGAGGAAGGAACAGTTGTAGTCGAGAGCACACTAATCGAGACCAAGACCAGTCCGAGGCAAACTGAGACCAGGTCAAGACCAAACCTGGTAAAGTAACAGTAGATAAAAGGGAAATGTAAAAAACAACAACTAATTACTCCAAAATTAGGAAGAATAGCATTTTCTTATAATGTTTGGTGAATAAAATCTCTGAGTCATATCTGAGACAAGACTGAGTAAAACTGGATTCAAAACTAAGACCAAGACCAAGTAAAACTGCAGCTGAGACCGAGACTGTAAAAAAATAAAATAAAATAGGTAGGTGGTCAAAATGTTGTGCCTGAAACGTGAGATTGCCTTTTATCGTTAAGCCTAGAAGACGGCAACATAGACGAGTTATTCATGGCTCATTGTTTACCTTACATGAAGCCTCAATCTTCTTTTCTCTGTGTCACCACTGCAAAATATCTACCCCCTAAAGCTTGCAGTGGTTTGCAAACTGATTGGCAGAGGTTTTATGCCCATCATGTCCTTCCTGATGCAACCCACTCCATTTTTTACAGGCTTGACACTGGCACAAAGAGTACATTGAGTGGCTGTACTGTTTTAAATAAAAGAAATGTTGACTTCTGGAAAGAGTGGGTCACTATAAGATAAAACTGATTAATAAGTCCAATTTAGGATCAGTGGTGTTTCAAAGGTAAACCAGTAACAACAAGCAACTTTTAATATGGACTTAAATTACTGTTTCTTGTCTCCTTGCCCAAAAACACCTTTTACTTACTGGATAATACTGGAATTGCAAACATTAAAAGGCAACGCCAACACCATCTGAGTAAAAGCAGACCTTAGCATAACAATAATCCAACTTCACAGCTGTTGAATTCTGTATTGTATTTAAAATTGTCTGCTTAAATTTATACCAACAAAAAAAAAAACCTTCTGTCTGTATCAGCCATGTTTCTCAATTCCTCAACACAGCTGTTTCCTTAATTTAGCGTTAATTCAAAAAAGCTGTTCTATACTTCCTTGTCTACTTTCAGTCTCAAGTTCTTCAAAGATCTTCTCTCTGCTAAATCGACTTTTTGGAGCTTCTAAACATGTTGTAATGTTGTTTTCATCTCCAAAACAGACCTGGAATAGTATTCTGTTTGAGTAATCCTGTATGCTGAGGCGCTGCCCTTCTCCAGAGCTGAAAACGCTCGGTCTCACGGCTCTACGTAGACAACATGAAACCAGGAAGTGCTCCTGCGCATTTCTAAAGCTCATACACCATCACCGGACTTGTTCTGATCATTTCAGCCTTAAACCTCCGTCACTACGAAGCAGTCAGCTCAGAAATCTATCTGTTAGCCTCATGTTGCTAACAGCTGTGCTAATTAGCCATTTTATGCTCTGTAAAGTCCCCAGCGTTGCCAGCAGGGGGCGATAGACACCTAATCCAAGTATTCTCAGCTCTCAAAAGAAGAGGTTTTCCACAGATACATTAGTTTAAGTTATAAAGCCTCTTAAAAAAGTCTAAAAATGTCTTAAATTTAAAAATCTGAATTTAAGGCCTTAAAAAGTCTTACATTTGCAGAATTGTGGAGTTTTAGGTCTTAAATACGCTTAAACAGTTCTTAAATATGTCACGTACATTTGATGCAACTCCCTGTTCACACTAGTTTATTTTAAAATGCCCACTCAAAGATGTATTACTGTTGCTGAGAGCTCAGATCTTTTCTTGACATGACCAAAATGCAAACACTTGCAAATAAACAATGAAATAAATTTTGTGAATTTCATCTTTGTTAATTTTTGTAAACTGCTTGCATGTATAATAGGTCTTCATTTTCGTGAACAATGATCTTAAACTCTCAAATTCAACTGAACACTGATATATCTTATAAAACATGCAATACTAATGCAAAGGAGTCCAAAACTATTTTAAAAAGCCTGAAAAAAGCACAATATAGGATTTTAAAGATAGGGCTGCACAATATATCGCAAAATTATCGTTATCGCAGTATCAGCAAATGCAATATCCGTATCACAAGAATCTAAATATATCGCAATAACGCTGTGGTCTTCCATGTGACAGAGATTTACACTGAAGAATCATTTTCCACCAGAGCCTTAAAAGAACATGTGTTGTGACTAAATAAAAATGTTTAAAAAGTCCAGTTTTAGTGGTAATTTAATTAATTTAGTCACAGCTTAGCCTTGTTTTATTCCTGGTTTAGTCTGTGTTAAATTTTGATTTTGTCGCTGTTTTGACTTGTAAATACAGGAACTTACATTTTTGTGAAATGTAGTGAATTTAACTTACTATGTTCAAAAAGTAGGCTCTATTTTCAAATATCGCAATAATATCGCTATCGCAATTTTCAACATAGTTATTGAATATTGCATGTTTTCTCCGTATCATGCAGCCCTACTTTAAGACTTATTTTTGGCTTTTGTTTGACAGTAGACTGATAGGAATTGGGAATGACATGGAACAAATCTGTCCAAGCTGGGATTTAAACCCAGGTCGCTCCAGTATCTGGTATGAGCTCTAACAAAGTGAGACACCGAGGAGCATCTACCAGCACCGTTTTATAATCAGAAACTATAAAATGTGGATTAATATGCCCAGTGTTACCTGTATTTCATCTTCCACATTTCCCTCCATGGCCCTGAGAGGTCGAAGCCTGCCCCGCTGCAGCTGTCCGTCCTGGGGAGAGAGGAGGTGTGTAGCTGGGGTGGTTATGGAGGGTGTGTGTGTGGGGGGGGGGTCATTAATTAAACATAGCCGTGTTTTACATAGGTCTCCTCCTCCGTGCCCTCCTCACACGACTGTCAGCTCCACCGGCCCGGGCTGCGTCCGCTCCACGATACCATCTCCAATAACAATTAAGAAGGAAACATGCAATTTAAGGAGGAGGGAAAAAACTGTCGATAGGCCGCGAAAGCTGTGAATACTAAACACACACGAGCACTAAAATGACTCTGCAGAAGGAATTTAGCATTTAGTCCTCACTTTACAGAAAAGTGCTGAAGATAATGGCAGAATTTTACTTGAAAAGCTCTTAATTTGAGCTAAATTTGGATCCATTTCATAAGTAGAATTTGTGCATTGTGAATGGGCCAGGCTACGACATTGGACATCAGATCAGTGCTGGTCCTACACATTTGGGGGCCCTATGCGATTCAGATTTGGGGGCCAAGCTTCTCAGTCAGTAAAAAACTAACACAGTATACCTTCTTTAAAACGTGGAGAGTTTTTTTCCAGCACAAGGAACGTTACTCACTGAGGAGGGGCCCCAGGTAAACAGGCGGTAACAAGCCTTAACGGCATTTGTCCCTGGTTTCAGAGTAACGCAAAAATGACAGAAAGTAGCAAGCTGAAAAAAGACAGTCAGAGTCAGTATGTAAACTATACTGAAGGATGGGGGCCCTCTAAGGTCTGTGGGGCCCTGTGTAGTTGCTTACTTTGCCGGATCTGCACTGGAGAGTAAAAGCATCATATTTAAACCTCCAAGGGCTCCAGGGTGGATGCCCAAAACAGCAGGTACAGGAACCGGCCTCTAGCAAAATCTCTACCTCAGTGGTTCTCAAACAGAGGTGCAGGTACAGCTGGTGGTGTCTGGAAATTTTGATATAGACATAGGTTTAGGTCCAGTTTAGTCCTGAGTTTGGCCTTTAGAACTGAAGTTTAGTCCTTGTCCTGCTTTTGTTCTGGTTTAAAGTGGAACTCTGCTTGTTTCTTCGCTCTTTTTGCCTTATTTTCCTCTATAGAGCTCCCCCTACAGTTTGGAGTAAAGCACTATCGTAAATAGTCAAAAGCCCAGTTGACTCCTGTGTGACCTCTCGCTCGTCTTTACTTTTGTTTTTCTTCCATTTGGCTGCTCTGGCAGGAAATAAAGCCACCGCTAGCTTGTTGTTTTGCTAACCGGGATGTGGCGCTTTCTCGCGAGACCCGAGACTTCTGTGACTCCGGGTTGGCGACACTCAGACCTGCAAGTGTCACTTACGGCCCTGAGACACCAGGGGGAGATACTGCACCCTTCATTTACCCCACAACAACTCATTTAACCATCACAAAAGTTACTGAGTTCTGGTTTAAGCCTATCGCTGGTACAGTTATGTTTTAAGATTAAATCCATATTTTTTATCTTGAGTTTAAACCTGACTTAAGCCCATTTTAGACAGTTAAAGATGGTACTCATATACAAATATTTTCTGTGCTGATACTGGGAGTGAAAAGTTTGAGAACTACTGCCTTGGGCCAATTGCCCCAAATATGTCAAGGAGGCTACATTTTGTTTTTATTCATATTTTTAAACCAGTCTCAGCCTTTAAAGCATTATGTGACTAAAAGAGAATATTTTTTTATAAGTACAGTATTGGTACCCCCCCCCCCCCAAAAAAAAAAAAAAACAACAAAAAAAACAGGTGATGAGACCAGCAGAGGGCAGCGTGTTGTCATCTTTTAAACATAAGCAAAGAAAAAAGCTCATCACTTCCTTGAACTTTTTTTATGGTGCCATTTTACTAAAACTTTGCAAACTTTAAAAATAATAGTTGGTTGACGATGAATCCCCTTTAAAGCACCATTTTTTTATTTTATTTTTTTATTATTTTTTGATCATTCTTTTGAACAGTTAAAGGTCCTATATTCTGCTTTTTTCAGGCTTTTTGAAATAATGTTGGACTCCTCTGCATTAGTATTTCAGGTTTTATAACTTAAAAAAAAACTAAAAAACAGGTGATGAGACCAGCAGAGGGCAGCCTGTTGTCGTCTTTTGAACATAAGCAAAGAAAAAAGCTCATCACTTCCTTAAACTTTTTGTATGATGCCATTTTACTCCCAAATTAAAAATGAAATGTCTGTGAGGAGTCAGTGTAAACAGAGCTGTTCAAGGTTTTTTTGTAGAGGGCTGGTTGTTGATTGGTCAGTGCTTCCTGGAGTGGGCAGGGATTTGTGGGAGAGGCGGAGGTTTGTGGTGGAACCGTGCGTTCTGAGGCCTCAGAAACTCAGCGCTAGAGAATACAGGATTACTCGAACAGGCCTGAATGAAACAAAACACAACTCCAGGTCTGTTTTTGATGAGGGAACAACATTAGAACATAGGAGAAAGAGAGGAGATTTTGCAGAACATAACCCCTTTAACGTTGAACGATACAGCAAACAAACAATGGCGTGAAAGGAGAACGAGCAAAACAACAAAACTTGCAGTGTTAAAATTTTGCTAATTTTGTGTGAGCTGGCTAAGATGGAGCTTGTATATGTGGCGGATAGAGGGAGCAGTGCAAATAAGCCTTACTCCACGCCAGATTGAAATAGCCTATACCCAGTTAACCACAACAACGCCACCCCAGGTATGACCCAGGGAAAGAACACACTTTTACCCCACGCTATGTTAGGCAACGCAGATCCGTTAACTGAACTGACAGAGACGTTCAATTACTTTACATTGCATTTATTAATATATATAATTTAAATTCATATATTAGAGATGACCTCATTTAAAAACAAGTTGACGATCTCTATATTCAACTCTGTTGTAGGAGTGTACAGTGTGTCTTCATAAAACATAAAAACAGTGGCTACGGCACGGGCAGCCAGAGGTCCACCACCAGTCACACAGAGAGTACAGAAACAGGTCATCAAAAAGGGGAGGCTCGCCACCGACAGGGCCCTACAAGTAGCAGCCATATAATCAGTTTGCATTGTATGACCAAGAACACAGTTAATTTAGACAGAAGAAACGTACCGGGAATAGTGTTCTTCATAACACGCCACTTTGAATGTGACCACCCAAACACCAAGCGCACACGAGGAGGAAATCCAGCGCCGAGCCACCAATAAGCTAAAAACAATAGCCCATTAGCAATACGCAAGACGATTAAATGGACAAGACCAACTCTCTACTCACCTACGATGCCCGCAACACTACACTCTCGCCACTGGGCTTTACGCCTTGCTCACAGCAGCTGTAGTGCGCCTAATCGCAGTCTGGCTCGAGTCAGACTCGCGTCTCGCGGCCATGGCCCGGCTCCCGAACGGCGTCTGACGTCAGGTGTGAAAGGTCAGGTGGAGGGGGCGAACGCAGGAAAGTAGCGCCTTTATATAGGGGAGTTTGTGAGGCCAACACAAACACCATACTACTGCATATAGACAAATGTATCTGTGCAAACTAAACAATGGCACTGTAAAGGCCTCTAGATGGAAAAATAATAGGATTCCCAAACCAACTCAAGCAGTTGTTAATAACAATAGGAAAAACTTGTTCTTTTAGCTTTAACCAGTTTCCAATAAAAGTCGAAACTTCAATACAAAAGCACAATACAGTAGCTGCCAAAGAGTTTTAATTAAAAAGAGAGGAGTATTTCACTACTTCAAATCTTGTGGCCATTTTTCAAATATTTCTTTCTGTCTTGAGGCCACACTTGACTCTTCTTTGTCCAACACCAACAGCACCATTCATCAGTGGGTCATTGTCACTCGCCTCCAGTCAATGCACTTTTTATTTCTTCACTCCAACAGGTTTCTCAGACCAAACAAACCTCATACATTCCTGGATTAAAGACTCAGCCAGGGTTAGCAAGTTGAAATAACAAGTTCCAAATTGTTTCTGGCGATGTTAGAAGCAGACGTTAAAGTTTGAATGGATTAAGAGCTGCCTTTGTGAAGTTCAGTATCCTCTCCTGAATCTCTGATGAATATCTGCGGTGAGTAACTTCACATTCTTTGAAAATCAATAGATGTCAAGTTGTATTAAAATGGTGGCAGAGTCTATTTCCTGGTAAAGAGACGTGTACACGATGCATTCTTTTCTTATTTGAGAAACGCTCTCGCAGTAGAGTCAGGTTTCTTTCTTTACTGCTTCATAGAAAACTTTGCAAACTTTAAAAATAATAGTTGGTTGACGATGAATCCCCTTTAAAGCACCATTTTTTTTAATTTTTTTTTTTGTTGATCATTCTTCTGAACGGTTAAAAGGTCCTATATTCTGCTTTTTTCAGGCTTTTTGAAATAATGTTGGACTCCTCTGCATTAGTATTTCAGGTTTTATAACTTAAACTAATCTGTGGAAAACCTCTTCTTTTGAGAGCTGAGAATGCTTGGATTAGGTGTCTGTCGCCCCCTGCTGGAAACCCTGGGGACTGGACAGAGAATAAAATGGCTAATTAGCACGGCTGTTAGCAACATGAGGCTAAAAGATCAATTTCTGAGCTGACTGCTTCGTAGTGACGGAGGTTTAAGGCTGAAATGATCAGAAGAAGTCGGTGTATGGGCTTTAGAAACGCGCAGGAGCACTTCCTGGTTTCACGTTTCTACATAGAGACCGAGCGTTTTCAGCTCTGGAGAAAGGCAGCGCCTCAGCATACAGGATTACTCAAACAGAATACTATTCCAGGTCTGTTTTTGAGGTAAAGACAACATTATAACATGACTAAAAACTCAAAAAAAGTCGATTTAGCAGAATAGCATTTAATAAATGTAGAAAAACTGTTATAATGCCTTAAATGCACTTTAATAAAGGCAAAAGTTTGTATTTTTGAGGATTTCTTTTATCACCTAATAGAAAAACCTGGGTCAGAAGGAGGCTGAATATAGTGTCAGTGTTCTGGTTATTTGAAGCTTAATCTTGTTTTGATTAGAAGAACATTTAAAAATACATGTGATATAAAGGCTGGTAATATAATAATTAATAAAAATACTAAAAAAAGAAATAAATCACTTCTCTTTTTGAACTTATAACCTCAAAAAAAATCAAAATAAAAGGTCACAGTGAAATGATAAGAGCTATACAGACGCAGCAGGTGTAAGCTTGAGTTTATTGTCTTTTGTTTGCATTTGGTGGTTGAAATGTGGTCCAGTTTTACTTGTTTTGATAAAATAAAAGCACAAAAGCTTGCTGTTGTCGGCGAGAGGGTTACAACAGGACTCTAACAAATTGTGCGGCGTACCTTTAAAGTGATATATTTTTATTTTACTTGAGAAATTACAGCCAGAGACACATTTTAATCCATAGACTTATCTTTTATGATGAACGCCGCTGCACTGTACACCTCTGGGAACTGCGCCCGATCCTTTTAAACCGCTCCACGCTGACCTCATCCTTTCATCAACCGTGATAAAAGCTCCGCCGTTCCTTCAGATGGCCCCCCCCCCCCCCCCCCGCTCCCCTCTCCTTCCTTTACCTACCTACAGCCGCCCGAATCAAGGATGCAAATGGGGCTGCCCGCTCACAAAGCCTGCGGTGACCTATATTACGCCTAATGATGGGCCACAGAGCCTGGAAGAGCAGCGGCAAATGAAAGGGAAATTTGAATGAAGCTGACCCATATACAATGGCGCGACCAGTCGAAAGCCATGTTACCCCCGCGCGCACTAAGTAGGCCACAATGGGGCTTCCAGATTATGCACAAGTTCCCCCCCTTATATCCTATACAGGCGTAAGGGAGAAAGAATTAAAAAAACGTGATGTGATGGGACGCCCTTGGCAACACGAGTCGTACCTTACACAATGAAGGCAGGTCCCAGGGAGGAGGAAGAAGGTGGGAGATTGTTAAATTAGGGGTGCTCTTGTGCAAATGCGGTACAGTAGAGAGATATGAGGCATGAGGATATAATACAGAATCCTAAATGAATGGTAATGACAAAAATGTGTTCAACCTTACAGATTTCTTTGAGGAAGAGAGGTGTTTTTTTTGTTTGTTGTCCTTTATTCCATCTGAAACCAGACTAATCTCTGTTCTTAAATCATTTTTTATTATTTATCCTTGAACTTTTATTGATTTTCTACTTCATTTTAACAGTTTTATTGTTTCTAATTGCCTAAAGTTTACTCTTATCTGGTTTTGTTTTATTGATAAAGTTTTGTAAATTTGCACCTGCACAATTAAGAGGTCGTGGCTTATATTTATCTATTTGTAAACCTGTTACTGTGTTTTGTTCTGTCCTCTGTTGTCTTTTATTGTTTTGTTTGTATTATTTAATTCTTGGTATTTATTGTATTACTTTTATTTGGTTTTACTGGTTCTTATTATTTAATGGGGACTGGTGGAGCTGAATAGAGTAATTTATTGTTATTTATTGTTCTATGTGCAGCACTTTTGTTTGTAAAATGTGCTATACAAATAAAGTGGACTTGAATAAACTGAAGGACCAGGTTTTATTCCATCAATGGATTTTTTCCTTCCCTGATGGCTCGGGCTTATTCCAAGATGGCAATTCCAGGATTCATCAGGCTCAGATTGTGACAGAGTCCAGACCTTCACCCCTGAGGATCTTTGGGATTCTCAAAAATGTTGGTCAGTAACTTTCTGGTTTATGGCGATTATTGGAGTTTTACTAATTAAACCACTTTTATTGTGAAGACATATGCTGCGTTCATGTGATGCTCGGGTGCTCGTCTTTCTGAGATGAGACTGTGCTTTTGTCTCGCAAAGTCAGTACCATATTTTCCGCACTATAAGGCGCACCTAAAAGCCTTTAATTTTCTCAAAAACCGACAGTGCGCCTTATAATCCGATGCGCCTTATATATGGATCAATGTTGGTTAATTATGGCTACCGTATTCAGGGGGCGTCGCCGAAGTGACAGCGGTAAAAACGGTAAAGGGGAATTCCAGTCCCAGCTGTTCATGTGTGCCATAGGCGTGTTTATGGATCCTGCCGCAAAAGAACAAGGAGGCGCGGCCTTTGCTCCATCTCAGTAGAAGAGTTGCGACATTGAGGGGACAGAAAACTGAGCGCTCGAACGCTGTTCATGTAGCTTTGAACTGTGACAAATGGAGTTGGAAATACATTGTTTTCAACGAGGGAGTTGTAAGAACGCTGGTTTGTATTCTATTAATAAAGTTTGACTGACTGACTTATCTGACAGCGCCATCTAGTGGATGCGCCTTATAATGCGGTGCGCCCTATATATGAAAACAGTTTTAAAATAGGCCATTCATTGAAGGTGCGCCTTATAATCCGATGCGCCTTATAGTGCGGAAAATACGGAACATTGACGTCACCACATGTAGACCAACAAAGTTATTGGTCAGTAATGTTGCTAATTAGCGTTTAACACAGCAAACTAGTCAGATTTAATGTTAGCCATCTCACCATTAAAAAGATGAACATTAATACATTTTGCAAATATAGCTTTAGCCAAAGAGCTTGAAAGTTATGGGTAAAATAAAACGCAATTCTGTTGCTTTGATGCGAGGGACAGCTTATAGTAAACTATTAAAGAGAGTCAAAGAGCTCATGTATAACACACAAATTAATAAATCAGCAAATTATCTGCTCTGTCCATGAAGCAGATGACGTCAGGAGCAGGTTTTGACCTGAGTTCCCGAGTTCTTTTAACTTTTAACTCGAAAAGACGTTTTCCAGAGTTTCCAAGGATCACATAAATGCACCAATATTCATAAAGAAAAAGTACGAGGAGGACCCCTAAGGCCAACTTTGCATCAACTTAAAACACTGTCAAAAGCATTTGCAGCAAACATTAAGTGGAGTCCCAGGAAACGCTGTAAGCTCTCGTCTTTCAGCTGAACCCAGAGGAGATAGAGGAAATGTCTGGGAAGAAGGAAGGCCTGCAAATATGGATGAGGAAAATGGACGGATGTGGCGCGATATCCAAATTGTAAAAGTTAGTTAGCTCTTGCACCATGGAACTCACTGTAAGCATCATTTGAACTGTCCTCACCTGTTTACATGTTTGTGTTTAGGATTGAAATAAACAGCCTGAACTTGTCCTGGCTGTTAATTCTCACCCCGTACTTGTCCCGGTCCGACCTCTATCCCCCGGTCCCATTACAGACCCGAGTCTCCCGGTCAGAGGAAGTCTTCAGTCTCCTCTGATGTGGGCAGCAGCTGGTAATTGGTGTGTGTTAATCCAGGGATAACAAGTGTTTTCAGTGAGAGTCAATGATGGTCTACAAGGTCAGTTTAGCCTGTTCGCTGCATGCATAATGGACACACACACACAAACACACACACACACACACACAGACACACACAGACACACACACACACACACACATACACGAGCTAATGGAGAGGTAATCACTCACACACCGGGCCTGCAGCCTCACCAAAGCATCTCCTGGTACAGTGGGATTCTTGTTTCTACAAAACTATCGAAGCTAGGCTAACTGATCCACGCTACCAGTGTTGCATGTTACTGTTGTGTCCTTGGGCAAGACTGTATGAATGTGCTAGTGTGATTGTGTGTTTGGTGGCGGGTCGGAGAGGCCATAGGCGCAGCTGATTATGTTGAGTGTCCAGTAAAACGCTACATAAGACCAAGTTCTTCTCCATTTTTTTCTTAGTCTTCTTCTTAAATATTTGCTCTTTATTATTGGATATGTCTTTGAATACTTTGTTGGGACGCCACAAAAGTCCGAGTGCCAGAAAGCATGACCTTAAGTTGTAATGTCCCAGTGATGGTTGGACCTTAGCCCCTTGTGTGCTTAGGGTGACCACCTGTCCCACTTTTGGTTGCACTGCACAGCCATTTAGTCCTCTGTCTCTCTGTCCCTCTGTCCCTCTGTCCCACTGTCCCACTGTCCCTCTGTCCCACTGATTAAGGTAATGTCCCACTTTTTTATTGGTGCAGTGACTCTTATAAAAAAGAGAAATTCAAGTTAAGAATTAGAATTATTAGAATTAGAATTATAAGAATTATTTATGGATGTCCTGTCTTGCTGGGTTGTTTGTTTGTTGTGTTTCAGGACAGACCTCTCCTGGAGCTGGGAGCTGTGTTGGTGCTGGATTGTTTTGAGAAAATACAGACTGAGAGCTTGCATCTTTTTATATTCCAATGAATAAAGTATCAGTAAAGATGTCTGTGAAGACTCTCACTCGTCCAGGGTAATTGCATCGCAACAAAAGGTTAAAAAAGCAGTCATCTGGATTGGATTTTTCAAGTTGAAGATGTTTCTCTTCTTATCCAAGAAGCTTTCTCAATTCTGAAAAGAACTGGTGAGAGCTGGTTTATATTCTTCTAGGAAGGAGGAGTTTAGACCTGAAACTAAATTCTATTGGTCAATGTGGCCATGAATCGCTTGAGTGGTTTCAGGTCGTTAGGAGTCCTTTGTCCTCAGCTGGAGTGAGTGGCAGAGTCGTTAACCCTCCCCAGCCTGTGCAGCTCCTTCAGATGTAAATGACCTGAGTGAAACTGCTTTGTTTTGTTTGGGTTTCAGGAGACTGTTGTAGACAGAAGGAAGGTTGTATCTGAGACCACCATTTCTGTTTAAAGAAGGTTTATCTTTTTTGACAAAGATTGCTTCTTTCACTCCTTGCTCAAACCATCCTTTCTCTCAGTAAGGACATTACTTAGCAAAATCTGTGTTTTTGTGATGAAAACAGCACATTAAACATGTTACAGGTCCTAAACTGTGGTAACGTGTATCTCACTAAGTTGGTAAAGCTCGATTTGTTTATCAAAACATTTATTTTTGTTGTTGTCCCACCTTGTCCCACCAAATTGCTCAACTTGTCCCACTTCTTGCACTTTTTGAGGTGGTCACAGATCCTCCCAGCTCCTCTCACTGAATTGGCTGAACTCTTCCTGCTTCCTGGTAAAATGATTTTATCCCTGAAACATCTCTGCTGATATTTCTTTCCTGTGCTATGTACAATCTAAAAACCATCTCCCATTAAAATCAGGTAATCTTTGACATACCTAAGACTCTAATGTGTTTAGAAAATCAACATTAGTGATCAAAAACACACCTGAGACACAGAGAAAACGCAAGAACCACTGCAAAGTTTCAACAAAGTATTTTTTAGTGAACCGTCTTCTCGTACAGTGGGCTCATACATCTGGCAGCGACCACTCACCATGACCCGCCATCTTTTTTTCCCCTCTCTCTCCTCACGTTTTTTTACGACTTCATTATTTCTCCACCCTCTGCGCTCGTTCTGCCACAGCCGAGCGCCGGGTAATGACCGTACACTATAAAAACGCTGCTTTACCGTTTGCATACTGTTCTCATTTGCGGCGGCCCTCCGTGGCATATGGCAGGTAATCAGGTCCGCAATCAGGGGCTCGGCGTTACATCGAGCTCCGCTTTCACCGCCGGAGCCATTACCCATCTGTGTCACGGCCAGAAATGAGGCTGCTTATGCCCCGTATCTCCACACATGCAAATCCTTAATGCACGCTCACATAAACAGTCGCTTCCCTATAGAAAATCCCATATAAGATGAATTACGTGTTCTATACTGGCCATAAATCCTGTATAGAGATGTGATATATTGAACAGAGCAGTTAAAGGCAGTGGCCCTTTGCCTCCTCTGCCCTAAAATGATCATTTAACAGGAATATAATGGCTGAAACATATGGTTATTAAATGGGAAGTGCACTGAAAAGCTCTAAACTCAGGCCTCTTTACGACCCGGAGTCAAAGTGTGTTTTATGATTTTTAACGTGGCTTTATGACCTCAGTCAATCAGTCAGGCTTTGTTCACAGGCCATGAGCAAAATCAATGCACTGGACACGTTAGCTTAGCAATGATAATGTTTCATAATGAGATAATATGTCAAAACTGTGAGCGGCAGTAGCTCAGTAGGCAGAGCTCTTCGTCCTCTGTCTGGAAACGCGACGGTTCGAAACCTGCTACAAGCATTGCTCCCTGGTGCTGTGTCTTTGCCTGTGTGAATGTGTCGGTGTGATTGTGTTTGGTGATGGTCACAGAGGTCAGTACTGGGCACAGAATGGCTGCCATGTTTCTGTCGGTCTGACCCAGGGCAGCTGTGGCTATGAGTAAATGAGTAAAGGACTAATGGCAAGAGCTTTGAGAAGTTTGAAAAGCGCAGTATAATGCAAGTCCATTCTCATTATTATCATGAGCTTGCTTATTGTCAGCAATAAACTGTAAAAGGTACAGTATTTTTCTTATTTTTTATTTGGATCTTCATATTTACGGTATGTTACAGATTAAATTCAAATACATTTCCATGCAAGTGTAATGGCTACATGGATTGAATAGACTTGTTCTTAAACTCTTAGCTTCCTAGCTGTTACAGATTTTTGTCTCGACCTTCATCCATAATGTAACATAATCCCAAATAAAGTTAAAAGCTTCACATGGAACCTTATGTTTTCAATAAAAGGCATAAAAAAAAACTTTGTTCTTAGTCAGAAGTTAGTAGAAGCCGTCTCAAAAAACATTTATTTTACAAGGAGCAGAAACATAATGTAATTGTCAAGGATGTCTTTGGTTTCTTTATAGTCCAAGGTCCATTTTGTCAGACAAGATCTTGTTTTTTCTTTTGACAATGAGGGTTTTCCAAAACTGTGGCCAAAGACAAAACAGGAACACAATGGCGGCCATTAGACAATTAGAGAAATACCATCCATAAAGTCCATAAACGGTGTGGTGATGACAGGACAAACCTAGCTGGAGCCATCTTGGAGTGGGACGTCCAGCCTTCAGATTAGTTCAGATGTCCACCTCTGCCTCACGCTCAGTCCATGTCTCTTCCTCGTGTGCTGTTTGGGGAGCTTCAGGTCCAAATCTGTTATTACCGACCAGAACTTCAAACCAACTCATTTCCTGGCCTTTCCTGCAGTGAGGAGAAGAGACAGAGATTGAAATAGTTTATGTTCTTAAGCGAAAAAGCCCTATACATCATGGATATTTAAACTACTATGAAGAATAGATAAAGAATGAACAACTTTTGGAATTACAGTCTGAGGTTTTTGTTATGGAGTTGTACTTTGAATTGTTGAATAGGTCCTCCCCAGGAGTGTTTAAAACCTTTTAACTGAGAGCCACATACTGAAAAATATATGCAGAGGAGCGCCACTCACTCTGAGGCCACGGATTTAGCCTCATCATAAAAGAAAGTCCAACTCTGCTGCTCTTTAAGCTTTAGGGGTCTCCCCACATTCATCATTCCCACAGTTTATCCAGGCTTGGGACCAGTATATAGTATGGCTGATTTTTCTTTTCTTTTTTTTCCAGATTTTTCCTTCTTTCATGCCAGATCCACCTCACACAAATATTTTCCTTTGAGCCAGGGGTCAATTAAAAAATGTGTTGTTTAAATTATATTTTTTTCTAATTATAACTTTTCATTGAGTCAGTCACAAGTGAATCAAAATACAAAGACGTTCACAATAACACACACAAAGGAGGCCTAGTGGAAAGTCCCCTGGCTGAGAGCATTGTGGCTCTTCATCTGAACCAGAGGGGTCCAAACTCAGGCTTCCTTATCAGTTGGCCTCTGTGGAGTTATTTATATTATTTCCATAACTTTTTGTAAATAAGAAGTACGTTTTACATTTGCTAGAAACACTTTTGACACTTTACTTTGACATCTTGTACTATTTTGTCTTGGTTACATCTTGGGTGCATCTTTATTTTGAAGAGGTATTTTCTTTGTTAAAGACTTTACTGCAAATTAGCTTAACATCGGCAAAAACGTTGAAAGAAGTTAACAGGAGAAGAATTTAACGGAGCAAATAAACATAGTTTTTGTATCAGTGACCCCTCGGAGGAGCCATAAGGAATGTTGTTAGTTTGAAAGGAAATGTTATTGATAAGTTTGTGTCAATGTATGTGTCCAAATTATTGTTAATTAAGGTTAATGTTAGTCCTCCTCTAAACTAAAGTCCATGCTTATGTGTTTGCTAACGTGCAGTTGAGTTTGTGTATTGTACTTAGTATTTTCTTATGTTTTTTTTTTTTTTTTTCAGCTCCATTAAATCTGAAAATGACCAAAGTATCCAGTGAATGATTCGCTCTGGAGACTCCTGAGAGAAAGGGAGCAGCTGAATGAGACTTTATTTTGTGGTGAAGTGAAATCTGTCATCTCTGGTATGTGGCCCTCAATGGAAAAAGTTTGGACACCCATGATATAAGGCACATACACATATTTTTGTTATTTAAAGTTATTCACTAATTAAAGAGCCTTTCACAGCTCTTCTTTATTTTTCTTTGGCTATTTTGCATTGTCTGCAATAAACTGTAAAAGGTATTTCTCTTATTTTTTATTTGGACTTTCATATTTCTGTTACAGCTTCAATAAAACACATTTCTGTGCAAGTTTAACGGTCACATGGCTTGATTAGGTTTGTTCCTAAACTTTTGTCTTCCCAGTTACAGATTTTTGTTTCACCTTCATCCATAATATAAAGTAATCCTAAATACAAAGACGTTAAACTTCACTGGTAACCATACGTTTTAAATAAAAGGCACACAACTTTGTTTTTAATACGTGTTCTTCGTCAGAAGTAGGGGTGTAACTGATACATTTTTGCAACGATACGATGTGTAATTAATTAGAAGTGTTTCGATACGATTCAAGAATGATATTGGCTAATTTGGAACGACACCTTCGTATTGATAATCGATACAACAAACTTTTGCTGTATCGATTATCATAAAAGTTTACTCTCAAATGTAGCACCGCGGCCAGGGGTTGATTATGTCCAGCAGACAGAGAGTGAAGAGAAGTTGAATGTAACATTTTATTTAATTAAAAACACATAATTTATCTCCAAAAAGCCAAATCTGGTTTTATTTTAACATACAAATTTCTAATTTCACTATTTCTGATATTATCGATCGATACTTCATGTGCATTGATATTCACTTCCTAGAAAACGATACGATTCGATACAAGGTCATGTGTATTGATGTAGTTGTATCAGTAGGAAAAAAAAAATCGATACAGTTACTGTATCGTTACACCGCTAGTCAGTAGATTTTATTGTTCAGCTTTTTAACATTTGTATTGAAAGGAGCAGAGACATTATTTAATCTCCATGTTTTTTTCAGTAAGTGGCCCTCAAAGGAAAAAGTCTGGACCTCCTTGTTCTAACCTAATGTAACGTATAAGGCACAAATACATATTTTTGTTATTTAAAGTTATTCACTATTAAAGAGTCAGACACCATGCCTCAAAGACATCCTTCACAGCTCTCCTTTATTTTCCTCTCATTTTTTCCTCCCTCCCCTGATAATATTGTGTGTTTAGTGACTGTTTTTCATTTGAGTCTCTTCCAGATGTCAGGCTGGTGTCCGTTGCAGTCGTCCTTGTTCTAATTTGTCGACACATCTGTTTTACAAACGATGATTGACAGAGCTGCCAACAAACACTAAACCACTTATGAGAAAATATTACAGGGATGGAGTCTGCAGAGGAGAGGCAGCAACCAGCGGAGCGTCGCCTCGTCTTCATGAAAAAAAAAAAAAAATGTTGCAAATACTCAAGGCAACTAGGATATCTCAGGATTTTTGAGTTTTGGGAACAACAAAATCTCAAGTTTTCAACAACAAATATTTATTTCTGTCTTTAAATTATCTTACAGCCAACTTCCATTGTTCAAAAAAAGTATTATTATTGCTAATAATAAAAACTAAATATACAAAATTTAACAAAAGAATAAATTTCTCTGAAAAAATGGATAGTTCGTTGGCTGTAAGATTTAAAAAATAATGATAGTGAGTAAAACATAAAATTTTTTAGATGTGTGAACATAAATTTAAGTGCACAAAAAAACATTATTTTTTGAAAACTTGAGATTTTGAGTTGGCCCCAAAACTCAAAAAACATGAGGGATCCTGTTGCCTTGGGTTTTTGCAGACTTTTTTTGTTTTTTTTTACAGTGCACACAGACGACATTCACTCTCACATTCATTATGAGACAGTTAGATTTTCTCTAGTTCACGTGTACATGCATGAGTTTGGAGAGATCGTAGTCAGCCTGAGAATAGAACCCACAACCTCCTTGACGGGAGACAGGAAAGCTAACCACTAAGCCACATGTTTTTGTTTGGGTTTTTTTGTTTTTTTAGAGCCTAGAGCCTATGTCAGTCCTCTTCCTGGAAACACACAAAAGTTTGAAAAATGTTCCAAGTTGGTTTTCTCGTCTTAACAAAGTAACTGGATACTAGATACTACAAGTACTTTACGTATGCAGTTAAAGTATTTTTGATCTCAGTGGAAAATTGTGTCGTTGGTCTCACAAAAAGAAGTAAACCATTCTGATTACAGATTTGGGTACAGAGTAAGTAGTAGTATTATTTGTAGTAGTAGCACCAGTAGAATTAGTAGCAGCAAGCAGCAGCAGTAGTAGTAGAGGTAGTAGTAGGTAGTAGTACTTTGTCTCTACAATAACCACGGAAGTTGTTAAGCTCACTAGGGTTAGGGTTGCTGTACTAGTTGCCGCACCAGTAGTAGTAGTAGTAGTAGTACCAGAAGTAGTAATAGCACCATTAGTAGTAACAAGTTGTAGTAGTAATAGCACCAATAGTAGTAGTAGTAGTAGTAGTAGTAGTAGTAGTAGTAGTAGTAGTAGTAGTAGTAGTAGTAGTAGCAGCAGCATCAGTAATAGTAGTAGTAGCAGCATCAGTAATAGTAGCAGTAGCATCAGTAGTAGAAGTAACTCTGTAAGCAGTAGAACCCGCAGTAGTAGTAGTAGTAGTAGTAATAGTAGCAGCAGCAGCATTAGTAGTAGTAGTAGTAGTAGTAGTAGCAACTCTGTAAGCAGTAGAACCCGCAGTAGTAGTAGTAGTAGTTGAGTACAGATTTTGCAGTAGTGTGTTAGCGCAGTAGGTTACAGTATACAGTATATAAAGTATATACAATATACAGTATACAGTATGTACAGTATACAGTATATACAGTATATACAGTATATAAAGTATATACAGTATATACAGTATGTACAGTATACAGTATATACAGTATATACAGTATATAAAGTATATACAGTATATACAGTATGTACAGTATACAGTATATACAGTATATACAGTATATAAAGTATATACAGTATATACAGTATATACAGTATACAGTATATACTGTATGCAGTATATAAAGTATATACAATATACAGTATACAGTATGTACAGTATACAGTATATACAGTATATACAGTATATAAAGTATATACAGTATATACAGTATGTACAGTATACAGTATATACAGTATATACAGTATATAAAGTATATACAGTATATACAGTATGTACAGTATACAGTATATACAGTATATACAGTATATAAAGTATATACAGTATATACAGTATATACAGTATACTGTATATACTGTATATACTGTATGCAGTATAGGTTCATGTAACTGTCTCCAGTCCTGCTCACAGCAAAACTTACAGAAGATCAACCTTTAACTTCTCTTTAATTATTCGCATCCATTTATAAACACGCATCACATTTCACTTTTAAAACAACAACACCTAAAGTGAAAAACATATATTTTTTTCACTTTTCATCGCTGTATGAAAGAGGTCAAGCAGAAAAAAAAAACAAAAAAAAACCTTGAGCTCAGCGTCGTCCCACTCACTGTGCTCCAGATAAACAACCGTCCCTCCGCCACACGCGCCGTCAGATCTGACTGCCATAATCGCGGGCCAATCACCGACGGGTCACGATTAATAAAAAGCCACGAGCGCCGGGCAAATAAACAAGTTACCAAATTACCGCCTTAATCCAATGATGCAAACATCGCGGAGAGACAAAAGTTCACCGCCGCCGCTGACAGTCTCCTAATTGTATCCAGTCATTCATGGCAATTTTATTAACATGTGGCGGGCGTCTCGTGCCCTTCCACTGTCACACCAGCGCCCATCTAATTTCATTATTTTCCACAAGATTTGCCTGAGCACCGCCGCCATGCTAGCACCGCGCCTCGGCCAGATGTTTATGCCGTTTAAATGAGGAAGCCCGGCCTGTTGGGTAAACATAATTAAAGAAAGTTTAGCTGTGTGTGTTGTTTTGTTTTTTTTTTTCTTTTCCTTTCTCGTTCCGTGCCCTCTCTTTGTCTCCGCACGTCTCCTCCTCCTACAAGCTTCACTTTCCCAAACTTTAGCTCATTAAACTAATTTCAATTAACACCGGCAGCAGCAGCATGTGTCTGAGTGAGCGGGAGAGCGAGGCCTGTACGGAGAGCCGGGTAAACAGAACAGAACACACAGAAAAGGCGTAAAACATAAAAGATAGAAGGATTAACTCGAATGGGGCATGTACAGTTACAGCATATGTTGGTACAATAATAAATTAGGAAAACAATGAGATTATGTTGTTTAGGCTTTATTATCAATGATTCTGCAGCAGATACAGGGCGCCTCCAGGGTTTCCAGGAACAAATTAAGACTTTTTTATAGTCTTAAGCTGTCTTTGGTACATTTTTTGTGCTTTGTCATTGAAAATGTTGAATGATTTTGTCTGTGTTTTTTTCTAAATTTACCAAAGTTGGTCAAGGTTACTATTTTTATGGGACGTGTCAAATGTTAGTCTCATTTGTCAGTTCAGGTCTATAATGCACTGTGTACCAACAGTTGTTACACTCGAGGTCTTTAGTACCATTGACTTCCATTAAAACTTTCTTTTTTGATTTAACTGTAGCGGTCTGCAATTTACATTTTTTTCATGATTATTCATCAGAGACCCTAAAAATGACTCTGGCTAAGGGCTTTGTTATAAACTGTGTCACTTATGTTGCATTGTCCACACTGCAGGACCAAGACATAAATGACAAAAATAGTTTTGGGTCATCCCGTCTCTCTCTCTAAAAGTGGGAAAAAAAATCTTCAATAATATACCATTAAGCATGTGAACACTTTTTGTACTAAAAGACAAAAAGTGTTGCATTTTTCCATGTCAAAAAAAATAAGAATTCATCAAAATAATTTTTCAATCAATGACATGTCCAAGACCAAATAAATGTTTCTACAATTTTCACATAGCACTCAATATGTTCAAAATATTTCATTTTTTGTGTTTTTCTGATAGTGGTTTACTGTAGCAAAATGGCATTTAAAGGGTTAAAAATAAATAAATATTAAAATATAATAGTTTTGATAAGAACTGAAGTTGGTTAGAAGAACTGAGTCATCCAAAAAGTGAAAAAAAATATTTTAATGACACTTTTGGGGAAGTGAACATTTTTGTTGTGTAAGTTTTTTAAAAGGCTGCTTAAGGCATATTCTGCTTTTATTTATGAGGAATTCAGTGGAAACAGAGCTGTGCATCGTTGGATAAATGAATGAGAGCAGACTGGATGTAGAGGGTTTGTTGTTGATTGGTCAGCGCTTCCTGGAGTGGGCGGGGCTTCGTGCAACTGAGCGTTCTGTAACCTCAGGAAATTCAACGCCTGAAAATACGCGTGCGAATGAAACAAAACACAACTCCAGGTCTGTTTTTCACGAGGGATCAACATTGTCACATGGGAGAAAAAGAGGAAAAGCTGATTTTGCAGAATATAGCTTCAGGATTCTGTCGGATTGCAAGAAAAATACTAACAAGGTGACAGAAAAAGATTAATATATTTTTTTAGCACTGTGAAATGTAAATCCTTTGTGGATCAACAGATAGAGCATTTACCCCTGAACAAGAAGATCCCTGGTTTCTTTATCTTCACCATTGACCTTTGATGATGCACTTAGCTGAACAATGCTAACGCTTTGTCACTCTCACTTTTCTTGTTTTTGGTTTTCCATTCTAGGGTTGCAACAGTAAATCAGGATGCCTTTCCTGATGCAACCCTCTCCGTTTATCCGGGCTTAGAACCAACACAAGTATGCCCTCTTCTGACTGGATTAACATTAGAAAAACATAAAAAAAGTCAGAGTTTTCCATGTAAGCCCCTCTCGCAGCCTCCTCCGTCTCTCCGTGCGTCAGTGTTACACATGCAGCCGCTGAATCCAAACACTTTTGACCCGTGGCCTCCTCACTCAGAGCTCTGTTTATTAAAATCAGCCCAATCACTGCGGCATAACAGCGTCCACGCCTCCTGCATGCTAACGACGAGCCTCTACAGCACTAAACCAGACCAGAGAAAATTAAATCACTGGTGTCACCGAGCTAATAGGCCTCAGCCTCGCTCTCCCTGACGCTCGGAAAAAAAAAAATACAAGAAAAACTCGAGTAGGAACAATCTATTAGAGCCAATATCACAGCCAACGTGCTACAAGAGGTCATTACAAGATTATGTGAACCGCGAGAGCCAGGCACTGGTCATTTACATGCGATTATTGCGTAAGAGTTATGCAGCGATTATACAGCGAGGAGAGAGGAGTGGAGCTGGAGGGACACTGAATATGCAAAACAGAAACGAGGGGGGGGGGGGGGGAAAGGACAGAGCTGCTTCACATTACAATAGGCTGGAGATAAACTTCTGACTTTTACAACCAGACTCTGAAAACAGCGTGGGAGGAGAACCAAGGCCTGTCAGCAGAAGAGGATGGTACACAGAGTAACAAGAGAAACCTGTTTTAAGAATATAAAATGGAGTTATTAGTAATAGATTAGATAGATTAGATTAGATATTCAGACGTAGTGTTGGTTTTGGTGCTTGCACGATAAAGGAGCAACAGTATATTCTGCAAAATTGACTTTTCCTCTCTTTCTCCCATGTGATAATGTTGATCCCTCATCAAAAACAGACCTGGATTTGTTTGAGTAATGTCCTGAATTCTCTGGTACTGAGTTTCTGAGGCCTCAGAACGCTTGGCTCCACAAAGCTCCGCCTCTCCAGTAAAGCCCCGCCCACTCCAGGAAGCACTGACCAATCAACAAGTCCTCTACATCCGGTCTGCTCTCATTTATTTATCAAAAAACGGTGTTGTGCTCTGTTTGCACTGATTCCTCACAGGCATTTTTTTCATTTTGGAGTAAAATGGTATCATATAAAAAAAATAGGGAAATAAAAAGCTTTTTTTTCCCTCTCTCTCTCTCTCTGTTTCTGCCCTCTGCTGGTCTCTTCATCTGGTTCTAAACCAGGTCTAAGGCAGTAAAAAAAAAAGCCAGGACTAAACCAGACTTAACCAGGTCTAATCTAGGATTAAATCATGAGTAATCTAGGACAAAACCAGGTCTAAACCAGAACTAAACCGAGATGAGACCCTGATCCTGAACTAATCAAGGACTAAACCAAGCCTATTTTCAGTGGTGTAACTTGATAATGTGGGGCCCCAGTGCAGGATTTTAGAATGGGCCCCATAAGTTATGCAACACATTCATTACTTCAGGTTCATGCATTAGGCTTTTTAATTTATAAAATGTGGCTGTTTTACTGGAGTTTGATAGAAAAGACATTTTCATAAATATTTAGGGACAGTTTTGTGAAACTATATTCATTTTTATTACAACTTGTGTGTTTATCTTGAGAAAAATACATGTTTTTTTTGGTTCTTTCTGTTATGAGTTTACAAATTTAACATGATTTAGAATTTAATATAGGTTAAAAACTCTGCTCTCCTAAGTTTTATGGTTAGTATACTTATTCCTTTGCATGCCCTTATACTTTGTATTTTATATTTTTAAAGTTTCTTTTTTATCATAGTGATATTTTTATTATTAGTGTTATATGTTGCACATTTGCACCGAAACAAGTTCCTAGTCTGTGAATTGTGTTGTTCACTGACAATGGCAATAAAAATCTTCTGATTCTGTTTCTGATGAAATTTGTAAACACAAGCTTGACTATAGAAGAACAAGGGCCCACTCTAATGGGCCCCTAAAACTCCTGGGCCCTGCACTGCCTGATGTTACGGCCCTACCTATTCCTCAAATTTAACTCCCGACCAGAGCAGGATTAAAACAGGACTGGCAGTAAATTAAACTAAAGCCTGCGTACCACGAGTGCTATCTGTACCACAGTTTGAGAACCACTGATCTAAACAACAAGCCTCTCACTGAAGACACCGAGGACCATTGAAAAGCTCAACACTTGTTTCTTCTTAAAAAAAAATAGAACTTCCACTTGTGATGTCAGTAAAACATGTCACCACTGTAATCTCTCCACAGCCTTCTTTCCCACTGTCAGTTAAAGCAGTATAAAGTATTTGCATCATGCTTTTAATTCCTTCCCACTCTCAGCCCCTCTCCGTCCGCTGCACCGCGGCTTGACTCGAATATTCATGTCCAAAAGTTGGAGAGGAGCAAGCTGTAATTGTAATCAGCGCCGGAGCCTGGTGTGGTCTATTCTCCCAGGAGCCTCCGCGGCGTCACCTGCTGCTGCTGCGACGTGTGAGCCCGCATCTGTCCTCGTGGCTTATACGCTCCGAGATCCGCACGCACCGGGGACCGCGACGAGGAGCAGCTCCTGGCGGATACCTGTCTGTTAGCTCCGGGCCTGAAGTGGCTAGTTAGCATACGCGCTAAGTCTGTGTGTGTGTGGCTGCACGTTGTTAGCCTGCGAGAGCGCGCGCACAAACCTCAGCGGAGACTTGTTGTCTGAGATTAATGAAGGTCACCGCAATCCTCCGAAGTATTGCGATAATTAAGGCTTTGTTTATCAAAAACAAGTTATATTAGGAGCAAAAAAGATTCATGGTAATTATTCATAATCTTAACAATTCAAGTGTAGCCACCTCATTTGTGCCTTTAATTCTTCTTGTTAATGTTTTGCATAAATCTGCATAATTACTCGAGATGGCTGTTGTATTTTTGACAGCCACTCAGTCCGTGTGCAGTAAAGGGTGTCGGATGTGGCGCGCGCTGCATACTTAAGGAGCACAGATTGGAGACGTGAAGCCGAAAGCTGAAACGCACGAGCCGAACGGGGTGTTTTCCATCAAACACACTAAATGAATGAATCTGCTGCTGCTGGTTCCACTGAGGGCTTTTATGAGTGAGATGTCCCCCCAAAAAATCACAGCAGCAAAATGGGCAGAATAAAAGCGACATATTGACGATGACAGACACCGATCAGAGTTTGGGTTTGTTTTGCAAAGCGGGACACTACATGAAGCACAGTTATGGGTTAGTGGCTGTGTAGAAGTTACTGAAAGTTAAACTAGAGTTAGAGTATTTTGTGCATGAAGTGTACTCCCACAAAAGACCACTAGAGGCTTCACAAAGAAATGGACCACTGATTTTGACAATGACAGTGTTTTGGGCAAATAACTGAACTATATCATTCTCATTCATTCATTTATGGATTTATGGATTTGGCTTTGGTGCTCATGTTTTCCAGGTTTTGTGGTTGGAGCCTAACACAGCTGCTTTGGGCCTGAGGCAGGATACTCTCTAGATAATAAACCTTAAATAACAGGGTTAACAGCCATTAACACACAGCAATTCACTCTCACATTCAATCACTATGAGGGTGGACTCACTGCTAAGGCCTCTTGGGGCCTTAAGCAAAAATTCACAGGAGGCCCCCCAGCCTGCGTTCATAACTTTTATTTAATAATAAATACATCAATAATCAGACATAACAATGTGAAATGTAAAGATTTTAACCCTTCTTTTTAAAAGTTATTATGCTGGCTACTCTCACTTTCTTTTCCCCTCTCTCCTTTTTTCTAGTCTTTTTGTTCCCACTGCCAGACAGATGCTTCTCTTCATTGTCCTGGACAGTAATACTTCAGATCCAGATATTCAGACACGCTTCAGATCCAAAGGTGTGACAGCCCCTTATCACTGCTTGCAGTTTTAACTTGTTTGTTTAAGAAACAAGGCACTTGCTGCAGAGTGAGAGGTGGAGGTGTGGCCCCTTTAGGAACTCTGCAACAGTCCACAACTGTCCTCAGTGGGCCCCCCTTCTGTTTTGGGACCCCAAGCATCTGCCTGCCTTGCCTGTTAGCAAGCAGTGCCCCTGCTCACACCAAAAGTGACAAAATCATAGCCTAGAAATCTAGACGCACGCTAGCGGCAGAAAATATGTTTCGCCTAGCGGGTTGGTCTAGTAACACACCACAGGGGCCAATCTTGGCTCCGTCCAGGGCTTCATTGGACCAATCACAACGCTCTATCTGTGTAGCGAGTGTGTAGCGAGTGGAGTGGGCGGGGCTTAGCACGATGACGACAGGGCTGGGCGACGGTGCAGAGCAGAACAACTACGATGGCTGTGGCTAACGAACAGCGGTCGTTTGACTCGGCCTTGACATCAGTTTTGGAAGAGTTAGATTTGGGTTTTTCTTTGAAAGTGGAGCAGAAAGAAGCTCTCAGATCATTCGTCTTAAAGAAGGATGGATTTGTGGTTTCACCGACCGGCTATGGCAAAAGTCTAAGCTACCAGCTGGCTCCGCTGGAAGCTAAAAAAGCTCACCTTGTCCGTTGCTCTGATTGGTCAGAGCGCTGGTCTGTTACGTGCAGAAGCAGTTTGAATGACATCCACTGATTCCACCTCTGTCTATGGACCGTCCCCAGACTCTACATTTAATGTTAGAGTCTCACCTTTCCCAGACATGACTTTTGTGCCTGAACCTATCCAGTGTCTATCAAATCTTGTTCTGTGTTTGGTGGCTGCTTTGACGATGTTGCGTCACATTTACATAAATATGACTTCAGTTCAAGTCGCTTCATTCACATCGCTCAGCACGTTTACATCGCTTGGTGCTCCTGCAAACGAGAAATTAATGTTCACTTCAGTCGCACATCGCTTTTGGTATGAGACATTTAGAGACACTCTTCACCTGCACACGTGTCTGTGGACATTTGAAGACACAGAGAATATTGTCTTAATATTTTAATTAAGAGTTTTCTGTGTGAAAACAATACGCATGCATAGAGATAATGACAGAAAAAGGTCAGACAGTTCCTCTCTTTTTTTACCAGCACTTCACTCATTAACAGTGAAGCCCATATGGAGGCAGGCAGCGTGCTCAGAACATCTCATCTGGCCATATGTTTCTATAGACTCCACTGGAGCTGGAACAATGAACAGGCCTTTCAGAGACTCTGATGAGATGACAACAACAACAACAACAACAAGCCAGACCTGGACTGTGGAAGTACGGAGGTGGAGAGGCAGAATGTGAGAGGAGGAAAGTATATTATCATAACAATTTGTCTGAGATGGAGGCAGAGGACTCACTGTGGTCACGTCTATGGGAAACAAACAAATTAGTTGGGTCTTCAGTGCTGTTTTTGACCCTGGTTTAGTCCCAGTTCAAACTTGATTTAGTCCAAGTTTTTTGTCTTCCCCTCCTTCACCGGCCCCATCACGCTGCAGTATAACTCACTTGGCTGCCGTATTGACGACCCAAACGCAGTATTGCTCATGTAAAAGAGAACAAAACAAGCCGATAGAGCTTTCACATGCTTTACTGCCCTCTAGAAAACATCAATGCCCCAATATCGCCCTGGTTTACATAGAAAAAAAAAAGAACAAGAAAAAAAAAGATGGCCGCCGTTAAGCCGTTAGACAAGAGAGCAGATTTACCGGCTCTATTTGTACATTTTCCCAGAGCGGATCGATGCTGGAGTCAGTTCATTTTCTCCAACGTCAATACACAGTACAGTGGGCCGCCTCTCATCCAGAAACACTGAGGGTCTGTGGAAGCCTGAGTCCGGGGTGAAACTGTTCTGGCAGTGTTTGGTGGAAGAAGGAAGTTAAAGGCCCACTACCAGTTTAGGAGTGTGGATGTTTAAGTAGAAAAAACTCCTCCTTTTTTCATTTTGCATTTTCTGTTTTCTGTCTCTGTTTCTTTCTGCTGTTTTGTGGTGTGAGCAGTTGGAGCCAGCGCTGGTTTAGTCCTGGTTTAGTCCTGGTTTAGTCCTGGTTTAGTCCTAGTTTAGTCCTGGTTTAATCCTGGTTTAGACCTGGTTTAGTCCTGGTTTTGTGGTGTGAGCAGTTGGAGCCAGCGCTGGTTTAGTCCTGGTTTCATCCTGGTTTAGTCCTGGTTTAGTCCTGGTTTAGTCCTAGTTTAGTCCTGGTTTAATCCTGGTTTAATCCTGGTTTAATCCTGGTTTCGTCCTTGTTTAGTCCTGGTTTAGTCCTGGTTTAGTCCTGGTTTAGTCCTAGTTTAGTCCTGGTTTAGTCCTGGTTTAGTCCTGGTTTAGTCCTAGTTTAGTCCTGGTTTAGTCCTGGTTTCGTCCTAGTTTAGTCCTGGTTTAGTCCTGGTTTAGTCCTAGTTTAGTCCTGGTTTAGTCCTGGTGTAGTCCTAGTTTAGTCCTGGTTTAGTCCTGGTTTAGTCCTGGTTTCGTCCTAGTTTAGTCCTGGTTTAGTCCTGGTTTAGTCCTAGTTTAGTCCTGGTTTAGTCCTGGTTTAGTCCTGGTTTCGTCCTAGTTTAGTCCTGGTTTAGTCCTGGTTTAGTCCTAGTTTAGTCCTGGTTTAGTCCTGGTTTAGTCCTAGTTTAGTCCTGGTTTAGTCCTGGTTTAGTCCTGGTTTAGTCCTGGTTTCGTCCTAGTTTAGTCCTGGTTTAGTCCTGGTTTAGTCCTGGTTTCGTCCTAGTTTAGTCCTGGTTTAGTCCTGGTTTAGTCCTGGTTTAGTCCTGGTTTCGTCCTAGTTTAGTCCTGGTTTAGTCCTGGTTTAGTCCTGGTTTAGTCCTAGTTTAGTCCTGGTTTAATCCTGGTTTAGTCCTGGTTTAGTCCTGGTTTAGTCCTGGTTTAGTCATAGTTTAGTCCTGGTTTAGTCCTAGTTTAGTCCTGGTTTAGTCCTAGTTTAGTCTTGGTTTAGTCCTGGTTTAGTCCTGGTTTAGTCCTGGTTTAGTCCTGGTTTTGTGGTGTGAGCAGTTGGAGCCAGCGCTGGTTTAGTCCTGGTTTAGTCCTGGTTTAGTCCTGGTTTAGTCCTGGTTTAGTCCTAGTTTAGTCCTGGTTTAGTCCTGGTTTAATCCTGGTTTAATCCTGGTTTAGACCTGGTTTAGTCCTGGTTTTGTGGTGTGAGCAGTTGGAGCCAGCACTGGTTTAGTCCTGGTTTAGTCCTAGTTTAGTCCTGGTTTAGTCCTGGTTTAGTCCTGGTTTAGTCCTAGTTTAGTCCTGGTTTAATCCTGGTTTAGTCCTGGTTTAGTCCTGGTTTAGTCCTGGTTTAGTCATAGTTTAGTCCTGGTTTAGTCCTAGTTTAGTCCTGGTTTAGTCCTGGTTTAGTCCTAGTTTAGTCCTGGTTTAGTCCTAGTTTAGTCCTGGTTTAGTCCTGGTTTAGTCCTAGTTTAGTCCTGGTTTAGTCCTAGTTTAGTCCTGGTTTAGTCCTGGTTTTGTGGTGTGAGCAGTTGGAGCCAGCGCTGGTTTAGTCCTGGTTTCGTCCTAGTTTAGTCCTGGTTTAGTCCTGGTTTAGTCCTAGTTTAGTCCTGGTTTAGTCCTAGTTTAGTCCTGGTTTAGTCCTGGTTTAGTCCTGGTTTAGTCCTAGTTTAGTCCTGGTTTAATCCTGGTTTAGTCCTGGTTTAGTCCTGGTTTAGTCCTGGTTTAGTCATAGTTTAGTCCTGGTTTAGTCCTAGTTTAGTCCTGGTTTAGTCCTGGTTTAGTCCTAGTTTAGTCCTGGTTTAATCCTGGTTTAATCCTGGTTTAGACCTGGTTTAGTCCTGGTTTAGTCCTGGTTTAGTCATAGTTTAGTCCTGGTTTAGTCCTAGTTTAGTCCTGGTTTAGTCCTGGTTTCGTCCTAGTTTAATCCTGGTTTAGTCCTGGTTTTGTGGTGTGAGCAGTTGGAGCCAGCACTGCAATTCATCTCTTTCCAGTGAGACTTAGGTCACTGCCATTACGTCGGTGAAAAACATGAAGTGCACAAACTCAGATTCAAACAATGAAAGCAGGGTTTCTGCATCGCCCAAAAGTTGAATTTAAGACTTTTTTAGACCTTTTTAAGCCCTATGTTCAAGAAAAATGAAGACCTATTTCATAAGCACTTCATTTGCAACAATGAGTGCCGCAAAGCATTTTGGTCAAGTCCACCTGGGCGACCTGTCAGGAGCAGTGGGGCCCTTCCGAGATGTGGAATGTATTTGTGGCTGTACATCACTTGGGTCAACTAAAGTTTTTAAATGTGCTATAGAAATAGAGCTTGACTTCTCCAGATCTGAGCCAGGATCCTGCTCAGGAGAACCTAACTGGAGGATTAGCCTCGTGTGGATGTTTTAGACCAGGGCTGGCTTCGGGACCCACTGTCACTCTATAATTACAAGCCACGACCCAAAAGAAAGAACTATTTCAACTTATTACATTTATTGAATGAACACATTGTGCAGTTTATACCTGAGATAAGTATAATATCAGAATATAGCTGTCTGCCAACACAAAAAGGAACAAGCTTAAAGATAAACAAAGCAAGTCGTGGGGCTAGAGGGGGAATGCATTATTCCCTGCTGCATTCATTAGTTCATTTTATTTTAAAACCACAACTCTTCATGTCAGTAACTCCAGCCTTTTTAACTAAAATGCGCTTTCAAGCACAAACGCAAAACAAAAAGTCTATGTCTCAATATTCAATGTTCTATTAAAACTATCCATTCACTTATTCCAACATTGATCAGAAGCCTGACATCACGACCAGAAACTTTCAGTCACACCTCAAAAAGTGTTTTTATGCAAAATAAAAAAGTGCAAAACCAATTAAGAGAAAAGTTTAGAGATTGAACTTAACTGATTGATGAACATTTCAGTGGTAAATACTGAAAGACATTGTGCATTGAGGAAAATTACTTCACGCTCTTTAACTTTTGGTGTAACAGTATAGAATTAGATTTTGCCCCATACTGCCAACTTTTTTTTTACCCTTGCAAAGGCCTGTGACCCACTGAAAACTGTTCTGCAACCCACCAGTTGAGAATCACTGTAAACCCACCCCGACACAGGGAGAACATGCAAACTCCACACAGAAAGGTCCCACACAGTCCAGGAATTGAACCTGGGACTAAGGGTGCTCCGATCAGGGTTTTTGAGGCCGATCACCGATCACCGATCAGCCTCTGCTGTGATCGGCCGATACCGATCATGGCCGATACCGATCACGTGATCTTCAATGTAGTAATGTATTGTATGCAGGCTATTATTAGTTCCATTTGAAAAATACTGTAGCCTTTGTAAATATAAAAGAACAACAAAATTCTACTTATTTTTGTTTTAGAAGAGGTTTTGTTGCATTATTGGCCTTTAATGTGTGCCCAGTGTCTGTGGCTGTGTTTGAATGCTCCGCTGATGTAAAAATCAGCTGTTCTTAATTGGTTCCTTTAATGCGAGTCCGCGGGTGCAGCGCCTGTGTCCGCGTAACGCGCAGCCAAACCAGGTTGAAACACAGTGGACCAAAGAGCAGACAGCTCCTGCTGCCAGTTTTGACAACGTCTGAATGAAGAAAACGTCCAAAGAGAGCAGAGAAGACAACAATGAAAGGTGCTCCTCTCAGACACACGGACACATGGGCTGCCTTTTTACTTTCTCTTTCCATTAGCAGCCATTTGGTGCAGTTTAAGCCACAAAACGCACAGTTTTCTCCGCGCAACAAGACACAGGCAGGCTCTGAACTTTCTTAATCCTTTTAACGTAACTGTTAGCGGGTTAGCTGTAGCTCTATTTACGTTGGTGTTTGCAAATACATGCACTGCTGCGCCTCGGTTCTGTCCCGTGCGCTCCTAAAGCAGGCGGGGACACAGCGGGGACATAAAGCAGCGCCTCCAGAGCAGGTTTGTGTTCGTTATAACCAGGGCTTAACTTAAAAACACTGCTAAAATAACGCTACTGCTGTTTAATCAAACCGGAGTTGCAGGACAGTAAATGTGAGAGCCTCGCGTGTTTATTGTAATTTGATCGGCCCTTCTGATCGGCCCATTTTACCGATCACCGATCACTCTATTTTTAGCCATGATCGGCCGATCATGATTGGCGGCCGATCGATCGGAGCACCCTTACCTGGGACCTTTGTGCTGTGAGGCAACAACACTAACGCTCTGTCACTGTGCTGTGAGATCTGTAAAAGGATGTCTTTGGATAAGCCATTTCTGTGTGAAAAGAACATTTTCATTGACAAACTCTCAACTCGCTGTATCTGTGCCGGACTTGTCTGCAGCCAGGTATCCCATAATGCCCTGCGGCGCTCCCGTGCTTGTCGTATGTTCACCATATTGTGTTTCCTGTGACCTGGACCCTTCCTAATTAGTCCTAAGTGAAGTGATGTTGTTGTCTTTGAGGCTGCTGCCCTTGGCCTGCTCTGCCCCAGCCGGGTCTGTTTGTGTGGGCCCCGGTCCCCTGTGGCCCCCCTCCCACCCCTCTCTCCGGTCTCCCCACTCTGCTCCGGGCTCCGACGCAGCAGAACAGATGTCCCCCGCTGCTCACATGTCCACAACAACATACAACAAACATGTCCACAATAACAATAACAACAACAACAACAGTGTAGCAGACAGAGGGCTTCACTGAGGCTGAACACGTGGCTCTGAACGTCTCATTACTGCTCACTTTCACTGTCGCAACAAATGACTGGAACAAGGAGTCAAAATGAGAGATATGAATGCAATATTTTCACATTTTATTTAAAGCTGAACTCTGTAACTGCTTGTTTCTTTGCTGTCTTGCTTTATTTTCCTCTACAGAGCTCCCCCTACAGTTCGGAGTAAAACACTATCATAAATACAACAAGTCCAGTTGACTCCTGTTGTCATCCCTCACTTGACTTTACTTTCATTTTCCCCTCCACCTATTCCTACAAAGTTTTTTTCTGCCATTTGGCCGCTCTGCCGCAACTGAAAATCGAGGAATTAACGTATGTGTGTCCTGAGTCGCTCACCTTTGGCTATTTTTCAGTCTTCTAACAGACGCTTCGCAAAGACGTTAACTGGCTAACGATAGATAAACAAAAACTCCACATATTGCTCTACCTCTGTGGTCATTTTTGTGTATTTATGCTAAGTTTTTATAAAATAATCATGATATGAAAATAATTTTGACAGGGAAATGCGCAGGGAACGCTCAGGTCACACTCGGGCGACGTTCTTTCAGTGATCTTAGTGTTTTTGTAGCTAACTTTGTCCGTCTTATTATTTTCTGATTAACGTTAGCTTAGCCCACAATCTTATTTTGAAAGATGGAAACAAGGTACCGGGTGTGAAAATTTGTTAACCTAAATATCTCAGCCTTAAATTAGAGCCAAAAAATCCAACAAATAAGGCTGAAAAAGCCAGAAAGGTGAGCGTGTCCGACTCAGGGCCATAGCACTGCCGAGCTTAAACCTCGGACGATAGCGCTATTTCATACGGCCGCAATAAAATATTTGTAAAAGAAACTATCCAACCAATATATCGTTATAAACGTAAGAAAATGTTCTTTTATTTTATACAATTTGCATTAATGAAGATAATAAATGAGCGACTTTATGAAGTGTTTAAGATAAAAAAGTAATAGAATTTTAGCTGAAAGTGTCCGACTCAGGACACTAATGTCCAGGTAACAGCTCTGTTAAAAGATTAAACACATCTGATATTTCTGTTATTAACTTTCAGATAAATCCAGCAGCAGTTTAGCAAACACACTGCTAACAGACAGCGCTGTTTATTCTATTAAATGTTTTTACCTTGTGACTGGACTGTCCACATTTTCCTTTTTACCCTTGTGCACTCACGCACTTCATGCACTTTCAGAAAATGTGCACTTCAACAAAGTGTGTAGTGCAGGTATTGGGACAGGGCCGTTGTTGCCAGTGTCATTTTCGGCCCAGAGACAGCAGGGGGAGATGAAGGGCGCTCCTCTGTAAGAAAGTGAGAAGTTGTTTCTAAAGTATCGGGTCTGGTTCCAGTTAACCATAACAACAACCCAGCGATGACTTTATTTTGTAGATCTTGATCATGGCACAGCGGCAGAGGACTTTTGGACAGACTTTTGTACAGATACAAGGAAGAGAAAACCAGAGTAAACCCGAGTGAGGGGTCACACAGAGGTCAACTGGACTTGTGTAGAGAGGGCTCTGTACAGAAATGAGCAAACTTGCAAAGTTCTGCTTTAACCTGACTTAGAACAGGGTTAGTCCAATGTGTCTCAGTCAATTTTGGATGAGCTTTGGTCCCGAGAAGACAGCAGTGTTTCTGAATAATAATCACACAAGACTCGCACTGTAACTTGTGCAAGCTGTGTTTGGAGCTGAAGTGTTGCCAATTAACCGGCAAAATCCAGTGTTGTCTGTAAATAAATAAAAAATCCAGCATTTTGTTGGCCCTGTCCCAACTTTTGAGACGTGTTGCTGCCATCAATTTTAAAATATATTCATGAAATAGTAAAAGATCTCAGTTTAAACACAAATATATTATTTATGGCCTATTGTGAGCGACATTTAATAACATTAGCGAAACATTGCACTTTGTCCTCCAGTCTACAACACAGTACTGGGGGAAAAAAAAGAGTTTCATTCCAAGTTTCACTGTAACAATAGGACATTAACTTTAGAAGCACCTCATGCTAATGTCTGCTTCTGCCTCAGACTCCAGTCCAGGACATGCGGCTGCTGACCGTCCTGAGTTCAGGTTTAACCACTCGCTCTGGGAACTAACTACTGTATATAAGCTCCTACTCACTCAACAGCTATCAGCGGAAATGACTAAGCCCTTGGGATAAAGGAAGCATCTTTTAAAAACAAATCTTGTCCAGATTACCTTCTTTTTAAAGCTTTTTATTGTCCCAGCTGTCTGGAATTTGGGTTGCAAAGTCACTGACAACAATCACGAGCTTGGTAAAGGTAATAATCATTTGTCACTTGAAAATCAGTTCCTGCTTTTGGTGTTTGACAATGAAATAATGGTTTTTAGTTTAAAATGTAGAGGCTTTTATGTACTGAGAAGACTTAGTAAAAGTACAGTGATTCTAAAACTGCCTTAAGATTATCACAAAATTGTCCTTGGCCTGTTACAAGACCACCACATAAAGAGTAAGTACCTCCATTGTCTGAGCAGTGCAGTCCTAAATGTAAGATGTAAAAAGTCTACAAACAGCTGCCAAATTCATCATGAGCCAGATCAAAGAACCACTGAAGACTTCACCTCTGTCTCCATCACACACAACGCAGCTTTTGTGATATTTTTACACTTGTCTTTTCCACATCACTGTCAGTTCACAGCGGCGCCGCTCGTCCAAGGTTACATCCACAAATAGACACGAAAAAAAAAAAAAAAACGCTTCAAAAATATGGAAAACGGTGCAACAAACCCATGCAAATATCTCTCCCGTAATGACACTTCTGCAGCCCCAGCCCGTTGTTGCGGGGCCGCTGCTGAAATTACACAGATATACACCACAGTGGACGCGCGCACGAGAGCGAGAGAGCGCACGCGGGGCGTTTTGAAAAGAGCGACCTCACAAATGTATTCAGCCGAAAATTCATGTAAACAGCAGTAAGTCCCCGTGCTTTTAAAAAGGGAGAGGCTCAGAGAGGATAATGACGAGAGAGCAGAGCCAGTACTGCGTCTGAATACTGATTTATACATACACACATATACAGGGAACAGTATGGGCCAAAAATACTGAATATTTAAGGCTGAAAATGTAAATGGATGCTGTCACTTGATCTGCTGTTGCACATTCAAAACTCCAATGTGCGTCTATATTACTGATGTTTAGCAGAACAGAAGCTTACAAGAGGAGAAGTTTGTAAAAGCTTTGCGTGGAAATAAAACTGACAACACGTGACAGGACGTGACATGGACTCAGCTTCTTTGTAGCGAAACTTGAACTCACTTTTTCCCAGTCTTTACACAAAACAAAAGCTAAATATACGAACATGTATATTGAATTACGGGGAAAAAAAGATAATGCCCAGACAAACTAAGAAACTGTAGCCTGGCCTGCCAGCCCCTACTACTATAATTTCGAGAGTCTGGATCTTTAGCCACAGGGAACCGTCTCCAATGAGTCGATTTGCAAAAAGTTTATCTGCATTTAGTGCTTTCCTTCGTCACCTGTTGGTTCTGCTGAAGTCCTCATTGTTGTTTAGTCCTCTGTGGGACTTTTGTCTTCGTCCTGTTTCCATTTTAACAACAGTAAAGTCCCTCTGACGTCCCACGTAACCACCACATTCAAACAAACCAACTTTTTCCACAAGTCTTTGAACATCTGGCTTCTGCTGCTGTCCCCGTTCAGAAAAAGGACAAAGCTGCTCATTGTACAGCGTATGCTGGTGTTTTATGGCAAAAAGGCAACAATCTACCATGTAGGATTTAGGATACGGCTCAGTGACGAGCTGCTTATGTCCCGCCTTTCTTTTCTCCCTCCTGTGATTGTTCGCCCATAGAAATGAAACTCAAACCATGACGAACCAGACTAACATCTTTGTAAACAATCAGAAAAAAGTTTGTCTGGCTGGACAGGTTAAAGAATAACCATCAAACCTCTTTTTGAGATAACATTTCTGTGTTTATTTCCCTGTTCTAACAGACATTGGTCAATTACAAGTCAGACCGATCATGTCTCCATGTTTTCAGTCATTTAACCCGACACTAACCACAGCTCGGGCCACTATTACCCTTTCCCCGATCACACTCTGTGATAAACTGACTTCCATTCATACTTAGAGAAAGAAAAGGTGTGTGTGAACAGAGGGAGGTGCGACAGGGCAGACGTAATCACAAGTGCCGGTAATGTGCAGGCGTTCAGCCATTGGGAGCCACATCTCTCACTTTATTAGCATGACAAAGAACACAATCATTTCGGATATGCCTGGATGCCGTTTTCATTAACTTCTCTGTGATTTATTAACAAAAGTGTCAGGAATGCCACGAGAGCTGCAGGCCCTGGCCACAAAAAAGAAATTAGAAAAATAATGCAAAGCAAATAAAGAAATGTCATCGCAAGGAGATGAATGATGAGGGAGGAAAACACAGACTAATGCAGAGAAGCAGAGGTGAACAAGAAGAACGACCAAATGTAAAGTATATACAGGTAATTATGACTTTATTTGAGATCAACACAGGGTTTAAAGTGAGACTCCTAACTTAGAAAGATAGTTCAACCCTTGGCAAGAGGCCAGGAGAGTAAGTGGTGGACCTAATATGCATTTAGGACTAAGGCTTTATGCAGGATAAAGGTAAGTAAGTCGTTGGCCCTATACTGTAAAGTAGAGCTGTAATCGAGACCAAGACCAGTCTGAGTCCAAAGTGAACCGAGACTTTCAGGGTTCGAGTTGAAGTCAAGACCAGTGAAGGACTGAGACCAAGACCAAGGCGAACCAAGACTAGATTGAGACCAAATCCTGTGAACTAACACTAAATTTTTGTGATTCAAATATAAATAAATGATTATTTTATGATCTAATGCAACAGACTCCACAAACAAACAGAGACAAAGAGAGATCAAGTTCCTGCTTCTTCTGATGCGGAAAATTAATGACTCCGAAATTATGAAGAATAGTAGTTTTCTTATAATGTTTGGTAAATAAAATCCCTGAGACCACCACATCCAAGACCGAGACAAGGCCAAGTAAAATTGGATTCGAGACCAAGACCAAGTAAAACTGCAGCCAAGGCCATAAAAAACGGTCTCAAGACTATGACCGGTCTTTGGCGCTACAACACCACTGTAAAGCTCTTAAGAAGGACTGGTGTGGCAGCTTTGAGGTTAACCTCTGTTTTTTAATGTCATAAACCTACCTATTTCTAATTAATTCATTAATTCATCTTCTTTCCCAGAAACTATGGGCCTCAGGCGGGGTACACTCTGGACAGTGAGTCACTGGCCTAACACTGTGCTACTCAGACAACCATTCACTCTCATATTCATTCACTAGGGGCAGTTTAGAGTGACCAGTTCTCCTAACACCTGCCTGTGTTGCAGGACGATGGGAAGCGGCCGGAGTACTCAAAGCTCTACATAAACACGAGAAACCAGGAAGTGCTCCTGCGCGTTTCTAAAGCCCAGACACCGGACTCGTTCTGATCATTTCAGCCTTAAACCTCCGTCACTACGCAGCAGTCAGCTCATTTCACTATCTGTTAGCTTCATGTGGCTATCAGACGTGCCAAGCGTTCTCTGCAGAGTCACAGTAACAGCTCCACAACAGAAGACGTTTTCCACAGATAAATTATTTTAAGTTATAAAACCTGAAAAACTAATGTAAAGGAGTCCAACACTGTTTCAAAAAGCCTGAAAAAAGCAGAATATGGGACCTTTAAGCAGTGTTGCCAGATTGGGCTGGTTTCTGTCCAATTAGGCTCATTTGCACAGCTTGGGCTGGAAAAAAATTGCATTTTTTTTTTTTATTTATAAAATTTGGGCTGCTTTTCACAACATTTTAGAAGATTTTTTGAAAAAGTGAAATACACATTTCAATAAACTGCTGTGTCCTCCCACTCATATCATCATTGGATTTGTTTTGAGTGATTTATGTTTGGTTGCTCACATTTCATGTTGGTATTTCATGTTTTTCGTGGTTTCAATGATGCCCTGAGCAGGAAGGCTTTAGTCGTTCTAACCCTTTTTTTAAGTTTTCTGTTTTTTCTTACATAGAACAGTTCAAGTGGTTGTGATTTGGGTTGGTTTTTATCGTGTTGGGTGAGGTTAAAGTTCTGTTTGGGCTGGAAACTGTCCTTTAAGTCAGTTTTAGTCAGATCTTAGTCCTATTCTGCAAGCAAATCCAGACACAGGGATTACAAACCAGTACATTATTTGCGCCAGTCCCAAGCCAAATATAAAGACGAGGTTAAATCAGGAAGGACATCAAGCTGTGAATCAGAACAATATGTGAATGACTGCTCGGTAAGATGCAGGACTACAGAAAAGGAAAAGCTGAAAGGAAAGTCCTATTCAGCAACGAAATCAATTCTGGAAAGTCCTTGGGAAAAGTGTCCATTGAGGCAGGAAGGGAATTAAGAGAAACTGGACGATCTGATCTTGGTCATTGTTTAAACGGTTAATTCCTGATGTTAATTGTGTCTGTACCTGCCACACTGCGCTGCCGTCTGGAGTGACTCAGTGGATTGAAGCATGTTCGGCCCCCAGATCCTCGCCGGGAGCTGCGGAAAAAAGATCCCATTAAATAAAAGCCGGCTAATTACTTTGTCCTCCCTTTTGTCCTGCGCCATCCCCGCTGCCTTCATATATCTTACAGTAATGAGTAAAGCCAAGCGCCGGCACCTGCGTTCGGTAATTAAACATATAAATTCTCCCACACGGAAATATGCGCACTGACCACCAACTGATTTATAAGGCCCTCTAAATGAGACGCTTGTTTTTTCAGAGGAAGCTCGGCCGTTCATCACCTCACCGTCTCCGCCGCTCCATTTCTTTTAAGCTCTTGTCTTTTCTTTTGAGTTCCAGTCTCCGTTCATTGTTGCCTGTTTTGGGACTTCGGACCTATGAGATGTTTTTTTACACCTTTCCGTCCAAGAAAAATGAAAAACTGAACTCGTAAAAGCTTATAATAATCAAAGAGAAATCCAAACCAAACAGAACAGAGTCATTTATGGGACGTCCGGGTCGTAACTTAACTGACACTGGACCCAGGGAGGCAGTAAAGGGAGAGTGGAAGTCAAACTCAATATTCCCAATGTGGAGGACTGACTTCATGATGATATTATGGGTCTTTCAGACACTTTGCAAAAATGTGTAAAAGTGCATTTTTTACAGGTGGTTCTCAAACTTCTAGTGATTCCCAGGAGTGTTTGGATTTTTTGAAGATTAAAACAATTAAATAGATGATTACAAAATGGTTTAATTCAAGTTTAGATCTGAGTTAAATCCAGGTTGAGTTCTGTTTTTGTCCTGCTCTTGTAGTTTAAGGTGGTCTTAGTCCTGGTTTAGGCCCAGTTTAGGCCTGGATTTAGTCCTTGTATGCAGGTTTTTTGAACAGAAGTCTAGTCTTTGTCCATTTAGTCCTGGTTTAGTCTGCTTTAGTCCTGGTTTAGACTCAGTTTAGTCCTGGATTTACAGGTAGTCCTATTTTTTAAACAAATTTGAGTCCATTTAGTCCTGGTTTAGGTCCACTTTAGTCCTGGATTTAGTCCTGTGTGCAGGTCTTTGAACAGAAGGCTAGTCCTTGTCTGTTTAGTCCTGATTTAGGCTCAATTTAGTCCTGGATTTTAGGGGTGTAATCGATGCATTTTTGCAATGATACGATATGTATTGATTAGTGTTTCGATATGATTCAAAAACTATTTTGTCTAATTTGGAATGATATTATTCAATATGATTCAACAACTTCGTATCGATAATCGATACAGCAGCTTTTTGCCAAAAATCATAAAAGTTTACTCTTAAATGTAGCACTGTGGCCGGGGTTGATTATGTCCAGCAGATTGATATTGCAATAATATCGTTATCGCAATTTTCAACATAGTTATCGAATATCGCCTGTTTTCTCCATAATGAATGAATAAAAGAAAATTGTTGGTAGTTGCATGTTTAATAATACCAGAAATATATTTTGACCGAGGTATGCCATTCTTCTAATCCAAAAAAAAAAAAAAACATTTTACACTGTGTGCCTTTAAAACTATTGAGTCATAAATATTCCAATGGTATTATTTCTGAAGATATTAACAACCACCCAGAACAGAGCTGCCATAAAAAAGCTGACCTCCTCAATGGGACGTCCACAGGAATCCACTACAGTCCCGTTTGGCCTTGGTCCAGAGTCCTGAGGTAAGATGGCACCGGCCTGCGCTTGGCTTCTGTGTCCTCAAATACAACAAAAACAGACTCCACAGACTCTAGTACAGGTGCCACTGGGCTAAACATGCACCGCGACACTCCAACACCACTCCAGAGCCAACCCAGTCCTCTCAGTCCAGGAGAGGAGCCACACCGCAGCCAAAACCAACCTCCAGCACCAGGGGCCACTCACCGTCCCATTCAGAGGGAAGTCCCTGGGCTCCAACAGGAGGAGCCGGGGAACGGTGCAGAGGAGCAGCGTTAGGTTCATGTTTTTATCGTTTGTACTGCTTTCTATCACCTGGAACTACACGGAAAAGATAATTAAAATAAAAGATAATTAGAAAACCACTTGTACAGACAACTTTAAAGGGAGTCTGCTCATGTTGCTTCAATTTATTTTCTTGATTGAATCACAGGACAAACTGAGCACTGCTGGAGCAGAAACCAAAAATCATAAAAGTTTACTCTCAAATGTAGCACCACAGCCGGGGTTGATTATGTCCAGCAGACAGATATTGCAATAATATCGGTTATCGCAATTTTCAACATAGTTATCGAATATCGCATATTTTCTCCATAATGAATGAATAAAAGAAAATTGTTGGTAGTTGTATATTTTTTAAAACCGGAAATGTATTTTGACTGAGGTATGCCATTCTTCAAATCCAAAAAAAAAAAAAAAAAAAACATTTATTTGAAAGCTGACGAATTTTGAAATTCATTTATTCCTCGCCGTTCCAAAAGTTGTATAATGAAATAAGTTCACCACTCTTTTTTCATTTAGTTTCTTCCCAGAGAACAGTTTGTCTTTGCAGGGCTACCAGTGATGTCAGGTGTGGAAATTTAATTTGTACTGCCACCAAACACAGCCCAAATTACAGGATTATTATTATTATTATTAAATTAATTTTAGTTGACATGGTATCAAAACCAACTTTAGGTAAAACTGTTTTAAGGACCTTACCCAATAAAAGTCATTTTAATACATGTAGCCTACTATAAAAAGAAAATTTTGTAGATATTTAAAAAAAAGGACACTAGATCACAAATTGTTCTTTTTTTATCCTTTTAATTCACTAACTTGGTAAAAACCAGATTGAGCAAACGTTGGCACAGAGTTGCTAACGTTGACTTTCAGTAGAATACTTGGAGGTGATTGGATAAAGCTCCAGCTTCGTAGCTAAACCAGAAACCGCTACAACAGTAAAACAACACAATAAAGACATTGCTACAAGATTTTTGCTGTTTTTGTAAACGTTTAGCAGTATACCTATGTTTTTCCGCGTTACTATGTTGCTAATAGAGCTGCTAATTTTGACTGCTATATCATATAAAAATAAGATGAGATTTATGAGGAAAAAACTTTAGCCTTTTGTATTTGGAAGTGTTATTGTGTGTCCAGTCATTTCCTTATAGTAACAGAACGGATAGAGACAGGAGTTGTACAGAAGTCCTGTTTGGGAACTTTTTGAAAAGTCTTTAAAAAGATCCACTGAACTTGTTTGTATCCACTGGAATCATACCTTACCACAATCTATTAACCAAAGACACAAACCTGTCTGCTCTATGACCTCCTCCTCCTCTTCAATATCCACATCTGCTCTGACTCGGGACTCCTCTTAATTCAATCTGTGTCCTCTGAGTCCACTAAACGCTGGTCTGAACCCTCTCTGGACATGTTCACTGTATAATCCCTGCTTTATACTCTGCAGCAGCCCACCGTTCTTCTCTGAGTGACTCCACGCTTCGGCAGCAGCAGCAGCAGCAGCCCCCGGGCTTTGGATCCCCCCCCCTCCTCTTCTCTCTGGACCGTGCGACTTGGCCCGACCCGACCTCTCCACACTTTAGCGGCTGGCCACGGGCTTGTAGCTTTTGGCTGAGTGAGGTGTCTGGCATGTGTCCACTCTGGGTTCACGGCTCCAGACCAGCGCTTTGGGGGGTTGTGGGGGGGGTTTGTTGGCAGTGGATGGATGGAGAGAGAGAGGGGGGAAAGGGAAAAAGAGCCGGGGGCAGTTTGGCCGGAGCAGACGTGTTTAACAGCCCTGGATTACAACACCTGATGTTCTGAGGCTGAGGCTGAGCCAGAGCACACAGGCAGAGACACTCAGACCAGGGCACAGGGGAGACCAGAACATACTGCGGTACTCAGTAGTATTTTAGAGTAATGGAAAAAGTCATCGGACACCTATTCTAAGTATCCTGGTCCTGTCAGTAAATGGGTTATTGGTAAAACATCAAATAATAGTAGCCAAGCAACAAAATGCTGATGTTTCTAAGGCTTATTTTTGTGCTTTTGACTTCATTTAACAAGCAGCGGTCAGACAGAAAACAGAAAGAGACACAGGGGAATGACATGAAGCAACGTCAGCCGAGCTAAGAACTGAACCTTGGCTCCATTGGCAGGTGAAACGCACTCCATCCCATAGTTTGCATTCACGTTCTAAAGTTTGATGACGTCTAAACCAGTGATGGAGGGCAAGCTTCTCTATAAATGAACAGGTGAGGTGCTAATTTTTAAAAGAAATACCTAAACAGAAAATCCACAATCCTCAAATATTGAACCTGATCATTTTTTTTGTAAGCAACTGTGTCTACACCTCACCTTAATAATCTTGTGGCTCAATGCGGAGTCTACTGACAGCAATCACTGCTTGTGTTTTTGAATAATATCACCAATTTTTGATGCTATAGTGAAGAAATAACTTCACTTTAGGTCACAGAGGAAACTTTGAACTTTGTGCCAGTTTTTGTTTCATGTGGATAGACCCAGTAATTGACATATAAACCATAAACCAGGCCAAGACATCTGCATTTTGAATCTTTAGCAGCAGATTCTACCAACTCAGTTTTAAACTTTAGGCCCTTTAGATATCTCTGACATCCCAACCTATTGAAGGCAAGACAATCTTCACCTTACCGTGCTGAAATAACATGCAGCAGCATAGTTTTCCTGGCTTACAGCAAGAAAATCACGAGTTCAGGTAATTTTATTTGTACTCTAAAGCTGGGGACACACTACAGGATTTTCTCAGTGGTTACAGATTCTGAAAAGACTAGGAGCACACACTAACTGACTGGTTTCAGCAGATTTAGTTCTGACGACTCACACACTACAAGATCTGCTGAGGCCGCAACTGACGCCAACCAAACGCAGCAAACTCTGGCGAGAACTAAATGGTAAACAAACATGGAGCTACCTGGGTCGCTGTTGCCGTTGTGTGCGCAGCTATCTGTTTGGAAAAAAGGAAAAAGAAAAAACGTCTATGTATCCAGTTTCCGTTGGGTAGCGCTCAACTTTCTTCGGTGTTTGCCATGGTTGTTTATGTTTTCTTCTTTAAATTTCCGCTTATATTTTCCTGCTGCTTCCTGTTGCTTCGTTCTCTGACGCTATTTCCTGTGTCCCATCAGCTGTTTTTCATCGGCCGCTGGACTCCATGAATTCCCAGTTGGATGTAAACAGCCCACACTACAGGAGTGTTGCTTGCGACTGACGTCAGGCCGGGTTTTTGCGCCGATTCGAGTCTTTGAACATCACACACTAACGGATTTCAGGGCCGACTGCTGATTATGATTCCCTTCAACAACTGAGAATTATTATAAAATCAGGCAAAAAAATCGTGTAGTGTGTCCCCAGCTTAAGGCCGAGTAAAAACTGAGTGGAGTGTCCTGATCGCTGAGTCCACGAACTAGTCACTGAGTTCTTGGTCATGTCTTTGGTCAACCGCAGTCCTGTTACTGTGGGTTCTCTCCTCTTCCTCCCACCGTTACAAACACATGCATGTACAGGTGAATGAATGAACGTGAACAGAATGACGAATAACAAGCCGTTGTCCAGCTGGACCCCGCCTCAGGCCTGTAGTTGCTGGGATAGGTCCTGTGATTGCCAATAAGCAGAACAAAACTGATGAATGTGTTTGCGTTTAAAGCACTTTTCATATCATTTTTAAGTCGAACTGTTCGACTCTAGTCCTGTTAACTACGGAAATCTGCCTTTCAATGCACTCACTCTCATCGATCTGCTGTATAGCCAGAAATAAGAAAACTACATTGATATAATTATTCTACCCTACTGTTTCTAGTAATAATGTATTTTAGTGATGAAGGTAAAACCCGTACTCGAGGAAGCCATTTTGCTTGGAAAACTGTCAGCATTTTGCTTTTGTCAAGTGATTTTATTTTCGTTACCACCAGAACACACTTAATACTCAGTCTTTGTGCAAACTAACATTCGTTTAGCAGAACCAATGATCCAAACCTTCATAATTATCACTTCTTCTGGCTCAAAAAGTCAAGACAACACAAATCCTGGCACGGGTTCCAAACCTGAGAGCTTGAAGCAGTTGGCTCTGGTCCAATCAGAGTGACACCTCCTCCTCCGTCGTCCCACACAGGATCTCTGTCCCACTTCTATTCTTCACTGGAGACAGAGACAGAGACAGAGAGTCAGGAAGACAGCAAACAAAAGACAGCAGCAAAACGTCCAATGGCTTCAGGAAACGGTGACAGCAGAAAAAATGTTGACCAAAGGATGGAATTTTGTTAGGAAGCATCTTTTAATGATTTAATGTATTTGTTATTATGTCATATGTAACTAAATACTACTCCTAGAACAATCTGGAAGGTAGCAAGTGAAAGAAAAAAGGCTAACACAAGGCATTCATCACACTGTAGGCGCTATCTGTTATCATTCAGTGTTTAGTAAAATCTTTTATGTAGGAGGTCAGGGGTTCAATCTTTCAATGTGTAGCCAAAAACTCCACAGCTATGCACCTCTAGTAGCAGCCCCAAGCCCTAACTCCATGTGCCTTGTGCCCTGCTTAGGTTAAACGAGCGAGACAAGCCATTGTGATGCTTCAGTGTAGCAGTACATTGTGCAATATACTCCGGAAATTATTCATACCCCTGGCAAATTCTGACTTAAAGTTACTTTTATTACCAGCAAGGTTTTTTTTGACCAGAAAAAAAAGGTGAGAAATATTTTTTTCCACAATGAAACCTCTGGTACATCGTCTTATTATCTTTTAGGGGGAAAAAAAATAAATAAATAAAAACTTGCTGGTTGAATAAAAGTAACTTTAAGTCAGAATTTGCGAGGGGTATATCACTGTAAACATTTAGAAATACCAAAAATCAAAGAGTTATATCCAGTTTGGGTAAAGCCTGAAGTTAAGTCTGAATCTCTGCTTTTGAGATTTTAAATGCAAACTCTTAAAGGACAAGAAAGTAATAAAACAAAATAAAAATAGATTTGATTTTTCACCGTAAGTAAAGTCTGAAACTGGAAAAAAATCAGGGTAAAAACTTGTGTAGAAGTTAAAGTTTTGGATGAGAACGGGGGTGTGTGTGTGGGGGGGATGGAAAAACGATCCAGGCAGAAGTGAGAGTGGGGTGAGGCTCGGGGGGAGGGGCCTGAATTCCCCAAACTAATCAGAGAGTAATCAGGTCTGCGCCCCAGTGTCCTGCCCCGCCTCTGTCCCACTGAGGGGGGCGCTGTTCCCCTGACCCACTTACACATCTGGGTCAGCGGTGCTCAACTGTCACAGTCTGCTGCACACTCCAGGTATCACCAACTACAGAACTACAGAGAACTACAGAGGAGAACTACAGAGGAGAACTACAGAGAACTACAGAAAACTACAGAGGAGAGCTACAGAGAACTACAGAGAACTACAGAGCTACAGAGGAGAACTACAGAGAACTACAGAGAACTATAGAGCTACAGAGGAGAACTACAGAGAACTACAGAGCTACAGAGGAGAACTACAGAGAACTACAGAGCTACAGAGGAGAACTACAGAGAACTACAGAGCTACAGAGGAGAACTACAGAGAACTACAGAGGAGAGCTACAGAGAACTACAGAACTACAGAGGAGAACTACAGAGAACTACAGAGGAGAGCTACAGAGAACTACAGAGCTACAGAGGAGAACTACAGAGAACTACAGAGGAGAACTACAGAGGAGAACTACAGAGAACTACAGAGGAGAGCTACAGAGAACTACAGAGGAGAACTACAGAGAACTACAGAGGAGAACTACAGAGAACTACAGAACTACAGAGGAGAACTACAGAGAACTACAGAACTACAGAGGAGAACTACAGAGAGCTACAGAACTACAGAGGAGAACTACAGAGAACTACAGAACTACAGAGGAGAACTACAGAGGAGAGCTACAGAGAACTACAGAGCTACAGAGGACAACTACAGAGAACTACAGAGGAGAGCTACAGAGAACTACAGAACTACAGAGGAGAACTACAGAGGAGAGCTACAGAGAACTACAGAGCTACAGAGGAGAACTACAGAGAACTACAGAACTACAGAGGAGAACTACAGAGAACTACAGAGGAGAACTACAGAGAACTACAGAGGAGAGCTACAGAGGAGAACTACAGAGAACTACAGAAAAGAACTACAGAGGGGAACTACAGAGGGGAACTACAGAGGAGAACTAAAGAGGAGAAGTACAGAGGAGAACTACAGAGAACTACAGAGGAGAACTACAGAGAACTACAGAGGAGAGCTACAGAGGAGAACTACAGAGAACTACAGAAAAGAACTACAGAGGGGAACTACAGAGGGGAACTACAGAGGAGAACTAAAGAGGAGAAGTACAGAGGAGAACTACAGAGAACTACAGAACTACAGAAGAGAACTACAGAGGCGAACTATAGAGAACTACAGAGGAGAACTAAAGAGGAGAAGTACAGAGAACTACAGAGGAGAACTACAGAAGAGAGCTACAGAGGGGAACTACAGAGGAGAACTACAGAGGAGAACTACAGAGGAGACCTACAGAAGAGAACTACAGAGGGGTCTAAGCATATATCCTACTAAGAATAAAAAAGAGTTTTTACATCCTTCTGGATTTCTTGTTAAATTATCAGCTCATTAAAGGTCCCCTATTCTGCAAAATCTTTAACCATGTTATAATACTGTTTCTACCTCAAAAACATTATATTTTTTATATTTCATAAAAGTTACCCACGTTTCCCAAGATATGTTTCGATCAATTATTAGTTTTACTGATAACAATGGTACAGTGGGTTTATTCACAAGTAAAAATCTATTTTACATAATGCCCAAGTTGTTTTTGTGTACATTTTTTGTTTTGGTTCTAAAACCCTGCATCGCTCAGTTATCTATCTGTTAGCATCATGTTGCTAATATATGTTGTTATATATTGCTACATACTGCTATTTTAAACCCTGTCCATTTCCCACTAGTGATGTGCTGAAGCGTATTGATCTTTTGAAGCAGAAGTGTTTTGAGATGAGTCATTCGAGCGCCAGTCAAGCCCTGTTTAAGATCACATGACAACAGCAAGTGAGGTTTTTTTTCATGCACTTCAATGAGACGCAGTTCTCACAGACAGCCACCAGATGTCACCATTCAGTCTGTATGAAATGTTTCAGGCAGTGTTGCATTCCCAACGCCATTATGTCAATGTGGTTCACAAGGCCTCGAATTCTCCATCACTACTCCCCAAGGTCGCCAGCAGGGGGCAACAGACACCAAATCCAAACATTCGCTGCAACGTCAAAGTAACAGCTCCCCAAAAGAAGACGTTTTCCATACAGTATACATTATTTTAAGTTATATAACCTGAAAAACGAATGCAAAAGAGTTCAACACTATTTTCAAAACGCCTGCTGGAAGACATTTTATGCTTTCTGTCTCTTTGACCTTATGCTTTGCTGTTGTTTGGAGCTAAAACAGCGTTGAGCACATACAGCCCCTGCCTGCTGTGAAGAATCCATGTGTATGTATGAGCTCCTGCATCCAAAAAGCCCTCTCTGTGTCTCTATAGTCAACTTTAGACTGCATTATTCTCTCAAGCTACTGCCTTGTTCTCACAGTATACAGAAGCATGAGTGAAGGCCGTCTGATGGAGGCTGAAGAGTGTTTAAAGGCAGGTTTTATGCATCTGCTTTTGTTGGTCTTATAAATTTATGAGCTCAGTGTCGGAGGGATAATAGTAAAAGTCAGGTTTTGTGGTGAGAACAGAAATTTAAGTCGTCACAGTTTAACCCGCTTCAGCAGTAAAAGAGAAGGTCTGGTCCTGTAAAGATGATACAAGACACAGGAGAGGGTTAAAAAGACGTAAGAAGTAAGACGTGTTAAATTGTTCTTGTACTCTGTGGCCATCTCAGTTTTAGTTTATGTGAATCCAGTCATGGGTTCAACAAGCCAGAGTACTCTATAGCAGTGTTTCCCAACCAGGGGTTATTATTGATTAAAATGAGATGGAACTACTAGAAATATTATTTAAATAGGCCTATTATAAAGCTTGTTTCAAAGGAGATTTGTTGATTGTTATTGTCAATTTATTATGAGCTTAAGTTTTTTCATTGAAAAATACAGTAAATGATGTAAATGTAATAGAAGTTTATATTGTTCTATTGTTATTAGTTTTTAATGTTTTCTTAATTTTTTGTATTATAATATTTCTTGTATGTATTGTTATTTTAAAGTGATTTTATTTGTATCTCAAATACAATTTTCAAAGCAAAAAAAGCAGGAAAATTTACTTTTACAATAAAGTAAGTATGAGATGTCTTTGTACTAATAACCACTCTATGACCACTTTTTACGTCTGTGTGTCTGTGTGAGGCTGGTGTGTGTCTGTGTGAGGCCGGTGTGAGTCTGTGTGAGGCTGGTGTCTGTGTGAGGCCGGTGTGAGTCTGTGTGAGGCTGGTGTGTGTCTGTGTGAGGCCAGTGTGAGTCTGTGTGAGGCTGGTGTCTGTCTGTGTGAGGCTGGTGTCTGTCTGTGTGAGGCTGGTGTGAGTCTGTGTGAGGCTGGTGTGCATCTCTGTGTGTCTGTGTGAGGCCGTTGTGTGTCTGTGTGAGGCTGGTGTCTGTGTGTGTCTGTGTGAGGCCGTTGTGTGTCTGTGTGAGGCTGGTGTCTGTGTGTGTCTGTGTGAGGCTGGTGTGTGTCTGTGTGAGGCCGTTGTGTGTCTGTGTGAGGCCGTTGTGTGTCTGTGTGAGGCTGGTGTGTGTCTGTGTGAGGCCGTTGTGTGTCTGTGTGAGGCTGGTGTCTGTCTGTGTGAGGCTGGTGTGCGTCTCTGTGTGTCTGTGTGAGGCTGGTGTCTGTCTGTGTGAGGCTGGTGTGTGTCTGTGTGAGGCTGGTGTCTGTCTGTGTGAGGCTGGTGTGCATCTCTGTGTGTCTGTGTGAGGCCGTTGTGTGTCTGTGTGAGGCTGGTGTCTGTGTGTGTCTGTGTGAGGCCGTTGTGTGTCTGTGTGAGGCTGGTGTCTGTGTGTGTCTGTGTGAGGCTGGTGTGTGTCTGTGTGAGGCCGTTGTGTGTCTGTGTGAGGCCGTTGTGTGTCTGTGTGAGGCTGGTGTGTGTCTGTGTGAGGCCGTTGTGTGTCTGTGTGAGGCTGGTGTCTGTCTGTGTGAGGCTGGTGTGCGTCTCTGTGTGTCTGTGTGAGGCTGGTGTCTGTCTGTGTGAGGCTGGTGTGTGTCTGTGTGAGGCTGGTGTCTGTCTGTGTGAGGCTGGTGTGCGTCTCTGTGTGTCTGTGTGAGGCCGTTGTGTGTCTGTGTGAGGCTGGTGTGCGTCTCTGTGTGTCTGTGTGAGGCCGTTGTGTGTCTGTGTGAGGCTGGTGTCTGTCTGTGTGAGACTGGTGTGCGTCTCTGTGTGTCTGTGTGAGGCTGGTGTCTGTCTGTGTGAGGCTGGTGTGTGTCTGTGTGAGGCTGGTGTCTGTCTGTGTGAGGCTGGTGTGCGTCTCTGTGTGTCTGTGTGAGGCCGTTGTGTGTCTGTGTGTGTCTGTGTGAGGCCGTTGTGTGTCTGTGTGAGGCTGGTGTCTGTCTCTGTGTGAGGCCGTTGTGTGTCTGTGTGAGGCTGGTGTCTGTCTGTGTGAGGCTGGTGTGGGTCTCTGTGTGTCTGTGTGAGGCTGGTGTGCGTCTCTGTGCGTCTCTGTGAGGCTGGTGTCTGTCTGAGGTTGGTGTGTGTCTGTGTGAGGTTGGTGTGTGTCTCTGTGTGTCTGTGTGAGGCTGGTGTCTGTCTGTGTGAGGCTGGTGTGTGTCTCTGTGTGTCTGTGTGAGGCTGGTGTCTGTCTGTGTGAGGCTGGTGTCTGTCTGTGTGAGGTTGGTGTGCGTCTCTGTGTGTCTGTGTGAGGCTGGTGTCTGTCTGTGTGAGGCTGGTGTGTGTGTCTGTGTGAGGTTGGTGTGCGTCTCTGTGTGTCTGTGTGAAGCTGGTGTGTGTCTGTGCGTCAGTGGAAATGCACCCTTTGTGTTGGCCCCAAGCCTTAAAAAAAGCAAGGTCTGTGTCAAAAAGGGCATCCAATATAAAACCTAATCCATCTCTGAGGCAGATGAGGCTGTGGGGATCTCACAAAGCCTAAATCTAACTGGCAAGACCTGAACGCCAGCTGCAAACACATCTACAACCAGCACTAACGTCTCTTTTTGATGATTTAAGTGAAATGTCTTCTACCATTTTCAAAGAGCCCATGTTTTGTGAATATCCTTTGAAGAAAAACACTGTACCTTTCTCTGAAACAAGCTCGGGGTTGTTAGGAACAGCTGTTTCTGGTTTTAGACAGAGATGGCATCACACGGCTCCTACCTCATGAAATATTGCACTGCATTGAGCGAGACCTCAATAAATCTGAGAACAGGCTGCAGATTTTAGTAAGAAGTTTAAAAAAGCGGGGAATAAACAGAAAACAATCTTCTTATGGCTGTACTTCCAGCTCTTGTGCTGCTGTACCTCAAAGGTCAAAGGCAACTAGATGAATTTATTTAAGTTTTTACTTAAAGTTACACTGTGTAACTTTTCTCCTAAATATGTGGGGCATACTGACTTGTTTTTGTGATTTTTTGAGCGATTATAAGGCCTGAGGTGCGATCTGTTGCTCCGAGCGGGGCTTCTGTACTGAGAAACCACCCTCGTAGTTTGGCCGGGAGCGCTCCGCTGTTGAGGAAAAGTCACGTGACAGGGAACGACTTGCTTTACGGCATTCCCTTCTGCTCTTATACCTGAGGTGCAGTATAACCATGAAGCTACTTTTAGCATTGTTATTTTCGCCAGTTCGTCAGGGCCGAAGGACACAAGAAGATGAAGACAATGTTGGACGAGGCAAGAAAAAGAAAACGGGAAAGGGACCGCACCAGATCACAGACAAGAGTCAACATCGGACAGACTTTTGCTCGCTGGCGTCAGATGAGAGACAGAGAAGGCTGCAAATCTGATCACGTTTTTGCTTCTTTATTGTTGGGCAGGTAAATTAGCCTCTTTATTTTTTCTTTAGAACGTGCTTTTTCATACAGTTATTAGTTGTTTTAATGCGACCATTGCGCGATAAGCTAACGCTAGCGCTAACTCTATAGAAGATCCAATCTGCGGCTACACAAGTGGTTACAGAAGTTTATTCAGTAAATATGAATGCACTCTCTAGTCCCATTGTTAGTTTGACGTAACGCACGCTCGCACAGTTTCAGAAGGAGGAGGGGCCCTAGTGTTTACGTTTTGCGACGGTGCAGTGGCACCTGTGGCCTCTAGAGGCGCAAGACCGGGAATCTTACACAGTGTAACTTTAACCCTAGAACACAAACAAACACTAAAGAACAATACTCGGCATTATTTCCAGCTGTAGATCGTCTCATTTAACGTGGCTCAAGCACCTATTTCCCAAACCAAACTGTGCCATATCGACCGACTCCAGTCTAATCCAGTGATTCTCAAACTTCCAGGTAACATCATTTTTAATGAACTAAAATGAGCCTAAATCTGGAATAAACCAGGTCTGAACTGGAAGAAAGGATTGATGCAGAACATGCCTCTAAATAAGGACAAACAGGGACTAAACCAGGACTAAGACTAAGACTACAACTCTGCCTGAATCGGAACAAATGAAGGACTAACTCATGACTAAATCCACAACTAAACTGTGTCTAAACCAGGACTTATAGCACAAGATCCAAGACTAAATACAGGTCCAAACCAGGATTACAAAGACTAAATTAAGGACCGAACCAGGAGTAAATCCAGGGCTAAATTCACAACCAAACCAAGACTAATTCCAGGACTAAATCCAGGACCGAATGAGAACTTTGGGGCTAAAGCTAGAACTAAATTCATGAACCAAAACAGGACTAAACAAGGACTAAACTGTGCCTGAGCCTAACTAATTAGGGCTAAAAAGGGCTAAATCTAGGACTAAAATCAAGACCAAACCAGGACCAAACCAGGGCTAAATTTGGACTAAATCCAAGACCAAACCAGGACCAAACCAGGGCTAAATCTAGGACCAAAACCAAGACCAAACCAGGACAAAACCAGGGCTAAACCAGGACTAAATTGAGGACTAAATCCAGGGCTAAACCTAGGACTAAAACCAAGGCCAAACCAGGGCTAAATTTGGACTAAAACCAAGACCAAACCAGGACCAAACCAGGGCTAAATTTGGACTAAAACCAAGACCAATCTAGGACCAAACCAGGACCAAACCAGGGCTAAATCTAGGACTAAAACCAAGACTAAACCAGGGCAAAATCTAAGACTAAAACCAAGACCAAAACAAAACAAAACCAGGGCTAAACCAGGACTAAATTGAGGACTAAATCCAGGACTAAATCTAAGACTAAATCCAGTACTAAGCAGCAGTGAGAGCAGGACCAAAACATAAACAAACATGGCTCTAAATTAAACTAAATCAGGACTTGAACTGCAAAAGACGTACTGCCAAGGGTACCCATACCACAGCTTGAGAACCACTGGTCTAGCCTACTCCTCCAGTCTAAGACTCTACCTCTACATTTCTTTTTGCATTATTTCACATTAGCTGCATATAAACACAGGTATTCATGTTCAGAAAGCCTTTCTAGTGCAAAAACATTGACTTCTTTTTATTTTTTCCTTTCCGTCTGTGTTTCCCTGTGTGTGCACGGAGCCACAGGCAGACTCCACACTAAACTAACCTTGATCAATAACCTGCTCTGGACCTCGCCGGGCACCGCTTTCCGCTGGATTTCAATATCACGCCTGTTTGAACGCTGTAGCCACGGGCGGCTGGCTGTGTGTACAAGCCGCCGCATGAATTTACCAGCGCCAGGCACAGCAAAAAATAAATAAAAAATAAATAAATACATAAAAAAATAAAATAAAAAAATGGAGGAGAAACCTGTGTGCGCTCGGAGCCCGGGGCTGCACTGTGAACGGCGTTTACTGCCCCTCTGAACTCGGCGCTGTGAAGAAGAGGAGAGAGCCTACGGGGCATGGGCAAAGGACGCCGTGCCATTTACCTGGGCTATGCTGGCTTTTGAACAATCTGGCAACCGGGACGCCTGCGCTGCACACACACACACACACACACACACACACACACTCTCTCTCTGCCGCCTTTAGCTGCAGCACACCTCTGCCCCACTCGCCTCAAACGCACATCCACTTCTGAAGTTTTTTTTTCTCCCTGCGTTATTTTGGGAAGACGCCGGGATGCTCTCTTCGCCTTTTCCTCCCGTCGATGTGGAAATCCATGGCGGGGAAGAGTTGGCGAGTCTTTTTTACGTTTTTTTTTTTTTTTTTTTCACTTCACTGCCAAACACGCGACCTGTGGCTTCGCAAGGTGGAGATCTCACTTTACGTTTGGTGAACTCTGGGCCCTCTGATTAATGCATAAAAATAATCCACCGTTTGGCTTTATCCAAGTTTATCCACTGGCAAACAACAACAGACCTGCACTCGACGCACGAGAAGGGCTTTTAATATTTCACTGTGAGCTGAACAACATTTTCTGCTGATAAAAAAAGATAAAAAATACAGTTCTGAGCGGTTTCTTCTCAGGTTTTTCTTGTAAAGGGAACAAAAGGAGGAATTCACAAAAATATACCCAAAAATAGTGCCATTACCACAACAACACACGTCAGGAATTACGCACCAGAGACACTGTTTAACCTGAGTATTGGTACCAATTTATTTAATCATCTTGTTTCCTACTTTGAGGGGGGCAATGGACAGATTCACCAGGCTTGTAACTCAACATCAAAATCACTGTAACAGCAAAAACTGTCCAGCCAGACTCTTATTTTTCCATACAAAGAAGTTAGTCTGGTCTCTCCTCTTGAGTTTCATTTCTATGGGTGGAACAATCACACGCGGAGTAACCAATCAGAGAAACGAAGGGTGCGCCGCTGACCTACATCCAAAACAAACATGGGGCTTATGAAGAATTGAAGTATTGTGAAGTATTGTGAGCAGCTCTGTCCTAATTTGTGAACGGGGACAGCAACAGAAGCCAGTTGTACAAAGACTTGTGAAAGAAAAAGTGGGTTTGTGTGAATGTGGTGGTTACGCGGGACGTCAGAGGGACTTTACTGTTGTTAAAATGGAAACAGGACGAAGACAAAAATCCCACAGAGGACTGAACAACAACGAGGACTTCAGCAGAACCAACAGGTGACGAAGGAAAGCACTAAACGCCCTTAATCAGAGAGAAGTTATTGTGCCATCTTGCTCTCTGCTTTTGTAAGATGTGCTTCAGATAAACAGCTGTGATAGGTCGGTATCCTTTGGAAACAGTTCTCTGTGGCTGAGGAACCAGACTCTCCTAATTTTAAACAGAAAGTAAGAGGAGCTGGCCAGGCTAGAAAACTGTGGTGCTCCCCTTGATTTGGCTTCTAGAGCATTATGACGTAGCATTGTTAGCACATCTTTGCCGCCTCCCACTCTTGCGCTCCCAGTCCACTTCCTGCCCACGGTTTATTTCTTTCTATCTCTGCCTCGTTTTTGCCCAGCTTTTCCAGAATTTTCAGAGTAAGGCCTGTGCTACGGGGTGAGCGGACGCTATTCTCTAACCCTAAAACCAAATATTAAAGAGAAATGACTTTGTTCAAACGCACTAAACGTCTTCATGTACAGGTGTAGCCTTGTGCAGAGCGTGGTCGGTGTAATGGACGGTGAATCTTTGCTCACTCGTGCATAAACCTGACTGCTCTTCTCTCTCCTGAGTGAGATTTGTGTGAGCCACTGCCACTGGACGAGTCTGCAGGGAGGGCAACGGCAAACTGGAACGGCATCTGTGTAAAATGACAGACGTGAGCAATCAGACAGAACAGGCTCAGACAGACGGCAGGAGTAGTTTGAGACGAGGAAGTGACCTTGGACGATGGACAATTGTGATTTTCTTAGGATATGGTTTGTTTTTGAAAACCCAAGAGGCCACAGAGTTAGCGGTTATTCTAAAACGACTCAATTCCTCAATTCCTACAGCAGTGGTTCTCATTTTTGACAGTCAAAGAACCACTACCGGAGAATTTTGGCCTTACAAGTACCGTCTGTAATGGGCTAAAATGAACCTAAACCAAGACAAAACCAGGACGAAATCAGTTCTAAAGCTGAACTAAACGAGGACAAGTCCAGCAATAAACAAACCAGAACAAAACCAGCCAATCAAGGACTAAAACAGACTAAATCTTGGACTAAACCCAGACATCTCCAGAACTACACCAAAGAATTAACCTGTTCAGTACCAAAGCCCCCTGTGCAGGAGGCTGGGGGAAGGGCATCCTGTTCAGATGAAAACTACACAAACTAGAAAGCTGCAGTCCTAACATGTAGCAAACCAAAATGAAGGAACAAAGCTTAGCTAAACAGGCTCCACCAAACATCGCCATCCAAGCAAAACCATATTCAAACCTCCTGCAAGCGTATAGACATTTAGTAAAATATGCAAAAACTGAATATGGACACTTTTGTGTAAATATGCACTGCTCCTACTTTACTACTTCAAGCTCGCCATGCAAACAATCTGTCATTTCAAAGCACTGGCTCTGCTGATTCCAAACATGTCTGTCCCATTACAGTGGAACTAAAACTCAGCACACAAGCAGCCAAATAAATCATTTATTATTATATTAATATTATTATTGGTATTACTAGTGATTATTATTAGTAGTAATAGTAGTAGCCTGGGTAAAATGTATACAATTATTCAAAAACATTTGTATTTGGATGGAATCAATAACAACAGTGATCAATCAGTGAAATATAATTAGTTTTCCAATCTGGTACCTGAGGAAGGTCAAAGGTCACATCTGTGTCCAAAACTGTGTCCAAGTGGACTGTGCTGGTTCCACCTGGATTTAATTGTGTTAAAACTTAGATAAAACTGCTTGGGTTTACTTTTTAGGATCTACTTTGGCTCACTTACTCATGATATTTTACTTTACTAATTTCTAGGTGAATTTGGTTCCAATCCTATGATTCAGATGTGTTTTTTTCTAGAAATATGGCTTTTTTTCTTTAGGCGGAGCTATAAATTTCCATTTTTCACTGTGTTCCAGATTTATTTTCTCTGAGACAGTAACATATCTTGGATTTTGCTCACAGGTCTTAGCTTTCTTTTGAGGCCAAGATGATACATAAGGCCTGTGTAGTTTGGAACATTTACTCCATTTATTTTAAGTAAATCATTTCAGACAAGACAGAAAAAATAGGCCTGGTAAACAAGGATTAAATCAAAATAAGCTGGAGCTAAACCAGGCCAAACCCAGAACTGAGCAGTGGTCTAAACTCTGAACTTCAGATTGAATGAAGACTAAATACATCGACAGGATTTAACCTACGAAACACTGCAGTACTACATTACATTATTTTAAAATACAGAAACTGAAATGCAAAGGTGCTTAACTCTATTAAAAAAATGGAAAATGCATATTATGTGCTGAATAATTAGTTGTTTCTACTGGAGATCTTATGGAGTACCTCAAAAAAACAAAAAACAAACAAGCTTTTAATGCTCTCCTTCAAATGAACCCATTATAAATAAGCTTTCCTCATTACAAGCCTCTAATCACTAAAACAAAGGCAGATAAATTAAATAGAAAGCTGACCCTGGATGATTCTCACCACACAGCGCTGCACCAGGCCAACTTTAACCTCTTCAAAAACCTATGTACCTCCAGCTCCAGCCAAACAAACCGCAGAAGGCCAGGTCTGTACCTCAGCGCCACACATTTGCTTATTTATGAGAACAAAAGAAGGGATTTTTGGCACAGATTGCACCTCTCTTCTCTGTTTTCCATTACTCGCTGGAGGCCACGGCTCAGGGTTTGGTTCAGATTAGGACACTTTGGCAGAAACCTGGCATTCGCTTTTTACAGAGGGATTCTTTGATTTTAAAAAGAAAAGAAGAAAGACAGAAGGAGAGGCCAAAATGGTTGACAGGAAGACTCCGAAGGTTTTTGAATCAGGTGGAAAATTTGGCAGATCTGACTGAGGCTTAATTAAAGTTGGCTGTGTTACAGCTTTTATGATTTGATCAGAAATGTTAAATTGTGAATAGGGGGCAGACATAATAAGTTCATACTTCTCTCTGCTCCTTTTTATTCATAATATTTAAATTGAATGTTAAACTGAATTGTTTTTAATGAATGAAATAAACAATAAAAATGAAATGAAAGTGAATCAGAAGAACATAAAGTCTAACCCAAGGTGAGTTGGGGCGGTGGATGTGGAAAGTGATGTGGAAATAATTGTACGTATATTATTTAACATATTTCTATTGACAGTGGTTTACCTTCGCAGTTTAACGTTGACCGAACATTGTTTTGAAAGTATTGGACAATCTTTTTACTTTTCACTCTTTCACAGCCTCTCTAAGACTTCCCTTTAGAGCTAATCCTGTCACAGACCTGAGATCAGTTAACTTCATTAGTAGCTAGAATGTTCTCCTAAATCTTTATAAAACTTCTTCTAAAACTACTTCTTCTAATTTATGCTATTTTAGGCCTTGTATTGTGACACCTGCCAAATTGTGTTTTTCTGTCTTTTTTGTGCTTCTACTTCTGCCACGAGTATTTCTACCAGGAGTACTTTTCCTGATTTTAAGCTCGGATTTAACCAATGAAAGTAAGCATGATCCGAACGGGACCGCCTCCTTTTGTTCTGAGCATGTGATTGGTCGACAAAACCCAGTCGTTGCTCTAGTTCCCTGCTCTTAATTATGAAGTCCAGATGAGGTCTCAGAGCCTCATTTTCTCACAGTTGACCTACTTTCGAGCTGTTAATTATTTTCCTGGATAAAAATCTTTAAAACACAAACAAAAAATGGTCCAGAAAACGAGAACGTCTCCAGTGTGGACGTAGCCTCGGTCCATGCTCCTCCTCTGCTCAAACGCTGTCTTCCTGAACACTCTCCCACTTCACTCTCTTCACAGATTAAGGCTCTTAATGCTCGCCGCGGGGCCAGCTAATCACTGTTACCCCCCCCACCCCCCACCCTTCCTCCCCTCCCTGTAACCCCCCCCCCCCCCTCAGCACCCGCCCCCTCTGCCCGCGGGACGTCCCATCCCTGACAGCTCTGTGACACTAATCTCCACCTCACACTTCTTCTGTTTCTTGTATATTTTTAATGAAAGGCACATCTTTGAGGGGGAGAAGGATTTGGCTCATTTGCATATACCCCCCCCTACCCCCCCATCCCCTCCGCATCATTCGGAGTTACCTCTTGGTTCTCTCAGTGCCCTCGGAGAAGAAGCGACAACATGGCGACACCTACCCGGACGCTAAAAATACTCCAGAACAATGCGGTGATAATAGGTTTATGCAACACAGAGACGCAGAGTGGAAATGTAGCCAGAGCAGCTAACGGCTAGCAGCAGCTCAGAGCGAGAGAAGGAACACAGAGGAAAACAAAATGGCTGCCCTTGTTTGTGTTATGAAGAAAAATTCACTTCAACAGTTTTTATTATTTCCAGGACGTGTGTCACAGTTTAGCATGAATACTGTTAAAATATAGATATTGCTTCTAATGTTGTTCTCTCATCAAAAACAGACCTGGAGTTGTGTTTTCGTTCTATTCACGTCTGTTTGAGTAATCTTGTATTCTCTGGTGCTGAGTTTCTGAGGCCTCAGAATGCCCACTCCAGGAAGCACTGACCAAGTCAACAACAAGCTCTCATTCATTTACAGTGCACAGCTTCGTTTCCAGTGATTCCTCGCAGACATTTTTTACTTTTGTAGAAAAAATGGCATCATATAAAATGTTTAAGGCAGTAAAAAGCTTTTTCTTCTGCCCTCTGCTGGTCTCTCTTGTGTTACTTTATGGAATCAGCAGAGTAATTCTTGGAACCGTTTTTGTTTAGTCACAAGATTGGTTTAAAAGTATATAAAAAAGCAAAATATAAACCTTTAAGTAGAAAACAACAAATGTCCAAATACTGATTGGCGATATATGATAAATATCCAACTTTCATAATATTTCTTAAGCAATATATGCAACATTTAAAGGTCAGCATTAACGCAAAAAATTTTGCTTTTATGTTTTTTTGGCCTGAAAATGTCCCAATTCTTAAGTAATTTCTTCCATTTTCTACAGGTTGCAACTGGCTGAAGCCTATTTCAGTGACTGGGCTTTTTTTTATTGATAATTGATTGTAGTACAAACTGCTGAGGCAAAGTTTGTTTGCAACTAAAAGTGAAGCACTTTGAGATTGCCTTAAATCTTTAAATAAAATCTCAAAAGTAGAAATTTTAATATAGAAAATGTGGATGTGCAGAAGTCGACGCAGCACATAGACTTTATAATTAAAAAGAGAGTGCTGCAGTGGAAAAATCCTATAGCATGGATACAGTCCAGATATTCAAACTTAAAGTGTACAAATCTTTTTTCTGCAGTCTTTTTTAAGGTTGATACTACATCGATATTTTTCTGTGTTTGGTCTGAAAGATATATATTTTAATTATGACATCATTAGGTTAATTGTCTCCAGTCTGACAGCGAGCAGAAGGCACCGCTCCAGACAATGGGCCTGGATCCAGATTTAGGACCACTCCCCTATCTCTGTAAATCCTGATTCTGCACTGGCTGGAGCCTATCCCAGCTACTTTGGGCCTGAGGCGGCGAGTACACCCTTCCCTCTTCTTTAAAATTAAAAACCAATTACAAAAGGGCACAAAGGCAAAGTTAGGCAAATAAAAATAGAAGGGGACCATTTCTCTGTTGCAATCTTTTAACTAAAATGTTTAGGGCATACAGGGCCTCAGTGCAACTTAACACTTAGACTTTTATATCTGAAAAATTGCTTTACTGCTGCATTGAAATGTAGGTGCAAGGATCTGGTTTAAAGCCCTGACTTTATGCACTTTTATCTGAGCATCTCATTCACACATAATCTTCAACAGGTTTCCAGATTTAAATAATTTATTTTTAAAATGCTAAATGCAAAGGATGTGGACAACAACATCTTCTAGTAAAATATATGTGATAAAATGTAAGAAAGAAATTACATTACCCAGAAGTCTGTGCTATGACTTATCTATTTACCCTTTGTTAATTTTCTTTTTTTGCTTTCGCTTCACACATTTTTCTTAAGGTTTCCGGGATTTTTAAAATGCCGTTCATGGTGCTAAATGCAAAGGTTGTGGACAACAAAGTTTGTAAAAAAATATCTTCTAGAGAATGTAAGTGAGAGACTACATTACCCACAAGTCTGTGCTATCACCCATGTTAATTCCTCTTTATTTTTTGCTTGCTCCTCACACATATTTCTCAAGATGTTCCCAGATTTATGAAATGCTGCTCCTGCAAAGTATGTGAACATTTGTAAAAAATATCTAAAAGGGAAAACTACATTACCCAGAAGTCTGTGCTATCACATATCTATTTACCCTTTGTTAATTTTTTTTTTTTTTTTTTTTTTTTTTTTTTTTTTCTTCACACATTTTTCTAAAGGTTTCCGGGATTTTTAAAATGTCGTTCATGGTGCTAAATGCAAAAGATGTGGACAACAATGTTTGTAAAAAATATCTTCTGGAAAATATAAGTGAGAGACTACATTACCCAGAAGCCTAATTCCTCTTTATTTTTGCTTTCTCCTCCCACATATTTCTCAAGATGTTTCTGGATTTGTAAATGCTGTTCCTGCAAAGTATAACATTTGTAAAAAATATCTTCTTGAAAATTTAAGAGGGAAAACTACATTACCCAGAAGTCTGTGCTAACAATGATCAAAACATCTCTTGTTAATTCTTCTTTATTTTTGCTTACTCCTCACACATATTTTTCAAGATGTTTTGTAAATGCTGTTCCTGCAAAGTACAACATTTGTAAAAAATATCTTCTTGAAAATGTAAGTGAGAGACTACATTACCCACAAGTCTGTGCTATCACTTATCCATTTATGCCATGTTAATTCCTCTTTATTTTTGCTTTCTCCAACCATATTTCTCAAAATGTTTCCAGATTTGTAAATTGCTGTTCCTGCAAAGTATGTGAACATTTGTAAAAAAAAAAAAAAAAAACATCTAAGAGGAAAAACTACATTACCCAGAAGTCTGTGCTATGACTTATCTATTTACCCTTTCTTATTTTTTTTTTAATTTTATTTTTTTATTTTTTTGCTTTCTCCTCACACATATTTCTCAAGATGTTTCCAGATTTGTAAAATGCTGTTCCTGCAAAGTATGTGAACATTTGTAAAAAAAATATCTTAGAGGGAAAACTACATTACCCAGAAGTCTGTGCTAACAATGATCAAAGCATCGCTTGTTAATTAATTCCTCTTTATTTTTGCTTACTCCTCACACATATATCTTTCAAGATGTTTTGTAAATTGCTGTTCCTGCAAAGTATAACATTTGTAAAAAATATATATCTAAGAGGAAAAACTACATTACCCAGAAGTCTGTGCTATGACTCATCTATTTACCCTTTATTTATTTATTTATTTATTTTATTTTTTTTGCTTTCTCCTTACACATATTTCTCAAGATGTTTCCAGATCTGTAAAATGCTGTTCCTGCAAAGTATGTGAACATTTGTAAAAAATATCTAAGAGGGAAAACTACATTACCCAGAAGTCTGTGCTAACAATGATCAAAACATCGCTTGTTAATTAATTCCTCTTTATTTTTGCTTACTCCTCACACATATTTTTCAAGATGTTTTGTAAAATGCTGTTCCTGCAAAGTATAACATTTGTAAAAAATATCTAAGAGGGAAAACTACATTACCCAGAAGTCTGTGCTAACAATGATCAAAACATCCCTTGTTAATTCCTCTTTATTTTTGCTTACTCCTCATTTGCATAACTGCACATTTATCGTCCCCCCCGTCTTATTTGTCCGTCCCCTGTCTGCGCGTGTCAGCGAGCAGAAGGTACCACTCCAGACAATGGGCCCGGATCCAGATTTAAGACCACCCCCATCTCCATAAATCCTAATTCTGTGGTCTGTTCCCCCCCGGTGGAAGGAAGATCTGCAGCGTTCGTGTTCGTGTGTGTGTGTGTGTGATCTATCTGTCCATCAGCGCCGTTCCCCTGCGAGACTCGAGCGTCGTCCCGGGGCCCGACAGCCAGCCAGATGGCGGCTTAAGCAGTGAATTTATGAGCGCCTCGCAATCTTAATGTTGCAGAAAGAATAAGAAAAGCATCAAAACGCGCCTGCGCTGACAAAGGCACTCGCTAATATTAATGCACTCGCCGTTCGTCCAATATGTCGCCTAATTGCTTTTCTGTACACAGTGATGTGGCACCTGCTGCTTCACGACGGCCGCGGACAGAAAAACGAAGAGAGAGTGTGAGGAAGGAAGAAGGAAGAGGAAGAAGTGGTGTTTTCTTGATGGATGCACAGTCGTGGATCATGCACCGGGCCTGTCACTGCTCCTAATTAAAATTTTATACTCACAGGCTCTGCAAAAAAAAAAAAAAGAAGAAAAAAAGGTGGAGAGCAGTCGGTAAACAATCGGCTGTGGGCTGAGAGAGGAGGGAGAGGGAAGTGGGAAGTCTTAGCTCCCAAATTGGAGGCGAGACACTGCAGGTGGATAGGGAACAGATATCATTGTGAAACTTGTGTAATGTATTGTTTTCATATGCAAATTAGAATTATATATGCAAAAAATGCACACATTAAAAAACAAGGGCTTAATATTGACTAGAGACAGGTTTAAAATTCTTGGTTAATTTTAATTTGAAGTTGTTGATCTTTTACAGAGAGAGTAAAAAGTATATGCTACACTGCCAAAAGCCTTAAAAAATTAAAATTGATTTGTTTTTAGGGGTAAAATGCTCAATACAAGTCCTTTATGAAGTACATGACTGGAAAATGTGGTGCTTTAGGAACTACAGAAGTCGATCTGACTCTGAGTAGGAGCAGAAGCAGAAGCAGTAGTAGTAGTAGTAGTAGTAGTAGTAGTAGTTTTAAGTGCTACTCAAGTGAAGATATCAGAGTGCAAGAAAGACTTATTTTCATAAAAGTTAATATTTCAGATAGAGAGCCTGTAAACACAAATGACAACATTTATTTAAATCAACACCTGAATGTGTAAACCTCTTAATTTCAGCGTAAAAGCCTCATGTTCAGGAGAAAACTGGCCCAAAATCTAAAAAAAACCCTGTATTGTCGCAGCTTTACTGTAACCCAGGGGCCATGTGTAGTATTGTCAAGTCACCACAGGGCCACAAAAAGGTTCAGGTACTAATTTCAACAAAGTGAAATACATTTTGTCCCTTTTAATTTATTTACATTATATAACATGAGATGACATATTTAAGTACGTTTTATTGTCTAACACCTTCATGACTTCTTGCTTAAACAAACAATAGCAAGGCATCTTTGACCTGTTTAGACATTTTAGTAAAAGAAATACTTGTTATAAAATACATTATACAGTATTTTTGGTCTCTGGACCCCTGAGACCCCGATGTAACTGTGACTATGTAAAATATAGACACAGTATTTCAGGCACTGCCCACTTTATAATAAGAGAGCGGGGAAGATAAGAGGCTTGCCCCAGCCCTGTTCTTTTCAGGAGATGTTTGAGAAACAGAGTCAGAAAATTAACCCCACTCGCATTCTTCATAAAGAGTTTGAGTTACTGCCATCTGCTAAACGACAGGGAGCCACACTGTAAGCTGAATAAATACAAGCATTCTCTGATTCTTGTGTTAATCTCACTGCTAAATCTAAAGAAACTGCTGTGACTTTTTTTTTCTCAAATTTTGTGAATTGGGCCATTGGGAAATCTGTGCAGTCTTATTCTGTGCAATAGTGTGCAGTATCCTGTTTGTGCAATACCGTATATTTAACTATATTTAACATTTAAATCTATATTTAAATCTAGTTGAAACATGACTGTGTGCAATACTGTTTTTATAAAAATTGAGCAATATACTGTGCATATGGCGTGTTATCGTCTCTGAGCTCATCACTGAAGGAACATAAACCTGCTGTTAGAACAAGTCATCTCCAAAATAGTACTGCATTACATTATAAAGAAGCAGGTCATGGCAATAGTTGCAACAGTTTGAAAATTTGTGGCATTGAACACATTAAAATGTCAACAGACAGATAGATGGATGGATGGATGGATGGATAGATAGATAGATAGATAGATAGATAGATAGATGGATGGATGGATGGATGGATGGATGGATGGATGGATGGATGGATGGATGGATGGATGGATGGATGGATGGATGGATGGATAGATAGATAGATAGATAGATAGATAGATAGATAGATAGATAGATAGATAGATAGATAGATGGATAGATGGATGGATGGATAGATAGATAGATAGATAGATAGATAGATAGATAGATAGATAGATAGATAGATAGATAGATAGATAGATAGATAGATAGATAGATAGATAGATAGATAGAGGCATTAGTACAGACTAATGCCTCTTATAAGAAAGGTCAGAGCAGGCTTTTCTTTTTGAGGAAGCTGAAATCATTTGAGATCTATCTATCTATCTATCTATCTATCTATCTATCTATCTATCTATCTATCCATCCATCCATCCATCCATCCATCCATCTATCTGTCTGTTGACATTTTAATGTGTTCAATGCCACAACTTTTCAAACTGTTGCAACTATTGCCATGACCTGCTTCTTTATAATGTAATGCAGTACTATTTTGGAGATGACTTGTTCTAACAGCAGGTTTATGTTCCTTCAGTGATGAGCTCAGAGACGATAACACGCCATATGCACAGTATATTGCTCAATTTTTATAAAAACAGTATTGCACACAGTCATGTTTCAACTAGATTTAAATATAGATTTAAATGTTAAATATAGTTAAATAAAGTAAAATTGCACAAACAGGATACTGCACACTATTGCACAGAATAAGACTGCACAGATTTCCCAATGGCCCAATTTCACAAAATTTGCAGAAAAAAAAAGGGCTGGGGATAGATTAAAACAACTTCTTCAAAGAGAATCCTATTGAAATTCTCTAAAAGCAACACAATATCCAGGCCTAAATGAAAAACTTGACTTTACTCCTTTTTTGTGAATAACTTTTCATTGTGATTCCAGAGTTATGTGTCATGTTTTTGTGATTATTCTCTGTTTATATTGAAATGAATGAACTTTTCTTACTTGTGGTTTCTGCAATAATGTGGTGTGATTATCTTGTTATAGATTTACTCTTTGCATTGGTCATGTGAACAGGTCACATGATCTCTAGGTATAAAAGAGTTCTGCCATTTTGTTTCTTTTAATGATGCACATGCCCTGATCAAGAGAGCGTTTGTAAACTAAATACTGCCCATGAAATAAAGGCTTTTTAAATATTTTTGAGTGCCTCAGTCTGTTTTTATCTCATGCACTGAAGAGTTTAGCTGCTGAATGTGTGGGGCTACTGTGGACTTATAATGTTTAAATATGTGTTTTTTTCTAATTTTTGGTTTAAATGTCCCATAGAGAATAAAACAGTGAGAGTGATTTGTGAGTGATTTCTGGTTTGTCAGTGTCTCTAATCCTGCCTAAGGCCCAAAGTAGCTGGGACAGGCTTCAGAAAAAAACACTGCCAATTCTCTATTTAATTACTTTATAACAAAATCTACCCCAAAAGCAATTTCAGACATAAACGGCCCCATGATAAATGCAAACAGTTACCATTTTAATTCCACCCACACAGAATAAAAAGCTGTGATTTTCCCCATGAGAAAAATATATTTTAATTATTCAGTAACGTTAAACATATGCATTTTATATGGCAACAAGAACAGGACAAAATGACAGGAAATTTTAGATTATTATAATAAGGCAGGGGGCAGCAAAAACTATACTTGAAAATGTTAAGATTACTGTATTGTCTATAGTAATTGTGCATTCAAATACAGCTGTAAACCCAAGGATTTTGTTGACTTTGAGGTCATTAAATGATTATGATTGGCCTTTTGGATGGTCATCAACATCGCTGGAGATGTTCTACCCAGAATCCTTTGCAAAAGCCAACTAATTAGCTGCAGAGAGGTTGAGTAAAGTCAGGAAGTGATTAGGAAAGGAAACGATAAGGAAAGAAGGATGCTAGCTTTGGATCAGGAGCCAACATTTGTTCACTTTTTCTTTTTTAAACGTGAGGAGTATGAAGAGAGGAGCGTTGGCTGGAGTTTTACTGAAATGTAGCCGCACCTGGAAGAGTTGGCCGTCAGGTAAGGTACGGTGTCCCAGGAGGGTCATTAGAGATGGGCCATGCTTGTCTTAATGCAAGGTGATAAACAAGAAGTGGCTTTGAGGGAAGAGCTGTGAATGTTACAGACTGAGGAGACACTTTTTTTTCTTATTCAAGTGCACATAAAAAATAAAATAAATGAAATATTTTAGAGTAATTTTCTTAGTCTACTGGCAGATCATTTACCTTAAGTTAACTAAAAACTATGTTGAAACAAGTCAGATAATATGAGTAAAAAAATCCCAAAACTAGTCAAAAGATTAATATTCAAGTCGTTTGAAAACTGTAAAATGTACAGTAAAATACTGGCAGCTCTGTTTGCAGGAACTTTACCGTAAAAAAATCTTGTGAGTCATGACAGAATAATACTTTTACATGAAAGTGATCAACTAAAACTGCTTGTTTTACTGATACTGCACTGAAAAAAATGAAGCCAATTTACTGTAGAGTTGTTATCAAGTTGAACGAGAGGATTGAAGAAGAACGAGGCCGAGGTAGAAAAAGATTCAGGCTGGGTTTATTCTGAGCTCAGGTTCGGACAATCATCTCACAGGCAATAGATAACTCTCCGACCACGCAGGATCGGCTCACAAAGGTTTAAGTAGGTTTCACAGCATAGTTATGAACCAATCAGCACTGAGAGACAACACTTTCTTTACCAAAAAGCCAATCGTTTTAAGGAGTTAACTTTAGAACTGACAAAACCAAGTAGCAGAAGTACCAAAAAAGGCAAGATGGGAGCAGAGCCAGGTGCCCATCATAAATAACTGTTAACTTTAGCTCAAAATGGCACCACCAAGGTAAACAGCTGCGTAGTTCAAATTTAGCTTAACAAAAAGGGCTCCTATAGGCTCCGTCCTCACTGTTTCAACTCACTCTGTAAGGACACTAGTTCAAATAACATGGAGTAAGTATGAGCCTCACAAACATTTCATGATATCAAGAGTAAAATACTGTTGTCATTTTAGCGTAAAATTGATTTTTTACAGCCTAAAACTGGACCAACCAACCACAATAAAACACTAAAACATTACATCAAACTGAAGTTTAGAGCTGACGCAGCATTGCTTCTGCTGTCTGAAGGTAAATGTGGTTTTAGGAAAGACGTGCTGTTGGGTTATAAAAACTCCTCAGTGAAAAAATCAACCTGATCATTAATAGTTACACATTTTGCAGCGAGCCAACATTGTTTTAATTAATGCTGTGTCATTTTGATCAAACCTAACCCTGTCCAAACTTCAGCCTCTCCCCACAGTTCACCATCTGTGTCTCCCCCTCAGCGTCGCACCACCGCTCTGCCTCTGTCTCTGCAAACAGGACCTGCTCCTATTCCCAGAGCGAGTCTCCAGCGCTGGTCTCGCCTTGGGCTGCTCCCCCGGCTCCGCGTTCACTCCAAAACATCCAACATTTTCAAAAAAAAAACAAAAAAACAACACATCAACAACAACAGCAGCAGCAACACGACGACACGAGCAGGCGAAGGGGAGTGCAGTGTGTTTGCTGTCACACAGAAACACGTAGGATGGCGCTGACTCTGAGCTCCAGGAGCACCTCGCACCTTTGGGGAATTGTTGCTCAGAGGCACATGTCCAAACGCTGCGGCGGCTAAGTGTCAGAAACCAGGACGAGCAGATGCTACAGACAAACAGAGGAGCGCCGCTTTGCCCTTTTCACAGAAACAGGAGAAGGAAAAAGTTGGTGCTGGATTCTGGCTATTTTTTGATACAGAGGTGGACAAAGTTTCTGCAGTGGAGGGACGAAAACTTTGTGGCAGGTCATGGGAAAAAAAAATGGTCACATAACACTCATATGTTTATACACTGGTCTAACAAGATCCAAAAGTGTCTTGCCCAAGGACGCAACAGTAGTACGCGCTGGAGGGAGCAGAGATCAAACCACTAACTCTCAGGTTAGTGGGCACGACATTTTAAATTGAATCAAGATTGTGCATTAAAAGGATTCAGCCACAAGCCAGTGGAGCTTTTTGTCAGTACCAAGCAAAATGGAGGATGTTGCATCAGGAAGGGCATCTGATGTAAAAAACAAAAAAACAAAAAAACAAGTATAATAATATGCCAATCATGCCACACAAGGAGGCAGATGATTTCCACAGACATGAAAAGCTACAAGATCTTACCTTCTCACACATTCACAATTATATTTAAAAGGATCTCTTAAAAGTGTAATTTTTAAAATCAGCATTATGCCCATAAATGATTGAAAGAAATACTAACAATTAATGTTTATGGTGTACAATACTATGGAGAGTTAGGGCACGTTAAACCTAAGATTAAACAAAAATACATGGATATAACTCTATAACTCTCTTTAGTTTTAAAAAAAAAGCCACTTTTTATTATGGTTCATGACTTTGAATTTAATAAAGAGCTGTTTTTTATAAAATGTAATGATGTTGTTAACGATAATCGATAATCGTTTGTTCAGAGTACCAGCTAATCAATTTTAAAAAATAACCTGAATGTGCATCCATGTGTCATGGAAACAAGACCAAGACAAGGCTGAGACTTGCAGGGGTTCGAGACTGATGCGAGACTGAGACTTTTAAGGAGTCGAGACCAAGACCAAGGCAAACAGAGACCAGGTCAAGACCAAACCCTGGGAGCTAACACTAAATCAAAGGAGGAAACATTATTGTAACAGACTCCACAAACAAACTGAGACTGATCATTTCCCTGGTTCTTCTGATGCGCAAAACTAACTACTCCAAAATGATTAAGAATAGCATTTTCTCATAATGTTTGATGAATAAATCTCAGAGACCGCCACATCTGAGGCGGAGACAAGACCGAGTAAAACTGCAGCCGAGACCATAAAAAAATTGAAGAAACCAAGACTGGTCTTGGGCGCTACAACACTACATTAAAGTCCTATCCATAAAATATTATAAATTAATATTTTAGAGTGTGTTAGTAGCATAATAAAATACCAATAAAAGAGTATCAGCAAGAATAAAAAGGAAAAGGTGGACACGATATTTGTGAGAGCAGTAGTGTTTTATGGTTTAAAGACAGGCGACAGGAGGCAGAGCTGAAGATGTTTCTGTTCTCTTTGTTCATGATGAGGATGGACAGGATTAGTTCCTGAGTCCATCAGACGAACAGCTCCCGTGAGAGGTTCAGGAGATAAAGTTTCCAGATGGAGATGGTTTGGACATGAACAGAGGAGGGAGAGTGGAGATATGGGCAGAAGGATGCTGAGGCTAGAGCTGGAGGCCTAGAAGACCAGAGAGGAGGTAAATGGATATTTCTACATTAAACCTATATTTTAATGTACTACTGCTAAGGTTAATAACGCTTCAACATTAGTAATAATAATACTTTGATTTTATGTGATGTTTTTCTTCTTTCACTCTAAGGTCACTCTACTCTTAGGTGCATTCCAAATATGGCACAAATAAGGAGCATGCTACAAAGTTATCAGACCCAAGGTTGCAGGGGGGGCTCCTGTCGATGGTGGGAAGACTCTGCAGAAACTGAGAACTTTTTGTGGCCCTGCCCTATGCACAAAAAAGTTACTCGAAGCCAAGAAGATAATGCTATGCAGAGATCGTCATACATCGTCATACATAGTATAAAAACTTAGGACACTCCTCCCTCTAGGAGCGCGCTCATTCTGCTGACTGTAACCTTACCTGTGTTTTTACTGAATAAACTTCTGACTTGATTACACTTCTGAATCATCGTCCTCTTTGATGCTTTCACCCAAAATGAACAAATCCTTACACAGAGAAAGAGGAGTTGGTTTGAGAGGAGACAGATGAAAACAAACTTCCTTTAACAATCATGCCAATAAATCAATTACATTTTTCCCCTGATATTAGAACAGTCAGATAACATTAGCGCGCGTGTCGACATAAGTCTGAAATGGCCGGGCCGTTTTTGCCCTTCTACCTGGAACAGCCCTGTCCCAGAGGGGCGCGCACCGTGCTGCAGCATCCGCCTAATGGAGTTTAATTACTCCCAGCTCATCCATCAGCCCCCTCCGAGTATTTTATCACCACTTTTAAGGCTTATTAGTACAAATACACTGTCACCTCGCATTACCAGCGCACCTGCCCTCCCCCGACAGAATCTATCACCGCGAAATAAGACTCTCATCTCCTTTGACACCCGGAAAACTTTGGTCCATTTGTAACCGGACAGTGCTCCAACGGCCCGGGCTGTCAGACAGGAGGCAAGGACAAGAGCAGAAGGAAGGAAGCCAGTGGTCAGTATGTAAAAAAAAAAAAAAAGTTGAAACTGGTACGACTCCCAACTGCGGCGGCCATTACTCACCGAGCGAGCATTACAGGACGCTCAGAGGAGAGAGGAGTTTTTTTTTATGTGAACGTAGGGACAGTGTGCAGTCTCCGGACAGCAGAGGATATCAATCACAGAGGGAGTCCATTACGGGACGGCGTGACTGACATTTTGACTAATTTGAAAGGATGGTCTCGTTCGGGACTTTTAGACTTTGGCACTATGTCTCTCGCGGTGGTCAGGCCTTAAATTAAGTGAGGAGTCATTAATCATACATGCGTTTAGGGATGGCTGTGGAAAATTAACGCCAGGGCTGATATTAATCCAACCACAGTTACAAGCCAGCGTACTCTCTTTGTGCCAGTCCCAAGCTTAGATAAATGAAGAGGGTATCTGGCGTAAAAAAAAAAAACCTCTATTACTTTTTTCTCTTCAACAAGTCATAAAATCGCTCATTTAATATCTTCATTAATGCAAATTGTATAAAATAAAAGTAAATTTTCTTAACGTTTATAACGAAATATTGGTTGGATAGTTTTTTTTTACAAATATTTTATAAAATAGCGCTATCGTCCGAGGTTTAAGCTCGGCAGTGCTATGGCCGACAGTATCGGACACGCTCACTTTTCGCCTTTCTGGCGTTTTCATCCTTATTTGTTGGATTTTTCGGCTCTAATTTAAGGCTGGGATATTTACGTTCACAAATGTTCACATCCGGTTCCTTGTTTCCGTCTTTCAAAATAAGATTGTGGGCTAAGCTAACGTTAATCAGAAAATCACAAGACGGACAAAGTTAGCTACAAAAACACAAAGATCACTGAAAGAACGTCGCCCGAGTGTGACCTGAACGTTCCCTGTGCATTTCTCTGTCAAAATTACTTTCATATCATGATTATTTTATAAACTCTTAGCATAAATACACAAAAATTAGCCACAGATGTAGCGCTATATGTGGAGTTTTTGTTTATCTACTGTTAGCCAGTTAACGTCTTTACAAACATCTGTTAGAAGACCAAAAAATAGGTGAGCGTGTCCGACTCAGGACACACATACTTTAGATGATTGGTTGTGGAGGGCCCAGAAGGAAGAAGCCGAAAGAAAAGAAGTTTGTGTCTATCCCCAGGAAGCAAATATAAGTTTGTCCTTGAGCACTACTTTTCCGTCACACCCTTGACAGCGTTCATTAGGTTAAACCACTCCCTCACATATGACATAAACTCAGGTCTTTGTATTTTCAACCAGAACCAAGCCTGGCCAGCCAAACTACTTTTATTTCTATTCTAAACCAAGAATGAATCTGGTAATGCTTGGTTTGAGTTAGTTTTCCAGGAGGTGGGGACTAACAGAGGCAGAGTAAGCAATCAGAGAAGCGAAGGCACTGGATGCATGTAGAGATGTAATGAATGACTGTTGCCATTTTTGCAGTAAAACACCAGAATACGCTGGATTATGAGCACATTTCTGAACAGGGACAGCAGCAGAAGCCAGTTGTACAAAGTACTTAAGGAAAAAGTTTGTTTGAAAGTGATCGCTACATCAGACGTTCATGGAAAATACTCTCGAAAGCTGACTTTGTGGGCTTTATTGCGTTTGCATATGGACTCACAGCAAACACAGTGTGACAGAGCAAGTTGTGAGCCCAGCATAACTGTCATTAGAAAGCTTTTATACTGTCTGTGTTCAAAACCACTCCCTAGAGGAACGTTTCTTTTCATTGGCTGACGTGGCTTGACACGAATCCTTCTGGGCATCTCCTGACAGGTTCAAGGTTTGTTCATCCATCTATTTATATTTACCACACATCCTAGCCCTGGTGTGTAAGTGAAACAACAAATGGTACAACGGCATTCTGTGTGAATAGCAGTAAGAACAAATATTACTGCTTACTTTTAATGGGATAACAGGAAAAACTTCAACAAAATGTAAAATTCCATTACAAACTGTCAACAGGACATTAGAGTTGTTAAAACGGCAAAAAAACACACACAGTGACAAATAAACAACTCCGACCACCACCAAACTACGGCTGGGTGCCATTCAGATTTTTTTGATACCAGTTCTTAAATGATACCCGGTTTTCGATACCGATACCTGAGTGATACTTTTTCTGATACCTATGGTGAGCTAATTTGTCTTCTACAATCATAAAACACAATAATACTGAATAAAAGACCAATTTTTGGAGTAAAAGTTTTAGCTGTGAGTTAAAACCAGTTGCTTGTATATATTTACTCTGCAATATTTGCTGGTATTGTTTCTTACTGTCACTATTTTCATGTAAATATGTAAATATGTATGAATGTTTGAGGATCTGGGGGCACTCTGTGGACTTTTGTGGTTGCACTCTGTGATTTTATGTAGCATGTTTTGTTTTTTGTTTTTTAGGTTGCCTTTTTACAGCTGGCAGGGGGACTACTGATGAAAATTAGCCTAATTTGGCTAACTCGGGTGTATTTACATTGTTTGTTGATGAATGCACAGCTATCCCTTTTTAAATAAATTAATAAATTTATTCTGTGTTATTTATTTTATTTTATTTTTCATGCAAAGGAACATTAACGGTCCCACTGGGGATTAAAACTTTTTGATGCCAGTAGTATTGTAACGCTTTCTTTTGATAGCACAAAGGTATAATTTAGCAATACCCAGGCTTACGCAGATGAATGTTTGTTGCAATTCTTGAGATAATAAGCTGTGTTATAAGCAAATTTCTGAACTGGGGACAGCAACAAAAAGCCACTTATACAACAACTTGTGGAAAAGTCAGGATGTCAACAAGACGAAGAAAAAAAACACACACAGAGGACTGAACAACTGAGCGGACTTCAGCAAACACACATCACACTCATACATTCATACACCACTCTGCCAAGGACTGCGGTATGAACTGGTGGTAGCAGGGATTGAACCACCAACCTTCAGGTTAAAAGGCAACCTCTTGTTCTGTCTGAGCTTTACATTTATACAATTAATTCAGTCCCAGTTTGGTTCTCACAATGAAGAAATTAAGAAGCTACTCAGACAAAGCAACACAACAAACTGCTTCATTACTAGGAAAATGTTCTTTGAATAATATTATTATAAATGCTAACCTTCTGACTGCCAATGCCTTCGAGTAAACGTAGTCTTTATGAAAAATAATATATGTCTGAGGCTGTAATGTTTGTGTATTTTATGTAATACTCCAGCTCTATCAATAAGCCCAAGTCTCCACTGACCAAGCCGACAGTGCAGAGGAAGGTCAATCGCCAGAGGTTGTATGAGTGCAGAGAGAGCGAATCCATTTCCGATCCACGCGCCGGAGGTCAGTGAAGTGCACACGAGGGCTGGACTCGGAGGTCGGCGAAGTGCACACGAGGCCAACGGTGTCATAGCTTCAATAACAGAGGCGTCAGGCCAGATCGCAGACCGCTTTACGCAGGGCAACAGGATCAGATCAGACAGATTATATGGAAATATGAGAAATACAAGAGCTGGGGAATGTTTCACAGTGAAAACCAGCTGCATACGGTGTTATTTGGTCTGTATTAGGCAAGGCTTTACATTGTGTTTGTGTGATACAGCAGTTATAGCTTAAAGGAGAACCATGCAGCCTTAATTAAACAGTTACAGGCTGAATAAAGCCCCCTGCACCTCCCTCTGGTGGATCTTAGTGGAAAAACTGGGTTTTTTTTAGGAGTTTTTCCTTACTGAGAAGGAGGGTCTAAGGACAGGAGTGTCCTGGGTCTGTTTAGTTTAGTGTAGTTATTGTTTGTGTTGATTGTGTGCTAAGTCTGATTGTGTGTTTATGTTTGATCAACTGTTTGTGAAGCCCTCTGAGGCGACTTTTGTTGTGATACTGGGCTATACAAATAAACCTGAATTGAATTGAAAAACCAGCCTTGTAACAATGGGGTCACCGATCATGTGCCTTGGAAGAAAGAAACACATCAAGTTTAGTCATAACATCTAAGAACATCAGCATTTCTGAGATGTTGGTCATGGCAGAGCGGCCAAAAGGCAGAGGAGACCTAAGGAGGAGAAAACCAAGCTAATCAAGCTAATCAAGCTAAGCCAGGGGTCACGAGGAGTCAATCAGACTCATGATTTTTTACAATAGTGCTTTACTCTAAAATGTAGGGGGAGGTCCATGGAGAAAAATGAAACCAAAACAAAAACAGAGAAGAGTCTTTAAGTCTATTGCTTTCGTTTCATTATTGTGTATCATTCAGAGTGAATAGCAACGCTCAAGTCCCACTTCCATCATTCCCTTCCCACATTTACTCAGGTACAGTGCATAAGAATGTATATAATGTCCATCTTTGTTGCTGTAGATTGTATATTCATTTTCATCTGTTTAGTCCTGTTTTTAGACATGGTTTAGTCCTGGTTTAGTCTTAGTTTAGTCCTGGGTTAGTCCTGATTTAGGTTTATTTTAGTCTTTGAAAGCCAAATATATAAAGGTTCTGTAAATGATTATGTACCCCCTGCAATGCGCTCGCGTGCCCCTAGGGGTCCCCGTACCCCTTGTTGGGAAACACTGACCTATGGGACATTAAAGCGGAACTCAGTCACTTTTTTACCTCAAATAAACTGTCTTAGGCCATATAAATGAGTTGTTATGGGGTAAATGATCCTGCAACCTCTGGACCGATAACAGAGGTTAAAAAAGTATTAGTGCTGCCGACTCGGTGTCACAGAAGTCTCAAGTCCAGCGAGAAAGTGCCGCATCACGGTTAGAGCCAAACAACAAGCTAGCAATGGCTGATTTCTGCATTTTTGTCATGGCAGAGCGGAAAGAAGGCAGAAAAACCTTTGTACAGATACAAGGAGTACATGGAAGTAAAGCTGGAGTCAACTAAACTGGACTGAGTGTTTACAATAGTGCTTTACTCCCAAATATAGGGGGCACTGTAGAGATAAAATGAGGCAAAAACAGCCAAGAAATTGACTTTTTTTCTTGTGTGGCTAACCACCCTGCAACTCTATACCTCTACCTTTTTTACAACTAGGAAAGTAAAACTAGATGTACAGTAGAGCACTTTTTATTATAAACTTCACCCACATTGGCGTCTACATGTTTGTTGATGGTTAGCCAATTTATATGTCGTTAATAAGACAAAAGCTGTCAAGGATTACAGCTCCACAGAAAGACTTTTCAACCCAGACTTCTTTTCAAAGAGTAATAATTATTGACAACATTTTATATGCAATTTGATCCTTTCTTTGCTCTCAGTTAGACCTGAGTCTCAGAGTCAAAACAGCAACCAGAAAAACTACACAGGGTCCAACAAACTCGACACTTGAATTCTCCAAAAATAAGATAAAACCATATTTCTTGAATTGTATGTTTGACATGCATGCACTTTAGAATATGCCATTTTTATTCATTGCAACCTCCTAACTTCGAACCAGTAAAATGAGCCAAATGTCTCTGCAAAAATCACCTTTGGACTGAATTAAAAATACTCTTTCTTTGCATCCACCTCAGTTCAAACCCCACGGAGGTTTAGCCTTGATCTAATTCAGAGAGAAACAACAGTAGCGGGTTATCCAGGGGTCCGATCTGCCGGTTCGTCTGCTCAGTGTGGTTTTCCATATCGTTGCTGCAGCAGTAAACTCAGCTCGGGGCCGTGGACAGATGTCGGACCAGGTTTGGAGGGAGAGAAGAGGTAAAGCCAAAGACTGGGGAGGCTAAAGCGGCACAATTATAGCGCTCTGTAAGGGTTTAAGTCCGTGGCACACACCTGGTATAATGAGGTTTGTGCATTGCTGTGTAAACCTATGGATGGAGGGAACACCTTTTTTTGGAAATAAGAGAAACAGTCATCTTCAAAATGGTTGTGTGGAGGCTCTGTTACACATGGCTAAGGCTAAGGGTTGCTCAATAAGTTGAGGGCTACATAGTTTTAAAGGAGAACCATGTAACTTTCTTTGCTTGTTTTCTTAAAAACTCATAACCAGGACCAGACCCAAGACTTCAGGGACTTCAGGGTTGGTTCTCCCATTCATGCAAGGCTGTTTTTTCACCAAGTTACACCAGGGGGTGCTGCAGGGGGTTTTATTCACCTTGCAACAACTCATTTCATCATTCATTTCAATCAACTCGTTTCATTAAGGTAAAAAAGTAACATTTTTCTCCTTTATTTGCACAATTAGACGGAGTTGTATTTACTTTATGGCAAAATTTTACAGTAGCCTACATAGGACTGGACTACATAGGACTGGACTACATAGGACTGGACTATAAAGGACTGGACCACATAAGACTGGACCACATAGGACTGGACTATATAGGACTAGACTATAAATGACTGGACTACATAGGACTGGACTACATAGGACTGGACTACATAGGACTGGACTATAAAGGTCTGGACTATAAAGGACTTGACTATAAAGGTCTGGACTATAAAGGACTTGACTATAAAGGTCTGGACTATAAAGGACTTGACTATAAAGGTCTGGACTATAAAGGACTGGACTATAAAGGTCTGGACTATAAAGGTCTGGACTTTATAGGACTGGACAACAAATAATAATAATAATAATAATAATAATAATAATAATAGTTTAGTGTGGTGGTATAATGTGAATTTGAGTGTCCACTCAGCCAATCAGAAAAGAGAAAACCAGACAATGGAATATATGTTATTAGTTTGCCACATAATAGACAAAAAAAAAAAAAAAAAAAAAGACTGGCAAGCAATAGCCAGCAACAGCGTGATCTAAAAATAAATTAATCTTGCTCTACTCATTACTTCATTATTCCCTCATTTGTGAACATGTCTTAGTTCTGGAGCAGCTAAGAACATTTTGTCCAACGTTGACTCATGCAGCAATACCTGACAATAAATCACATCACACACTTGTAAATTAAACTACTACTACTACTTTATTGTATATGTCTTTTTTTTACTTTTATCACATGTTAACTTCTTTTTAACCTTGACTTGACTTATATATTTGTAATTATTAGGATTTTTAAAGACTCATGCAGTAAAACTGCAAGGTTTCTGGCTAATTTTTTTATTGACAGATGAGGTTTGGGTCTGTTTTTTAATTGCAATGTTTGCATTATAATGACTTGAAATGTGCTGTTGCTGTCCCTTTAAAAAGAAATGGGAACCTCTTCTTTATGTTGTCATTAAACGCCCAGAATCACATTCATATAACAGGACTTAGTTTCCACGTCAGCAGCAGCAGCATTCACAAACACTTAAAGACAGCGTCCATATGTTCCTCCTTCATCTCGTCACATGCGTCCATTACACTCAGCCTCTCCACTCCACCAGGTGGCTGTTTATTCTCTTTTAATTATTTTCCCAACGCTTTTACCCCAAAGACGATGAAATAAAATCTATATAGTGGATTCCCCGAGCTCTCGTTATCGCGGCGCACGTGTATTTTACACAGAAATAAAAAGTGAGTGTAATGAACGCCGCGTTTTGACCTCACAGAGCCGAGGCCGAGCAGAGGTCAGAGAAATTAATTTGATCCAGTGTTTCCAGAAAAAAAGAGAGGAAATTGAGCAGAGCGAGAGGTAATAACACAGAACGGCTTGTGCAGAAATTAAAGATGTGTATTTAATATAATGAGATGCATTTTAACAAAAGGGATAATACAGTAGGATCAAACTAGAAACACAAAGTCCTTACCGCTTATGACTTGGTTTATTATCTTTATCTCCAATGGTACAGAATTGTAAAAAGAAAAACTATTTACATTTTATTAAAATTTGGTCAATCGGTACCAATTCTTTGGAGCAAATCAGAAGAGCAGACTTCTGTAGATGATGAGCCGATTCTTCAGCTGCTCCTGCTCAAAAAAAGTCCGTGCAAGCTGAGTGGAATTTGATTTTGATGGGCAGACCCCGCAGCCAATCGCATGTGAGCACAGACTGGGATTATGTCATCATGTGAAAGAAGCGAGATGGGCTCCAAATATAGCGAGTGTAGTGGTACAGGCCAGGTACACAGAGCTACAGAGAGAGACGAGTGACGGATTTAAATGCAAGGTTGTTGGAGAAAAAGGGAAGAAATGATGCAAAAAACAACAAAAAAAACGCTAGCATTTGGATTATACTGGAGACAGGGGAGTACAGAGTTTTGTGCAAACTGCATAAAAATAAGATTAACACTGACTAAAAATGGTTTACCAACACAAGAACTATTTATAACTGCCCTAAATAAAATGCTCAGAGTGATAGTAAATGAAGGGCCATAAGGGAGCCGAGCCTAAAGAGCCAAAAGTTAAAAGAGCCAGACTGCCCATCATTAATCTGATCCTGGAGTCATCGTTCCTCTGAGTCCTGCTGTGCCTTAATACAGAGGTTAAAACTGGGCAGAAAAGCTAGTTTTACTGTTACTACTGTACATTTTTTACAGTAAATCCCTGGCAACCGCAGCTGCCAGTTTTGTTCCATAAACATGACAGTATTTTCCTGTAAAATTTTTACAGACATTTTTACAGTGGTACACAATTGGATACTAATCTTTTTACAATTTTTATGTTTGCATTTAACAGTTATATTAAATGACTGGTTTTCACTGGACATTACTGCCTCTTTTGAATTAAATACATTTTACGAGCTTTTCATATTTTGTCTTTTAGGCAGGTAAAATGTGCACTTCATTTCATAGCTATAAAAAATATTATAAATTCTTTTTATATTCTACTTTCATTCATATATTTGTGTTCTCCCACATCTGTGCTCACTATTGATACCAAATATTTATTCTTTTTTAACCTCTTAAATGCCAGGCTTTTGAGATAATGGTACCCTGTTTTGGTATAAAAAAACAAACAGAAACTATCAATTATTTTCAAAATAGTAAATGTAAAGTGGATTTTTTTGTGATGAATTATTAGTGCCTGGGGTAGGTCAACAATTAGCAGCAACATGATAAATTCCCTGGTAACCACAGTGCCAGTTTTGTACTATAAACATTCCAGTATTTTCCTGTAAATATACAGTGTATTAAGCAGTTTAAACTACTTACTAATCCTTAACTTAAGTCTTAACTAATGCGTGCACCTAAGTTCGTCCATTTATTCCGCCATAAATCAACAGAAGGAAAGGAGAAGGTCCAACACTGAAACCAAACCTAACCTGCTCTGTTCTCCTGCCTCTCTCCATTCTTCGTTACTAACACAAGGTGGAGAAAGGCGTTTATGTCTTGAACACAGAAATATATTGAAATAATAAACCAAAAACCAGGAAGTGATTAAATCAGTCAATGACCTACAACAGAATCCTGCCAACAACGCCAAACGTGTGGCAAGTGCAGTTTCAGACAAACACTGCCAAAACAGTAAAGAAACTTATCATACTGCCTCAGTAGGACACTAATCTTTTATACATGTGTTATTTTTGCGTTTTAAAGTTATATTAGCTGATTTTCACAGGACATTACTGCCTCTTTTGAAGTTAAACACTCTTGCTGCTAGGTGTACTCTCAGGTCAGACGCTAAATATATTTAAAAGGCAGCTCACCAAACAATACTTTTTTTGAACACATTGATGTACAGCATAAGACTTGTAAAATATAGCCATAGACCAATAAATATGTATTTTAAAATTACCCATATGGGACATTTTAAAAGAATTTTGGCCATAATAGCATCATGTTGCTATTAAATGTATATATTATCTCAAACTGCTCATTTAAAAAGACAAGGAACGACCCAGTTTATGCCGTCATTAAACGCACATTCATATAATAGGATTTAGTTTTCATGTCTACATTAACACACACTTACAGACAGCCTCCATTCACCGTTCAGCATAACATTTACACAATATATCCGTTTATGTACACTTTAGGCCAATATAACTCTGCATATTTAGGAAAAACAGAGGCGTCTCAAATCTGGCAGTAAAAAAATGCCACACCAAAAAAGTCTCCAAATCAAAATTACCTTTACATTTCTCTAAAATGATGCATGTTTTTCTCCGCCGTGTCCTCACACACATACAGTGAGTCTTCTGCTCTCTGTCTATTTTTAATCTCTCTCCTGAAGCTAAGTCAGGCACCAGCTCCAAACCAAGACTCAACCTGAACTAAATCTAGAAAAAAAAAAAAAAAGGAGAATGAAAGCTCTAAATCCAAAACCATAACAATAAAATGGACTTACTTATCCTTCTTTTGGCTTCTTTTTGCCCTTCCTGACGCTCTCCATTTATCCAGGCTTGGGGCATCATTAACCCGACTGCTGCTGTGAAATGTGCACTTCATTTTGTTGCTATAAAAACTGTTATGAATTCTTTTTATATTCTACTTTCATTAATATATTGTTCTCCCACACCTGTGCTCACTATTGATACCAAATATTCATTATTTTTCTTATGAGTTTAGTCCCTTAAATGCCAGGTTTTTGAGAAGATGGCACCCTGCATTTGGTGGAAAAAATATAAATTATCTTCGAAATAATAAATGCAAAGTGTATTTTTTTGTGATGAATTATTAGAGCCTGGGGTGGGTCAACAATTAGTAGCAACTCTGGTATACAGTATATCATACTTGTGAATATAAATGAATATTTCAGTAGTTAGTGCAGATGTAGTTGATTCTAATGAGCTCAACCAAAGCAGAATATAATAATTTATCATATTTTATAGCTAGGAAATGGAAAGTGTATAAAACGGCATGACGCTTTTTTGACACTGCACAAAAACTAATAATGTATAAAAATCAAGGGTGCTGCTAATTGTTGATCCACCCCAGCTCTAATAATTCATTTAACATTTTTATTAGGGCTGCACAATATATCGCAAAATTATCGTTATCACAATATCAGCAAACGCAATATCCGTATCGCAATAATCTAAATCTATCTATCTATCTATCTATCTATCTATCTAAATATATCGCAATAACACTGTGGTCTTCCATCTGACAGAGATTTACACTGAAGAATCATTTTCCACCAGAGCCTTAAAAGAACATGTGTTGTGACTAAATAAAAATGTTTAAAAAGTCCAGTTTTAGTGGTAATTTAATTAATTTAGTCACAGCTTAGCCTTGTTTTATTCCTGGTTTAGTCTGTGTTAAGTTTTGATTTTGTCGCTGTTTTGATTTGTAAATACAAGAACTTACATTTTTGTGAAATGTAGTGAATTTAACTTACTATGTTGGAAAAGGAGGTTTTATTTTCAAATATCGCAATAATATCATTATCGCAATTTTCAAGATAGTTATCAAATATCACATTTTCTCCATATCATGCGGCCCTAATTTTTATTTTGAAAATAACTCCAATAGTCTCAGTAGGGAGAACCAGATTAAGTCAATGCAAGTAAAATATAAAAAGAATTAATAACATTTTTATAGCAACAAAATTAATTGTGTATTTTGAGTGCCTAACGGTATGAACGTGTATTAGTAAGAATCTCTGAGGATGAAGTTTGTGGCTCCATGTCAGGGAATCGAACCACTGACCTCCCACTGACAGCTACTTAATACTACAGTGCTTTATATCCAAACACACCCGGAGGTAATCTACAAATACAAACACGATTCTCACGACATAAAAACACCTTTTACACTTCATTTAAAATCTCAAAATGATGCATGTTTTTCTCCGGTGCATCCTCACACACGCGTACAGTGAATCTTTCTGTTCTCCGTCTATTTTTAATCTCTCTCAAAGCCGTCGTTTGTGAGCGCGTTTGAGAATCACCTCGAGCTGCGGCGTCTCCTGTCATCTTCCCCCAGAACAAAAGCACTTAGACTCCTGCACTCCTCCTGTTATTTATGGAAAAGCTATGGATTAAAGAGACACAGCCAAGAAAAAAATGTGAGTATATGATTCACTCACACACACACACACACACACACACACACACACACACGCAGAGCAGTGACAGTTTGGATGAGATCGGGCCCTGAAGCAGAGTTTTGCAGGTTTTCTTTAGCGACGCAGGCCAACGCTACGATATTTGATGGTATTTTGTCTGGATTAATGTTGCTCGCTGTGAAAATTACAGGTGGCTGTAGAGACAGTGGCGTTGCTGAGATAAATGCATTTGTTTTTGTGCGTTCTGGATTGGAAGATTACCAGTAAAAGGAAAAACAAACAAACAAAAAAACAACAAAAATGGTGAAAAATGAGCTAAGAATCTAAATGTCCCATAGTGAATGAATGTATCTCACCCTCACTCCCCTGGACCCCTACCTCACCCTCATTCCCTGGACCCCTGCCTCACCCTCACTCCCCTGGACCCCTACCTCACCCTCACTCCCCTGGACCCCTGCCTCACCCTCTCTCCCCTGGACCCCTGCCTCACCCTCACTCCCCTGGACCCCTACCTCCATAAGGTTTTCTTCTTTTATTTCTCCACAGCTGGGTTTTTTAGGAGTTTTTCCTTAAGAGAAGGAGGGTCTAAGGACAGGTGTGTCCTGGGTCTGTTTAGTTTATTGTACTTTTGACTGATTTTGTGTTTAAAGCAGAACTCAGTAACTTTTTTTTTATCTTAAATCAGAGTCTGTGTGATGGTTAAATGAGTTGTGGTGTAAATAAAGCGTGCAGCAGCTCCCCCTGGTGTCTCTGGGCTGAAAGTGACACTTGCAACAGTGAGCGCCGCCAACCCGGAGTCACAGAAGTCTCCGGTCTCGTGAGAAAGCAGCACATCTCAGGTAGCAAAACAACAAGCTATGGGTTGTGGTTGACACAAGGAAAAAAGGTTTAGCAGTACAAAGTACAAAGTAAGTACAAAAAGCACGGAGAACAGAGAACAGCCACAGACCATGACAGCGGTGGCTTTGTTTCTCGATTTCCATCGTGCCAGAGCGGCCAAATGGAAGAAAAAACTTTGTACAGATGCGAGGAGGGGAAAACAAAAGTAAAGACGAGCGAGAGGTCACACAGGAGTCAACTGGGCTTGTGAGCATTTGCGGTAATGCTTTACTCCAACCTGCAGGGGGAGCTGTATAGAGGAAAATATCGCAAAAAGAGCGAAGAAACGAGCAGAGTTACTCAGTTCCGCTTTAAATCAGATCAAATCTTTATGTTTTATTATGTGTGTTTGATTTTTTGCGTGTTTATGTTCGATTGTGTGACTAATTATTTGTGAAGTCTTTGGTGGTCTGAGTATGTCTCAGGGGCTAACATCGGGCGGTGCCACTGCGCTGGGGCCCCGGAGGTTTAGGGGCCCATTAGAGAGGGCCCTTGTTCATCTATGGTCAGGTCTGTGTTTAAAATATTCATAATAATTAGGAGCAGCACATAAATCCGTTAACATAAATTCTATTTTAAATCCTGTTAAATGTTTCCACTCATAACAAATAATAATAAAATTGTAATAAAAAAACAAAACACAAATATTGCCCCTAAATATTAATGAATAAGTACCTTTTTCTAGAATCAAACTCCAGTAAAACAGCAATATTTTATAAATTAAAAAGCTTAATGCATGAACCTGTAGTACTGAATGTGCTTCATAAGTTTAGGGCCCATGCTAAAATCCTGCTCTGGGGCCCCACATTACCAGAACAAAATCTACAATTATTATTATTATTATTATAAAAACTAAATATACTACATTTAAAGAAAAGAATAATAGTTTTTTTCTGAACAATGGAGAATTAGTTGGCTGTAAGATGAGTAAAAAAATAATAATAGTGAGTAAAAATCTTGAGTTTTTGCAACATTATTTCTACAAAACCATCTTAAACCAGGACAAACCCAGTGTTAATTCTGACATAAACTGGAACTCAACCAGGTCTAAACTTCTTTATTCCCTTTTCTTAAACCCCACATTTGTCGAGTTTAAATCCAGCGCGGTGACGTTGGCTCGGTGCCGCTTCACCTCAGAAACAGGCCACGAAATCCAAAAACACAGAATTAACGCCGCGCGAGAACCGAGTCAGAGAGAAGAGAGAGGAGAGAGAGGAAAATACACTTCTTAAAAATAGCCGGGTTTGGCCAGAAGGCAGAGCACAAACCGACACGGGGCTTAGAACCAGAGGAGGAGGAGAGAGGAGAAATGTCTCCGACTAAACCAGGATTAGTGTTTAAACCTCCTCCAGAAGCACTAATCACCTCCAGCTCACATACACAGTCACACAGTTATATACGGCTCTTTACAGCGCTCGCTTTCTGCTTTTATTCTGGAGTAAATATGTTGTGATGTGTTGGACTGTGTGACTAATAACAGCTGCACACAGGAGAATTTAAGATTATAAGAAGGAAAATAATGAAAGTAGAAGGGTTTCTCAAACAGTGGGCTGATGTTGGTCGCCGCAAATTTCCAAAAACATAAGAATTAAATAACTTAAAGCAGAAATATGAACTAGTTCCAGCTGTGTCACATCAAAACCTATCAAGGCCTAAACCAAGATTAAAACCAGGCTTTAAGTTAAGGAAATTAGGACTAAATCTGGACTTTTTAAATATTTTTATTTAGACACAACCTTATGCAGCTCTTTAAATATAAACATGCTCACCTCCTAAAAAGTCTTATTAAAAAAAAATATATTTCACTTTGATTGACTCAGTTCTTCTAACATAACTTATATTAAAACTATTATATTTTATTTTTAGAATATATTTTAACCCTTTAAAGGCCAATTTGTTATAAACCACACTCAGAAAAACACACACAAAAAATGAAGTATTTTTAACAAACTGTTATGTGAAATTGTAAAAATATAAAGTATTATTGTCATTGATTCACAACAATATTGATTTTGATGAATTCTTATTTTTTGAACAGGTGTGAGTTTTTGTTATTGTTGTTGTTATTGTTTTAAATGCAACACATTGTTTTCCTTTAGTACCAAAAATTCTCACCTCCTAAAAAGTCTTATTAAAGTATTTTTTTTTTCACTTTGTATGACTCAGTTCTTCTAACATAACTTATATTAAAACTAGTATATTTTATTTTTAATAATATTTTTAACCCTTTAAATGCCGATTTGCTATAAACTACACTCAGAAAAACACAAAAAATGAAGTATTTTTATATCAAGTGTTATTGTCATTGATTTTGATGAATTCTTATTTTTTGAGCAGGTGTGAGTTTTTGTTATTGTTGTTTTTTTTTTTTTAATTCAACACATTGTTTTCCCTTCAGTACCTAAAGCGCTCACCTCCTTAAAAGTGCCACAGATATATTAGCAACACAGTTTTTGTTTCCCTTCTTCCAATAAAGTTGTAACTCTGGCTAAATTTGCTAAATTTCGCATCTTTCATAATTCACTGGGCAAGAAGGTCACAACCTTCTGTAAACCTGCAATATTCATCGAGCAAAATAACTGCAAATTAAAAAACATAAGCTTTTTACCGCTGCTATTTATCGTTTATTTATACCAAATACTGCACATACTCATGGTCTTGTGGTGCATTTGACCTCATGCTGTACAGATTTATAATTTATCATTTTGTTAACTTAGATTTTAGTCCTTTAGCTTATTTTCTTTATGTTTAATTTCTTATTTAATCTTTCCTTGTCCAGATTGTTCTTTTGAAACTTGTGTGTGCTACTGTTAATGATAATGCTGTTCCTACTGCTGCAATATTGCACTTTCCCCACTGTGGGACTAATAAAGTTTATTTTTTTAATCTTATCTTGCCTTATTTTATTATCTTATTAACAGAGACAAAATTATTCAACGTTTTCAGAGACGAAGCACCAGCATGGGTCGGGAGAACAGCACAAGGGCTGCGCAATATATCGCAAAATTATCGTTATCGCAATATCAGCAAACACAATATCGCAAGAATCTAAATATATCGCAATAACGCTGTGGTCTTTCATCTGACAGAGATTTACACTGAAGAATCATTTTCCACCAGAGCCTTAAAAGAACATGTGTTAAAATGTTTAAAAAGTCCAGTTTTAGTGGTAATTTCATTAATTTAGTCACAGCTTAGCCTTGTTTTATTCCTGGTTTAGTCTGTGTTAAGTTTTGGTTTTGTCGCTGTTTTGATTTGTTAACACAGGAACTTACATTTTTGTGAAATGTAGTGAATTTAACTTACTATGTTTGAAAATTAGGCTCTATTTTCAAATATCGCAATAATATTATCGCAATTTTCAACATAGTTATCGAATATCGCACATTTTCTCTATATCATGCAGCCCTTTCTTTAACAACTTTAGTGAGCAAGACGTCCTAAAAGACTATTTTTGAATTAATCATCTTTTTCAAATAAACTGCACACTACTCGTTTTTATTTGAAGAAATCTGATTTAACTTACTATGTTAGAAAAGTAGGCTCTATTTTCAAATATCGCAATAATATCGTTATCACAATTTTCAACAGAGTTATCGAATATCGCAGTGTTTCCTCCATATCGTGCAGCCCTAGTTTCTTGTGAAATGCTGATATTGTGATATATTGTGCAGCCCTACAGAATATTTCATTTCAATTCAATTCATTGTTAATTTCATTTATTATAAAACAGTTACAACAATTTAACATTCGCTTTAAATATCATGAATGAAAGGGGCAGAAAGAAGTATAAACTTATTTTATCTGCCCCCTGTTCACAGTTTAACATTCGTGATCAGCTCATAAAAGCTGTAAGAGTCACTTTTCTATTTCATTACATAACACATAATATAATATCTGACGTTTACATTCATACTTTTAGATTTCTTGATTTCACTGTTAATATTGTTCCATGAACTGAACCTTTCCATTGTCGCTGTTCTGAATCTGGGTGTTTCAAAAACCTCAGTTCCTTTTAAATTATAAACACTTTCTCTTTTTATAAATCTGTTTTAATGGATGGTGGGTAAGGCTTTCGAAACTTCTCAGTCTTGTTTCCTCTGTGCTGTAACGTTGTCTCCTGAAACCTTTCTCCAGCTCAGATCGTCTCTCTCTCTCTCGGTTTGTTCCATGCTTCCTGTTTTTTTTTTTTTGTCAAACATTTAGCTAATTGATTATCAAACGCCGGAGCCTTATCAGCAAAGCCGTGTTTTGTCAAATGAATATTCAACGCAGATTCCTGCATCTTTCGCTTTCCGTTTTTTTTTTGTTGGAGAATTATTTGTGAAGAGAAAAATGCAAACGTGCAGAAAGCATGGCTGGGCTTTTCCACGCCTCGACGCCTAATTACATTTGCACCTATGTGAGACAGAGACAGAGGTATTTTTAGAGAAGAGGACTCAGAATAAAAGGACGGAGAAGACGAGCTCCTCCTTCAGAAATCTGGCTCGGAGAGAAGCGACGGATCAATTTGTTTACGTTTGTCTCGGCCATCTTTGAAAATGAGACGACAGAGGAAGATGGGTTGGGTTATTTTTCGGGGGCCTATATTTGCACAAAGACAAAATACAAAAGTACAGCGGGGAGTAGTAATCTGTTACATTAATGAGTTACTTTTTGAGTAAATTGTACTTAAGAGTAGTTTTATCACAGCATACTTCTACTACTGCACCTCTACCCACAAGTTTTGGAAGTAAAATGAAGTCTTGAGGAAAAAAATTCAAGCAAATAATACAGTTCTGCAAAAAAAAATGTTTTTTTAAAGAATAATCAATGATGCAACGCAATTACCTTGCACAGCGGCTGAACTGTGGGGACATTTGTGAGTTCACAAATTCACAAACTCCATCTTGTCCTGTTCCCGCTGATTGGTTTGCGTCTGAGCCAATGGTGTGGCAGGACTGCTGTGAGTGGGCGGGGTTTAGGTTTGCTGACAACAACAGGCTCTGTTAGTGATACTTGTTAACAACATGGCGACGCAGACAAACGTAAGGTCTGCTGCTCTACATTTACAAAAACAACAAAAATGTGCTTTATTGTGTTGTTTTACTGTCAGCAGTTTGTTGTTTAGCTACGAGGCTGGAGCTTTATCCAATCACCTCCAAGTATTCAACTAAAAGTCCGGCCCCTTTACAAACGTTTTCAACGAGAGCCATTTCAGACTGATATAAAGTTAGCAACTTTTTGCTAACAATATATCAATGTGGCTTTTGCCAGGTTCTGTTGCTGTGCTGTGTGTGTTCTCGTGCTGTGCTGAGCTGTGGTGCTGTTTTGATGTGACAGGGGTTGATTTTGACAGATTTTGCGTCAGCAGCCAGCGCCACCTCCACAACAGCAGACTAAACTCTAAACTCTAAACTCTAAACTCTAAACTCTTAACTCTTAACTCTAAACTCTAAACGACTAAACTCTGGTGGGTGCCCATTCAGACTAAATGTTAGTGGATCAGTGAAATCCTGAGCTGAAGAACTTTTGTCTTTTACAAAACTTGTCTTACAAAAAAGCCACACTTTGTTCTTTTATAAAGATGAACTTTATTTTGACTCAAGGAGATAAGGTCATTACCTGAAGTTTAGGAGCAGGACCACTCCCCATCTACACCCGGTCTACACCCGGTCTACACCCGGTCTACACCCGGTCTACACCTCTACACCCGGTCTACACCCGGTCTACACCCGGTCTACACCTGGTCAACACCCGGTCTACACCTGGTTTACACCCGGTCTACACCCGGTCTACACCTCATCTACACCCGGTCTACACCTCGTCTACACCCGGTCTACACCCGGTCTACACCCGGTTTACACCCAGTCTACACCTGGTCTACACCCGGTCTACACCTGGTTTACACCTGGTCTACACCTGGTTTACACCCAGTCTACACCTGGTCAACACCTGGTTTACACCTGGTTTACACCCGGTCTACACCTGGTTTACACCTGGTCTACACCCGGTCTACACCCGGTCTACACCTCATCTACACCCGGTCTACACCTCGTCTACACCCGGTCTACACCTCGTCTACACCCGGTCTACACCCGGTCTACACCCGGTCTACACCTGGTTTACACCCAGTCTACACCTGGTCAACACCTGGTTTACACCTGGTTTACACCCAGTCTACACCTGGTTTACACCTGGTCTACACCTGGTTTACACCCGGTCTACACCTGGTCTACACCCGGTCTACACCTGGTTTACACCCGGTCTACACCTGGTCTACACCCGGTCTACACCTGGTTTACACCCGGTCCACACCTCTACACCCGGTCTACACCTGGTCAACACCCGGTCTACACCTGGTTTACACCCGGTCTACACCCGGTCTACACCTCGTCTACACCCGGTCTACACCCGGTCTACACCTCGTCTACACCCAGTCTACACCCGGTCTACACCCGGTCTACACCTCGTCTACACCCAGTCTACACCTGGTTTACACCCGGTCTACACCTGGTCTACACCCGGTCTACACCTGGTTTACACCCGGTCTACACCTGGTCTACACCTCTACACCCGGTCTACACCTGGTTTACACCCGGTCTACACCCGGTCTACACCTGGTTTACACCCGGTCTACACCTGGTCTACACCTGGTTTACACCCGGTCTACACCTGGTCTACACCTCTACACCCGGTCTACACCTGGTTTACACCCGGTCTACACCCGGTTTACACCCGGTCTACACATGGTCTACACCTCGTCTACACCCGGTCTACACCTGGTCTACACCTCGTCTACACCCGGTCTACACCTGGTTTACACCCGGTCTACACCCGGTTTACACCCGGTCTACACACGGTCTACACCTCGTCTACACCCGGTCTACACCTGGTCTACACCTCGTCTACACCCGGTCTACACCTGGTTTACACACGGTCTACACCTCGTCTACACCCGGTCTACACCCGGTTTACACCCGGTCTACACCCGGTCTACACCTGGTTTACACCCGGTCTACACCCGGTTTACACCCGGTCTACACCCGGTCTACACCTGGTCTACACCCGGTCTACACCCGGTCTACACTCGGTCTACACCTGGTCTACACCTCGTCTACACCCAGTCTACACCCGGTCTACACCCGGTCTACACCTGCTCTACACCCGGTCTACACCCGGACTACACCTCGTCTACACCCGGACTACACCCTGTCTACACCTGGTCTACACCTGGTCTACACCCGGTCTACACCCGGTCTACACCCGGTCTACACTCGGTCTACACCTGGTCTACACCTCGTCTACACCCAGTCTACACCCGGTCTACACCTGCTCTACACCCGGTCTACACCCGGACTACACCCTGTCTACACCCGGTCTACACTCGGTCTACACCTGGTCTACACCCGGTCTACACCCGGTCTACACTCGGTCTACACCTGGTCTACACCTCGTCTACACCCAGTCTACACCCGGTCTACACCCGGTCTACACCCGGTCTACACCTGCTCTACACCCGGTCTACACCCGGACTACACCTCGTCTACACCCGGACTACACCCTGTCTACACCTGGTCTACACCCGGTCTACACCCGGTCTACACCCTGTCTACACCTGCTCTACACCTGGTCTACACCTCGTCTACACCCAGTCTACACCCGGACTACACCTCGTCTACACCCGGACTACACCCTGTCTACACCTGGTCTACACCTGGTCTACACCCGGTCTACACCCGGTCTACACCCTGTCTACACCTGCTCTACACCCGGTCTACACCTGGTCTACACCTGGTCTACACCCGGTCTACACCCGGTCTACACTCGGTCTACACCCGGTCTACACCCAGTCTACGCCTCTACACCCGGTCTACACCCGGTCTACACCTCTACACCCGGTCTACACCTCGTCTACACCCGGTCTACACCCGGTCTACACCCGGTCTACACCCAGTCTACGCCTCTACACCCGGTCTACACCCGGTCTACACCTCTACACCCGGTCTACACCTCTACACCCGGTCTACACCCGGTCTACACCTCTACACCCTGTCTACACCCGGTCTACACCCGGTCTACACCCGGACTACACCTGGTCTACACCCGGTCTACACCTGGTCTAGGGTTAGGGTTAGGGTTCAGTTTATTAATAAATCTTTCGCATCAATCTGTGGCCCTTGCTCTTGAATTGTTTTTTGTTTGTCAACAGCAGAATTGTCTCAAAACTAAATACTAACTAATACTAATACTCCAAACAGTTACTGCAGGAGTTTATTCACTTTTTTTACTTGAGTAATATTATTTTGAAGTTACAATACTCTTAATTACAATTTTTTAACAATGTCACAACCGTTCTTTATTTTATTTGGGCGCAGCAGTAGCTCAGTAGGTAGAGACAGCTGCCCATTAACCAGGTTGGCGGTTCAATCCCAGCTTCCCCTGCCTTTCCTGTAAGAAAGTGTCAGTGTGACTGTGTTTGGTGATGGCTCAGAACGGCAGCCACTTCTCTGTCAGTCTGCCCCACAGAAGAATCTCACTCTCACCACTCAGGAGAGAAGGAGTATTGCACCAATTTGTGACTTTCTGAGTGCAGAAAAGCGCTGTACACGGTCACCAAGTATATATTTAACTGTCAGAATTATTTTTATTGTTGGCAGGTTGTACATAAAAAACAGTAGCACTTCTTTCTTCCACCATTGTTCTGTGTCAGATATAAAGTCACAGGTACAGAGTCTGGCGGAGGAGCAGCGGTTCCGGGCCTGAGTCTGTAATCGAGGCTCGTGTTGGACATAATTGAATTGTTCTGCAGAGTCTGGTGCATGTAACTCCAATTAGAACGCATGTAATTAGGCCCAGTACTATTAATAACTCCCACAAACACAGAGAGCTACACGGAAGGTACTGCCAGCCAACACACGTCTATTTTTACAGTACAGTACGCAGACGAGGATTCAAGCTAATTCTGGCGATAATTACAGGATTTAATAGGAAAATTTTGATTGGATTTGGGTTTAGAAATGAGCGAGGTCTACAATATTCGCACCTAAAATGATTATTATTATATTTAAGGCATTTTAGGGGCATGGCATTTAAATGAAAGTGCGCCTTCCCCAATTCTTATATTTCAGAAAATTGTTTAATAATTTACTTAATAATTGTGACAGGAATCAATTACACACAAGACCTGAGCTTCCACTGCTTTATCTACACACAGAAAAACAATCAAAAAGAAAAAACGGGAGCAAAAAGAAACTTTATTAAATGACCTTAGCTCAAAGATTTAAGACAAGCTTCAGTTTGGAGAAAACATGCGATATTCGATAACTATGTTGAAAATTCGCGATAACGATATTATTGCGATATTTGAAAATAGAGCCTACTTTTCGAACATAGTAAGTTAAATTCACTACATTTCACAAAAATGTAAGTTCCTGTATTTACAAGTCAAAACTGCGACAAAATCAAAACCAAAGCAGGACTAAAACAAGGCTAAGCTGTGACTAAATTAATTAAATTACCACTAAAACTGGACTTTTTAAACATTTTTATTTAGTCACAACACATGTTCTTTTAAGGCTCTGGTGGAAAATGATTCTTCAGTGTAAATCTCTGTCAGATGGAAGACCACAGCGTTATTGTGATATATTTAGATTATTGCGATACTGCATATTGCTGATATTGCTGATAATTTTGCGATATATTGTGCAGCCCTAATGCAGACCTATTAGTACTTTACACTGGTTACAAGTTGTTGAAAATGCACTTATATATACTGAAATATTTATTTTAACTGTTGGAAATCTAATTTATGTAAGTTTAATGAGTTTTTCTGGTGATGAGATCAGTAGAGAGTTGAAGAAATGATTCATTTCTCACATTAAAGTCGTCATTTTCCCTCTTAAGCGTTGGTCAGCCTCTGTTATTTGTTATAATTTGTGTTATATCTGTAGCTTTTAGTTTGACAGTGGTCTCGCGGTGGCATAAAAGTGTAGTCTCACAGTGTTGAAGTCCATATGGAACAATAATTTATTAATTTATTTTATTTTATTATATTTAAGGTATTTTAGGGGAGGTTAAAATTCATAGCAGAAGTAAATGAAAGTGTGCCTTCTCCAGTTTTTATTTTTCAGGAAACTGTTTAAAGTTTGTTGTCACACACAGCAAGACCTGAGCGTCCCCGGTTCATCTGCAGCACAGAGAAACTGGATTAAATTATTACTGTAAAAAAAAAAAAAAAAAAACTCAATGCAGCAGGATCCCTCAAGACTTTTGAGTTTTGGGGCCAACTCAAAATCTCACATTTTCAACAAATAATATTTTTTTTCTTCAATTTAACGTCTAAAAACGTAAAATAATAACAAAAAAGTTTTACTCTATCATTATTTTAACTCATTTTACAGTCAACTTGCTCTCATTAGTCTTTTAAGTTAAATTTAGTATATTTAGTGTTGATTATTATCAATAATAATACTTTTTCTGAACAATGTTGGCTGTAAGATGAGTTAAAAAAAAATGATATTTGAAGTTTTTAAACATATGAACATCAAATTAGGTGAACTAAAAAATATTATCTGTTGAAAACCTGAGATCTTGAATTGTCCCCAAAACTCAAAATCTTGAGGGATCCTGCTGCCTTGAGCTTTTGAGTTTTCGCAGCATTATTTTAAGTCTGTTTTTTTTTTTTTTTTTTTTTTTTAATTCTCTGGCTTTTAACTCAACGTGAGCTGTGTCTTTTATCATTTTGTTTTTATTTATTTATTGTTACTTTATTGTATTGCTCTTGTTTGGTTTTACTGGTTCTTATTATTTTAATGGAGACTAGTAAAGTTAAATTAAGTAATAGTTATTTATAGCTTTTTTCTGTATATATGAAATGTTTTATGTGCAGCACTTTGGTTGTGTAATGTGCTATAGAAATAAAAAGCATTTGGATTTAAAGGTGCCATGAGCAGTATATTTTTTAATACTTTATAAAAAAAAATGTGTGTATGGCAGAGCAGAGATTGTACCAGAGATTCTAGCTCAGTGTTTCCCAATCAGGGGTACGGGGACCCCTGGTGGTACGCGAGCACATGGCAGGGGGTGCTCGACCATTTACAGAACCTTTATATATTTGGCTTTAAAGACTAAAATAAACTTAAACCAGGACTAATCCAGGACTATAGAGAGGCATGGGACTCTAAAGGACAAAACATAGGACTAAACCAGGTCTAAACCAGGTCTAAACCCGGACTAAACTAAGACTAAACCAGAGCTAAGCTGGGTCTAAACCAGGACTAAACCAGGTCAAACTAAACTAAGACTAAACCAGAACTAAGCTGGGTCTAAACCAGGACTAAACTAACCCAGGACTATAGAGAGGCATGGGACTCTAAAGGACAAAACAGGGTCTAAACCAGGTCTAAACCAGGTCTAAACCAGGTCTAAACCAGGTCTAAACCAGGTCTAAACCAGGTCTAAACCAGGTCAAGCCCAGACTAAACTAAGACTAAACCAGAACTAAGCTGGGTCTAAACCAGGACTAAACTAACTCAGGACTATAGAGAGGGATGGGACACTATAGGACAAAACATAGGACTAAACCAGGTCTAAACCAGGTCAAACCCAGACTAAACTAAGACTAAACCAGAACTAAGCTGGGTCTAAACCAGGACTAAACTAAACCAGGACTATAGAGAGGCATGGGACTCTAAAGGACAAAACAGGGTCTAAACCAGGTCTAAACCAGGTCAAAACCAGGTCTAAACCAGGTCTAAACCAGGTCTAAACCAGGTCTAAACCAGGTCAAGCCCAGACTAAACTAAGACTAAACCAGAACTAAGCTGGGTCTAAACCAGGACTAAACTAACTCAGGACTATAGAGAGGGATGGGACACTATAGGACAAAACATAGGACTAAACCAGGTCTAAACCAGGTCAAACCCAGACTAAACTAAGACTAAACCAGAACTAAGCTGGGTCTAAACCAGGACTAAACTAAACCAGGACTATAGAGAGGCATGGGACTCTAAAGGACAAAACAGGGTCTAAACCAGGTCTAAACCAGGTCAAAACCAGATCTAAACCAGGTCTAAACCAGGTCTAAACCAGGTCTAAACCAGGTCAAACTAAACTAAGACTAAACCAGAACTAAGCTAGGTCTAAACCAGGACTAAACTAACCCAGGACCATAGAGAGGCATGGGACTCTAAAGGACAAAACATAGGACTAAACCAGGTCTAAACCAGGTCTAAACCAGGACTAAACCAGGTCTAAACCAGGTCTAAACCAGGTCTAAACCAGGTCAAACCCAGACTAAACTAAGACTAAACCAGAACTAAGCTAGGTCTAAACCAGGACTAAACTAAACCAGGACTAGAGCTGGACAAAATCAGGTTTAAGCAGGGCCCAAAACCAGAAATTATCTCATTAAAAAAAAAAAAAAAAAAAAACAGGACAAAACCAAGAACAAACCAGGCCTAAACCAGAACTAAAGTAGGTCTACACCAGGTCTAAACCAGGTCTAAACCAGGTCCAAACCAGGTCTAAACCAGGTCTAAACCAGGTCAAACCCAGACTAAACTAAGACTAAACCAGAACTAAGCTAGGTCTAAACCAGGACTAAACTAAACCAGGACTAGAGCTGGACAAAACCAGGTCTAAGCAGGGTCCAAAACCAGAAATTATCTCATTAAAACAAAAAACAAAAAAAAAACAAAAAAAAAAAAAAAAACAGGACAAAACCAAGAACAAACCAGGTCTAAACCAGAACTAAAGTAGGTCTACACCAAGTCTAAACCAGGTCCAAACCAGGACTCAGGGTTTGGGAGCCACTGTTGTAGCAGCCAGAGCTAATTCCTGCCTGCAGTTCTATAAAAGGAAAAGGGGAAGGATGAGAAGACTTTTCACAACAAAACAAAACATTCAGCCGCTTCAAGAACTTTCTATACAGAACTTTACTGTATCACGTGTAGATTCTTAAAATCACCCACACACAACCTTTTTATAAGAGGATTAAACTCAGTCATGACTTAAGATAAGAGGTACGTGAGGTTTTAAGTTTTTATTCGTGCATGATTCTCAGCTCAGACTCTGGTTCTTCCTCTGGATTTCTGCCTCGTCCCAGCGCTGCCTGCTCCTGTCCCGCGAGCCCTGGGCCCTGTCCATCTCAGGCCACGGGGTCCTCTACTGGACACACGCTGAACTACAGCTGACCCCTCTGTCAAACCAGAAAACAGTGTCCCGCACCAAAACACTCTATTACTGCCCATACATGACAACTTCACTAGGAGTTTACTGATATCTGAAGCCATTAAAACCCAATGTTTAAAATTAATATATGCAAAACTGTCCTTGGTTAGTGTATTTTTATTAAATTAACTGATTTATTCCTATTATAAGACATTAGTGTTTATTTATGTGTATTATTCTAGCATTTTAACAGGAAAAAGCTTATAGTGGCTCTCAAACTTTCACGCACTTTTACAATATTAAAAGATATTTAAAAAAGCAGAGGCCTTACTTACTTCTAAACCAATAATATATATAAATGTTATGCCTCTCTTTAATATATGCATGTTTTTAAATTGTGCGCTGTCTCTTTAAGCAGATGTAAACAGCTGGAGTTTCCCACAGTGATTGGCTAAATCTTTGCTGTCGAACACTGATAATTAAAATAATAATAAAAAAAAAAATAAGATAACCTCTTATGTCAGGCTGCACAATGTATCACAAATCATTATCGTTATCTATAAATGCAGTTTATGTATCGCAAAAAACTAAATATATCACAATAACGTTTTGGTTGCGAGTAGATTTTTGTGTCAGTTTGGTCAGTTTTTGTTTTGTTTTTTTGTGCAACATTATCTTAACTTTAGATATGAGGTCTGGCATAATTTGTTTTGCAATAATGTCTAAAAAGGTCAAACAAAGGTGCCTTGCTATTGTTTGTTTGGCTAAAAAGTGATTCTCCTCTATTGTTTCTTGCTAGAATCCCATCTGAAGCGCATACTGTCGTTGTGTCCCTGGGCAAGACACTTCACCCACCTTGCCTGTGTGAATGTGTTAGTGTGGCTGTGTTTGGTGGTGGTCGGAGGGGCCATTGGCGCAGATTGGCAGCCACGCTTCCGTCAGTCTGCCCCAGGGCAGCTGTGGCTACAGAAGTAGCTCACCACCACCGAGTGTGACTGAGGAGTGAATGAATAATTGATCAATTGTAAAGCGTCTTTGAGTGTCCAAAAAAGCGCTATATAAATTCGATGAATTATTATTATTATTATTATTATTTCGTGGCGCTTGAATGTAACAATGAAAAAAGTCGCACGGTGCATATTTAAAAATCACTCTGGTTGGAAACTTTGCCTCACATCACGCTGCACGATTACTGTTACACGATGTTTAGGGCCCGTTACAAAATCGTAATGCTTTGTTGCTTTGTTTCTTTTTCAGTTCCTCTGTTTCTGCACAGTTCTTTGTCTTTAGTCCTCTACATTCAGGCTGACATGTTACCAACCAAAATGCTTTTATTGGCGCCGTGCAAAACTGTACAAAAGGTTAAATATAAAAGGCATTCATGCGAGACGCTGCAGGAGAATATGGATTATTTTAAAACGAACAGATGTCAATGTGAAACTCGTCCAGTAAATCACTAAAATAAATATAATTCAATGGAAAAAATGTATTGCAAGTTATTTTAGTCATGTAATATTTTCATGTACAGTAGGCATTATATACAGTATGTTAAAATACCAGCCACAGTATAAAATTCTTGATTAATTTTTCTCACACATAAGATGAAAAGCTTTTTGTGTTTTTCACTAAATTAGAAAATACTGACAATAACCCAATACTGCCCAATAAATCAGGCAAGAAATTATATATCAACAAATCCTTCTGTAAAAGCCTTCACTATATTGTTATGTACAAGAATGTTGGTGCATTTAACTGAAGTGAAGATATCAGACTCAGAGTAGTGGTAGTAATAGCAATAGTAGTAGTAGAAGTAGTAGTAGTAGTAGTAGTAACAGTAGTAATTTTGAGAAAACACTTTGAACTCACTATTTCCAATACAAATCTATGAACACCAGTGACTAAATGTATTCAAATAAACATGTTAATGTGTCATTTTAGCATTTTCTTTAATTCTGGGTGAAGTCTGATGTGTTTGGCCTGAGTCTCCTCTGTCATTGCTGTTCTCGTTTATCTCGGTAAACTTATCTTTCCACTGTGGCTTTAACAATGAGACAGAAATCAGAGTAGCAGCAGGAAGTCTATAAAACAAGTCATGTTTGCAAAAATATGACAAATAAAGACACATTTTTTTTGCACTAAGAGTCACTAAAGCTCATGATAAACCTGTCCCTAAATCCTGCCCTTCAAGTCCTGGATTGAATCTGGTCTGAATCTGGTCTGAATCAGGTCTGAATCAGGTCTGAATCTGATCTGAATCTGGTCTGAATCTGGTCTGAATCGGATCTGTATCTGGTCTGAATCTGGTCTGTATCCGGTTTGTATCTGGTATAAATCTGGTCTGTATCCGGTTTGTATCAGGTATAAATCCGGTCTGTATCCGGTGTGTATCTGGTCTGAATCAGGTCGGTATCTTGTCTGAATCTGGTCTGAATCTGGTCTGTATCTGGTCTGAATCTGGTCTGAATCTGGTCTGAATCGGATCTGTATCTGGTCTGAATCTGGTCTGTATCCGGTTTGTATCAGGTATAAATCCGGTCTGTATCCGGTGTGTATCTGGTCTGAATCTGGTCTGAATCTGGTCTGAATCGGATCTGTATCTGGTCTGAATCTGGTCTGTATCCGGTTTGTATCAGGTATAAATCCGGTCTGTATCCGGTGTGTATCTGGTCTGAATCTGGTCTGTATCTGGTCTGAATCCGGTCTGTATCCGGTGTGTATCTGGTCTGTATCTGGCCTGAATCTGGTCTGAATCCGGTCTGTATCTGGTCTGAATCTGGTCTGTATCCGGTTTGTATCTGGTATAAATCTGGTCTGTATCCGGTTTGTATCAGGTATAAATCCGGTCTGTATCCGGTGTGTATCTGGTCTGTAGCTGGACTGATTCTGGTCTGTATCTGGACTGTATCTGGTCTGTATCTGGTCTGTATCTGGACTGAATCTGGACTGATTCTGGTCTGTATCTGGTCTGAATCCGGTCTGTATCTGGACTGTATCTGGACTGATTCTGGTCTGTATCTGGACTGTATCTGGTCTGTATCTGGTCTGTATCTGGACTGAATCTGGACTGATTCTGGTCTGTATCTGGTCTGAATCTGGACTGTATCTGGTCTGTATCTGGTCTGTATCTGGACTGTATCTGGACTGATTCTGGTCTGAATCTGGTCTGTATCTGGTCTGTATCTGGTCTGAATCTGATCTGTATCTGGACTGTATCTGGTCTGAATCTGGTCTGTATCTGGTCTGTATCTGGTCTGTATCTGGACTGATTCTGGTCTGAATCTGGTCTGTATCTGGTCTGTATCTGGTCTGTATCTGGACTGATTCTGGTCTGATTCTGGTCTGTATCTGGTCTGTATCTGGTCTCTATCTGGACTGTATCTGGACTGATTCTGGTCTGAATCTGGTCTGTATCTGGTCTGTATCTGGACTGATTCTGGTCTGAATCTGGTCTGTATCTGGTCTGTATCTGGTCTGTATCTGGACTGATTCTGGTCTGAATCTGGTCTGTATCTGGACTGTATCTGGTCTGTATCTGGACTGAATCTGGACTGATTCTGGTCTGAATCTGGTCTGTATCTGGTCTGTATCTGGTCTGTATCTGGACTGATTCTGGTCTGAATCTGGTCTGTATCTGGTCTGTATCTGGTCTGTATCTGGACTGATTCTGGTCTGAATCTGGTCTGTATCTGGTCTGTATCTGGTCTGTATCTGGACTGATTCTGGTCTGAATCTGGACTGTATCTGGTCTGTATCTGGACTGAATCTGGACTGATTCTGGTCTGAATCTGGTCTGTATCTGGTCTGTATCTGGTCTGTATCTGGTCTGTATCTGGACTGATTCTGGTCTGTATCTGGACTGTATCTGGTCTGTATCTGGTCTGTATCTGGACTGATTCTGGTCTGTATCTGGACTGTATCTGGTCTGTATCTGGTCTGTATCTGGTCTGAATCTGGTCTGACTCTGGTCTGTATCTGGTCTGTATCTGGTCTGTATCTGGACTGAATCTGGACTGATTCTGGTCTGAATCTGGTCTGTATCTGGTCTGTATCTGGTCTGTATCTGGACTGATTCTGGTCTGTATCTGGTTTGTATCTGGTCTGTATCTGGACTGAATCTGGACTGATTCTGGTCTGAATCTGGTCTGTATCTGGTCTGTATCTGGTCTGTATCTGGTCTGTATCTGGACTGATTCTGGTCTGAATCTGGTCTGTATCTGGTCTGTATCTGGTCTGTATCTGGACTGATTCTGGTCTGAATCTGGTCTGTATCTGGTCTGTATCTGGTCTGTATCTGGACTGATTCTGGTCTGAATCTGGACTGTATCTGGTCTGTATCTGGACTGAATCTGGACTGATTCTGGTCTGTATCTGGTCTGTATCTGGTCTGTATCTGGACTGAATCTGGACTGATTCTGGTCTGAATCTGGTCTGTATCTGGTCTGTATCTGGTCTGTATCTGGACTGATTCTGGTCTGTATCTGGTCTGTATCTGGTCTGTATCTGGACTGAATCTGGACTGATTCTGGTCTGAATCTGGTCTGTATCTGGTCTGTATCTGGTCTGTATCTGGTCTGTATCTGGACTGATTCTGGTCTGAATCTGGTCTGTATCTGGTCTGTATCTGGTCTGTATCTGGACTGATTCTGGTCTGAATCTGGTCTGTATCTGGTCTGTATCTGGTCTGTATCTGGACTGATTCTGGTCTGAATCTGGACTGTATCTGGTCTGTATCTGGACTGAATCTGGACTGATTCTGGTCTGAATCTGGTCTGTATCTGGTCTGTATCTGGTCTGTATCTGGACTGATTCTGGTCTGTATCTGGACTGTATCTGGTCTGTATCTGGACTGAATCTGGACTGATTCTGGTCTGAATCTGGTCTGTATCTGGTCTGTATCTGGTCTGTATCTGGACTGATTCTGGTCTGAATCTGGACTGTATCTGGTCTGTATCTGGACTGAATCTGGACTGATTCTGGTCTGAATCTGGTCTGTATCTGGTCTGTATCTGGTCTGTATCTGGACTGATTCTGGTCTGTATCTGGTTTGTATCTGGTCTGTATCTGGACTGATTCTGGTCTGAATCTGGTCTGTATCTGGTCTGTATCTGGTCTGTATCTGGACTGATTCTGGTCTGTATCTGGTCTGTATCTGGTCTGTATCTGGTCTGTATCTGGTCTGTATCTGGACTGATTCTGGTCTGTATCTGGTCTGTATCTGGTCTGTATCTGGTCTGAATCTGGTCTGTATCTGGTCTGTATCTGGTCTGTATCTGGACTGATTCTGGTCTGTATCTGGTCTGTATCTGGACTGATTCTGGTCTGGATCTGGACTCTCTCTCAGTGACATGTCGCAGGGAGATGGCTGTAAATGTAAATGATTGTTAGTTACACCTCCGGCCCCTCCACTGAGCGCTCTCACATCTCCTCTCTGTGAGTTTGGCCCCGGAGCCTGTGAGGACGGGGGATAATCTGACGGCATGTTGCCCTCTTTTGGTGGGGACTGGGTACTGCAGCTCACTGTCCTCTCACCTCCAACACTCACAGTAAAGATTATTAAGACGTGTGCACTCATTTCTGAGATATTCAGTACACTTGTGCTTTTATTAATGTAAATACAAACTGCAGTGATTCAGTTAAATGGACGAATAATAATGTAGGCCATGACTGCATGACTGAAGCTTCCATTCAATGCCACAAAAATCTTCAAAATAAGAAATATATTTAGATAAAACCTGGAAATGTAACCACTAATCACCAGCTCATTTAATCCAGAGCAATGTCATGTTGTGCACAAAGGAACAGTACTAACAGCTGCTTTATTTTGTGTATTAAAATGCTCCTACTAGGGCTGCACAATCTATAGCAAAATTATCATTATCGCAATATCAGCAATATCCGTATCGCAGAAATCGAAATATATCGCAATAACGCTGTGGTCTTCCATCTGACAGAGATTTACACTGAAGAATCATTTTCCTACCAGAGCCTTAAATGAAAATGTGTTGTGATTAAATAAAAATGCTTAAAAAGTCCAGTTTTAGATGGTAATTTCCTTAATTTAGTCACAGTTTAACCTTGTTTTATTCCTGGTTCAGTCTGTGTTAAGTTGTGACTACAGTTTGGTTTTCAGTGCACTTAACTTATTATTCAGAATAGGACAATAATTGTATTTAGAAAATCTATAAAATCTAATATGTTACGTAAGTATGAAACTGGTAATTAAACTGATGGTCTGTGACAGTGTTCAAATCTTGTAATGAAAAGAATTGTAAAGGATTGAATTATTATGCAAATTGTGTCTAGAGTTGATTCTGTAAATTCAGACTGAAACAGCATTGTAAGAATGAAAGTGCTCCAATCCTTATGTTAAAAAGGGGGCAGATAATATAAGATTCTTTCTGCTCTTTTTTCATTATTTTTCTTATTTTGCTGACATAAACTGTCTGTGCTTTTTCTTTTAAATTACTAATAAAATCAAAAATAAAATAAAATAGTAGGGCCTATTTTAAAAATTTGCAAAAATATCGCAATATTCAACATAGTTACCAAATATTGCATGTTTTTCCAATACTGTGCTGGCCTAACACCTACACATGTCAGCACTGCAGCGTCAGTGCAGTGAACCAGCTGTGGTTTCAGAGAATTTGCAAACATTTGACGAGAAGTTGGTTTTCTTGTGCTTTAAGTCAACTCTCATGAGACACTGCTGCTCTGTACAAGTTCACAAGAACCCAGTTACGTAAAAGATGTGGTGTGGAGCTGAATGCTTGCAGTAAAATCAGCTGATAAGATACTATTTAAATAACTTCTAGATCCAGTCTTAATTATTATTGATAATAATAATAATAATAATTAGTCTTATTTACCTTTTTGTCTAGACACTCAAAGTCGTTTTACAATTTGGTGCATTATTCATTCACTCCTCAGAAGCATGGCCTTTCCTCCAAACACAGTCACACTCACACATTCATACAGACAAGATGAGAGAATGAATGAATGAATGAATTTATTATTGTGTCTTGCACTTCAAACATGCCCAGTCCTTTACTTGGGGCATGTATAGGACACCATCAGCTAAACAAAAGACTAGTTGCCAGACAGATATACATGAAAAATATACGATCCAAACTATTTCATCTAAATAAACACGACTGCCGTTTTCTCCAGGCTTTACAAACAAATGTACCCAATTTATCCACATTAAAATTAAACAACCATTTCATCTTCTCATCATCAGAGCTCCAGAACATCTCAGGTTTTTGGACAAATATCAAAGGGATTCTAAATTCATCATAAAAAGGACAATACAAAACAAAATGAGTTTCACTTTCCTCTTCCCCTGCAGCCCACAGAGTCGCTCTTCTTCTGAAGTTTGGTTAAATCTCCCAGATTCCTAAACGCAGCTGAGCAATCAAAGACCTTTGATTCCCAGTCAAATTTGCACAGACATAAAACTCTGTCCTAAATGTATCTTTTATTTGAATATATAGTCCGCAGCTTTGGTTTAGTCATTATTCCATTCAGCCATTTTTCCTTCATGCTACATGACAAACTATTATAGAATATATACTGGAGAAGTGTCTTGCTCATGGACACAACAGCACCGCCAACCGACTGCCGAACGACTGTACCAACCTGGCTTCTGCCTCCCCGTTCCCCTCTACGAATGATGCTTGAAATATTAACAAAAGTCTCTGCTGCTGATGTCAGTAGGAATTTTCTGTTAGGGAAGGAGATTTTTAAGTTTGCATTAAATCTCTACGGAAACACATCGCACTGGCCTTTGGTATAACTTTGTTTTATCTTAAAATTAACTTACAAGACTACGTTGCTTTAAATATGAATCGCTTTTGAGTGAATTGCAAAGTTAGGGGGGGTCCTGCCCATTACGAAATCAGCAATCCATCGTTTTATTCCTTACAGCAACAAACAAACAAACTGTAAATGCATCACAGTTTTATAAGAACATTATTTTGATAATTAAATGTGTTGCAGAATTATTGGCATATTTTTAAAGTATGTCCCAAGTGATTTCTTTTTTTTGTTTTGTTTTGTTTTAGTAAACCTGGGTGACTGAGAACAGAAAATATTCCAACCATGACTTTATGTTTCACAGGAGAATAAATATGAGCACAGTTATGACGTGCAGCAGGAGGCTGTTTCGCTTCACAAAATGGGAAGTGCCCATAAGAAAACTGAGAATTCAGTTTCCAGTCTCCAAGTCTCCAAAATGACTTATCACAAGCTCTTTTCTCTTGGTTTTTAACAGGAACCAAAACAAAAAACAAAAAAATGTGAGCAGCATCCTCCCCATCCTCGTCTCTTTGCAATGGCTTCCTGTTGGTTTTAGGATTGATTTTAAGATTTCATTGTTTGTTTTGAAAGCTTTGATTGGTCTGGCCCCGCTCCTGCGCGGCCTCTGAGGTCCAGCTCCAGCGCCTGGTGCCTAAAACACGACCTAAAACCAAGAAGGACCACGTCTTCTCTGAGTTGTGTGGTCCTCTGTTGTTTTTTTATGACTTTGTTTTTATTTATGCTATTGTTTTTAGTTATTTTAATGCATTGCTCTTATTTGTTTTGTTTAATTTTTGTTGTATGTGCAGCTCTTTGATTGTAAACTCAGACATTACCACAGATTTTATCAAGAGTACAGCCAGTATTAAAGAAGGGCACTTTCGCTCCTGTAACATTATCAATTTCAACAAAAAAATCTCTTAATATAAACCATCTAAACCCTTTTTTTTCCCCAATGCAGAGCCATTAAATGCAATTCAAAGCCCTGTATGCAAATCTCCAGTCACATTTGATGTTGAAACGAGTCTAAATGATCCCTGACTGGAGTCCTTTCACTCTCTCAGACTGACGAGGCAGATCTCTGAGCCTCTCCTCCTCCTCCTGAATCGATCGGCCCCCTCTCGCAGCGCATCATTACACATAACTATTATAATTACTTGTGTTATTAATTTCGCCTTTAATACCGGGATAAAACACGCTGTAATTCGAGGCTGGCGCGGAGAGAGAGAGACGAGAAAATGAGATGATCACAAATGCATCTCTTATGAAAATCAATGTCGAAATGGATATTCCAATACACCCCCAAACCTATGGCCCTTTGTTTTTTTCCTCATGCATATCAGCCGTTATTTTCCGCGTTCGTCTGTGAAAAAATATATAAATATGAGCGACATATTTCACAGCGGAGCAGGCAAAACAGTATGGATCGTGTGACGCCCGCCGAACAGTTTTAATAAAGAGATATCGATCGCGTGCGGGGGGGGAGAGCGCTGGCCTGTAGGAGCCGATCATTAATGCCTTCAGTGCAGAGGCTGGACTGGGGTTCGATAAAAAAAAAGGTAAAGGATTGGATTTGGGGCGAAACAGCGTCACGGTTACGGAGCAGAAGGGGCTGAGATACGGCACACGAGACGTCCAGGTAAACTCAGGTCTGTAGTGTGTTCTGTATCAGGGTTCTCCTCAGGTAAAGCTGGGGACACACTTACACGATTTTTTTGCTCGATTTTATAACGATTCACAGTAGCGTAGAGTCTGTAGCAGGTCAACACCAGCTGCAGGGAATCGTAATCACCAGTCGGCCTTGAAATCCGTTAGTGGACTTGAATCGGCGCAAAAACCCGGCCTGACGTCAGTCGCAAGCAACATCTCCTGTAGTGTGGGCTGTTTACATCCAACTGGGAATTCATTTGCCTGGAAAGTCGCCATAGAATCAATTCGATTTCTAGCGCTGGAGCAAACGGGCAGCAGGAGTTAGCCAATCAGAAAATGGCGGACGTGACATTAACAAAGCGACTAAGAAAGTAAGCAACGCGAAAACTTTTTTTTTTTTTTTTTTAATAAAGGCTTCTAGTGCTGCAAGCTGCTGTGGTTTTAATGACTCGATATGTTTTTGGTCATTTAAAACGGAATTTACCGCTGAATGAAACAAACTCGGCTCCTCGGTCGCCACCTTGATTGTTGTTGTTGCGGACGCTGCTCGCGAAGAACACGTGACTTAAATAAATCAAAATGCACAGTACGGTTGGGATTTGAGTAAACCACTGCGGACGGCGTGGTGACCAGACTGATATTTCTCTGTAGAATAATACAGAGACATATCAGTCTGGATTTTCCAGGCAAGGAATTCATGGAGTCCAGCGGCCGATGAAAAACAGCTGATGGGACACAGGAAATAGCGTCAGAGAACGAAGACGAAGCAACAGGAAGTGGCAGGAAAATATAAGCGGAAATTTGAAGAAGAAAACATAAACAACCATGGCAAACACCGAAGAAAGTTGAGCGCTACCCAAGCGAAACTGGATGCATGGACGTTTTTTCCTTTTCCTTTTTTCCAAACAGATAGCTGCACACACAACGGCAACAGCGACCCAGGTAGCGTCCATGTTTGTTTACCATTTAGTTCTGAGTTTGCTGCGTTTGGTTGGCGATCAGTTGCGGCCTCAGCAGATCTTGCAGTGTGTGAGGCGCAGTCTTTCAGTCGTCAGAACTAAATCTGCTGAAACCAGTCGTTAGTGTGTGCTCCTGGTCTTTTCAGAATCTGTAACGACTGAGAAAATCCTGTAGTGTGTCCCCAGCTTCCATCCTTCTGACCGATCAAAAACGTTTAACCGCCACCAGCGTCAGAACAGAACCAAAAAAAAAAGAGTTTTTTACTTGGTTAAACTTTTTGTGTGATGCCATTTTACACCAAAAGTAAAAATGTCTGTGAGGAATCAGTGGAAACAGAGTTGTACACTGTTTTTTTGGATAAATGAATGAGAGCAGACTGGATGTAGAGGGCTGGTTGTTGATTGGTACAGTGCTTCCTGGAGTGGGCGGGGGTTTGTGGGAGAGGCGAAGACCTCAGAAACTCAGCACCAGAGAATTCAGGCGTGAATGAAACAAAACACAACTCCAGATATGTTTTTGAGGAGGGAACTACATTATATCCATGGGAAAAAGAGAGGAAAAAGTTGATTTTGCAGAATAGAGGACCACTTTAAGCTTTGGTTCATGTTTGGTTTAGAGATTTGAGCTTTAATCCAGGGCCCTGTACGACAAAGCTAAATTAGAAATAGGTTGCAGAAGCTTTGTTCAATAGATGTTGATGATTTCTATTATAAAAAATAAATAAAAACACACACTGAATGTCTAACCCTGCTCCAGAGTTCGAGACAGTGGATAGACCCATGGATTATTGACAACTGAAGAAGAGATAAGAAAAGAAAAAAGTTCATTTCAACTGAGAAATGAGTTTGACGAGAGACAGTGTAGGGTTTATATATATATTAGCATTTATAGAAAGGCTTGACCTCTCTGCAGGTAGAACATATGTGACAGTCCTCCACACTTCTGTTTGTTCAACTTCACTTGGTTCATATGTTCCTTTCATTTCAGGTGGTTTGGTGCTTGTTATTTAGTTATTTTTTGTTGTTTTATGTTAGGGATGCACAATATAACACACATTTATTGTTATTGCAATAATGTCTTTAACTATGAATGTACATACTGCAGGGAAAAAAAAACATGTTACTGTCTTTCACCTGACAGAGCTTCTCTAAAATAATGTCCAACTAGAGACTGTCTTTAAAACATCCTGTTTTAATGAGTCCAAAACTTACTGGTTTAGACCTGATTTTATCTTGGTTTAGACCTGATTTTATCTTGGTTTAGACCTGATTTTATACTGGTTTAGACCTGATTTTATCTTGGTTTAGACCTGATTTTATACTGGTTTAGACCTGATTTTATTCTGGTTTAGACCTGATTTTATCTTGGTTTAGACCTGATTTTATCCTGGTTTAGACCTGATTTTATACTGGTTTAGACCTGATTTTATCTTGGTTTAGACCTGATTTTATACTGGTTTAGACCTGATTTTATACTGGTTTAGACCTGATTTTATCCTGGTTTAGACCTGATTTTATCCTGGTTTAGACCTGATTTTATCTTGGTTTAGACCTGATTTTATCCTGGTTTAGACCTGATTTTATCTTGGTTTAGACCTGATTTTATACTGGTTTAGACCTGATTTTATACTGGTTTAGACCTGATTTTATACCGGTTTAGACCTGATTTTATCTTGGTTTAGACTGATTTTATCTTGGTTTAGACCTGATTTTATACTGGTTTAGACCTGATTTTATCTTGGTTTAGACCTGATTTTATACTGGTTTAGACCTGATTTTATAATGGTTTAGACCTGATTTTATCCTGGTTTAGACCTGATTTTATACTGGTTTAGACCTGATTTTATACTGGTTTAGACCTGATTTTATCCTGGTTTAGACCTGATTTTATACTGGTTTAGACCTGATTTTATCTTGGTTTAGACCTGATTTTATCCTGGTTTAGACCTGATTTTATCTTGGTTTAGACCTGATTTTATCCTGGTTTGGACCTGATTTTATCCTGGTTTAGACCTGATTTTATACTGGTTTAGACCTGATTTTATACTGGTTTAGATCTTGATTTCATCCTGGTTTAGATCTTGTTTAATCCTGATTAGGTTCTAGTTAAGTCCTGGTGTAGACCTGGTTTAATCCTGCCTTAGACCTGCTCTAATCCTGCTTTTATCCTGGTGTAGTCCTGGTTTAGTCCCGGTTTAGTCCTGGTCCAAATGTGTCTTTTATCATTATAGTTTTGGTTGAAGAATATCTTTAGTACAGTTATTATTTTAGCCTGATATATAACGTCTGAGTCTGTTTTTTATTGATTTCTGCGTAGGCACATTTTCCAAAATTCCTGTCTCATTTTCTTCTTCTCTTTCTGAATCAGAGCGACGCAGACGAGGCGTTTGATTGTAGTTGGAATAATTAACGACCAGCAGCAGATTTCACTCCTCCTCAGACTCGGTCTAGACTCTGACGGCAAACCCAGGACCACGAGACAAATCCAGTCCTGAGCAGCGTTTCTGTGGGCGTCGTCCTCCACAGTCAGAGTGTTTTTAATAACACTTCACAATTCTTTAGTCAGGACCATTTCTGCTGAGTCCAAAATCATTTTTTACTGCCTAACCTCCAAACCACCACAGGCCTGTGCTGTTTAAGAGGCACAATACTGAATATTTTTGTTTTCTTTTTCCATTAGTCACGATACTCTGGCATCGCTTTAGTAAAAATACTGCTACAGCAAATACAATGATATTTAATAAAGTTTTGTTTTATTGTGACTAGATTATTGCAACTGCCTGTTCAAGAAAGCTACATTTTAATTCATTACAAGGTTAAGTGGGAAAATGAATTTAAAAGTATTTAGTGGCAGGAATATTTCACTCAAATAAATAGAACTGTTTTGCTTTGGTAATAAAGTCATACAGTTAAAAAGTTGAATTATTTTACTGTATAATTTTGGTTAAAAGTGTCAATATTTCATTTTAATGGCTTATAATGGTTAAGAAAGAAGATGATGTTAAAAGTAATAAGATAAATGTTGATTTAAGCTAAAATGTAGTGTTGTAGCGGCCAAGACTTGGTCTTGAGACTTTTTTTTACGTCTTTGGTCAGTTTTACTCGGTCTTAGTCTCAAATCCAGTTTTACTCGGTCTTAGTCTTAAATCCAGTTTTACTCGGTCTTAGTCTTAAATCCAGTTTTACTCGGTCTTAGTCTTAAATCCAGTTTTACTCGGTCTTAGTTTTAAATCCAGTTTTACTCGGTCTTAGTCTTAAATCCAGTTTTACTCGGTCTTAGTCTTAAATCCAGTTTTACTCGGTCTTAGTCTTAAATCCAGTTTTACTCGGTCTTAGTTTTAAATCCAGTTTTACTCGGTCTTAGTCTTAAATCCAGTTTTACTCGGTCTTAGTTTTAAATCCAGTTTTACTCAGTCTTAGTCTTAAATCCAGTTTTACTCGGTCTTAGTCTCAAATCCAGTTTTACTCAGTCTTAGTCTCAGCGGTGACCTCTTCAGTCAAACATTGTAAGAAAATATTTTACTTAATAAGTTGAGGTAACTAGTTTTCTGCATTAGAAGAACTAGAAAAATATTGTTCTCTGTTTGTTAATTTGTTTGTTTGTTCATTAAAACAATCACTTATGTATTTGTATTTTTTTTTTTTTTTACTTTTCCCCTTGATTTAGTCTCAGTTCACAGGGTTTGGTCTCGACCTGGTTTCGCTTTGTCTTGATCCCGACTCGGTCTTTGACCTTGAAAGTCTCGGCCTTGTCTTGGTCTCGGGTCACTCTGGTCTCGGACTGGTCTCTGGTCTCGGTCTGGTCTCTGGTCTCGGTCTGGTCTCTGGTCCCGGTCTGGTCACTGGTCTCGGTCTGGTCTCTGGTCTCGGTCTGGTCTCTGGTCTCTGGTCCCTGGTCTCTGGTCTCTGGTCCCTGGTCTCTGGTCTCTGGTCCCTGGTCTCTGGTCTCTGGTCTCTGGTCTCTGTCTGGTCTCTGGTCTCTGGTCTCTGGTCTCTGGTCTTGGTCTCTGGTCTCTGGTCTCTGGTCTCTGGTCTGGTCTCTGGTCTCTGTCTGGTCTCTGGTCTCTGGTCTCTGGTCTCTGGTCTCTGGTCTCTGGTCTTGGTCTCTGGTCTCTGGTCTCTGGTCTCTGGTCTCGGACTGGTCTCTGGTCCCAGTCTGGTCTCTGGTCTCTGGTCTCGGACTGGTCTCTGGTCCCGGTCTGGTCTCTGGTCTCTGGTCTTGGTCTCTGGTCTCTGGTCTCTGGTCTCTGGTCTCTGGTCTCGGACTGGTCTCTGGTCTCTGGTCTCTGGTCTCTGTCTGGTCTCTGGTCTCTGGTCTCTGGTCTTTGGTCTCTGGTCTTGGACTGGTCTCTGGTCTCTGGTCTCTGGTCTCTGGTCTCTGGTCTCGGACTGGTCTCTGGTCTCTGGTCTCTGGTCTCTGGTCTCTGGTCTCGGACTGGTCTCTGGTCTCTGGTCTCTGTCTGGTCTCTGGTCTCTGGTCTCTGGTCTCTGGTCTCTGGTCTCGGTCTGGTCTCTGGTCTCTGGTCTCTGGTCTCTGGTCTCTGGTCTCGGTCTGGTCTCTGGTCTGGTCTCTGGTCTCTGGTCTCTGGTCTCTGGTCTCTGGTCTCTGGTCTCTGGTCTCTGGTCTCTGGTCTCTGGTCTCTGGTCTCTGGTCTCTGGTCTGGTCTCTGGTCTTGTTTTAGTACGTCCTTGACCACAACACTACAAAAATGGTCTGAAATTAAAATGGAATAAAATGTAAACGTGCATGGTTCATTGTGGCTGTTCACAAACTGCTGCTATAAACACACTTTTACTGATTATTTACAATAAATTAAGAGACTGCAGTGCATATAGAGTTATATTTTAAGAAGATCTGTGCAAATTCATGTCTACTGCAGGCCACCAACCATAATTAGTAGATACAGCTTTTGTGTAGAAATCTGAGAAGAAAAAGCTTCACTTTTTGGACAGAAAAAAGTAAGGAAATTTGCCAGCCACACCCTAAAATCTTTGTCATTTAATCATCTCTATTTATTTTTATTAAGCTAGAATTCAGCTTCCTTCAGGCCTCGGTTATAGGAGATATTTGCAAATGCATGACCACAGACGTCTAAATCTTACCTCTAGATCTTTTTAAGAAACTTGGATGAAAAAAAGTGCAATCATTATATTGATATTGATATTCCTGGGACAAAAAATCTGCCATACTTCCTTAAATTTTCCTATTTTTGCTGCCATATTTCCACACAGAAAGACTGTTTTCAATTTAAATGTCCCAGTGTCTCAGCTACTTTGTGTTATCACTAATGCACATCATTGTTGGTTGGACCCACAATCCCAGATAAATCCATACCAAAAGTATTGGAGCATCAAGGCCCAAACCTAAATTGCTGGATCTAGATTTTAGATGTAAAAAAAAAAAGGCCAGTGTTTTCATTTCCAGCTCTACTTCTTGTTATTTCAGTTTCTTAGTGCAATTAAAAAACTAAACTAACATTATTATTTGTTGCTCCTCTTTCTTTATACAACACAAACAAGAAAGATAGACATTTGCAAGGCCACAATCCCAAATTCTTGTCATTATAAACCTTGAATTCTGAAGTATTAGAGCTGCAAAGTCCAAACTTAAATTGATGCCTCTAGATTTTTGGTACAAATTTTTGAGCAGGTATCAAAGCAGCAACATGCTTTCTGCACTGGCACTACACAAGCTGCAAAAAACAAACAAAAAAACCCAGAATATTTACTATAACTCTACTGAAAGTACAGAAGATTTACGTACAGCTACAACAAATATGGATACATGGACAGACGACTCTTTTGACATATTTTTGTGGACACTGTGATGTGTCTTGTTAAATGATTTAAACCGAAACATGTAAAGGTACAATACAAAAATATTTAAGAAATCCACATTTTAATATTAGTAGAAGTACAAATGAACCTTTTGGGATTATCCACTACAAAGTATAAGCTTAAATCTCACTTCTAGATTTGCAAAAGAATGAAAAAAGATGAAAAATGGCACAATTAGGCTACTATAAAAACTCATTTGTCTTCTTCAGGTAACAATAAAACTCATAAGTATACAGAAAATTATCCAAACGTATGTCCACTACAAATCTGACACACTCTTTCCTTAAAGTGTCTTATTTTTTTTGCTAAAAATCCAAATCAAGGCCTTAAAAGTATTAAATCTTACAGGCAGGTATTCAATTCTGTTCATTTTGGGCTTAAATTTAAATAAAGTTCTTTTCATTGTTGCTGGTAATGTAGAGATCTATGAATATTTTCTTACAAACTTTGACATTTATCAAATTAATCACACAGATCAATGAGCCCCAACTAGAAGCTTGTGTTTGTAAAAAAAAAAAGCAGAATATTTTGAAGTAATGCATCATAATTAACAAAAGATAAGTACTGTATGTCTTATTTGCGAGTTAGATTTAAGCATTAAATCATAAATGGTTTAAAAAAATGTCCAAAAATAATGAAAGTGAAAGTTTCTGAAAGCTTTTGTTCCAGGTAACTTTTTATATATTTAATGTTGCATCGCAGTACACTTACTGAAGAACCTTTATCACCGAAATGTATTATTCCCTTTTAAGATGTTTTAATGCAGAACTGTTATTTCCTCTGTGTTAGGCTTTAAAATAAAACACCCGAGAGTCAGAGTAGTACGGATATTTAATTATTGTAAAATTCATACACATTATTGTTCTTTTGCTGGACGTTAAATTCCATTCTAAAGGGAATTAAAAAGTCTTAAATTTAGCAAGACAAAACCTGAAGCTACCCTGTTAAATTGTCTCAGCTAACACTAATCATCTTTATTCAACACATACAAGAAAAACTGAAATTTGCAAGGCCACAATCCCAAATTCTTGTCAGTGTAAACCTTCATTTCTCTTCTTTACATTGCAATTGTATTTAATAAAGCCATACCTAAAGTATTAGAGCTGCAAAGGTCCAAATCTAAATTGCTGGATCTAGAAATTTAGATTAAATCTGCAGCTCTCTGGGGAGTGTTTTCATTTCCAGCTCTACTCCTTGTTATTTCCGTTTCTTAGTGCAAAGACATGGACATTTAAAGTTTATCCTAATGTAAACTAACATTATTATCTGTTGCGCCTCTTTCTTTACACGACACAAACAAGAAAGACAGACATTTGCAAGGCCACAATCCCAAACCCTCATCATTATAAACCTTTACTTCTCTTCTTCTGTAACTTCATAAATCTTTAAGTATTCGAGCTGTGAGGACCAAACCTAAATTGCAGGATCTCGATTTTTTTTGGGCTGAAATTCAGATGTTAAAAAACGCTGCCCTCCTTGTCTCTTAAATTCGCAGCTCTCCACATTTTTCCCGAGCAGGTACAGTACCAGGGCAGTGAGACAGTTTTAATTACCAGCTCTGCTCCTCGTGATTTCAATTTGTCGGCGCCAAGGTGGTAATGGTATTCAAACACCCGCTGGCACCTCCTCTCTTCTTCTTCTTCTTCTTCTTTTTCTCCTTTTATTATCGTGTCCGCGAGCCACTTAAGTTATTTTTTTCCCCCCAAACGCTAGAAGGGAATAGCAATAATGTTTTTTTTGTGTGGAGATCAATGTAGAACGTATTAGGCCTGCACTATAGAGACCTACTCCAATAATAACAGGATTGATTCCTGATTGCGGGCCCCGTGCAGGAGTGTGGTCCGCTCCGGCGCAGATGAATCACAGCGGGACGTCGCACCTAAAACTAAAAGATCTCTCCGCTCTCTCCTTCTTTCTTCTTCTTCTTCTTCTTCTTTCTTCGTCTTGCTGTAAATTCGGCGGAGAAGTTGCAGGGAGGAGGATTCGCGCGTGCATTTTACAGAGGAGCGCGTCCAATAATGTGGCATATGGAATAACATATTCAGCATTTAAGCTGTGCCAAGTACAAAAGAGGGTGAGAAAACACGCGGCTAAAAAAAGACACGGAGACGAGGAGGAGGAGGAGGTGTAAGGGAGAGATTTTCAAACCAGAGAAGAAGACGACGACGAGGAGAGGAGGGAATCTGTGTCGAGCAAAAGCAAAATGTTACAGTGTGAACGTTAAAATGCATCGATTAGATATCAGAAAAACACAAGCAATGTGCGATAACTATGCTGAAAATTGCGATAATGATATGGCGACAAGCAGAAATATAAGTCTCTGTGTTTAGTTGACTAAATCTGGACTTTTACATGTTTTTATTTGGTCTTGACACATTTTTATTTAAGGTTTTGTGTCTCTCTCTGTCAGATGATGGACCATAACACTGCGATACATTTAATGCACTGGTATAACACATGCATTGGTTCTATAGAGCACTTTTCTGCACTTTTTTTTGTTTTACAATGGAGATCCAGAAGTAAAACTCCCATTCATATTCTCCATTGACTTGTAGAAAAATCTGTATATTAAAAGTTCAACAACTCGAGGGAGGCTAATCAGCTCTGGGGTAACACAAAACGATTTATTTTCCTATATACTCTAGGGCTGTAACAACTAATCGGATGAATCGATTATAGCTGATTATTGGAATAATCGTCAACTAATTTAGTAATCGTGTAAATGTTATCTGGAGTATTCACAGACTCTGAAACATGCCACGTCCTGAGAGAGGTTTATTACCAAGACAGAGCAGGAAAGCAACAAAAACAGTTAAAATAATGTACATTTTGTGTCTTTTATTAAAAATTTCCTTGTGTGTATTTGCTGGCATGGCTTCGTTTGGTTCAAATTTTGTAAAAAATAAAGTGATTTTTGGTAGAATTATGCAATTTTTGTAACAGGAAACTATAAAACACCTTAAGTTTTTAACCACTTTACTCGAGCTTCACTATCAGATTATTAATTAAAACAATAATTGACCCAAATAATCTTTAGTTGCAGCTTTAATAAACGCGTGTCTGAAACTTGTCAAAAGGCAAAGTTACAAACGCATTTTGCTAAGTTTTCAAGTTTCAGATCATCTTTTTGATAGAAATGAATCGTGTTATTGTCGTGAGTTAGCGCTGATTAACCCTCGTCAAGCTTTTAAACTCTTAACAAATGCATTTTTTGAAAAGTCAAATGGAAAAATGAATGTTAAATTGACTTCTCCAGCCAGGGGAGGGCGGTCACTTCCTTCCCTCCTCAGTCGCTCTGTGGTGGGTTCTGCCTCTGGGGCCACAGCTGCCCTGGGACACAGTCACTGTTGTTCTGTAAAACATGGTTCCCTTTCTGTTCTCAGTCCTGATTCACCTTCACACATCTGACCCTGAGCCATGCAGCACCTACTCCTTCACACTTTTCTCTTCGTGTCTATTGTTTGACATGAGTATTGTATTTTATTTTATTATAATATGTTTTTTCTGTTGTGTTTTTATTATCTATAGTGTCTTATTTGTTCTATCTCCTGTGTACAGCACTGAAATAGTTTTAAAGATCTTTTAAAGGGAATTATTTCTCACCAAAGCACCCAAAACTGTATATTAATTTATATTCCGGTTTCAAAATGTAATCTTGCTCTTTTTTTTTTTTTTTTTTAAGGTCCTTCTTTGGTCTTTTGGCGTACCCCTGGGAGTACCCACTCCACAGTTTGGGAACCCCTGCACTGACACATTCATACAGAGGCAAGTGAAGTGCCCACAGGCATCCACAACGACACAGTATGAACTGAAGGAGCTGCGGGATTTGAACCACCAACCTTCCAGTGGTAGGACTGTATGTAGGCCACACTTTTGTCATTTTGCTCTGGATTTTTGGTTTTAAAACACAATGAATTTATCTGCTATTAATAGGGCTGTAACGATACAGTGACTGTATCCATTTTTTCCACTTTGGTACAACTACATCGATACACATGACCTTGTATCGAATCGTATCGTTTTCTAGGAAGTGAATATTGATACACATGAAGTATCGATCGATAATATCGGAAATAAAACCAGATATGGATTTTGGAGATAAATGGATATGGATTATGGAGATAAATTTTGTGTTTTTAATTAAATAAAATGTTATAGTCAACTTTTCTTCAGCTCTCTGTCTGCTGGACATAATCAACCCCGGCCGCGGTGCTACATTTGTAGAGTAAACTTTTAAGATTTTTGGCAAAAAGTTGCTGTATCGATTATCGATATGAAGATGTTGAATTGTATCGAATCATATCGTTCCAAATTAACCAATATTGTTCTTGAATTGTATCGAAACACTTCTAATCGATACATATCGTATCGTTGCAAAACGTATCGTTACACCCCTAGCTATTAAATATATAAATATAAGACTATTCTTATTTCATCAAGGATTTGAAGCTGGAGCCTAACATTTGGGGTGAATTAAGGCATTGACACAACATAAACATCACATTTTGCACTAAAATCCTGTCCATAAACACAATATTTGTAGATTTCTGCTTTTTCTCTTCCCACGTCTGTCGCAGTGGACACAGCAGCAGCAGCCCCACAGTCCGACGGTTCCACATGAAATTATGAACTGATCTTGTCTCTCTCGTGTCGTCTCGTGAGGTTATCGCAGATTTGGGGAGAGCTAACGAGCGTGGCTGTGTTTGTGTTTGGTGAATTTACAGAGAACACTCCAGGTGAGTTAGGACTGTGCTGAGAACGCACGGCAGATTTAAAAATGCACATGTTTTTCAAATAAACGGGGAAAACAACACGTCTGCTCTGCTTTGTCATTCAGGCAAAATAGGTAGGACAGAAAATTGTCACACATCTCTTACAAAAATGCCCTATGCCTACAAGAACTGCAACTTATGAAATAAATGTATTTAAAGACATTAAAGGCAAGGAAAGGCCAGTTTAAAATATATATATGAAGAAAGGGAAGGTATTGGACAAAAGGCTTAGTGGGTGCATATTTTTCAACAAGAAAACAATATTTCTGCATCGTCATTCATGCAAAACAGCAAAGATATGCACACAATAAAAATGTCTGCAGCTTATGAGCTAAAAAAACACTAAATGCAAGGTTAAAAAGCAAAGAATAAGACTAGAACAAAGATGCTATTGGACAACAGGCTGAAGTAGTTGGTATTTTTTCATATGAATGAATGAACAAAGTCATTTTTATGCCCAGCTCTTACACAAAGATCAAATAAGCCAAAGATGCAGTTCTCAGACAGTAGGCACAAGAATCTGCAATATTATCCAAAGGTGGTACTCAGCTAAATAATAAAGGGGAAAAGGCCACGATAAAGTGTCACTACAACCATTTTTAGATTTGAAATGTTCCTGTGCTTTTGTGTGACGTGGGATTGCTTCGTTATAAATGCACACGCTTTTCCAATCAGCAGAGAAAACAAAACGTCTTTGTTGTCATTCATGCAAAACAGCAGAGGCAGAAATAACGTTAGCAATGTCTCACAAAATTAAAATCCTTTATGCAGAATGTAGCTTAGTTATAATGTCAATTTTCCATAAGATATATTGCCTTAATAAGACAAAGGTGTCCACTGCATTGGGACTGGAGAGAAAAAATGGGAATTTTTCACAATCCCTTATATGTTTATATGCTAATAATAAAAATACTGTCTATAGATTATAACATCAACTGAGGAAAGCATAAAGAAAGAGTATCTACAGGACTAAAGGACTGAACAAATATCATTTTTATAGTAATACAAAGGTGGTTCAAGCAAATCAGCTAAATAATGCATATTGTTATTTACTATAAACTGGAAAAAGGGATTCAAATGAATACAGCTGCACATTATATGCATTTCCAGTATGTCAGAGTTGTCATTCATGCAAAACAGCAAAGGAGAAAGGAGAAATAATGTTAATTTCTGCAGTATGGGACAAATGGCTAAAGTAAATTAAAACAGGGCATAATTAAACAAATTGTTTCAATAAAAAACGGCCAAGAACTTTAATAAAACGAGTGGACAAGGCCAGGAAATAATGTGATCTCATAACAAGCACTTTCCAATCCAAAATGTACAAAAGCATCGTCTGAGGGGGGATCGCTTATTTACAAACGTATGCATGTTTTTGGGATTAACAGAGAAAACAATATGTCATGTAAGCAAAGCAGCAAAGGCAGAATGTCAAGAATTTACCACACAACTGCAGTTCTTTAGACAAAATGGATGTAGCTTACAACCTCAACGAAGACAGAAGCAAGAAAGAGGATCTATCGGACTAAAGTATTAGTTATTAGAAAACAATATTTCTGCACTGTCATGTAAACAAAACAGCAAAGGAGAGAAAAATGGCACAAAATGTCGGCCCTTTATGCAAAATGGATGCAGGTAAGAATTTCCCTAAGACATAATTGTCCAAAAAAAATTGCAAAGTATCCTGTCTGATAAAAATATCAACAGTAGAATCATTGTGAGATTTTTCTGTAGTGGGATTACTTGTTTACGAAAGCACGTGTTTTTCCAATCAACAGAGAAAACAATACGTCTGCATTTCCAAGTCATGCAAAACAGAAAACTAAATTTTTTCGTCTCTCAGAAATAACAAAGACAGTCGCTTATGGCATAGGCTAAATGAAGAAAGAATAAAAGAGAATCTATTGGACTAAAGGACTGAGCAAATCTGAGTACATTTTCTGAAAGGTTGTGCAAGAAAAACTGCTGAGCATCTTAAGAATATGAACAGACAAGGCAATAAAGGACAGTTTTGAAATTTAAAAAGTGCAAAAGCTTTTGTGTAAAGTGTGATTCGCTTATTTACAAATGCACAGGTTTTCCCAATCAACTGAGAAAACAAAATGTCTGCACTCATCATTCATGCAAAACAGCAACAATAAAGCTTAACTGGATCTTATAAAAGCAATTTATACTCCACTAATGACAAGGCTATACCAGGTAAAAAAAAAAATTAAGACAAAAAGAGTAAATATGAGACACAACAGCACTAAAATGATGTGTGTGTAGCATTAACCCAGGCGTTTTCTGCTCTCGTCTGAAGTGCGATTGCTTTTTTACTAATGCACGTTTTTCCAATCAGCAGAGAAAACAATATGTCCGCGCTGTCATTAATGCAAAACAGGGAGAAGGCAGAAATAATGAAAATGTCTGTAGCTTAAAACATCAATGAAGAAAGAAGAAAGGAGGCGGATCTAAAGGACTTAGAGGTTAACCAATTATCTGTTTCCCATAAGTCATAATTGCCTTAATGAGACAAAGGTGTCCAAAAAAATCTAAATCTGAAAAATATATCAACAGCTTAATATCATTACGAGCGTTATTCCTTGCTTATTTAAGAATGCACGTTTTTCCAATCAACCAAGAAAACAAAATGTCTGAAAGATTAATTCATTATCAGAGGTGTTATTATACAAAGAAAATCTGCAAAGTTTCTGAATAATATAAGTGGACAGCCATAAAAAGGATAATAATGTGCATTTTTACGACAAAAATCACTGCAAAGTAATTGGACAAAGCCATTAAAATGACACAGGGACAAAATAATATCATTACAAGCTTTTCCTGAAGTGTGGTTGCTTATTTAAGAAAACAAAATGTCTAAAGGATTATTTATTATCTGAGGCGTTATTGTACATCTGCAAGTGGACAGCCATGAAAAGGATGTGGCAATAATGTTATATCATTACATTTTCACAACAAAATCCAAATAAAACACTGCAAAGTAACTGGACAAAGGCATTAAAATGACACAGCGACAAAATAATATCATTACAAGCTTTTCCAGTGATTGCTTATTTAAGAATGCACACGTTTTTCCAATCAAGCAAGAAAACAAAATGTCTAAAGGATTAAGTGCAAAGTATCTGAATAATACATAGGTGAAAAGGATGTGGCAATAATTAATAATAAGGCATTTTTACGCAAAAATCCAAGATATTGCAACTGGACAAAGGCATTAAAATGACACAGCAGCAGAATAATATCATCACGAGCTTTTCTTTAGTGTGACTGCTTATTTTACGAATGCACATGTTTTTCCAATCAACCGAGAAAACAATATGTCCGCATTGTCATTCATGCAAAACAGCAAAGGCAGGCGAAGGGAAAAAAAGAAACGAAAAGAGAGAAAAAAAAAAAAAAAAAAAAAGCCTTGTGCACGTCGCCTGTCGGACACGGCACCTCTGGCTTTCCGAACGGAGAGATAGAGAGAAAATACAGCAGGAGGAGGAGGAGGAGGGGGCGCCACCGAGCCCAGGCTCCAGCCAATTACAATCCAGAGAACTGACCACGGCCAGCCATAAAGGACGCACCATAGATCACCGTCCTGCCAGAGCCGCACGGACCCAGAGAGGAGAGGCTACGCTGCGCACAAACGCGACACGAGACGCCTGAAAACCTCTGCCCAGGCTCCAAACATTAGAAGGACAAGGAGAAGTCTGGACGGCTCATTGTTTGCAAATAGCTACCCCCCTCAAAAAAAAGCGCACTTACCTCAGTTCCAGATTCAGAAATTCACTCCTAAGCCGTGTTACAGTTGTTCCCATAAAATTCAGCGCATGCAGCGAGCTTCCCCCTCTTTTGTTCCGCGCCTATACCCGCCTCCCCGCTACTCACAGCTCACAGCTTCTCCCATTTGCATCTTTCTTTCCTTTTTCCTTTTTTTTATGCTTCTTGCTTCCTTTACGGCTTTGAAGCAGGTGGATGACAAAAAACATCAATCTCGACAGGCACACGCACACACACACACACGCGCGCACACACTCCCCTACACTGTGTGCCACCGCCGCAGTTGCAGAGACGCTATAATCACACGTTACTATTCTTTGCGAGGGGACAATGAGAAAAAGGGAAAACTCAAGGACAAGTGTGCGCATTGTGAGGCTTTTTGGAGTCGGGATTAGAACGGGAGAAGTGTGAACAGCAGGGAATTAGCAGCAGAGTCAATGGAAAAGATGGAAAAGGTGTCCAGACTGTGACAGACTTATAACATGTACTGTATCATCATTACTCCTAAGTATGTATTCATTTTTATACTTTTTATTTTCCCTTCTGCGTCCTCTTCTCAAACTAACTTCATGTCCTCTTCCTCTGCAGTCCATAAACCTCCTCTAGGACAGCGTTTCCCAAGCAGGGGTACGGGGACCTCTAGGGGTACGTAAGCACTTTGCAGCTGGGGATTATCTAAAATTTTTTGGCAAGATGCAAAGAAAAAAACTGTCATCTTTTCATAACTGGACTGTTGAAAAGTATGAAAGACAAGCACAAGTGTCTCTTATGAGGAGGAGGTCAAATATTAAATATTAAAGGTGCTATAAGCAGTTTATATTTTTTATATTTCATAAAAATGACCCATGTGTCCCAAGACATGAGGTAAACATGTTTAAATCAAAAGTTTTACTGATATCCACTCAGAAAAGAAACCATTGTTTAGATTTAGACTGCAGTACCAGTTTCCAACCACCAGAGCTGGTAACTAAATATTATTATATTCTGTTAAATATTTTTTATTTAGTTCAGTATTTTATTTTTCTTTGTAGTTAACTGATTATGAGTTCAAGATTTTTTAAATAGACTTTGTCCTCTGCATTTGATCCATCCTTCAGAGCCGCTGGGGCGACCCATCAGGAGCAGCCCAGGGGCCCAGGGGCCCTTCTCCAGAGCTGAGTCAGGATCCTGGTCAGGACCCAGGATCCTTAGGTCGATCACAGACGCAGGAAAAACACGCGAGCTCCACACAGAAAAGGCCCAACACGGTCTAGTAATCGAACCCGAGACCTTCTTACTGTGAGAGTAAATTCAAATTTAAGTTGAATTTAAGTTTAATTTTTAAGTTTATTCTGAACATAAAATATACAGTAAAATAACTAAATGTAATGTGTTCATATTGTTATATTTTTCTTTTAAAAGCCATCAGATTATTTTATTATTACTTTATGTCATAAAAATGCAGGCGGATCTGTATTTACAATAAAGTAAGAATAAAATATCTTTGTACTAATAAACATGTTTTATTTAAGCATTTTTGGCGAGTTTAGGGGGAACTCATGCTATGACAAAAGCCCACACTGTAAAAAAAAATCTGTAAATTTTACAGGTAAAAAATTGGCAGCTGTGGTTGCCAGAATTCTACCTGTAAAAACTACAAGAGGCCTGTATTTCATTTTACAGTATAATTTTATAACAAATGTTGTTTTTACAGTTTTTGACTTGAGTTTTTATTATTATTTACATGCAAAATAAAGTTATTATCTTTAAAAAAAAATAGATTAATGTATATTTTACTTTGTGACTTATGTTTTAATCAACATTTACTGTAAAATTTAAAGTTATTATCTTTTGAAAAGGTGTTAAACTGTAATAAACACAGGCCTCGATGTTTTTTTAACAGTGCTATACTGTATACATTACAAAAAACAAAACTAAAAAAATACAATTTTGCCTTATTTTTAATATTACAGTTAATTACCGTAACCAAAACAGCATTTTACCGATATATCAACTACGGTCTTTTACTGTTGAGATTTTACAGACTTTTACCCTGAAATCTACAGATATTTTTTACAGTGCAGGAGGTGCACAGGACACAAAAGTCTGGGAAGCACTGCTCTCGGCCTCCAGCGCTAACCTCAGCCTCTCATAAGTTCACTGTCCCTCCTCTGTTCCTCTCCAAACTTTATCTCCAGAACCTCTTCAACACGAGCCGTCCCTCTGATGAACTCATGAACTAATCCTTCTTTATTAAAAAACAGATTTTTGGCCAAACGTTCATTCAAATCCAATTAAACTTGTCACCTCATTACCAGATGTGAAAACCAGAATATGTTGTCCGTAAGTTTACCTAGATCTGTAATCCACCCACCATTGTAATCTTTGTGCCAGTCCCAAGCCCAGGTAAATGTCGAGGGGTTGCAGTCAGGAAGGGCATCCAGCGCAAAAACCTTCTTCTTCTTCTTGGTTTCCGGCAGACTGGGCATGTTCAGTGCATTGCTGCCCCCCAGTGGTCAGGCGATGACACAGCTATGAGAAACCTTAGTCACAGAAAAGGAGATCAAGCTTATATTTTAGCATAAAATACAGTATTTCTCAGAAAGCATCACCACTTTGTAGAGATTAATGAGTTAAAAAGCTATAAATGTTGTTACTTTAGGTCGCTGTAAGACTGGTAACACCGAGGGTTGGTTTTCTGCTTCTAGTATTAAAGCTACAGTCAGGCTTTGAGTAATCTGTATGTTATTCACATTTTGCTGGTTATACGTTTAATCAAGCTTCATATAATCTTTATATCTTCATTATAGTAAAAAACTTCAGTGCTGTGAGTGTTTGCAGTGTCAGGATAATGTCATGTGTTCATCTTCATGTGTTCATCTTCATGCATTCTTTGAGAAATGTGTGACTTTGTAACTGTGAGGGAAACACTGGGCCTCACTGTAGAGAAGATAAAACACAGAGGGACAGAGTTTAATTTGGTTCCTGATTGTAGTTTAGTGTAACTGCCACTAGGGGGTGCAGTTTAGTGGGTGTGGTTAAATGTTGATGACGTCAGAATAAAGGGCGTGTCCCAGGCTACCTACATTACATCATGGGTTGTATATTTCCACTACTTAATGATTTATATAAGTCCATAATAATGACCTGGATGAACTTTTGTGGCTGTGACAAACTGAGCGTCTGCAGCAGGAGCAGGGGTTGGCACCAGTTCAGTTGGGACGGTCCCATGTGTGTTTACTAATTAAATTTGAGTAGCAACTGTCCAGACCAGTGGTTCCCAAAGTGGTGTCCGGGGCCCTCTGGGGGTCCGCGAAGGTACTACAGGGGGGCCCCCAATTAAATTCAATTTGAATTTATTATAATTTTTTTATTAATATTATTTCAGACACATGGTTTTGGTTCATAAAAACAAATAAAACATACAAAAATATAAAAAGTCAATGAAAATATTAAGTACCATAAAAAACATTTGAAATGAATTACAGTTGTATACTTGTTTAAAATATTACTTTAAAACAACTTTTAGTCAATAATCAGTGTTTTTGTAATGTTTTCTATGAAAAAAAAAACCAAAAAAAACATGGAGAAAAATATGGCAGAGTCTTTTGAACAGAGGGAAGTTTTATCGTTGGGGGGCCATAACAGTCTTGACTTTGGGAATGGCTGATCAAGATGAATAATAACTGGTTATTTTCAAGGACATATGGAAATTAGTGTAATCAAAAAAGTATAAAAGATCACATTTGGATGAGTTCAGGGACCAGACATGAGCTTCTGCGCTGGGCTCTCTCATCTGCTCCTTGTTTTTGGATATATTATGTATTTCTTATTCTACAACGTCCCTAGCCTTCTCTTTTGGGGAACCTCTATACCTAGAGGTGTAACGATACAGTAACTACTGTATATTGATGTATCGATTTTTTTTCCTACAATAACTACATCGATACACATGACCTTGTATCGAATCGTATCATTTTCTAGGAAGTGAATATCGATGCACATGAAGTATCGATCGATAATATCGGAAATATTGAAATTAGAAATTTGTATGTTAAAATAAAACCAGATATGGCTTTTTGGAGATAAATTTTGTGTTTTTAATTAAATAAAATGTTATATTCAACTTTTCTTCATGCTCTGTCTGCTGGACATAATCAACCCCGGCCGCGATGCTACATTTGTGAGTAAACTTTTAAGATTGAATTGTAGATGTTGAATTGTATCGAATCATATCGTTCCAAATTAACCAATATTGTTCTTGAATCGTATCAAAACACTTCTAATCGATACATATATATCATATTGTTGCAAAAACGTATTGTTACACTCCTATGGGAAATGTGCAGAAAATAAATACGATCCCTTGTAACTTAGTTTCTATGTGTCACAAGAAAACATTTTTTTTCTGTTTTAGGACTAATCGTAGCTATTTATTAAATCGGCATCCAGCTTTGATCTATTGAGGATAATTTAAGAGTGAAATCTATATTTTTATTTGACCATAACAGTCTTTAAACATTGACATTTGGCCAGTTAGTGAATATCAAAGTGCTACTCATGGCAGGAGGAAAACAGGAGCTAATGAATTAGACTAATTTTTTTTTTTAAGGTCACTTATCTTCCTGTATATATCTGTATATATATCGTAATGTTGCAAAAACGTATTGTTACACCGCTATCTATACCCAAGTAAGAAAATATTTTGAATCCTAGTGAGAGCACTGAAGAGAACTCTCCTTTCACCTGCAGATAACAGGACTGTACCAAAAGCTACTGACTCTGAGATACCACAACACTCACAACAGCCATTACTGCGTTTTCCAACAAGGAAAAGTCCACCGGCGAACCCACAAAGACCCAGCCTAACCTTATCAGTTTTATTTCATCCTGCCGAGAACACCAGGTTGTGCCATGGATTACTGATTGGACAATACTACAAAGCTCTCTTCCTTTACTCTCAGCGTCCCAGATCCGCTGCCAGCGCAAACCCCTACGCCACATCCATGAACAAATCTCTCAGCGGCGACTTCTTCTCAAGGGGAAAGACAAAAGGAAAGAAGAAGTTTAATAAAATCACAAAACGTCCTAAAATAATGAAATCACAGTTCTCCAAATAATGAACAAGATGTTTTATGAATGAAACTCTGCAGACAGAACACGTTTTCTTTAGGAATATCCCTTGATACGGTGTGCTTCATAACTTTGGCGCCCCACGTTCCCAGGTTAAGCCCATTTCATGGATAACAGTGCTCAGTTAAACAAAATAATGAGAATAATTTATAACTTAATAATGGCTGATGCACCGTCACATCTGTGCACACTACTGCACCTTTAACCAGTTTTTTTTTTGCACAGAAATATGACTGATTGTGTTGTTTGACTTAATATTTGTTGCACTGATGTCTTTCATGTATTGTGTATCGTAGCCTGACCTATTTTTACTAAGCACATACTGCAGTTACTACATTTTTACTTTTGTATTTCTTCTTTACAACTTTTTATACTACTTTATTGTAAATGTTTAATATTTTTTAATGTTTATAACCAGGGCTTGACCTTGACCCAAGCCAACCAGCCAAATGCGAGTAGTTTTTAATTTTGGCCAGTACCACAAATATTCCCACTAACCACTAGCTGGTTAGATTTTATGCATAAGCCTGGTTATATCTTAACTTTAGAGGAAGTTAAGCCTTAATTTCTGTTACTTTGCTTGAAACTATTTAGTATGTACTAATTCATCTCGATTAAAGAAAGAAAAATATGAATTTAAACAAAATAACATGTCTTAAAAGATGCCACATGCACAGAGATACAATTTATTCTTGCCAGGTAAACATGTTTCTTAATATTTTATTAATCCGTGAATACACAAAACCAAATTTTACATTTCTTATCATCAAAGCTTGACATTTATTTATTTTTTTGCTCACTGGCCACCGTGGTTGGCCTTGGTCAAAAGTTGCTAGTCAATTAGAGTTTATACTAGCCACAATTCAATTTATATGATATGATATGTATATGATATGTATATGATATGCTTAAAGAAATGTAAAATTTGTTTTATGTATGGACATTTATCAAGATCTAGAGGCAGATTTTTGGCTCTGTGCATGTGGTGCCGCTTCTTTTAAAACATGTTTTTTGTACATTAATATTTTCCTTTCTTTAATTATGATAAATTACTAAATACAAAATGGTGTACACTCGGCAGGGCAACAAAAATGCAGGCATAACCTCTAAACTGAAGACATAGATGCATAAAATGAAGTGGCTAGTGTGTGTGTCACTAGCCAAAATGAAAATCTACGAATGAATATAACCTTAAATCGTCTTTCCTTAAAGCTGAAAAATACGAATAAAACTTTCTTACCTTTTTGTTTGCTTAGGGCCAATTTTATTTTATTTTTTCTTACCCTAGAGAGCCCTTAAACCACGGAAGACATCGAACGTAGCTTCACAAACAGAATCCCCGTAGTTTTTGCGTAGTGCGTGAACGCGTCGCCTGTGACGTAGCACGTTTTTGGTTTTCATGGCGCCACGAGGAAGCGACGTAAACATAAGAGAAGTTAGCCAGAAGTGTCTCTAAACTGACTTTAACTCTGCTGTGTTGACTTTCAGCGCTTTTTTTTTACATGAAGCGACACTTTTTACGACGTGTGCGTCTGTGCGTACTGTTCCACGCCACGTTTTTGTAGTTTTACTCGAGTTTACGTCTGCTAACTTTGGCTTGAAGTCGTATTAATTTCATGTATTTTCGGTAACAGCAGATTAATTGAAGCTAATGGAGAGTTTGTTGGTGAAAGAAAACCCTCTGCTTTTGCCCATGAACAAGGAGAAAACTGTTTACGATGGATTTATCACCGTTCAGGTAACGAAAAGCTCTTCAAAAACTTGACTGAACCAAACTCCTATGGGAAATGTGCAGAAAATAAATACGATCCCTTGTAACTTAGTTTCTATGTGTCACAAGAAAACCTTTTTTTCTGTTTTAGGACTAATCGTAGCTATTTATTAAATCGGCATCCAGCTTTGATCTATTGAGGATAATTTAAGAGTGAAATCTATATTTTTATTTGACCATAACAGTCATTTAGTGAATATCAAAGTGCTACTCATGGCAGGAGGAAAACAGGAGCTAATGAATTAGACTAATTTTTGTTTTTTTTAAGGTCACTTATCTTCCTGACAAAAATCTACACTAGTGTATTAAAGCTGACACAAGCACATAAACATATCCCCTGTTGAATAAATAATTCTTATTCTGTGGGGGAAACTTTTTAATACTAGTTTAGTGCTGATTATATTTTTAATCTTTTATATTGGGCATATTTTGGGTATATGTTTTCTTAAATTGTGTGTTTATATAATTATGTAAAAAAGTTATTATAATGTCTAGGTTTAGCATTACTTCATTCATTGTAGCATTGCTAATAGTAATAATAGTTAGGCGTTAAAAAACTGTACTACCAGCGTTTCCAATCTGTTTACACTGAGTCTGTGGGGGTTACTTAATAATACTATTTCAGATCCAGCAACACTTGGATTTTTTTTTAATATTCTTAAAAATATTAATCAATTCTACAGCTTTTTATTAACATTTTTATTATTAATTTGGTTTTATTATAATATTGGTGTCAAAAAATTATTCCAGTAAACACCACCATATAAATTTTTAGTGTCTCTATTGTTTGAGTGTTTTTTTTAAGGATATTTCTAATTATTTATATGTTACGTATATTATAGCCATCATTAGTATATGAGTTATATGTATTTATTGGGGAAAAAGAGTTAAATTGTAGACTTTGGGCAACAAGAATAGATTATGTTGAGCCGCTGTAGTCTTCTGAGTTAATTGGAAACTCTGGCTACTTCTAATCTTATTGTTTGTTGTATTTGTTTTCCAGGAACGAGACTTCAGAATAAGGATACTGCTGCCTCCAGATCGACAGCTAAAACAGGCCAAGTATAAACTAATGTCTTAAAACTGCTTCATGTCCTGTCCAATGCAATACTGTTCCAAACATAGTAAGAGCAGCTAAACTATTTCTTTATTTGATTTACAGTCGATGTTAAAAGACAACGTGTTTTTTTTAAGACTCAGTCAGTCAGGGTAATTGAATCATGACAAAAAGCTGACAAAAAAAGCATCCAGACTTTTTAAAGCTGAATATGTTGGGATTGAGCCTCTCGGATGAAGTTGAAGCATCTTAAACTTTCAAAACTGAGTCCAAATGACTTCTTTTTGAACCTTTTTGTTTTAAGTTTGTCATGTTAAAGTTTTAAAAGTGCTTTGATGTTAAACAGACAAGACTTGATCAACACATTATGTACAATAGTAGTTTTTTCAGAATAAGAGAAGAGTTATGGATTGTCCTCAGTGGAAAAATGGGCAATAATTCATGTGTAAGATCACACTCAAAGCAGCTTCATCTAACTGTAGCTTTGGGACAGAGGGGGCTAACTGTGAAGCTTAAAACAGAAGTGGAAAGTAACTTAATAATTACTTTAAAGTACATATAAATATGTCTTAGTACACTAAGAGATACTTTTACTTAACTTTATCATATTTTTGATGAAAACACACCTTACTAAGAAACTTTCTAGAATCTCTGATGAACCTCTGAGTAAAAGTATTTCTTGACCTTGGTAGCAGTGTGAGTTGTGGTGTTATAATGAGTGATAGTAGCAGTTGTGGTAGTTCGGGATGCACCGATACCATTTTTTTTCAAACCGATATGAGTATTTCCATTTGAGTACTCGCCGATACGAGTACTTATATAGGGGTTACTTTATAGTTTATACAGTCACACTACTGTATCTCATTCATCCCATACCGTGTCGTCTTTTTGCCGTCCATCCCCGCTCTGCGATGCTAAGTTATTTTTACAACAGAGTGGTTTGAACACAACTAACCACAGCTAAACTTTGCACGTTATACCTCATTTTAAAGCTTAGTTTCTCCTCTATTCAGCCGCTAAAATCATTTTAAAGACAGATTGAGCATCTGCGCATAACCAGCAAAGATTCGCCAAGACATACAGCAGCTAACACAATTAGCAACGGTACTTCTTATGTTTTATCAGAGAACAACTGCTTCAGACTCCGCGCTGGTATCATTTCCGGGACGACAAATGGACGACAAAAGGACAACTTCTTAAGTTTTAGGACTCATGTATGATTTGGGAGGACTGGTTGAGCAGAATGTAGAGTCAGCTTTGCTTTTATCTCCATACAGTTTACTTTCAAATCCTTCTACATGTCTCCTACTGCTCAGCTCAGAGGTGACTGTCACGTGACAGTGCTGTTAAGTGGTATCGGCTGTTGTAAGGGTGCTCCGATCGATCATTTACATTTACTGTCCTGCAACTCCGGTTTGATTAAACAGCAGTAGCGTTATTTTAGCAGTGTTTTTAAGTTAAGCCCTGGTTATAACGAACACAAACCTGCCCTGGAGGCGCTGCTTTGTGTCCCCGCCTGCTTTAGGAGCGCACGGGACAGAACCGAGGCGCAGCAGTGCGTGTATTTGCAAACACCAACGTAAATAGAGCTACAGCTAACCCGCTAACAGTTACGTTAAAAGGATTAAGAAAGTTCAGAGTCTGCCTGTGTCTTGTTGCGTGGAGAAAACTGTGCGTTTTGTGGCTTAAACTGCACCAAATGGCTGCTAATGGAAAGAGAAAGTAAAAAGGCAGCCCATGTGTCCCCCGTGAGTCTGAAAGGAGCACCTTTCATCGTTGTCTTCTCTGCTCTTGTGCACGTTTTCTTCATTCAGACGTTGTCAAAACTGGCAGCAGGAGCTGTCTGCTCTTTAGTCCACTGTGTTTCAACCTGGTTTGGCTGCGCGTTACGCGGACGCAGGCGCTGCACCCGCGGACTTGCATTAAAGGAACCAGTTAAGAACAGCTGATTTTTACATCAGCGGAGCATTCAAACAAAGCCACAGACACTGGGCACACATTAAAGACCAATAATGCAACAAAACCTCTTCTAAAACAAAAATAAGTAGAATTTTGTTGTTCTTTTATATTTACAAAGGCTACAGTATTTTTCAAATGGAACTAATAATAGCCTGCATACAATACATTACTACATTGAAGACCACGTGATCGGTATCGGCCATGATCGGTATCGGCCGATCACAGCAGAGGCTGATCGGTGATCGGTGATCGGCCTCAAAAACCCTGATCAGAGCACCCTTAGGCTGTTGGTATCGGGTCAATTTTATGAGTACAAGTTCTTGGACATACTGGTATCGGTGCATCCCTAGTGGTAGTAGCAGTAATAGTAGAAATAGTAGTAGCGGTGAGTACTTTCTACTTTAGTAAGCGTTACACTTTCTAGAATGTCTGAATCAGTAAAAGTATTTCTTGAACTCAGTGGCAAAGTGGGCTGTAATAGTAATTGTTGACGCAGTAGTCGTAGCAGCTGTAGTAAAATTACTAGAAGTAGAAGTTGTAGTAAGTAGGCTACGTTTTACCTTACACTCAATACTTTTTATTTAATACTTTTATTAACAAACTTTGACATACTTTGGTAAGGTAAAGAAGAAGTGTTTGGTTACCTGCTATAGTTTCGACTTCTTCCTGAAGCGTCACATGATGTTGTTGTGCTGTGTGTTGCAGGCTGCTTATATAGTTTTGTCATTTCAGTCCATGATGTGAAACTAGTAAAGCAGGTAAACAAACACTGCTGTCTACCTAAAGAAACCAAAGTAATAAACTTAAGAAGAAAGTATGAACATTTACATACTTTTAGATCCACTTCGAAACATTCATTTTACTTTTTTGAGTACTTCCATCATCACTTCCATTGTCTTATCTACTTTTCTCTGTTGTTTCAGACTCCATTGCTGTTGGCAGATGAAACACCTGTTGCGTGGATATGAGCCCATTATCAAACAGGTTCTGTATATTTCCTATTACCTCCAAATATCTCCAGTCCTTGATTCTGCTGCGTCACTTCTGTCTTCACCGCCTCAGTCTCTCCCCCTCTCTCTTCTCTCTGTGACGATAATATTTTTCACTGTTTAATTAACGCGGTGTGGAAAATGTGCCTATTTGTTATACGTGGGCCCCGCGGGTGATTGGGCCGAGATTGATACTCCACCTCGGGCTCCAAAGTTCATTATTTTCACAGCCTTTAAGCGATCGTTAATTATTTAGGCCGGTGGCAGCCTCCATTAATCAAAACGCATGTGTTTGATTTGAATGGCTGGCTACAAGAGAAAAACTCAGCGCTGTCACTTCATTATGGACCGCGTCTGTTGTGCTGTATAGGCTTCAGAGCCGTGGTTCTCAACTGGAGGGTCAGGAGCCAAATGTGGGTCGCTGGGAGGTTGAATGTATATTTAATTGTGTTTTATCCTTTATTCATTTGTTTATCTTCTTATTCCAGTTTGGGGTTGTGGGTGACTGAAGCCTATCCCAGCAGCTATGGGTCTTAACCAACTAATATCAGGGCTGACACCATTAACTGCATTATATTGTGAAACTAACGTAGTAAAATAAAGTAGTTAGCACTGTAGCTTCACAGCAAGAAGGTCCCTGGTTTGATTCCCGTACTGGGCTGTGTGGAGTTTGTATGTTTTCCCTGTGTCTGGGTGAGTTTCCTCTGGGTGCTCCCCTTTCCTCCATCAACCAAAAACATGCAGTTCAATTCAGTTTTATTTATAAAGCCCAATATCGCAGCTAGACATAAACAATAACTAAAGTAAACTAACCATGTGCTTCTCTTAAAGAAAAACTCCTAAAAAACCCGGCAGTTGAAAAAAAGAAGAAACTCCTAGGACAGACAGGCTCTAAATGTGTCTAGGACTGTTAAATATATTCCATTAGTCCACGTATTGTATCAGGTCAGGTCTGTAACAGGCTAATCCTCCAGCTTGGTCCTGACCAAGATCCTGGATCAAGAACTGGAGAAGGGTCCCCGGGCTCTGCACCGCAGCCTCACAGGTTTAACCCCAGCGGCTCTGAGGCTTTATCGCAGAGGATAAATTTATTTAGGAGCCAAAAAAGTCTGCCTTAACCTTACCTACTACGGCTGCAGGATTAATTGATTATATTCGTTTATTGAAGTAATTGTCAACTAATTTAGTAATCAATTAATTGCTATCTGGGGTATTCATAGACTCTGAAACTTTCTTTTTTTCCCACAGCTGGGTTTTTTTAGGAGTTTTTCCTTACCGAGAAGGAGGGTCTGTTTAGTTTAGTGTAGTTATTGTTTGTATTGATTGTGTTTATGTTTGATTAACTGTTTGTGAAGCCATATGAGGAGACTGAATTGAATTGAATTGAATTGAAACACGTTACAGGCTGACAGAAGTGGTTTTATTACCAAAACACAGCAGTAAATCCACAAAAACTGTTAAACACAATGTAAATTTTGTGTTTTAAATAAAAAAAACACAAGTATAATTGCTGTTTCTAAAAGTCTTCTGTTAGCACACTTGAACCCTTGCCTGGATCAGAATTAGTAAAAAAATTACGTTTTTTTTTTTTTTTCAGATTTGAATGGGAACAATAAAACTACAGTTTTTTTAACAGCTTGTCACTAGGTCATAACATACTTACTCACGCTTCACTATCTGATTATTATTCAATTAATTGTAAAAATAATCAACTGATTAATCGACTATCAAAATAATCATTAGTTGCAGCCCTGTTACCTATTAACAAGCTCTGCTCTAGAGGTTTAAGGTCAGCTCTAAACTTCAGTTTTATGTCAACTATTAGTACTTTGCAGTGGTGAATTAAAGCAGAGTTCAGTAACTTTTCAGAGTCTGTGTGATGGTTAAATGAGTTGTTGTGTGGTAAATGAAGCGTGCGCGTCTCCCCCTGCTGTCTCTGGACTGAAAGTGACTCTTGCAACAGTGAGCGCCGTCGACCCGGAGTCACAGAAGTCTCGGGTCTCGCGAGAAAGCGGCACATCCCGGTTAGCAAAACAACAAGCTAGCGGTGGCTTTATTTCTCGATTATTGCCGTGCCAGAGCGGCCAAATGGAAGAAAAATCTTTGTACTGATACGCAGAAGGGAAAGCGAAAGTAAAGACGAGCGAGGGGTCACACAGGAATTAACTAGGCTTGTGAGTATTTACTTTAATGCTTTACTCTGAACTGTAGGAGAAGCTTTATAGAGGAAAATGAGGCAAAATGAGCGAAGAAATGAGCAGTTACTGAGTTCCACTTAAATACAGTTTTACTTAACACAGGAACCGCAGAAAAGGTATCTATGTTTTATACCATAAATAATTTATTGCATTGATTAACAGCTTATTAACACACTTACGATGTATTTTTTTTTCATTTCATTTATTTATTTTCTCATTACCATATACACAGTATGGAGCACAAACATAAACAGTTTCATTCTTGACAGAATAAAAATCTAGAAAACATCTTTGTATAGATTAATATAAAGCAAGAACCCCTTTCAAGTAGGCACCAAGTCTGTGCATGATTTTCTTCTTTTCATCTTGAAGCAGTAATACAAACTTATATCTGGATGGACATTCTAAATAAAACATGGGGATATACTTTTGTCTTAATTTCACCACCTCACTGTTTATACAATCAAAAAGAACATGAAATTCATCCCCCACACAGTTTTTGTCACATAAATTACAAATTCTTAAACTTTGTTCCAAACCCTTGTATCTGCAGTAACCTTAGGAATCCTGCTGTTATTAGTCCTGGAAGTATTTTTCAAATTTATACTCCTTTTTAATCTCAGCATAAACATCACAGGATGTCATCTCCCTGATCTCACTTTGCCACTTTTGTATTTGCTGATCTTTTAGAATGCGTTCCACTGTTAGTTTAAGCCAGGAACACGACTGAACGACTGTGAGGCAAGGCAAGGCAAGTTTATTTGTACGGCACAATTCATACACAGAGCAATTCAAAGTGCTTTACAGAAAATAAAAGGCAAATTTAAAAGTACAAAACAATTAAAATAATAAAATCAAATTTAAAGAGTATAATTAAGAATCAATTTAAAATGAAATTAAAAGAGAAGAGTGCAGATAAAACACTTTCAGTTGGCATATGCACAGTTAAAAAGAACAGTTTTAAGTCTGGACTTGAACATTGTCAGCGCAGAGGCCTGGCTAACATCGTCAGGGAGACTGTTCCAGAGTTTAGCTGCATAAAACTGAAACTCTGCTTCACCGAGTTTAGTCCTGACTCTGGGACCAGCAGAGACCTGTCCCTGAGGTCCTCAGAGTCCGAGATGGTTCATATGGGACCAACAGGTCAGAGATGTACTTTGGTGCTAAGCCATGGAGAGACTTGTACACAGCAGAGATGTTTTAAAGTCTGTTCTCTGAGCAACAGGAAGCCAGTGCAGAGACCTGAGGGCAGGACTAATATGGTCGTACTTCCTGGTTTTGGTCAGGACCCGAGCAGCAGCGTTCTGGACGTCCTGCAGCTGTCTTACAGCTGGTTTAGTGAGTCCAGTGAGCAGACCGTTACAGTAGTCTAACCTGCTGGAGATGAACGCATGAATAAGTCTCTCTAGGTCTGGTTTAGACAGTAAACCTTTGATTCTAGCAATGTTTTTGAGATGGTAAAATGTAGATGATGTTATAGATTTAATGTGACTGAGGCCCACACTCAGGACAGACCACAGTGGTCCAGAATGTTCTTCACCTGCTGAAGCCATGGCGACATGAGCTGACCCTCAGCGTACATGTGGAGAAGATGATTGTACATTTCCTGTGCCAGTTTGTTGTCTTTGCATTGTATCAATCTTCCCCAGTAACCAATCATTCTCTTTTTGACCACAATGTTAATAGGGAATCGACCTAGCTCGCCGTACACCTGGTTATTGCATGTGGACGTTTTTACTTTCAAAATAGGCTTTACAAGTAATCTTCTTACACTAATAACTGTCTTTATAGATTCTGTAAATAGTTTATTGACACACCTTATTAAGTTAACATGTTATGTGTGTTGTTGTCCGTTCCAGAGGCTGCAACAGTCTCCAGATCTCGGCTCATTCCTCCTGGAGCTGAAAACCGTCCTGGTGAGAGTAAAACACGGTCACTCTGACACCGCTGTTTACAAGGAGACCTAACACAGAGACAAACACCTCCAGGACATCACAAAGTCTCACTGTGTCCCACTACAGAAAACCTCTCACTGTCACTGTAACAGGGCAGTCTGGATAATAGAGGATTTGTTTTGCATTGCTTTTTTTCATGTAGCCTGGTTCATGTGAGATGTGTTAGACCAGCGCTTCCTAAAGTGGGGTCCAGGGCCCTCTGGGGGTCCACAAAGGTACTGCAGGGGGGCCCCCAGAGGCTGTCTATATTAAGTACATAAAAAGAAATTGAGTTTGAAATGCATTGTAAAAAACAATGCTGCAAAAACTCAAGGCAACAGGATCCCTCAAGATTTTTTATTTTTGGTGATCAACTCAAAATCTCAAGTTTTCAACAACTAATATTTTTTTACTCACCAAATTTAACGTTTATACATCTAAAAACTTTATTTTTTCCAACTCATCTTACAGCCAACTGACTCCACTGTTCAGAAAACGTATTATTGATGATAATAAAAACTAAATATACTACATTTAACAAAAGAATAACTTTTTCTGAACACTGTAAGTTGGCTGTGAGATGAGTAAAAAAATAATGATAGAGAGAAAAACTTAAAAATTAGAAAGGTTTTTAGACGTATTATACCGTCAATATTACTTAATATTACTTAACGAAAGCAGAATCTCCAGTGTCTCAAGCCTAGAGTAAAATAAAACTGTATTAAACAAAGTAGTTGGGACATTTACGCCCTTTCTTTAGCGAGCAACTCTTCAATATGAGCTAAACGTTTACTGGTTGTGATAGACATGAATTTACTTTTGTCGTAAAAACCCAAGTTATTTATACTCATAAAAACAGAACTAACTTAGCTCATTAAAACAGAAACTTTTTTTTTTTCAGGTGAACGCAATACGCTTCCGTAATTTGCCATGACGGATGAAAAAATTATTCACCAGCACTTTCAGCTCTTCTTGGTTAAATTTTTGCTTCCGTTTGTGTTCCACTTCCGCACCTTCCATGACGCAAAACAATACACGCAATGATGCCAGTTTAAATAGCTCCGCCCCCTCTGTTTGCAGCTGTCACCGACCACGCAGTTTGTCTTAGTAATTCACGCGCAACACGAACATTACACTCACTCGCAGTTTAGCACCCGTCTTAGTAAATATGGCCCTAAGCTGTTTTGTTTTTTATTTGTGAAGAGTTATTTTAGTGTTAATGTTTGCATTATTTGGAGCTTAAATATGTTTTAAATGAAATAGGTGAGACAGGTTTCAAAACACGTGCCATAAAGGTGGGAGTGACACAGAACTGAAACTGAAAAGAGGGTCACAATAAAATGATTAGAGATAAAATTGGGTCCAACACTGAGACAGGATGAGAGCCACTGGATCATTGTTCAGACTCTGATTATAGATTTTATATCAAAGCATGATGGTCACGGGATATATTTTGTTTGATGAGTTAATCTCAGAATCTCATCTCGGAGTTTAAACACATCCCTGTCCCCTCTCCTCTGTTACAGGAGGTGTGCGTGAAGAGCCGCCCCGAGAGCCGCTCCATCCCTCGGCCTCAGTATTACTCTGAGCTGATCTCTGAGCTGGAGACGCTGGGCTGGGACAAGTAAGTGGGACACAGCACGGCCCCCCCCTTCCCAAATACACAAGCATTTAACAGAGCAACATCCCCGGACTGATGTAAGGTTGTGTTACCAAACACTGGATTAGTAATAATGTCTGAATTTTGGAAAAGATGATAAATGTGTCATCTGCTGTTTGTGGGCTGTGGCTGGATCTCACCAGAGCCATGGTTCTCAAACTGGGGTACAGGTACCGCTGATGGTACACGGACGTGTTATGGTCGTTTAGTTCTGATTTAGCTCTGATTGGAAATTAGATTTGAAGTTTAGACCACTGCTTAGTCCTGGTTTAGTCTTAGTTTAGTCCGGGAATAGACATGGTTTAGTTCTAGTTTAGTACTGGTTGATAATTAGTTTAGTCCTGTTTTAGACCTGGTTTTGGCCTGTTGTAGACTTTGGTTTAACCCTACTTTAGTCCTAGTTTAGTTCTGTTTTAGGCCTGGTTTAGTCCTGGAGTAGACATGGTTTAGTCTTAGTTTAATACTGGTTGAGAATTAGTCTAGTCCTTGTTTAGTCCCGTTTTAGACCTGGTTTAGTTCTGGTTTAAACCTTGTTCAATTCTGGTGTAGACTTGGTTTAGTCCTAGTGTAGTTCTGTTTTAGGCCTGGTTTAGTCCTGGATTAGACATGGTTTAGTCCTATATTAGTACTGGTTGATAATTAGTTTAGTCCTGTTTTAGACCTAGTTTAGGCCTGTTGTAGACTTGGTTTAACCCTCCTTTAGTCCTAGTTTAGTTCTGTTTTAGAGCTGGTTTAGTTCTAGTTTAGTCCTGGTTTAGCCCTAGTTAAGTCCTGGTTTAGCCCTAGTTAAGTCCTAGTTTAGACCTGGTTTTGCCCTAGTTAAGTCCTAGTTTAGACCTGGTTTAGACCTTGTTCAGTCCTGGTGTAGACTTGGTTTAGTCCTAGTTTAGTCCTAGTTTAGTCCTGATTTAGACGTGGTTTAGACCTAGTTAAGTCCTAGTTTAGACCTGGTTTAGCCCTAGTTAAGTCCTACTTTAGACCTGTTTTAGCCCTAGTTAAGTCCTGGTGTAAACTTGGTTTAGTAGAGTAGACATGGTTTGGAGACACTATATAAGGGCTTTGTGGCTGAATGGATAGAGCATTTACCCCTGAACTAGAAGACCTCTGAATTGAGTCCATATCTGGGCTTTATGTCTTTATCATTGTGAGAAAGACCAATGGTGGGTCCACAAGAGGTCAGGTTGTAGTTTATTCATAAGGTTTGGGCAAATCAGGCCACTGTCATCACTTATAAACCAAGTGTACCCCATTCCCTTTGCAACACTTTAAAAAAAAAAAAAATCTGTAAGTATACTTAGCCTGAAAATGTTAACCAGAGCAAACACGAGGCCAAAATATCACTTTTTGAAGGCTGTGATCCCAAAATCCTGACTCCCTGATGGTGATAAGCATACACTTAGCTCCAGCCCTTTAGAGCCAGCTGTGCCCCGTAATGAGGCCCGTGGCTTCACGGGGGCGGCCATTTTGGGTCCGATAAGTGAGGCTGGCCTGGCCCACTTGACCTCGTTCCCCCACGTTAATTAACACCAATCTCCAACCAATTAGGATGACTACGCAGAGGCTCGGCCAATCGAGAACGCAGAACAGCAGCGGCTAAAAACCCCCGGTGGCTATTAGCGACGTCCCGGACCAATTAAGACGCTGAGCGAGCGCGGAGTGCTCTGGAGATCTGAGCTCTTTCTGTGTGTGTGTGTGTGTGTGTGTGTGTGTGTGTGTGTGTGTGTGTGTGTGTGAAGCCACTGGAGCGATGGTGGTCGCCAGCAGAAAACATACCTCCAACCCTCCTCCTCCTCTCGTTCTTATTAAAATATGAGAGTCTCCAATTAGCTCCATTTGCATTTTTGCTAATATCATAATTGTAGCGGCGGTCGTTAATCGGCAAAAGTGGGAGATGAGGGTTGTATTAAGGGCTCAATCTGAGCTCAGGGAAAGGAGATACATCAAATTAAAACATGGCACACTTTCTTCTTCTCTGGAGTTGAAATGACAGTAATGTTGAAGTAATTTTGTAGAACTTGTGCCAATGCAAATATTTATTTTGTTCTACGCAAAGAGTGGGCCTCATTCATGACTTCTTGTGTAAAAATGTGTACTTAAGCCTGACTTAGGAGGACTTTTGCTATACTTAATGTGCATATGACAGGGGTTTTTTTTGTTCAAATTCATAATTAATCTGCTTTGTTATTACCCGTGTTTAGGGCTAATGTACGTTTTACAGCACCAGTTTGTCAGTATTATACAGAAAAAGTCCAAATTTGAGCTTTCTCTCTGGAAACTGTGCCTTACCGGATCTGACATAGACAGAGAGAAAAGTAGAACTTTAGCCCGAGTTTAGAACTGGACTTGGGACTTGGCTCAGGACACTGAGTGGTCTTTGCTAGGAGCTGGCGTGGGCTCAGTAAATGCACACAACAAGCCCTGCAGCCCGACTGGTTGTGGATCTAAACCGGTTTAGGCTTTAGAGAGAGACCAAGCAGGGACCACAGCAACATGCTAACATTAGCTCAACAACTTTTGTTTTGCTTATTTAAAGTTACACTGTGTAACTTTTCTCCTAAATATGTGGGGCATACTGACTTGTTTTTGTGATTTTTTGAGTGATTATAAGGCCTGAGGTGCGATCTGTTGCTCCGAGCGGGGCTTCTGTACTGAGAAACCGCCCTCGCAACTTGGCCGGGAGCGCTCCGCTGTTCAGGAAGAGTCACGTGACAGGGAACGTCTTGCTTTACGGCATTCCCTTCTGCTCTTATACCTGAGGTGCAGTATAACCATGAAGCTACTTTTAGCGTTGTTATTTTCGCCAGTTCGTCAGGGCCGAAGGACACAAGAAGATGAAGACAATGTCGGACGAGGCAAGAAAAAGAAAATGTGAAAGGGACCGCACCAGATCACAGACAAGAGTCAACATCAGACAGACTTTTGCTTGCTGGCGTCAGATGAGAGACAGAGAAGGCTGCAAATCGGATCACGTTTTTGCTTCTTTACTGTTGGACAGATAAATTAGCCTCTTTATTTTTTCTTTAGAATGTGCTTTTTCATACAGTTTTTAGTTGGTTTAATGCAACCATTGCGCGATAAGCTAACGCTAGCGCTAACTCTATAGAAGATCCAATCTGCGGCCACACAAGTGGTTACAGAAGTTTATACAGTAAATATGAATGCACTCTCTAGTCCCATTGTTAGTTTGACGTAAGGCACGCTCGCACAGTTTCAGAAGGAGGAGGGGCCCTAGTGTTTACGTTTTGCGACAGGTGCAGTGGCACCTGTGGCCTCTAGAGGCGCAAGACCGGGAATCTTACACAGTGTAACTTTAATATCAACCTCCTAACGAAACCTCGTCACCACACTCTGATTGGATACTAATCAAAACGGGCAATTTCCTTATTTGTTTTGATTTCAGTGCAGTAACATTAATTACTATGACCAAACACATTAGCTTTAGCAAAACTTACCAGGACCCCTGCGCTGTCTTTATTCATTTTGACCCAAAGCACCATTTCTCTTCTGTGAAATTAAACTTAAGTGCAACTTTATGAGTAGATTCTCATTTTTCATGCATCACCCTCCTCTTACCTCTTTTTTCTGATACTAGCTTTTATAAACTTATTCTCAAAACATTGCAATAAAAAGTATCATCATCTAAAACAAATGGGGGGTTAGTGTTATTGTAAGTGCAAATGAATTAGGCTGAGTTACGCTGTCCACATTTAACATAATGTACTTGGTTTCAGACAGACTCCTGCTGTTGATGTTATCAGATATCTGTGTGTCCTGCTGAGGCCAGATTCAATTGAATTTTAAATGAATTATGGCCTGAACAGAAGCAGTTTGTCAACGTAATGGGTTAGTGAGGAGAACACGTTGGCTTTGTTTAAAACCAGATATTTAGTGCACAGTTTTAGGAGTTGACCGTCTGAACTGATAGAACTTACTTTTGTTTTTTCCCCCTTTTTTTGTGTGAACCCTAGTAAGGAGAGCTGATAACTTGCATTTGTTCTTGTTATGTATGGACGGGGATTTATCAAGCGCTAGAGGCAGAATTTTTTTTTTTTTATCTCTTTGCATACGGTGTTCGCTTCTTTTAGAACATGTTTTTTTGTAAATTAATATTTCCCTTTCTTTAATTCTGATGAATTACTAAATACAAAATGGTGTACACTCAAAAAATCAGGCATAACCTCTAAACTGAAGACATAGATGCATAAAATTAAACCGCACAAAGTGGTTAGTGGAAGTATTTGTGTCATCTACCTGCATTTGTCTGGTTGGCGAGTGTTAATGTCACGCCCTGCTTATCATATTAAATACAAAATAACTTTATCAAATTAAATTGTAGCTAGTACACGTAAAAAATGACTAGTAACTTTTGACAAAGACGAGGCACAGTGGCCACAGAGCAAAAAAGTAAAAGTTAAGCTCTGTTCATAAAACCTGTGTGAGAGCAGAAACAGCATTTGTGTATGTTCTGTATATAAATACAATATTGTTTTTCTTTATCCTTCACAAAAAGACTTCGCTGTGCCTGTATTTGAATGAACAGAGCCTTAAATCTTCTCTCATTTACGCAGAAAAATACGACTAAAACTTTCTTTTTAGTGCTTTTCTTTCTTACCGTAGAGAGCAGTCTAACCACAGCAGGTAGTGTTTAGTTTTTGGCAGCAGCTGATGGCAAATTTGTACATTGCATTTCCTTTCCATGAGAGGAGAAGCTTTAAAATGATTTTAGATACAAAGACTAACTTATGTCAACTGTGACTGGGACATTGATACACAGGATAACCCCGAGGTCTTAAAGGTATTAAATTTTATGGGCAGGTATTAAATTCTGTTAATCTAATTTATTTATTTGTTAAGTATTTTCATTGTTGTTAGTAATATATGCTAGTAATCAATGTGCAGTTAGAAGTAGAGGTGTTTGTGGTTAATTGATTCATCTGCATTATGGCCATAATCGATTGAAAGAAATGCAAATATTTAATTGCAGAGTTAGGGCAAATTAAACCTAAAATAAAGCAACTGTTTCCTAAAATATAAAAGCCTATAACTTGTCTTTAGTTTAAAAAATGAGACTTTTTATTATGGTTCATGGCTTTGAATTTAATAAAACGTAATAGGCCGGTGGTTAACGGTTTATTGATAGTCATTTGTTAAGACTACTTGTTAATGGATTAAAGAAAATTAACTGTGACATCCATATTGTCGCATGTTCAGCCCCAACTAGAAGCTTGTACTATTCACAAAATATATGTTACATAAAACTTGTAATAGTAATAGAGTAATAATATCTTTTCTGTAATTCTATCTATCTTAAGTGGTTTTAAAATCACCCACTCGTCTTTGTTTTTTGAAAGCTTTTATGACAGGTCTTCTTTATGTATGGGCTGCACAAAAACATCAAAATAAACTTACTAAAGAACCTTTCCCACTAACATTTATTAATCAATCTTAAGACTATTTATCACAGCACTGTTTTTTATTCTGTATTATGCTTAAAAACTGCACAAATATTTAATCAGTGTAAAATTCTTTCAGATTATTGTTCATTTGCCGGCGATCCTGGCATTAATTTTAATTTAAATTGGCAGCTAAAAGTCTTAAAAAGGTTTTAAATTTCACAAGAGAAAACCTGGAACTACTCTGATACACTACAGATTCATGCTCCTTTTGAATTAACTAAATTATATAAAGCTTTACTCAATAAAACTGCTTGACTTTGCAGAAATTTAAGACCAGAATCTCCAAAATATGCCCTTAATTGTAATACAACATTAGGAAACACATGATTTTAAGCGCACAAAGCCTCCAGTGTGAACAGACTGGCAATGGAATGAAATTACCGCCATTAATCTTCCATTCATAACAACAATCTAAAACCAGTCGGTCCCATTGAGAAACACTCACAGCATTTTCCAGTTCATTTTTTTCCCAAGCTCTGATTTTATTAAATGTTTTTACACCTATTTTCATTATCCTCCATTACCATAATAACCAATAACTATTTTTCTTTCTATCTTGGCCGCCACATCTCTTCAGATAATTAGCGCGAGGCGGCTCTTATCGCTAAGTGCTGCTGATGTTGTTAATGTGAATTAGCCTCTTGAGATGGACTTGTTTCAATGGGCTCCTTAAAGACGAGATGGATCTGACTCCAACATCACAACGATACGCCACAGCTTCTCCGTAAACGCTGCTGAAGCAAACAGAACGGCTGCACAATGCAAATATTGGTTTAGTCCTATTTTACACCTGATTTAGACCTGATTTAGTCCTGGTTAAGACCTGGTTTAGCTCTAGTTTAGTTCTGTTTTAAACTTGATATAGTCCTGGCTTGGTCCTGGTGAAGTACTTTTCCAGTGCTCATTTAGACCTAATGTAGACTCCTGGTTTAGTGCTGGTTTAAAACTGGTTTAGACCTGGTTTAGTCCTTGTCTAGACCCCTGGTTTAGTCCTAGTTTAGAACAAGCTTTGTCCTGTTTTAGTCCTAGTTTAGACCTCTTTTATCCCTGGTTTAATCCTGGTCTAGTCCTGGTTTAGTGCTGGTTTAAAACTGGTTTAGACCTGGTTTAGTCCTTGTCTAGACCCCTGGTTTAGTCCCAGTTAAGAACAAGCTTCGTCCTGTTTTAGTCCTAGTTTATACTGCTTTTATCCCTGGTTTAATCCTGGTCTAGTCCTGGTTTAAAACTGGTTTAGACCTAGTTTACTCCTGGTCTAATCCTCTGGTTTAGTCCTTGTCTAGTCCTGATTTATACCTAGTTTAGACCTGTCTTAGTCCTGCCAGGTCTAAACCTTGAATAGTCCAGGACCCAATTTAGACCTGATTTGGTCCTGGTTTAGTCTTGGTTACGACCTGGTTTAGACTTGATTTAATTGTGTTTTAGTCCTGGTTTAATCTTGGTTTGGACCTTGTTTAGTCTCTGGTTTTGACATGATTTAGTCCTTGATTAGATGTAGTTTTGTCTTGGTTTAATCCTGATTAAGACCTGGTTTAGCTCTAGTTTAGTTCTGTTTTAAACTTGATATAGTCCTGGCTTGGTCCTGGTTAAGTACTTTTCCAGTGCTCATTTAGACCTAGTGTAGACTTCTGTAGTCCTGGTGTAATCTTGGTCTAGTCCTGGTTTAAAACTGGTTTAGACCTGGTTTAGTCCTTGTCTAGTTTTTTGGTTTAGTCCTAGTTTAGAACAAGCTTTGTCCTGTTTTAGTCCTAGTTTAGACCTCTTTTATCCCTGGTTTAATCCTGGTCTAGTCCTGGTTTAGTGCTGGTTTAAAACTGGTTTAGACCTGGTTTAGTCCTTGTCTAGACCCCTGGTTTAGTCCCAGTTAAGAACAAGCTTCGTCCTGTTTTAGTCCTAGTTTATACTGCTTTTATCCCTGGTTTAATCCTGGTCTAGTCCTGGTTTAAAACTGGTTTAGACCTAGTTTACTCCTGGTCTAATCCTCTGGTTTAGTCCTTGTCTAGTCCTGATTTATACCTAGTTTAGACCTGTCTTAGTCCTGCCAGGTCTAAACCTTGAATAGTCCAGGACCCAATTTAGACCTGATTTGGTCCTGGTTTAGTCTTGGTTACGACCTGGTTTAGACTTGATTTAATTGTGTTTTAGTCCTGGTTTAATCTTGGTTTGGACCTTGTTTAGTCTCTGGTTTTGACATGATTTAGTCCTTGATTAGATGTAGTTTTGTCTTGGTTTAATCCTGATTAAGACCTGGTTTAGCTCTAGTTTAGTTCTGTTTTAAACTTGATATAGTCCTGGCTTGGTCCTGGTTAAGTACTTTTCCAGTGCTCATTTAGACCTAGTGTAGACTTCTGTAGTCCTGGTGTAATCTTGGTCTAGTCCTGGTTTAAAACTGGTTTAGACCTGGTTTAGTCCTTGTCTAGTTTTCTGGTTTAGTCCTAGTTTAGAACAAGCTTTGTCCTGTTTTAGTCCTAGTTTAGACCTCTTTTATCCCTGGTTTAATCCTGGTCTAGTTCCTGGTTTAGTGCTGGTTTAAAACTGGTTTAGACCTAGTTTAATCCTGGTCTAATCCTCTGGTTTAGTCCTTGTCTAGTCCTGATTTATACCTAGTTTAGACCTGTCTTAGTCCTGGTTTAGACCTGGTTTAGACCTTGAATAGTCCAGGTTTAGCTTCTAGTTCAGACCTGATTTAGTTTTGGTTTGGAGCTGGTTTAGTCCTGGTTTATTCTTGATTTAGACTTAGTTAAGTCCTGGTTTAATCATGGTTTAGTACTGGTCTTGTCCTGGTATGTCCTAGCTAAATCCTTGTTTAGTACTAGTTTAGACCTGTTTTAGTCTTGTTTTAGTCCTGGTTTAGACCCAGTTTAGACCTGATTTGGTCCTGGTTTATTCTTGGTTACGACCTGGTTTAGACTTGATTTAGTTGTGGCTTAGTCCTGGTTTAGTTCCTGGTTTTGGGATGATTTAGTCCTGGTTTAGTTTATCCTGGTTTAGACTTGACTTAGTCCTTGTCTAGTCCTGGTTAAGACCTAGTATAGACCTGTTTTAGTCATGGTTTAATCCTCGTCTTGTCTTGGATTAGTACTGCTATTAGTCCTGGCTTAGACCTGGTTTAGTCTTAGTTAAATCCTGTTTTTTGACCTGGTCTAGGCTTTGTTTAGTTCTAGTTTAGTCCTAGTTTAGTCCTGGTTAAGACCTTGTTTACTCCTGGTTTAATCCTAATGTCATCCTGGTTTATTCCTAGATTAGTTCTGGTTCAGACCTATTTTAGACCTGGTTTAAGTCCTGCTTTAATTCTAGTTTAGTCCTAGTTTAGTCCTGGTTTAGACCTAGTTATCCAGATATCGCTGATCATATCTTTATTACAGTATTCATCACAGTTATCTTTTATTATTGTAATCCCTTGCTGCCCTCGCGAACAGTTTTTAATCTGATTGAAGCGATACAGAAATTATTATTATTGCTCCTTTGTGAACGCCGCGGTGATGTTCCCGTTCGCCGCTAATAGTCCCAGGACACTCGGGACGTAATTATCAGCAGACAGCATGATCTAGATATCAGACCAGGATTCTGTTTTTAGAAAGATTAACTCGACTTTTAACACGTTTATATTAATATGTGTTGACTTCTGCCATTGTCCCGAGAGGAAAGAGCACGTCTGGAGATGTATGTACAAGGAGAATATAGCTTTACGAAAGGAACGAGGTTGTTTTTTAAGACGGTAAACTGGACCGACGCAGCGTTAACGAATGGCTCTTAATGGGTTTCTTATTTTTAGTTGAGTAATAGGTAAATATTGAAGCATTTGTAACAGAGACAAGTCTAAAGCTGGGTCAGTCCATAAAAATGTGAGGTACATTTTGCACAAACAATGGACCATAATATTAATGTTTTTTTAATTATACGAAGGCCCTGCTAGTGACTTGTTTCTTCCTTTCCTGCCTTTGGTGCGAGAGGTCAGAGGTTCAATTTCCTAATGTGGGGCCAAATACTCCAGCTGTGTGTCCTAAGCCCGGTTAAATGGAGTGTTCTGCATCAGAGTAACGATCCTGCCGTGCAAATGATTTGCTGTGGCCATCAGGGGCAGCTAAAAGGAACTTCCTTTCTATGTTTGATATTTTTATGGAATTTATTTATTTATAGTTTATTTGATAGGGACAGATACAATAAACATAGATTATCTTCTCAAAGTAATCCAATGCCAGTATCACAGTGTTTATAGCCAACACCTGTCCCTAGAAGGGCTTTTGACAGATACAGAAATATTAGATGTAATGAAATAATAAAGATTAAAAGTGAAACCAATGAAATGTCAAAAAACAAGTAAACAGATAAAGTATCTATGTATACATACATTCACATCCATCCACCCAGTTTATACATGATCACACTGTTGTTGCTGTATGAGCCAAGATTTTGTCTGTTTCTTAAAGGTGGACAGTTTAGTGATAGTCTTTATCTGAGCCGGGAGAGAGTTCCATAGATTTGCTCCTTTTACAGAGAAAACAGTCTGAGCAAAAGAAGTTTTACAGAATGAAACTTTACAGTCTCCACATGTCACTGCTCTCGTAGCTCTGATGTTTTGTAGTCTGTTCACAAATTTGTAAAGTGGCTCTGGAGCAAGTCTATTTAAACATTTAAATACAAGTTTCATATAACAGAAATTACAAAAATTTATAAAATTTAAGATTTTATGTTGAATTAAAATAGAACAGTGATGAAACCTGATGGGCTTTTTGTCCTGATAGTCCTGAAACAATTTATAGTGGCCTTCATTTTTATAGACAGGATTTTGATGTGACTTTTAAAATTTAATTGAGAGTCTAATATCACTCCTAAATATTTCTCCTGTTCAACTTGTTCAATGAGTTCTCCTTCCATTTCAATGTTTAATTTATTTGCAGTTAGTATCTTTTTTATAGAAAAGCACATGGATTTGGTTTTCTTTGTATTCATACCATCAGTGATATGGGCTGCACGATATGGAGAAAACATGCGATATTCGATAACTATTGTTGAAAATTGTGATAACGATATTATTGCAATATTTGAAAATAAAGCCTACCACAGCTTTATTGTGATATATTTAGATTCTTATGATACGGATATTGCATTTGCTGATATTGCGATAACTGATAATTTTGCAATATATTGTGCAACCCTCTCAGTGATCATCATCAATTCGGCAAAATAATAGTTACATGAAACTGACATTAAACTTGTCGCTCACAATTATTTTTAAATTCCTATTTATACCGTATTTTCCGGACTATAAGTCGCTCTGAAGTCGCATCAGTCAAAAAATGCGTCATGAAGAGGAAAAAAACATATAATAGGGCTGCACAATATATCGCAAAATTATCGTTATTGCAATATCAGCAAACGCAATATCTGTATCGCAATAATCTAAATATATCGCAATAACGCTGTGGTCTTCCATCTGACAGAGATTTACACTGAAGAATAATTTTCCACCAGAGCCTTAAAAGAACATGTGTTGTGACTAAATAAAAATGTTTAAAAAGTCCAGTTTTAGTGGTAATTTAATTAATTTAGTCACAGCTTAGCCTTGTTTTATTCCTGGTTTAGTCTGTGTTAAGCTTTGATTTTGTCGCTGTTTTGACTTGTAAATACAGGAACTTACATTTTTGTGAAATGTAGTGAATTTAATTTACTATGTTCAAAAAGTAGGCTCTATTTTCAAATATTGCAATAATGTTGTTATTGCAATTTTCAACATAGTTATTGAATATTCGCATGTTTTCTCCATATCGTGCAGCCCTACACTGGAGTATAAGTCGCCTTTATTTAAAAAATTATTTCACAGAGTTCAAGACCAAGAACAGACATTTAATCTGGAAAGGCAAGTTATTCAGTTATTCTACAAGTTATACAACTACTATTCTGCAGTATGTTAACGTAACACATTAACAGTTATTCAGCTACACAATAGCATAAAGAACAAACCTGGGAGGATAAATAGGCTAAATAAACATACCAGACCAGCGAGTAAGGAAGGTAAGGAAGTTCACCAAGCTTCATAAGTCGCAGGACCAGCAAAACTATGAAAAAAGTCTGGAAAATACGGTATATGTAGTCAGTTTTTTTGTGTACAAACAACCAGACGCTCACACACATATTATTTTTATAAAACCAAAGTATCAGATAAAATTTTCCACATAATATAAGCCAAGACAAGTGAAGAGGACCCTCACACAACACTGAGAGGCTGATTTAAATGTGAGACTGAACAGTAGTGCTTTAAGTTTATTTTTAAAGGAACTCAGTGTTGGGGCATGTTTAACTGTGCGCAGGGCTTTTGTTCACTAGTTGAGTAGACCACCAGCCAAGGACATAAAAAACATAACTTGTGTTAAAAATAATAAGAATATACTAATACTACTACTACTATCACTGCCTCTGCTGCCTAATTCTGTGGCTGCTACTACCACCACACTCTGTACTTTGCCATCAAGGTCCATAAACACTTTTACTCATTTTGAGACTTTAAAAATGTACTTGACTAAAAGTATATTTTTCTTCTGTTGAAAAAAGATGAACCCTTAGCTAAAATGTACTACAGTAAATTACTTGAGTAGCCGTCAGTGTTAGATGTGATCTCAGTCATTTTGAACGCCTATTAGGAGATTAAAATTTTTCTCATATACAAAAACACATTAAGGCCTTAATTTTACACACAGAGCAGACAAATCGACAAGTGCTAATCAAAAAAGCAGAATAATACTCTTTATAAATGACACTGAGGCCTGTTCTGCCCATTTACTCAGATCCAAGTGTTGTTCCACGGATGTGCTCCCATCTGTAACTCATCCTTCTTCCTGAATCATGTCTTGCGCACGTTGGCGGAGGTGCAGTTGCAAATGGGATGCTCTCATCAGTCTTCACCGCGGGACGCCTCACTGTCACGCTGTTTCCATCACGCACAAGGACCGGGCCCCTGCCAGCGTGGGCGGGAGACCCCGGAGGAGAGGGAGGGAGGGGGACGCACGGGGGACGGGGACTTTGTCAGTGTCGGTTTGTGAACTCAAGCTCATCTTTACCTCGTACTAAAGTCTGGGCGAGTTAACTGAAGGAAATAAGGTGAAATATAGGTAATTTTGTTGATTTAATTCACATAGAACTTTGAAATCCAGCTGCAGGGGGTCACAAGCCAGTGTACTCTTTGTGCCAGTCCCAAACCTGGAAAAATAGGCACGGGTTGTGTCAGGAACAGCAGACCAGGAGGCAGATGATTAGCTGCGATAACCTCGAAAGGAAGAAAAGACTCAATTATGGAAAAAAGGACATTAATGCATCATCTAGACTTAATTATAAAGCTCCCATTGATTGGTCTTCAGTGCTTGTCAACAGTGAACTATAGTCCTTTTACACCCATGCACCGTCACTGGAACTCTCTTGAAATCTTGAGGAGCGCCTTGTTTGTACACAGTAATAAAAAAGAAAAACTTTGCTTCGCTCTCAACACCGACCATGATGCCAGATTTGAGAGTAAACTTTTATAATTTTTGGCAAAAAGTTGCTGTATCTATATGAAGGTGTTAAATCATATTAGGGCTGTACAATATATCGCAAAATTATCGTTATCACAATATCAGCAAACGCAATATTCGTATCACAATAATCTAAATACATCACAATAACACTGTGGTCTTCCATCTGACAGAGATTTACACTGAAGAATCATTTTCCACCAGAGCCTTAAAAGAACATGTGTTGTGACTAAATAAAAATGTTTAAAAAGTTTAAGTGGTAATTTAATTAATTTAGTCACAGCTTAGCCTTGTTTTATTCCTGTGTTAAGTTTTGATTTTGTCGCTGTTTTGACTTGTAAATACAGGAACTTACATTTTTGTGAAATGTAGTGAATTTAACTTACTATGTCCAAAAAGTAGGCTTTATTTTCAAATAAAGCCTAATAAATATTGTCAAAACCTTTACACAATATTAATGAACTGCTGGTTCACATCAGTCTAATGCTTATGCTGCCTTCACGCGATATGGGAAAGATGATATTTTCCACTTGTAAATAGGAAATTATGAGTTGTGTTCAAGTGCTCTTGTGGTTGTAGCTTAATAAAAAATGGTGGACAGAAACTTTATCTTGAATTGCTACATGGGTAAAACAGTTTTGGACTTATTAATTCATCTGCTACAACAAGAACAGGATCAAAACTCAAACAGTAAGTGTGCTGTATTTTGTTAGGATTATGAATCATATAGTCATTTTAAGGACAGATTTGTATGAGTTTGCTAACGTTACTGTGTTAAAATTACCACATTAAAATTGTGTATGCTACATAATTAAACAGTGAGCTAACATGACTATAAACATTTATTAGCCTATGCTTACCATCCACAATTTCTTCGCTGCTCTCCGCCATTTTGAAAGGTCAAAGCTGAACTTATCTCGGCAACGCTGGTATCAAAATTATCTTCGAGTTCTCCAGTGGAAATTACAAGTGGTATTTTCCATAATTCCCATAGCACATGAAGGCAGCATTAACATTCTTGTCTTAAGTAACATTTTCTTTTGTTTGTCTCTGTAACATCAACAAGACGAAATGTTACATATCAGAGCTTTTTTTATATGCATTTTCTTTCCAACTCATTTTCTCATGAGACACAAAGCGATATATAAAAAAACTTGTTGCTTTATTATAGTTGTCCCACCGTAGAACATAATTGGGACACAAGGCTGACTTCTTCTGCACAGGAAAACATGGAGATGTTTGCAGATGACAAGATTCAACAGGTCCAGCTATTTTTCAAATGAAAGCATGTAACTTTCAAGTTTTTCTCCAACCTTAAACCCTAATCTTACTTCACTTTTAAACAGAAATATTCCTGACTTTAAAATTACTCTGCAGCGTAAACTTTAGGCAAGAATGTTCAACAAGTCCTCAGCTTTTAAACTGTGGAAAATGACAGCGTTTAACATCACATTACTGCCTTAAAGGTTGGTCTTGACACATAGCTAGCACCTATCATGAAATTATACATTGTTTTGGCAGGAAAAGTGGATATGTTGACCTCCGCTTGCCCTCCAGTGCATAAAGGTATAAAATATTGCGTGTTTGGAAAAGTTGGACAGTTTTGGTGGTTTATTTCGAGCGTGTTGTCAGCCCTAAAGGCAGCACTGATACTGAGTTTGACATGTGGCACATCGAGAGCCGCGTGCGTTCGGAAGATACGGTTTTGTGAATATGTTGGTAATTTTAGAAGATGGAGTCTAGGAGGTCGAGTTTGTTGTGCTCAAGACCGGTCTTGCTTTTGAGACCAAGCTTGAGACCACTTTTTATGGTCTCTTTTGGTCTTGGATGCATTTTTTTTTCTTGATCTAAGCGGAAATAGCAGTCTTGAAGATTTTTTTTTCTATTATGTTTTTGAACCACTGATTTAGTTCACAGGCTTCGGTCTTGTCTTAACTTGGTCTCGATCCCTAAAACTCTTGGTTCACCGTGGTCTTGACTACAAAAGTATAGGTTTTTAATCGCTCTGAAGGACGCTGTGCTGCAAAATTAGCATGATCACAAGGCTATGAATGCCTTCTACTCAACGTTGATAAGCTGTGTCCCTTATTTGATTAAAAACATATTGTTTTTTTTACCTAAGCATGTGATGATGTCCTTGATAATAAAATCTAGAAGGTCTTATTTTTCTTTCTTATTAAAGCAGAACTCAGAATCTCGTTTCATCACTGTTTTTGGCTCATTTTCCTCTCTGCAGCGCCCCCTACATTTCGGAGTAAAGCCCTATCTTAAGCACTCACAAGCCCAGTTGGCGTCTATTGTGATCCCTAGCTCAGCTTTACTTCCATTTTCCCCTCCTCGTATCTCTTCTGCTATTTGCCCGCTCTGCCATGACAAAAATCGAGATATAAAGCCATCTCAAGCTTGTAGTTTGCGGCTTTCTCGCGAAACCCGAGACTTCCGTGACACCGGGTCAGACGCACTCAGATTTGCAAGTGTCACTCTCGGCTCAAAGACAGCAGCGGGAGATGCTGGACACTTTATTTAACTATCACACGAACTCCGAAACAGTTTATTTAAAGTCAAAAAGTTACTGTACTATACTATTACGTTACTACAGGCCAGTGTACTGTCTGTGCCAGTCCCAAGCCTGAATAAATGGAGAGTGTAGCATCAGCAGGTCAACATTTTGTCATCAAAGTCTGAGGTGTTAGAAGCAGGAAAAACAGGCAGGCGTAAGGATTTGAGCAAGTTTGACAGTGATCAAATTGTGACGGTTATAGACGACTGGGTTAGGGCTAGGGCTTTGCGGTATTGATTTAAAAGTTACAATACTACTGGTATAATAAAAAAAAGGAAATCAATACCATGTTTCAATACCTAGTGGGATCTTTAATGTTCCTTTCTATGTATGAATCAAATAAATAACAGAATAGACCATACTAACTACTGGTTTTAATTTAGAGCTAAGAATTTTGCTCCAAAAGTTTGCTAAAATATTATTGTGTTTTATGATTGTAGAAGATCAATTAGCTCTCCATAGGTATCAGAAAAAGTATCGCTCAGGTATCGGTACCGAAAACCAGGTATCGTTTAAGAACTGTATTGGAAAAATCTGAACGGTACCCAGCCCTAGTCAGAGTATCTCCAAAACTGCAGCTCTTGTTGAGTGTTCCCAGTCTGCAGTGGACAGGATCTATCAAAAGTGGTCCAAGGAAGGAACAGAGGTGAACCGGCGACAGGTGATACACGTCGGGAGTGAAGACTGAGGCCCCTGTGGTCCTATCCAACAGACGAGGAGCTACTGGAGCTTAAACTGCTGAAGAAGTTAATGCTGGCTCTGATAAAAAGCTTTCAGAATACACAGAGCACCTCAGTTTGTTGCTTATGGGGCAGAATCTTAGGCTGGTGTCATAACACATATTATTATGACCATTAGTAATAGGCTGGTGGTCATAATGTTATGCCTGATGTGTGTATTTTACCCATTAACTAGATAGAGTCTTTGTGCTTTCCATCCGTAAGTGTGTGTTCGTGTGCGATATGCTTTTCTGAATACTCTGGTAATTTTAGAAAATGGATTCTTGGAGGTTTTCAATCACTCGGAAGGACGGGGCATTCGCTTGCGAGTCCGATTAGCATGATCAGAAGCATATGACAGCGCGCCGCTCGTGCCCTTCGCCGGTGGTTGATTACTCGAGTTGGCGGACATCTTTACGAGCCGGTCATTTCGTCACGTCTTCTAAGTGTCTGTGTCATCCCGAAGCTTAGCGCCTGCCATCACTCCTCGCTAACTCCGGGGCCGTAAATCCCGCTCAGATATACAGCCGTGTCAAAGCAAGCGCCGTAATGCACTGTAAATCCCAGAGAGAGGACTGTCCGAAGCCTTTGTCTGCCATTGTTTTGCGGTCTCGACGGGCTGGTTATGGGAGAAGAGAGGAAGAGGAAGAGCGACTGAGGGCTTCATAGAGTCTGAGAGCAGTAAATCTGACTGCGGTGTTGCAGCGTTCACAGGCCCAGATAAGTGTTGTGTCCTCAGCTTCAGTGGGTTATAATGAGATGAAGACAGACGGAGGCTGATTTAGAGCGAAGGGGAAAGTGAACCTCCACCTGAAGGGCACGGCAAGACAAATCATTTTACAGCAGTACTCAGAGCTTTACTGTTTAAATAAGTTTGAATACAGGTATGACATCTTTAGACTGCGTTTAAAAGAACACACCCAGTACATAAATGGACAAAGACCGTCTTATATGGAGCGTTTATGTGATCCTAGGGAACTTGGAAAGACAATTGTGCACACGAATTCCTGCTCATGTAGAGGTGGAAAGTAACTAGAAATATTTACTGAAGTATTTGAAGTATGTTCCTCAAGTACATATTTAAAAGGTCCTCTATTCTGCTATATCAACTCTTTTGAGCTTTTTACCATGTTATAAGTGTTGTTTCCTCCTAAAAACAGACATGGAGTAGTATGGAGTAGTATTTTATTTCATTCACACATGTTTGAGTAATCCTGTATGCTGAGGCACTGCCCTTCTCAAGAGCTGAAAACGCTCTGTCTCTCAGCTCTACATAGAAACGCGAAACCGGTGCTTAAACAGGACATTATTTTAAGTTATAAAACCTCAAAAATTAATACAAAGGTGTCCAAAACTATTTCAGAAAGCCCGAAAAGAGCATAATGTGGGACCTTTAAGTCTAAATAATATATTTTTTTGCCTCACAAACGTATTAAAAGTATTAGTTGCAGTAGTAGTACTAGTGATTCTCACTAGTTGCACCAATAGTTGAAGTAACAGTAATAATATATTCCTCTGTGCATTTACACAAACAGCATACAAACTTTACACACTATGTATCATTTAGTAATCATTTTGTTGGCCTTGTTTTACTCCTACTTAATTTGCATAGTTCTCTTTTAACCCCAGTTCATTTCCTTGTGAGCTGCTGTGTGCACTCTCAGATGATTGTTATTGTCAAATTAGCCGTGTTTGTGTGTTTGAGTGCTGTCAGTGGGTTTCCTCACAGATCTGTTACTGAGTGTAAAATGTGGAGGGCTGCTGCAGTGACTCTGTGTGAAGATCTCAGCAGGATACAGGCCAGTTTTATTTCTCCTTCAGAGCATTAACAAAACACAGAATACACATCTGAGCCATCACAGCACTGAGACGGCTCTTATCAAGGAGACAAATGACATCCGTCTGAACACTGACGCAGGCAGAGTCTCTGTCTTAGTTCTGTTGGATCTGAGCGCTGCTTTTGATACAGTTGACCATCGGGTTGGGTACTGTTAAACAAAACCTTTGTGGTATCGAAACAAAAGTTGCAATACTACTGGTAATGAAATATTTTTATTCAATGCCAAATGTCAAAATCTAGTGGGACCTGTAATGTTCCTTTGCCTGTATAAATCAAATAAATAACACTGAATAAATCATACAAACTACTGAATTTTGCTCAAAAAATGTACATTTATTCCTATATTACAGTGTTTTATGATAGTAGAAGATGAATTAGCACAATATTGGTATCAGAAAACGTATTGCTCAGGTACCGAAATCGAAAACCAGGTATCAAAAAACCTGGCATCAAAAAAATCTGAGCAGCCCTAGTTGACCATGTGATCCTGTTACAAAGATTAAAGGAGTGGCTTTTATGTTACTGCCTTTAAATGGTTTAAGTCCTATCTAGAAGGCTGAAAGTACTTTGTTGAAATCTGTGTCTGTGTCTCAGGCCTTGACCTGTGGAGTCCCGCAGGGGTCCATTCTGGGACCTCTTTTGTTTAATCCATTCATGCTTCCTCAAGGCCAGCTAATAAGCAGCAATAATGTGTCCTACCACAATCATGCAGTTGACACTCAGATTTACTTCTCACTGACAGCTGCATCCAACAGATCACTGAGTGGATGCAAAACTACTTTCTCCAGCTAAACACTGACAAGACTGAAATAATCGTCTTTGCCCCATAGAAACAAAGAGAAAATGTCGACAGTCACCTTGGGCCTCTATCTCTAAAATCTACAAATCACGTTAGAAATCTGGGGATAATCATAGACTCACTTGAACTTTAACAGCCACATTAAATCTATAACATCATCTTTCTACCACCTCAAAAATATTGCCAGAATCAAAATCAAAAGGTAGCAGCTGAAAGATTAAAAAGCCATTCAGTATGTAGAGTTTATTTGATTATGTCACTAAAAGGCAGCAAACTTGGGCAATGGCCAGTAGGCCTCTGGTTGCTCAGTCGATTAATCAGTCAGTGAGGTCTTGGTCGACAAAAATTTTATTGGTTGATTAGTTGCATGAATGCTCTTTGCATCGTAAGAGTTAATCTAATGTATTACTTGATAACTTTTAATTTTTTTTAATTTAAGATAACAATTGGTTTTTAGATCACAATATATTTTCTCGACATTTTTCCTAATTAATGTGAACTTGTTTTTTAACACTCTGATAAGTCCCACTACAGATCCTACAGACCAAAAAATTGCTGTGCTGTACATACAGTTGAAGCCCTGAAATTATTCATAACCATGGCAACTTCTGACTTAAAGTTACTTTCATTCAACCAGCAAGTTTTTTTTTTTTACCAGAAATGACACAGGCTTCTCCCAAAAGATAATAAGACAATGTACAAGAGGTATCATTGTGGAAAAATATTTCACAGCTTTTTTTTTTTTTTTTTCTTTTAACATTTGAACAAAAAGTGGCATGTTGTTTTAACTGAAAGTAACTTTAAGTCAGAATTTGCTAGGGGTATGAATAATTTCGGGCTTCACCTGTAACTTAAGTCGACAAACAATTTCTTTGGTCGACTACTGCCCCAATGGCCAGAATGGTCAAATTGATTGAAATGAAAGTACTTATACCTGGATGTCTTCGTACAGGCCCTGGTTCTATTAAACTCATGGGTACACAACACCAAAAGGCTACATATTAAGCCCACAACCCTAGCTGTAAGGCCACGCATGCTAACCATGCTGCTGTTCTGCTTCCTAACTTGTAAATTTTTGTGTAATTCAGTTTGAAAGCTGTGTTAAAAAGCTTGACAATGTTATCGAAGGAAACACATGTTAAAGGCAGTATCCCGTCTATTGCACTTGATGGTGAGTGTCGGTCCGGAGCCTGACGTCATGTGACACAGTGATAAATCTGAGGCTGATGTCTTAATATTGTGCGTGTGATTAATGTCGGATGATGGCTGCTGTCAGTTCCCTGTGTTACTCTTCTCCCTCTCAGTGAATTAGTGCGGTGATTTATGGAGCTCGTATTGTTGCAGGCTGCTGTTCATCGACACTGACTTCCAGACGCTGAGGCTGAAGGCAGAGGACTCGTCTGGACGGGAGCACACTCTCACCGTTAAACTAAAGACCAAGGTAATACACTGATGTCGTACACAAGACCACACAAGCAAAGACCAAAGCATGAGAAGAAATACTTCAAGCATGGTATGGTGATTGTTCTTCGTGTCTTTTTGGGTTTGTGAGATATTGAGGAGAAGGTGGGGTGGGTGTAAATTGGACCTTTTGCCTAACATAAGGCCAATGACATAAATTACTTTTCAGACATTGTTCTATGCTGTGAAGTCTAAACATGTTGCCTAATGTTGCAAAGTTAGTCTGACTATTATACACTTTTATACCAACTAACTAGGGGCGGCAGAATGTTTAGTGCTCTTGCCTCCCAGCAAGGAGATTGAAGATTTAATCTTTGGGCCAACCATCACACAATCTCTCTGAGCAGAGTCTGCGTGTCTTTGCTCACTATCGGTTCTCTCTGAGTTCCTCACCATTCAAAGATGTGATTATGTTAAGCCAGGTATTTCATGATTTCGGCCGCCTCAGACAAAAGATTCCTAATTGTGGAAAAAAAATGTCTTGTAACTCAAAAACAGTTCTTACGTCTTATAGTGAGATGGGTGCAAAGTTCATAGATGGAGCCGTCTTACGACCAAAGACAAGCTGCAACAGTTATCAGGCAGTGTCAGATATTTTTTGGAAGATTCCTCGCAAAGCATGTCTGCTCCACCTACGATCTCTGCCCGACATTTGACCAAACCTATGATCTCTGCCAGACATTTGACCAAACCTACGCTCTCTGCCCAACATTTGACCAAACCTATGATCTTTGCCCGACATTTGACCAAACCTACAATCTCTGCCAGACATTAGACCAAACCTATGATCTCTGCCAGACATTAGACCAAACCTATGATCTCTACCAGACATTTGACCAAACCTACGATCTCTGCCAGACATTAGACCAAACCTATGATCTCTGCCAGACATTAGACCAAACCTATGATCTCTGCCAGACATTAGACCAAACCTATGATCTCTACCAGACATTTGACCAAACCTACGATCTCTGCCAGACATTTGACCAAACCTACGATCTCTGCCAGACATTAGACCAAACCTATGATCTCTGCCAGACATTAGACCAAACCTACGATCTCTGCCCGACCTTTGACCAAACCTACAATCTCTGCCAGACATTTGACCAAACCTATGATCTCTGCCAGACATTTGACCAAACCTACAATCTCTGCCAGACATTTGACCAATAAAAAAAAAAAAATCACCTTTTCATATATTTACTTTTCCATGCACATAAACACTGTTAGAGCAAGCAGCGACAGCTTCCAGCAGAAGACAGTGCGTCTAGAGCCTGAAATTTGCGACTGACTTTTGTCGTAGCCATGACTCAATGTTTGAAGTCAAGCCATAATTTATGACTTTACTCATTTCACATCGTACAGTATACCTTTGATAAATCTTTTAAGACTAAAAATGTCATTGTATAGATGAAAGCAGCCCATACATCACTTCCTTGTCGCCAGAAAGTTAACGCCCCCTTTTGGGTGAAAACAAACCAGCCGCGAACAGGAGAGAGGTTGGTGATATCGGGTGAAGAGCTGCTACGATAGGAGTTGTAAATAAAAGAATGAGTTGTAATAAAAGAAAAAAACAATTCGAGATATTCATTGCTTGCTCACAGACCAAAGGAAACCAAAGGAAGACATCTGTGGCCTCAGGCGAGCCACAGAGAGAACGGGAAGGATAAAATGACCGGCTAGACGCCAGTTTACTGAATAATTACAGTATATTGCATGTGTCAGATGTATTTGAGTTGCAAGTCACTCTGTTAATGTTCATTTCTGAATTACTATACATAAAACATTTATCTACTTAACTTTAGTTAGTTTCAAGATTTAAGATGGCAATTTGACACAGTGGTTTCATGTTAGCTATGTAAGCCAGTGGTTCCCGACCTTGTTTGTCTCATGTACCCCCTGGGCCTTTAGTCATACCATGAGTACCCCCTCACTCATACGTGTGGATCATTCTTTGTGGTCATAAAAAAATGATTTTCTTTATTGGGGCAAAGACATTGTGTACTTACTTTATTGTAAATACAAATTCTCCTACATACAATGCTCAAATTCAGGATGAAAAAACAAAATAATCTGTTTTCCTTTAAAATAAAAATATAAGTAATACTATTACAATATAAACTTAAAATTTTCACTTTACTTACTTTTTATTTTGCTAATTATTTTGACTTAATTTACTTATTTTACTATATATTTTATTTAAACAAAATTTCAAAGATAATTTAAAATTGTAAATAAATAAAAATATAGATAAAAAACAGAAAAAAGAAAAAAAGCTATGAGAAAATTTTCAATTATTCAATAAAGTCCCTTGTTGTTTTGAATCAGTTTTGACCATATTCAGTGTTTACTGAGACACTTGACCTATAGCTTGTCTTTCATACATTTCAGTAGTTTTATATAAAGATTGTAAATATTTTCTTGTGTACCCCTAGGGGTCCCGAAACACTGATGTAAGCTTTTATGCTGTTAGGACGACAATCTTTTTAATATAAACGTTGATCCTCACTATTGACCCCTCCAATCATCCAATCATCACCAAAGACTAGGGAAAGGTGGGAAGTAAGGGGGGAAAAAAAGACGGGGAAGGAAGGAAAAAAGAGGAGAAAGGGGGGAAGAGAGGGAAGGAGAAGGGGAAGGGAAAAAGGGAAAAAAAAAAAAGAACTCTCTCACAAATGCTCGTTTTAATGCACACTAGATGACACCACAATATATTTCAAATAATTTATCAAAGCTAGGTACAGGTAAGGAGCAGAATTAGTGTTCGGAGAGGCACCTAAATTTGTTGAAATTTGTTGAACACTGCATTTATTGTATATTAGATGAATAAAAGAGAAAAGGAAGAAGAGAGAAAAGGAAGGAATGGTGAAAATGAAAAGAAAAGATAAAGCACGAATGCAATGTGACACGCACACACTTAGACATACAACTGCACGCACTTACTCTCACACACACACGCACGTACACACACACTCATTCACTCATATATTGCCACTGGAGTAATCTGTCTTTGCATTTGTATTTTGTATCTGTCCTGTGTCTGTTTCCTTAAATGTCACAGTTTCGTTTTTGTCACTTCACAATTAAATAAATACATAAAAAATAAAATAAAATAATAATACCGTATTTTGCGCACTATAAGGCGCACCTAAAAAGCCTTTAATTTTCTCAAAAATGGACAGTGCGCCGTATAATCCGATGCGCCTTATATATGGATCAATGTTGGTTAACTTATGGCTACCGTATTCAGGGGGCGTCGCCGAAGTGACAGCGGTAAAAACGGTAAAGGGGAATTCCAGTCCCAGCTGTTCATGTGTGCCATAGGCGTGTTTATGGATCCTGCCGCAAAAGAACAAGGAGGTGCGGCCTTTGCTCCATCTCAGTAGAAGAGTTGTGACATTGAGGGGACAGAAAACTGAGCGCTCGAACGCTGTTCATGTAGCTTTGAACTGTGACAAATGGAGTTGGAAATACATTGTTTTCAACGAGGACGGCGCAAATAAGAGCTACCGGTACGTACGCTACCGTATTGTGAATGCACTAACTTGTTTTGGGAGTGAACGGAGTTGTAAGAACGCTGGTTTGTATTCTATTAATAAAGTTTGACTGACTGACTTATCTGACTGTTTTATTGACATTCCCTTTAGCACAGCTCCATCTAGTGGATGAGCCTTATAATGCAGTGCGCCCTATATATGAAAATAGGCCATTCATTGAAGGTGCGCCTTATAATCTGATGCGCCTTATAGTGCGGAAAATACGGTAATATAAACATTGATGTTGTTTCAGTCCAGACCTAAAAATAACACTAAACGCACTTAAGTAGGTCAACATTTTTATGCTGATATTGTGCTGGGAGAGTGAGTGAATTGTTTGTGTCTCTGTCAGCCCTGCAACTAACCGCTCATTGTCCAGGGTCCCACCTTAGGCCCATAGTTATCGCTACCCCTGAAAGGAATAAGCGGAAGATGTATGAAAGAATGAATGCCAACTATAGTCACTGAGGTCTTCTGTCTTTTCAACAACACATGAGGTAAACAGCAACAGTAAACTTTGAGATAATACCCTTACACAGACTTCATAGAAAAACACAAATCACGCTTTTTTTTATTTAAATCAAACTCTGAAAACCTCACGCACAGAGTTTACTACTGGGACGTGCATGAACATTGTTGCTGTCACATGTAAAACCAATGCTTCTTGACCTGGATCCACATTCAAACAGGCTTCACACAGCTTCCCTCGTGGGGCGTTCAATCTGCTGATAACACATCAGTCATTTACATCTGCTCTCGATCTGGGTCAAATCAAACCGAGTCAGTGATGAGAGCTGGGGGAGAGGCAGATGTAGCACAGATAACGCGTCTCCACTAAGTTACAGGCGCATATTCACTTACATTACAAGTTTTATCAAAGCGTACGAACCCTTTACAAGCTCTGAAATGAGTTCATACGGTCAATAACACATGGAAAAGTCGTGGAAATCTAAAATCTTGCCGTGTCAAGTTTGGTAAAAGTTTCTTAAGAATCTGTCTGTCCATCTAGATTTCTCACAGTAGGTAATAGTAATTTGTTGTGGCCATTTCTCAGCAGATTATTGTTTGCACTGACCTCGTTCAGGTGCAAATGTACAGTATACTTCAGTAAACATTAGGGGTGTAATGATACAGTTACTGTATTGATGAATTGATTTTTTTATTCCTGTGATAGAACTATATTAAGACGCGTTACCTCGTATCAAATTGTATCGTTTTCCATGTAGTGTACATTGATTATACATTAAAAAAATAATCAATATTAAACATGTGCATGTTAAAATAAAACCAGATAACTCTTTTTGGATGAAATGTTTGTGTTTTTAATAAAAGAAAATATTATATTAAACTTTTCTTTGCGCTCTGTCCACTGTACATAGTCAGACCTGGCCGTGATGCAAGACTGGAGAGCAACAACATAAATAAATGCACCATGTTCTACTGAAATGTTAACTTAATATTTTGTTGACTCTTAGAAGCATAACACCACCATGACACACACTATGCACATTCCTAATAAAAACTGTAAGATCCATTTATGTCACTGACTCATAGTCTTACAGTTTACCAGCTCTTTTTAACACAGCCCTGATTCTGAGGTTGAACTACATTTTCATTTATATTATAGAAGTTATTTCTAACTTTCAAGAATATCAGCTTCAACTTAAGACTCTTAATGGTTGTATGTTTTATATGCATTATGAAAATATGTAGGTTATGAATAGCCTATATTTTGTCATACAAAATGTATATTTATGCTAATATTTAATATTTAACCTCTGTTAGCTATTTAGCTTCTGTTAAAGTATTTCTGTGATGAGCTAACAGGAAAAATCAGTAGTTTACTATAAATGAGAAAAGTAAGACTTGTTATCTTCAGACTGTATTTTTCCTGTTCTTACCTCTGAGCCTCTGTCCTCTCCCTTTCTTCTTCTGGCTGTTTCTAAACATGATATAAAATATATTTGAGCTTTATAAACAAGCAGAATGTTTTACTTTGAGAGAGTGTTGGCCTCTGCACATTAGCAAACTGGCTTACACTTGACTGTAGTTGCCTTTTCTCTCTGCTCTTATCCAGGCTGCAGTGTCTCTGCAGTCACATCTGTGCCTAACACTTAATGCATTTATTTATATTATACTGATAAAATAATGTTTTCTGTCTATATAAATAACCATAGGTCGGTCATACAGTAATTAGCACTTCTTCTCCGCTCACATTTCCCCACACGAATCTGAACCAATCAGAGAGTGAAAGGCGGGCCTTACAGTAGGGTTAACCAATCAGAGATGAAGTTTCATGTCAGTGAGTTCTGCAGCGCTGTTGGCCTCAGAGCCTGGCGGTGGCGCTGTTGCTCTGAAAGGGAGGAGGAGAGAGAGCAGAGGCAGGACAGAGGCTACAGAGCGATCTCTTAATCAGCAACGTATCTCAGTTTGGACAAACTAGTTTAGCTGTCTGTCTCTCACACGGTTTTAGAAAATAAAGTCTGGGTGTTACATTTCCTACAGGTAAGACGCCAATGGCTGTATCGATATAAAATTGTTGAATTGTATCGAATCGTCTCATTCTAAATCAGCCGATATCATTCTTGAATCGGATCGAAACAACTCTGATCAATACAGTAGGTAGCTCAGTTGGTAGAGAAGCTTGCCCACTACCCCGCAGGTCAGAGGTTCAAGCCCCACTCCCAGCATACTGTCGTTGTGTCTTTGGGCAAGACACTTCACCCACCTTGCCTGTATGAATGTGTCAGTGTGCTTGTGTGTTTGTGGTGGGAGGGGCTGTAGGCGCACGATGGCAGCCACGCTTCCACCACCGAGTGTGACTGAGGAGTGAATGAATAATGCACCAAATTGTAAAGCGACTTTGTCTAGAAAAGCACTGTATAATTATTAATTACGTTTCGTATCATTGCAAAAACTTAACGTTACACCTCCAGTGAACTGAGTAATATTTAAAATGTTTAGTATTTCAAACGCACAAATGTTTAAATGCTTATGTAAATGTGTGCTCCATAAATGATATTCCCACGATGTCTGCTGCTGAGAAATGTCCTATACTACTACTACTACTACTACTACTACTGCTACTACTACTGCTGCTACTGCTGTTACTACTTCTACCACATTGAGTAGCTTGTACTGGGGAGTGCTAAGTTCTGGAGTTAAATGTATGAGGAACAGAATAATAAGCAGTCAGATGTCTCTATCAGTTGAATATTGCAAATTAATATACAGTAGTTGTCTAGTCATGAAGAAAAATACTGACCCATTATAAAGCATTTGCTGAATAATTATTGATTCAACAGAGATCCTTTTGCCACCCTGTGATTCATTTCTCCAAAAAATCCTGGATCCACCAAAAACTGCACAGTTGTTCCTTTCCTCATCACTGACCTTTCCTGAAAACTAAATGAAATAGTTTTATGTTGCTACTTAAAGTATCTAACTCCAAACCAAACCAGTTCTTCTCCATTACCTCCATCCCCCTGAGTGCGTCCTCCTGTTGTTCCCTTCTCTCCTATGGGGCGTCTGGAGCCTGATGGGTGGGTGCACAGTGGTGATGGTGCTGATCTAAGCCCAGATGACAGCGTCCCGGGACGGGGAGGGGCTGTTGGGTGGGACCCCTGTGTGTGCCCACCTGCCCAGCTGGCCCTCTCGCCCCTCTGGCACCGCAAAAATAGCTCCTGAGTCCTCCGCGTTTCCAGCTGCTTCACCGAACACAGCGCCAGGTTTATCCCTCGGAGCGAACAGCGCTGGCAGAGGCTCAGGAGAATCAGGTTACACAGGGGGAACAGTGAAGGTGAACCAGGACAACTACTGAAAAAACTACTGAAACAACTTGGTTATTAGAGTTAAGTCATCTCAAAGACTAGTGGTAACTGTTGGTAAGAGGTGAAGGTCAGTGAATAAAGAAAAGTACTGGATTAAGTTGGTTGTTTTTCTCCACAGCATCCCACAGAAGCTCCTGAATGCTCTGCAGATGTCCCTGTCCCTCTGGCCTTCTCCTGGACTCCACAGGTAAAGCCTGATTAAAATTAAACCTCGGGCTGCCTCAGAGGCCTGTACAGACTGACATTAGCAGCAAACCTGACTGTTAATCTGACTGATTTTTGACATTTTAGTCTAAACCGTCTTAATTTAGCTTTGTGTGGTGTAAAACATGAGCCTGGCCTGCCAGACCCAACTACTTTCTTTTCAAAAGCAGAAGAATCTGGATCCTCAGCCATAGCAAGCCGTTTCCAATCAACCTGCTTAGGGCTGCACAATACAATACACAGCTTAACCTTGTTTTATTCCTGCTTTAGTCTGTGTTAAGTTTTGATTTTGTCGCAGTTTTGACTTGTAAATACAGGAAGGTTAGTATCAAGCGGTTTAGGGCTGCACGATATGGAGAAAACATGCGATATTCGATAACTATGTCGAAAATTACGATAACGATATTATTGTGCTATCTGAAAATAGAGCCTACTTTTTGAACATAGTAAGTTAAATTCACTACATTTCACAAAAATGTAAGTTCCTGTATTTACAAGTCAAAACAGCGACAAAATCAAAACTTAACACAGACTAAACCAGGAATAAAACAAGGCTAAGCTGTGACTAAATTAATGAAATTACCACTAAAACTGGACTTTTTAAACATTTTTATTTAGTCACAACACATGTTCTTTTAAGGCTCTGGTGGAAAATGATTCTTCAGTGTAAATCTCTGTCAGATGGAAGACCACAGCGTGATTGCGATATATTTAGATTCTTGCATTTGCTGATATTGTGTTTGCTGATATTGCGATAACGATCATTTTGCGATATATTGTGCAGCCCTAAGCAAAATAATGCAGTTTTGTGCAGCTATATTAAATAAAACACCGTACTGTGTCTCTATTGACGCCATCTGAAAAGTTCCTCTTCTTGATTCTTTTTGGCATATTATCTTTTGCCTCCTTTTTAAATATGGCATCGGTTTTACGCCAGACGCCCTCCCTTGACCCAACCCGCTTCATTCATCCCGGCTTAGGACTGGCACAAAACAGAGGCTGGCTTGTGACATCCCATGGCTAAGTTGTTTTTAGTTCTTCTACAATACTTACAGCACAATTTCCCTAAAAGGTAGATGTGATGGTGATTTTTTTTTTCTTCTTAAAAGTCAGAGCTATCGGTGAGTGGCACTTGAGTTGTCTGTTTGAAAACGCAGATCTCTGAAGCCCTTTGAGTCGGAGTCTGTCATTATCGTCTCTCGGTAATGCTCTTGACTGGTCCTCGCTGCCCGCTGCATAATTTGTCTTCACTCTGCTCCACCTGCTGTATTAAGACTTCCTTTCAGCCTGGACTCCAGAGTAATTGGCCTAAAACACTTTGATGTGAGCTTCAGCTGCAGCCGCTCTGTGTCTTTCAGACTTTGTTTGTTGTTGTTTTTATCTCGCCTTTTTATCTCCGTCACCGTGCGTCTTCAGGAGTTCATTATTTACTCATAAACAAACGACACCAGTGGCTTTGTCCATCAAAAAATACCTTTTCATAACTGAGTGTTAAAGTAGTATATCTGAAGAGCTGCCAATAGATCCTTGAAAAGTAATTTTAATGGTGTCTTTTCAAGGTTGGGGAAACATATGCACTTGGGAAATAATCATTAACACTGTACTGGGAGTGGAGCTTACATATTCTCATTTGTGGCAGGTTTTCTTCAGGTGGTCTCGGCTCAAAATTGTTTAAATACGTGCTTCCCAGATACAAATCCTCCTGTCAGTTTCCCGTTATGTTTTCTGTAATAACACAAAATAGTGACTTGAGTTGTGGAGAGGGAACCTGGGCACCTCTCAGTGATTGGCCGCCGCTCCAAACAGGATCACCTCAGCACCTATTGATACGTGCGTTACCGTATTTTCCGGACTATAAGTCACACTTTTTTCCATAGTCTGGCTAGAGGTGCGACGTATACTCAGGTGTGACTTATATATTAAAATATTTCAGGTGTTGGTTAGAGGGCGCTCTAGGCTTGTGTACCAGCATCTGCTGCACCTGTACCACTGACAATTTAAAATGTAAACATTACCACTAACAACTTAGGCTATAAAGACAACTGAGAAAGAGCGGAATAATTGGAAATGGAACTGATGCTGAGTCTGACGACAGCCACGCAGAGGAGGAAGCGGCGCTTCGTCTACCTCCGGAGTTGGCGGAGTTGTTCAGAAGCGACACCGAGGATGAAGAATTTAAAGGATTTAGCGATTAGGAGTGAGATGGTGAGTTTGGTGAACTTGTTATATTATGTTCTTTATGCTATAGTTATGTGAATAACTGTTAATATATTACGTTAACATACGAGACACCTATTCAGTTCGTTGTTTATGCTTCATGTAGCTGAATAACCATCAATGTGTTACGTTAGCAAACCACACACCTATTCAGCTGTTGTTCTCTATTCTATTATTACTATAACTTGCCTTTCAACATGAAATGTCTGTTCTTGGTGTCGGATTTTGTAAAATAAATTTCCCCCAAAAAATGTGACTTATAGTCCAGTGCAACTTATATATTTTTTTCTTCTTCATTATGCATTTTTTGGCTAGTGCGACTTATACTCCGGAGTGACTTATAGTCCAGAAAATACGGTAAATGCAGAGACTTAATTTTTAGATGGTGCAATATTTTAGCTGCTGTTAATTTGTATTTGTCAAAACAAGCACAAAACTGGTAAGAGAGGTAGCAACTCAGACAGAAAAGGGGCACAAATAAGATATATTTTTGAAACTAAGTCATGCAGTGTTCATGATACATTGGACTCTTGGAAGTCACGACTAAAAGTCGACTTCCGAAAAACGTCTGTTTATGAGATCAGCTCGGAAAGACATCAGACATCGATCACCACAATAACAACATAACAATAGTTGCATTTCCATGTTGTGTTATAGGAAACGCTTACATCATTAAAACTGCTTGAGGTGGTTGAAGAGTTATTTAAGGGAAAGTTCCTGTTTCTAGTTCAGTTTTTCAGCGATAAATGATTTGTCAGAGATGTTTTTGCAAAGCAGTAGCGCTGATAACCTTATTAATTGTATACAGATATACATTTCTTGCACACAAAATTATTTCCCCGTTAGTAACCTCATTGTCCTCCTGTCACAAAGGGAGTCTTCAGGATACCGTATTTTCCGGACTCTAAGTCGCTCCGGAGTACAAGTCGCATCGGTCAAAAAATGCATCATGAAGAGAATAAAACATATATAAGTAGCATTTATTTAAAAATGTATTTCACAAAATCCAAGACCAAGAACAGACATTTAATTTAGAAAGGTTTAGAAAAGTTATTCAGCTACACAATAGCACACAGAACAACAGTCTGAACAGGTGTTGGTACGTTAACGTAACACATTAACGGTTATTCAGTTACACAGTAGCATAAAAAACAAACCTGGGAGGCTGAAGAGGCTAAATTAACAAAACAAGCCAGCGATTCCAACAAGCAAGTTACCAGTAAGCAAGCTCCCAATCTCATTCCACATCACTGAATACTATTGACAGTAGTTGTCACAAGCCTAAAGCGCCCTCCCGTGGCTGAAGATGGTAATGTTTACTCCTTGGTTCATGTTAAATTATATATATTTTGATATATAAGTCTCACCTGACTATAAGTCGCAGAACCAGCCAAACTATTAAAAAAAGTGACTTACAGTGTTCCAAAATTTCCCCAAGATACTGCAGTTAATTTACACAACACTTCCAAAAACACAGAATATAAACGTGTCAGAGAAAGCCATGTCTTCCACAGCTGTAAACTTGAGGACTTGTTTACACTTGTTTCTTTCACGTCAAAAGTTTCTCCTCCCGAGTTGATTTCTGTGTTGTGAGGCCCTTAGTTCCAAACTCTAGTCTGCAGAAATGACAGAATATTTGGTCACTAAGTCCACTTGTTTTACCGCAGAGCTTACACCGCAGCCGCTGTCTTGAGTTCCCAGCGCCGTTACAGAGAGTGTTGGGACCGGGGGGAAGTGCAGTGCAGTGGCAGCGGCGGCGGCGGCGTCCTGTGTGTGTGTCTGTGTGTGTGATGTCTCCACAGAAGGCTCCTGTCAGCTCCGGTTTGAGCGCTGACTGACGCGGGAGTTCGGGGATAGCGATGCTGCCGGTGCGTGGGCAGTGCCGGCTCCAACATGGCAGCCGTACAGCGAGGCCGTATGGAGCCTGTCGTCCCGCTGCGCCGCTGATGGATCGCTCCCCAACCAAAACATGAAGCGTGTGCCTCTGCTCGTAACCGCGCGTGTGTGTGTGTGTCTTTGTCGTAGCTGTGTTTGTGTGTTGTGTGTGTGTGTGTGTGTGTGAGGGGGAAGGGCTGTCTGTCTGCCTGACGTCTCCATTTGAATGAGTAATTATTGCCTGTTCTGTTGCGGGGCCAAGACGTGCCACTCTCTCGCTGCGTTTGTGTGGAGGCAGAGGAATAAGCAACAAGCCCAGTGCTGTGTCCCTTTGTGCTTTTAAACCAGGACTGTAGCATAGATCACAAATTTATACATCGCAATATCTGCAAATTCAATATCGATCCATAATTGTTGATGCGTTAAACCAAATGATTTTATAGCCATGTCCTAAATTTAGACCTGATACAACCCTGGTTTAGTCATGAAGCTCTATTTTAGATCATTCAAAAGAGATTTTAAACAATAAAAACTCTGGCTTGGTACTTGTTTAGTGCCAGTTTAGTCCTGGTTTAGCCCTAATTTGTCCCTTATTTAATCCTTGTTTTATCTTGGAGTAGTCTCGGTGTAGTCTTGGTAAAGTCTTTGTTTAAATCTGATTTAATGTAGACCGGATTTACAATAACCCTGCTTTAATAATGGTTTAGTTGTTTTGTTTTTTTGTGGTTTCGCTCTGGTTCTTCATTAAATCTTGATTTAGACCTGGTTCAGTCTGTAGTTAGGCCTTGTTTAGCCCTGGTTTAAACCTGCTTTAGTCCCGGTTCAGTCCTGATTTAACCCTGTAGTCTTAGTTTAGAGCAGGTTTAGTCCTAATTTAATTTTGGTTTAGACCTGATTTAGTCTTGGTATAGTCCTTGTTTAGTCCTAGTTTAGACCTGATTTAGTCTTGGTATAGTCCTTGTTTAGTCCTAGTTTAGACCTGATTTAGTCTTGGTATAGTCCTTGTTTAGTCCTAGTTTAGACCTGATTTAGTCTTGGTATAGTCCTTGTTTAGTCCTAGTTTAGACCTGATTTAGTCTTGGTATAGTCCTTGTTTAGTCCTAGTTTAGACCTGATTTAGTCTTGGTATAGTCCTTGTTTAGTCCTAGTTTAGACCTGATTTAGTCTTGGTATAGTCCTTGTTTAGTCCTAGTTTAGACCTGATTTAGTCTTGGTATAGTCCTTGTTTAGTCCTAGTTTAGACCTGATTTAGTCTTGGTATAGTCCTTGTTTAGTCCTAGTTTAGACCTGATTTAGTCTTGGTATAGTCCTTGTTTAGTCCTAGTTTAGACCTGATTCAGTCTTGGTATAGTCCTTGTTTAGTCCTAGTTTAGACCTGATTTAGTCTTGGTATAGTCCTTGTTTAGTCCTAGTTTAGACCTGATTTAGTCTTGGTATAGTCCTTGTTTAGTCCTAGTTTAGACCTGATTCAGTCTTGGTATAGTCCTTGTTTAGTCCTAGTTTAGACCTGATTTAGTCTTGGTATAGTCCTTGTTTAGTCCTAGTTTTGACCTGATTTAGTCTTGGTATAGTCCTGTATTTTTAAACAATGTAAACTTAGTGTATTCTGTAGTGATACACAGTGATGAATAAGTGTAGAGTGGTGACATCTCACATTAGCAATGAGGGACTGTTCTCATCCTAAAGTGAGCCTTGAGGACACTGAGGTTAATGGCAGTGGATTTAAATGCCCCACATTGGTCTTTTAAATGCTTGTTATTTAAATCGATGGTCTGCAGTCGGCTGGAGCAGAGTTCTCCCTAAGATCTGAGCTCACTGGATGTTTAGTCAGAAAGTAACACTGTCTCTATACGACAGAGGTTGAAGTACTCATGACCTGTACTTGAGGGAAATACTGTTACTTCAGAATAGGGCTGCACAATATATCGCAAAATTATCGTTATCGCAATATCAGCAAACACAATATCTGTATCGCAAGAATCTAAATATATCACAATAACGCTGTGGTCTTCCATCTGACAGAGATTTACACTGAAGAATCATTTTCCACCAGAGCCTTAAAAGAACATGTGTTGTGACTAAATAAAAATGTTTAAAAAGTCCAGTTTTAGTGGTAATTTCATTAATTTAGTTACAGCTTAGCCTTGTTTTATTCCTGTGTTAAGTTTTGATTTTGTCGCTGTTTTGACTTGTAAATACAGGAACTTACATTTTTGTGAAATGTAGTGAATTTAACTTACTACATTCGAAAAGTAGGCTCTATTTTCAAATATAATATAATATATATTATAATATATAATATATAATATATATATTACATAATATATATATATATATATAGATATTATATATATAATATAATATATATATATATATATAATATCTTTATTGCAATTTTCAATATAGTTATTGAATATCGCATGTTTTCTCCGTATTGTGCAGCCCTGTTTCAGAATAATATTACTTAAGTCATCCAGGCTGTCACAATCACAGCTCTTGAGATTATTTACCAGGTTTTGAACGATACCTGGTTTTCCAGTACCTGAGTGATACTTTTTCTGAAACCTAAAAGAACAATTTTTGGAGCTAAATTCTTAACTGTGAGTTAAAACCAGTAGTTTGTATGATTAATTCTGTGTTATTTATTCGATTCATGCAAAGGAACATTAAAAGTCCCACTAGGTATTAAAACTTGGCATTGAATAAAATATATATTTCAATACCATTAGTTTTGTAACTTTTAAGGTATCATAATGGTACCCAGCCCTACTTATTTTTAACCTTTTAATCTTGTTTTTTAACTGTTTGTTTAGTAGAAGTAAAACAAACCTATGCGAGTAAAAATTAAAATGTGTCCAAATTTAGTGCAAAGAACATACTTTAACTTATATTATACAAAATCTTTTTTGAGGAGTTGCCTGAGTAATCCTGTATTCTCTGGTGCTGAGTTTCTGAGGCCTCAGAACGCTTGATTCCACGAAGCCCCGCCCACTCCAGCAAGCACTGACCAATCAACAACAAGCCCAGTCTGCTCTCAGTCATTTATCCAAAAAACAGTGCACAGCTCTGTTTCCACTGATTCCTCACAGACATTTTTTCTTTTGTAGTAAATGGCATCATACTAAATATTTAAGGAAGTGAAAAGCTCTTTTTCAAATTTTTCTGTTCAAAAAACCGTAACATAGCTGCACTCTGCTGGTCTCTCCATCTGTTTCTTGATGGCAGTTGTAAAGTAAATCTTGGAAATATTTTCGTTATATCAGATAATGTTTTAAATAAGGCTGCACGATATTAAGAAAACATGCGATATTCGATAACTATGTTGAAAATTGTGATAACGATGTTATTGCGATATTTGAAAATAAAACCTTTTCGAACATATTAAGTTAAATTCACTACATTTGACAAAAATGTAAGTTCCTGTATTTACAAGTCAAAACAGCGACAAAATCAAAACTTAACACCAGGAATAAAACAAGGCTAAGCTGTGACTAAGGCTGGATCCCATTTCTACCCCTTAGCCCTTTGCCTTAGCCCTAGCCCTTCATTTTGCGCGTTCACGAGAGACGAAGGGCTATCCCAATTCTCTTTTGCAGTGAGGGCGAGGGCTAAGGCAAAGGGCTGTACACCCCTCCAAACGGAGCGTTTCCAGATGCACACTCAAAACCAAGGGGTAGGAGGAGTTTACCATGATACGTCGTGTTTATGGGTAACATGGCCGCAACAAAGACGTATATTCTGCATTTATGACCATTTTAAGAGTTACGACAGAGTTCTTTTGTGTTTCGTTCACCTTGTGCTTGTTTAAAATAATGTAGGCTACATAAAATTTGCTCGCCTAATGGCAGTGCCTTACGCCATGCATCTGTTATTTTGTTGCTACTTCTTTTGTATTTATGTTGTAACTAAATAGTCTCACAATTTTGCGCTAGAGGACCTTAAAGTTTATGCCAGTGTTTGTTTTATGTCGATAGCTCCAGTAATCACGAAGATATCCACCGTTAAAGTTTGTGGAAAACATCGCTATGAAATACAGGCTTCAGACGAGGATTTAGCAATATATCAGCGGGACCCGCGGTGTTTTTAAATAATATAACTGATGTTTCAGTCAAAAAACAAACACAAAAAGCTTCAAATATCCCATAACCTCATTTTAATGCCGCTAATTTGATGCATGAGTCACGTGACGCGCATGCGGCTGTATTTACAGAGACAGGTGATCTTTACCTGAGCACAGTGAGCTCCTCCTGCCCCATGCGGTGTATGTAAAGATTAATCCTATGATACTGTTATTTTTCAGCAGTTTGTTGCTTTCTCTGGTGTTACAGTTGTGTTTGAGCTGAAGCTCATTCACCTACAGCTCTCCTGTTGTTCACATGCGCCCCCTTCAGGCTAATGTTGGCTTGTTTTAAAAAAGTAAAGTATAAACTGAGCAAATGGTTTGTACAATGATGTATAGCCTAATATAGCAGTGTAGGGATGTCCCATTTCTTAGGGGTGCATTGTCAGCCCTACCTCTTACCCCTCTGTTTTAAGGTCTAAGGGGAAGGCGGAGGGCAAGGGCTAGGGGAAGGGGTAGGGGTAAGAATGAGAAATGGGATTGGGCCTAAATTAATTAAATTACCACTAAAACTGGACTTTTTAAACATTTTTATTTAGTCACAACACATGTTCTTTTAAGGCTCTGGTGGAAAATGATTCTTCAGTGTAAATCTCTGTCAGATGGAAGACCACAGCGTTATTGCGATATATTTAGATTCTTGTGATACGGATATTGCGTTTGCTGATATTGCAAAATAATAAATAAAAAGCAGTATTCTTCTAAATAGTGATGACCACGGGAAAATCTTTTCTGTGGTAATAAAACTTCCCCACACCTGCTCTGCTGAGGTTAAAATAAGGTTGTGGAGCCTGTGTTTAGGGACATCTCTGTGGATGCACACGGACGTAGGCGTTAAGAGTGAAAGGCGATCTGATGGAGGAGCGCCGCCCGCCTCAGATGCAAAAACACGGAAAAATTAGACGAAAAAATGAACCAAAAATTACGGGTCATTGTGCCAGCACAGTGCACACAATTAAGCATCGTCCAGGTGCTCGGAGCTTCGGCAATTACCGGCCAATTAATGCCAACGGCGTCATTACGGTTAGGGCTCCGTAACCACCATCGGCTCCTCACTCAAGAAAAATATATATCAAAGAGGAGAAGGAGGGGAGGAGGAGTGGGTAATTGAATCTGAGTAAAAACACTGTTGAGATGAGGAATCTTGAAGGAGAGGTGATTATTTGGCTTGGAATAAGTGGCCAATATTCTCACAGTACAGCAGCGGTGGAAGAAGTACTCAATTATAGAAGTACAGATTAAGGAGCAAAAATTTATACATCTACTTCTAAGTAAAAAAGTAAAAGTATTTCTCACAGACTCAGCTCATAAATGTGTTAAATGTGAAGGATTTTGCTGATTCCAGATCAAATTAACAAACTGAGACTGAATCTGTGGCTGAGCTCTTCTGTCTTTATTATTCTGATGTTTCTAAAGCAGTACTACTTTACTGCATCTGTTATATTTAAGTACTGTGTGTCTACAATGAGGGCGCAACAAAAGCACAGGATTTTAAACCAAAACTCAAAATACTTTGTACTTCAAACCAACTCAAAAAACTGTAGTGGAGTAAAAAGTACTGATACTTGCTCTAAAATGTAGTGACGTAAAAGTAAACGTTTTAAAATTTACTCAAGTAAACTAAAAATACATGAAAAATGTACTTTTACTTTGTTACATTCCACCTCTGCAGTACTGCATTAATATTAGTGATGTAATCCAGCCAGAAGGGCCAGTGTACGTTTTGTGCGGTTCCCAAGCCTGGATAAAGGGAGACATGTGGCAACCCCAAAAGAGAAAAGCCAAAATTAAATAATATAACCTTTTCCATTTATCTGGGCTTGGAACCAGCACTAACAGTACATTGACTTGTGGCCCCCTGTGGCTGGATTAGCATTTATAGGAATAATTGTCAAACAGAAATGTGGTTGTACAGAAATGTGTGCCCCCTGTTGGTTAGTGGTGAATACATTATCGCATACGTTATCGCAATATCAGCAAACGCAATCTCCGTATCGCAAGAATCTAAATATATCACAATAACGCTGTGGTCTTCCATCTGACAGAGATTTACACTGAAGAATCATTTTCCACCAGAGCCTTAAAAGAACATGTGTTGTGACTAAATAAAAATGTTTAAAAAGTTCAGTTTTAGTGGTAATTTAATTAATTTAGTCACAGCTTAGCCTTGTTTTATTCCTGGTTTAGTCTGTGTTAAGTTTTGATTTTGTCGCTGTTTTGACTTGTAAATACAGGAACTTACATTTTTGTGAAATGTAGTGAATTTAACTCACTATGTTCGAAAAGGTTTTATTTTCAAATATCGCAATAATATCGTTATCGCAATTTTCAACATAGTTATCGAATATCGCATGTTTTTTCCATATCGTGCAGCCCTATTAAGAAGGGCACCTGGCATATATGGGAAATTTAAACCAATCGTGGACACCTCTGTGACTCAAAGAAAGCGTTTTCATTACTTTACAACCGCCATAAAGGAACAGGTTAAAAGAGCAGCAGAGGGAAGAGTGTTACGTTCTTCTGATCTTTTTGTCTGATGCCATTTTCCTCCAAAATGAAAAATGTCTGTGAGGAATCATTGGAAACAGAGTTGTACACTGTTTTTTTTATAAATGAATGAGAGCAGACTGGATGTAGAGGGCTTGTTGTTGATTGGTCAGTGCTTCCTGGAGTGGGCGGGCCTTCGTGGGAAAGGCGGAGGCTCGTGCAAACCAAGCGCTCTGAGAGAGAACAACAGTATAACATGGGAGCAAGAGAGAAGTCAATTTGGCAGAATATAGAAGGGGACATTCTTTTATATCTTTATCTCTCACTTAATCTATAGGCAGTGGCTGTTGTCAGTGGATGTTTCTTTGCTGTTGAATATATAGCTAACTTTGTTTGTCTTGGTTTGTGTTGACAGACGACTCTGGCACAGCTCCACAGTCAGTTCCTGCTCCTCCTCGAGTCCCTCACTGATTTCTGGGACGTTCTGGACGAAATCGACAGAAAGACCTGGGTCCTGGAGCCGGAGAAACCCAGTCGCTCCGATACCATGAGACGCATCGCCATAGGCACAAACATATTTAATACACGCATTTGTGGTTTTAAAATTAGTATAATTCTAATAAAACCTGTGTTTGTAGGTAACAATGCATCGATCAAAGTAGAGGTGGACCCCTAGACATCCGAAGATGCTGCCAGAGTGCTGCCTTCTGGGAGCAGAGCATGGTACAACTCAAACACAAGGAAGATGCTTGTTCAGTTCACATATTTAACTAGGGCTGCACAATATATCACAAAATTATCGCTATCGCAATTATCAGCAAATGCAATATCTGTATCGCAAGAATCTAAATATATCGCAGTAACGCTGTGGTCTTCCATCTGACAGAGATTTACACTGAAGAATCATTTTCCACCAGAGCCTTAAAAGAACATGTGTTGCGACTAAATAAAAATGTTTAAAAAGTCCAGTTTTAGTAGTAATTTAATTAATTTAGTCACAGCTTAGCCTTGTTTTATTCCTGTGTTAAGTTTTGATTTTGTCACTGTTTTGACTTGTAAATACAGGAACTTACATTTTTGTGAAATGTAGTGAATTTAACTTACTATGTTCGAAAAGTAGGCTCTGTTTTTCAAATATTGCAATAATATTATCGCAATTTTCAACATAGTTATCGAATATTGCACGTTTTCTCCATATCATGCAGCCCTTTATTGAACAACTTTAGTGAGCAAGACGTCCTAAAACTTGACTATTTTTGAATCAATCCTCTTTTTCAAATAAACTGCACACTACTCATTTTTATCTGAAGAAATCTGATTTGACAGTATAATAATGCTTTGGTCACATATAGCACTTTTCTAGACACTCAAGTCACTTTACAATAAGGTGCATTATTTGTTCACTCCTCACCTCACTGTTGTTGTAACAATATGCAAAATTTTATCATAGAGTGTTCACAGAGCAACGTTTTATTTAGCCTCATGTTTTGAGCAGAACTTCGATCTCCTATCAGAAATAACCAAGCTGGCGCCCGCTTATACAGAGTGAATTTAATAACTTTTCTGACCTGATTAAGGGCGTTTAGTGCTTTCCTTCATCACCTGTTGGTTCTGCTGTTATTGTTCAGTCTTTGTCTTTGTCCTGTTTCCATTTTAACAACAGTAAAGTCCCTCTGACGTCCCACGAAACCACCACATTCAAACAAACCCACTTTCTCCACAAGTCTTCGTACAACTGGCTTCTGCTTCACAAATAATGACAGAGCTGCTCTGAATACGGCGTATTCTGGTGTTTTATGACAAAACCGGCAAGAATCCACCATGTTTCTTTTGTTTATGGGTCAGCGGATCACTGCGTACGTCCCCTGCTTTGTTGGTCACTTCGTCTGTCATTGTTCTGCCCCTAGAAATGAAATTTAAGACAAGGGAATTCCAGACTAACTTCTTGGTATAGGAGGCTAATTATGTTTCATTCACATCATTATAATGTCTTTTGAGGCAAGGGGGTTCCTCATTTCTGATTGCAACTGTATTATGTATTTAACCTTTTAAGTAAAATAATAAAACAACACCATAAATGTGTAGAAACATCCATAAAACAGGCCATTCATTCATTTCTTTGCACTGGTTTCCATTATTCCAGATGTTTTTCCTTTGTGTCTTTGTTGACTGTTGTTGTTGTCGCCTTGTCACGTCACTGGGTTTCACTCCGAACCGTCTTTCTTGTTCCTCGTCAATCGTCGTCCATTGTTTCTGAAGGAAAAAAAAAAAAAAATCCCAAGGTCACATGACTCCGAGCGCGTTCCCATGGCGACGCGACTCAAAAGATATTAAACGCGAACGAGACGAGACCCCTGCGAACGCGAAGGGGCGCGCGGAGAAATATTGCTTTTTGCATTTAGGGAAAACAACACGGGAGAGGAGAGAGAAGAGTGAATGAGTGATGAGTGCGAGACGGGGCCACAGAGGGACAGAAAAGGGAGATTTTTTACAGTAGAGATTTGAATGAAGTGAGAGGTGAGGGTTTAGACGAGCAGGCAGGGAGAGTTACAGGGATTATCTGTCATTTTGAGCAGGTTATAGGAAAACTGGGAATCTGGAATAAAGACAGAAACACTACTTTGGAATATAGGGCTCTTAGAAATTATAAATAGCTAAAGGGACAAAAATAGATTCTATATTCTGCTTTAATTCATATTTTTAAACTAGTCTTGGTCTCCTCTTAGAACAGCAGCACATTTTATAGCCTTTAAAAACATTATGGGACTAAAAGAGAATGTTTTTAATAAGTACTTTATGGTGCCATAAAGAAACAGGTGAAGAGCCCAGCAGAGGGCAGCAGAGTGGTGCCAGTCTTTTGAACATAATCAAAGAAAAAGAGCACTTCACTTCCTTAAACTTCTTGCCTGATGCCATTTTACTCCAAAATGAAAAATGTCTGTGAGGAATCGGTTTAATCAGAGCTGTTTTTTTTTTAATAAATGAATGAGAGCAGCCTGGATGTAGAGGGCTTGGTGATTGGTCAGTGCTTCCTGGAGTGGGCGGGGCTTTGTCAGGTGGGTCAAGGGTACTGTTTACCCACGGCAGAAGGTCATAGGTTTGATTTCCAGGAGCCAAAAACTTCCAGCCACATGGTCCCGGATAAATGGAGAGGGTTGTGTCATGAAAGAAAGGAAGCTGTTCAAACCTCTCTCTGTGTCTTTGAGTAGTAACCCAACAATAATACAATAAAAATAATACTAGTAATACTTAGTAATACTATACTGTTACTGACTTGTGTATTTCTGTTTGTTCCAGTGGTGACTCCTCTGAGGAATAAACTCAACGCCAACATGCACATGTGGTGAGAACACGTTTTCTTTTTTCCTAATCTTACCATGTTTGTTTTATTTACAGAAGCGTATTGCCGTTACTTGGCGGGTTTATGAGAAATGTTCTGTTTTCAGAAAGTAAAATTAGTTCTGTTTCATGACAAAAAAAAAACACTTAGTAATGTCTATCACAAACAGAAGCTCACAGATAGCTTTTATCACTAAAATAATTTCCTGATTTAATGAGAAAAAGTTATTTAAATCTAGGTTTATTTTTAAATTAATTTTTGAAGACATTATTGCATTATTTTTATGCTAAATGTCTGACAAAACAGTAAAGAAGCAGCAGTGTGCATTACTCTCACACTGACATCAGTGAAGACTAAAAATCTCCTTAAAAAGTAAATGTCTATTATATGTTTTACACCATATGAAGGCTTGTTAAAAGAGGGTGAAAGCTTCCGTACACATGGCTAATCTGCATAAACAAAGTACACAAGTTAGCTCTGCACACCACACTACAACTTTTTTTTTGGTAACACTGCTGTCACATCTTATTAAACCTATTACAGAGGTAACACGGCTCCTTACTCTGTGATCATCAGTGTTTTTAGCGTCTGCAGAGTCTCCACAGTCATTATTTAAGCTGCTCTGGGCGCTAGCAGCAGCATTAGCCACATACAAATGTCAGAATTGTTATTTTGGGGCATTTCTTTAACACATTTTCAGTCCTAATCATATTAACAATGCTGAAAACATTGTCTTACATACTTAATACACATAACCACAACACATTAGGCAGAAATCACCCTCCTTCTAAAGCAACAAACCCAAACTCTATCTCTTCCTCTTCTAAATTTTCTTGTTAATGTCTTAAGCCTCTCCTCTCTTCTCTCTCTGTTTCTCTCTGTTTTTTTTTTGTTTTTTTTCTCTGCTGCTGCTCTGATTTGCATGTGGTTAATGAGTGTGTGAAGCCTCTGCCTGTCTGTGTGTGTCTGCGTCTGTGTGTGTGTCTGCGTCTCGTTTTTGGCAGGAACCCTGAATGCGGCGTCCTGCTCAACCTCGGGGATGTTTTGGAGATCCAATTCCCGTCACCTGCCACCCACGAAAAATCTGTAAGTCACCGCCGTTTTTACATTTCAAACGCTGTGCCGCCACTTCAAGGCCCCTGCGTTTGTCTCCCAGTTATAAGGGGGCGGACATTGTTTTTTTTTTTTGTTTTGTTTTGTTTTTTTTCCCTCTCTCCAACATTTCCATATTATTATATACTTTTTTTGTTTTTGTTTTTCGACGAGGTGGGCTCAAATTCGCCTTTAATTGGGCTGTTTACAGATAAGATCATTAGAATAACAAAGATGGCAGAATACCGCGCACTATCGGCTCGCTTTAATCACACAAAAGCGTTTATCTTTGGCCCCTCCCGTCGAAGAGCGAGGGTTCAGAGGTCGCCGTGTTTATTCGCCGTCGCCGAAGTGATTAATGCCTCGGCTTCATTAAGATTCAGAGCGCCGCGAAAAAGTTGAGTTGACCAGATGTTGATTTTTTTATTTATTTTTTTTTACCTGCCATAATTTTTCTTGCTTAATGGATAGCTCTGGAAAAAACACATGAGCTTAAATGCAAACGAGAAAGAGGAGGAAGTGTGCAAACAAGTTATGTGAAACTGGATAATTAAGGATTTTTACCTTTTTATTGTCACTTTGTTAGAGAAAACATAAGGGTTAGTTTATGTTTTATAGCTTAAAATAATATATATGTATAAAAAAAAAACTTTTTTTGGGAGCTGTTACTTTGACTCTGCAGAGAACGCTTGGATTAGGAGTCTGTCGACCCCTGCTGGCAACAGTGGGGACTGGACAGAGCATAAAATGGCTAATTAACACAGCTATTAGCGACATGATGCTAACAGATAGATAAGTGAGCCTGACTGCTTTGTAGTGACGGAGGTTTAAGGCTGAAATGATCAGAACGAGTCCAGTGACGGTGTCTGGGCTTTAGAAACGCGCAGGAGCACTTCCTGGTTTCACCGTGTCTATGTAGAGCTGTGAGACCGAGCGTTTTCAGCTCTGGAGAAGGGCAGCGCCTCAGCATACAGGATTACTCAGACATGCATAGGGCTGGGTACTGTTAAATAAATATCTTTGTGGTATGGAAAAAAATGTATTCTTATTCAGTACCTAGTGGGACCTTTAATGTTCCTTTGCATGATTCAATTAAATAACAAAGAAAAAATATAAACTACTGGTTTTAACTTGCAGCTAAGAACTTTGCTCCAAAAATTGGTCTTTTATTCAATGTTATTATGTTTTATGATTGTAGAAGATGAACTAGCTCACCACAGGTATCAGAAAAAATATCAGTATCACAAACCAAGTATCCTTTAACTACTGTTATTGAAAAAATCTGAAAAACTAAGCCTACACATGCATGAATGAAACAAAATACTACTCCAGGTCTGTTTTTGAGATGAAAACATTATAACATTGTTAAAAGCTCACAAAAGTCAATTTAGTGGAATATGTGACCTTTAATAAGATGTTTCTTCTTCATAAGTACTGCTATAATAAGGTCATTCACTTCGCTCATCTGAGTGTAATACCACTGATAGCCACAAGGTGTTTTCTTCAAAACAATAAATCAGGCCACAGTTTTATGCTACCGCTTCTTTCTTTAGCTGCTTTAGCAAAGAAAGTTTTGTACATTTCTTTACTAAAATGAGCTTACTAGCAACCTGGAGTCTGTTATCATTTATCATCCACTGATAAACCACACCTCCAGTGTAGTCACTTTACTCCGTATCTGCCATTTTTGTAGTTCTAAGTTGGAAGTCTCATATCCAGCGCCCAAATGCTTTCCATGATTCTAAAATAATGTATCACTGCAGATATGTACCACTACTATTACTGCAGTAGTGTCTGTCATTCATTTTCAGTTTGATACTGAATGCAAAGACATTGAGTAAACAGAATGCCTCACTCAGTAGTCGCCCAAAAACTTTTATTTGTACTCGCTTGTACTGTCCATGTAGTAACTGTGCTGTGTGTGACAGAGCTTCAGTGTGGAGTGTGGGAATCTGTTACTGCGTACCGTCTGGACTCTGCCATCCCGGATCAGGTCTGTAACGATCCTCGCTGTGGTCAGCCCTTCCACCAGGCCTGTCTCTACGAGGTACTGCATACTTTTCATAGATATTTCATTACAGACATTACATTTACATTATTATATTATACAGTGAAGCCCGACATTATTCATACCCCTGAAAATTCTGACTTAAAGTTACTGTTATTGTACCGTATTTTCCAGCACTATAAGGCGCACCTAAAAGCCTTTAATTTTCTCAAAAACCGACAGTGCGCATTATAATCCGATGCGCCTTATATATGGATCAATGTTGGTTAATTATGGCTACCGTATTCAGGGGGCGTCGCCGAAGTGACAGCGGTAAAAACGGTAAAGGGGAATTCCAGTCCCAGCTGTTCATGTGTGCCATAGGCGTGTTTATGGATCCTGCTGCAAAAGAACAAGGAGGCGCGGCCTTTGCTCCATCGCAGTAGAAGAGTTGCGACATTGAGGGGACAGAAAACTGAGCGCTCGAACGCTGTTCATGTAGCTTTGAACTGTGACAAATGGAGTTGGAAATACATTGTTTTCAACGAGGGAGTTGTAAGAACGCTGGTTTGTATTCTATTAATAAAGTTTGACTGACTGACTTATCTGACTGTTTTATTGACATTCCCTTAGCGCAGCGCCATCTAGTGGATGCAGCCTTATAATGCGGTGCGCCCTATATATGAAAACAGTTTTAAAATAGGCCATTCATTGAAGGTGCGCCTTATAATCCGATGCGGCCTTATAGTGCGGAAAATACGGTAAATGTAAGTAAAAGCTGAGAAATATTCTTTTGCACAAGTGATACCTCTTGTACATCGTCTTATTATCTTTTGGGAGAAGCCTGTGTCATTTCTGGTCAAAAAAAAAACTTGCTGGTTGAATGAAAGCAACTTTAAGTCAGAATTTGCCAGTGTTATTAATAACTTCAGGCTTCACTGTACATAAATACATATAATACTACTTCTGACACTACACTGACTTCTGGCCCTTTACTATAACTTTATTAAAATAATATTACAACAGGTACATGATATCTGTAAAAAGTTAATTTTCAAGTATCTCTAATAGAGTCTAGAGCAGAGGAGAGTCTAATAGAGTACTTTGAAAAATGATTTTCATTAAAACTTATTTTTGCCAGTAAAGTGCAAAAAGTATGACTTAAAAATGAAAATACAACATTGGTTGGATCAAACCATCTATTTCTGATTAGCTTAGTAATTAAAAAAGTAAAGATTAGATTATATTGATGCCGATCCTAAAGTGTGTGTGTTTGTGAACACGATGCAGGGTTTATGAACTGTTGATGGCTCATATGTTTGTGCTGCTGGGGTAGTAGGCCTGCAACAAATAATCAGATTAATCAATTATAATCGATTATTGAAGTAATCAATAGTCAACTAAATTAGTAATCATTTAATCGTTAACTTTCATTCACAGACTCAGAAACATGTGGTGAGAGAAGAGGTTTAATATCAACACAGAGCAGTAAAGCAACAAAAACTGTTAAAAACAATGTACATTTTGTGTTTTTGATTAAAAATATTTTGTGTAAATGCTCTAAACTTCCTCCAGTGACATAGATGTAGCTTCATTTTGTTCAAATTTAGCAGATTTTTGGTAGAATTTTCACAATTTTTAACTACACATGTGCTTCACTATCCAATTACTCGAAACAATAATCGACAGATTAATCGATTATCACAATAGTAGTTAGTTGCCGCCCTTTTAGTGATATATTTTTAATTTGTTGGATATTTATATGCACAGAACTGACTCAATGGATCAATTATTGTGCATTGCAATGACCCTATGAGAATAAAATAAGTGCGTGAAAATGAAATGTAAATAAATACAATTAGTTTTTAAAAAAATGACAAAACTGTAGCAGGGGTAAATATTTCTGTTTTGATTTTGCAACTAAAAGACACAACGAAAAGCACCAATTACATTTTATTTTACTACACAACATTTCATATAAAAGTACAAAGCCTCATTTTGCTGCAAAATATCTCTAAAAAAAAAACTTCTATTGAATAAAACGGAGCGAATTGTCAGATAAATGTCATTGAAATGTCTTCGTCAAAAACTATGCAAACCTCATCAACTCTTGACATCAAATCAGGAAGTGAGCTGTGCGTTTAAATGATCTCGTCTTCTATATTAATTCAGTGGTACATTTAGATTTATGTACAGAGAAATAAAACCACTAAAATGCACTGAAGTACAGAGTAAGAGTTTGTTTCTAAAGTGAACACTGAAACAAGCTCGTGCGTCTCTTGACACTGACCTCGGCGCTGAATAAAAATCGTCGTCTTTGTGGTTTCAGTGGCTGCGAGCGCTGCCTTCCTCCCGCCAGAGCTTCAACATTGTTTTTGGAGAGTGTCCTTACTGCAGCAAGGTAAGTCCACGAGCCGCCCATAATTCATAATTCATAATTCAAAACCTTGTCTCATTCGCCACAAAAAGCCGAGATGAGAGCTTTCAGGCGACAATACCGAGGCGGTTAAAGATACAGAGAAAGCAGCGAGGACGGAAAGTCAAAGATGTTTTATTTTAAGTGTCCTTGGTGTAATCAGAAGTGGGTTATGATTCAGAGACGTTTAAAGGCGCGGCGCTGACGTTTATAGAGGTTTTGTGTGAGGCACTTGTCACTGTTACCTTCAGAAGACGGCAGCGTGAAAAGGCCGAGATAAAACAAGTCAAAATCACTGCCACAGCAACATTATAGGATGATACTATTACTACTTTTTCATACAACTCTGGACTTACGGTCTCTTTTTAGTCGTCCATAAACCTCCTCTGTGGTCTTCCTCTAGGCCTCCAGCTCTAACCTCAGCCTCCTCTTTCTGCCACTGTCCCTCCTCTGTACACGTCCAAACTAGGGCTGCACGATATGGAGAAAAAATGCGATATTCGATAACTAGACCAAAACAAACAAACAAGACCAAAAATCTTTGTATAGAATAGGAACTAGAGTTAGTCTGGCTGGACAGGCTAATGAATCATTGGGGTGAAAGGCGGCTTTTAATTTGTGAAAAATGTGGCTTAGCAAAATTAGGGCTGCACGATACGGAGAAAACATGCGATATTCGATAACTATGTTGAAAATTGCGATAACAATATTATTGCGATATTTGAAAATAGAGCGTACTTTTCGAACATAGTAAGTTAAATTCACTACATTTCATAAAAATGTAAGTTCCTGTATTTACAAGTCAAAACAGCCACAAAATCAAAACTTAACACAGACTAAACCAGGAATAAAACAAGGCTAAGCTGTGACTAAATTAATTAAATTACCACTAAAACTGGACTTTTTACACATTTTTATTTAGTCACAACACAAAAATCTCTGTCAGATGGAAGACCACAGCGTTATTGCGATATATTTAGATTCTTGTGATACAGATATTGCGTTTGCTGATATTGCGATAACGATCATTTTGCGATATATTGTGCAGCCCTAGTCCAAACCATCTCAGTCTGGAAACGTTGGCCTCGTTACACAAAGCAGGCTGAGTTTGATTCTTATCTCAGAGTTATCCTCCTCAGACTGAGCTAACTCAAGAGTTTATCAACGGTAAACCTGAGGAGGTGGCTAGGGAAGAAGAAAGTCATGTGACTGTGACTGTATTCATGTTTATCATTAAAAGCATATAGATTAATGAATAATTAGTAGGATACAAATAAAAGAACATACTATATTATTTACTATATTGTGCATATAGTAGAGTGAACGTCAAAATACTAGCCTACTAAAAATAAATAACTTAATTCTTCATTTACATTTAAGAAATTTTGCATTGCTGCCCTATTCTAGCATTTTATTTACATTTTTGCGGCTAATCTCAATCAACGTAATATTTCAGAGGCAGTGTAACTTGACCTTTTAGTGTAACTTGACAGTTTAAAACAAATTGACATAATAAGCCTGCAGAAAATTACCTATTTTTATTACTTCAATATTGTAGTTTATAAAACTGATGAATGAGGATGACAGAAAAGTGTGAGTTTCCACTTTTCCAGGGTTAATATACAGAGTTAATATATAGAGTTTGGACTAAGAGAAGAGTATTTCTGCATATGCAGGTTGGTGAAGTTGAGTTTTCATCCCTGTTCACACTACTTCAGGTTTTTAGGAACTTTAAAAGTTTGTAATCAATGCCACTTTGTTGATAGCTTTGGGGCAGAAGTAACTGATGCAGATTTAATGCATTTGCATATTGTGATACTTAGTACCGATACTTCAATACTTTTGTGGTGCCAGGCATAATAATGGTGCCACAGCGCTGCACAGCTTTCAGTCAAATGTGGCCAAAAGTGGTCAGTAATTCTGCCAGGACTGTAGAGGGCAGCACTGCACTTCTAAGTCTGACAAATACTGTGACATAGTTAAGTGATGAATACTTATTAAATTAATGTCAGACTTTTGGAAACATGACTTGGTCTAAAAGTGATTTTTTTTATTTAAAGAGCCCATATTATGCTGTTGTTTGTGTCTCGTAATTAATTTCCTCTACAGTGAAGCCCGAAATGACACAGGCTTCTCCCAAAAGATAATAAGACGATGTACAAGAAGTATCACTGTGGAAAAAATATTTCTCAGCTTTTATTTACATTTGAACTAAAAGTTGGATGTAACTTTAAGTCAGAAAATGCAAAAATTATTGAAAAAAAAAACCTATTTGAAGAAACTCATCATTTGACTTTGTGAGAAACGCTCAGATTAGGTCCCTGTCCCTTTAAGAGCCCTCCCTCCCCGCTGTCAAGCCCCTTCACAGGTGTGGGCTGAAGGGGATTGGGGCGTGGTCAGGTGTGAGGGGCGTGGTCAGAGGGAGGGGCGTGGTCAGGTGGAAATGGCAGACTTCAGTGAAACAAGACGTTCCTGTACTTTCAGGAAGTCAACGTAAATAAATAGAGGATTAACTCAAACGTGTGAATGAAACAAAAAACAACTCTAGGTCTGTTTTTGATGCAGGATCAACATTAAAACATGGTCGAAAGCTCAGAAAAGTCGATTTTGCATAATAGGTCCCCTTTAAGGAGGACATTTTGCAGTACTTGATAATATCACAATATATCAATCTCAATATGAACTGTATCAGCACCAAAGTATCGTTACAGTATCGTATCGTGACAAAAGCGTGTTGTCCCAGCCCTAATATGAATAGACTTTAAACCAATCAGAAAAACAAGGGCAGCACTAACATTTTCAGAATAACTACTGAAATGGTACAAAAAAAAAAGACATAACCAGACATAACTTTGCAAGGAACATGAGGGACTTTAACGACAGATAATTTAAAATAAAACATCATTGGAATTAAACCTTGCACAGAAGATCATTTCTGTATTATTTTAGCTTAATGACTAAAATCCACTGAAAAATTCATGATTATGAGCAGCAAAAACCAGAAGTTCTTGTTCAAATGCTCTAAACTCTCTATGTCAAGTTGTTTTAAACTAGTTCTGAGAGTATAAAAAGGGTTTTTATTTATATTTTAAAATTTAATACTGGTTTCTTCATACTTCATGGCATTATTGGTGTTGCCCTCAGCTGCCTTCTGTTTTGAGAACCTTGGACTTGTACTTGTATAACACTTTACTATCACATTACACCATGTTCATCCTCAGTGCAGTGCAGGAGAAGCAGTGTGTGGAAGAATTTAAAAAAAAAAAAAGCAAGGCGGACTGTCTTCTTCATATGTGACAGTCCTGAAATTCAAGCAGTATTGTTCCAAAAATGATGCGCAGAGTCTGAATCCATTATCGAGCTTTGAAATGAGACAAAACAAATCCATGTTGAGCAGAGTTTAGCCGTGGTTCGTGCACAGATAAACTGCTGCAGAAATAACTGATGAAGATAATGACTTTATAAGAATTCATACTGGTTTTTAAAAAATGTGGTATCGTTGCATCGCTAGTTGATTTAAGTCATTTTTATCCAATTTCACAACACATTCAGATTTTGTCTTCTCTTTCAGCCGATCACTGTGAAAATGGCGGTGCAGAAGTAAAAACACTCAACAAATGCAGGGCAATGAGAGCCAGCACCAGTCCAAAGATTAAAGGGCAGATCCACCAGAACTGCAGCCCCGTCCCGTTTGTGTGGACGGGACCCACTTTGTGTCCGCACGCTTCGCACAAAAACTGTCCTCTGGGTTCATACGAGTCTCTCCAGGATTTGTCATCTCTGTATTTGTTTATGGACACGTCACCGTTCGTGTCCTGTCTCCATGTTGGACGTCTCTCTGAAATCCTTGGTTTAGTTTTCTGTTAAAGAGTGTTGCTTTTAAATAAACAACTTATTATGGTTCAGAGCTTGCTTATCTGTCTTGGCATAAACTGATCAGGCATAACATTATGACTACCTGCTAGGGATGCACCGATACCAAGTCCAAGTACTCGTATTCATAAAAGTGGGCCGATACCAACAACCGATACCACTTTACAGCGCTGTCACGTGACATTCCCCTCTCAGCTGAGCAGAGAGAACCGAGTGGAAGGATTTCAAAGTGAACTGTATGGAGATAAAAGCAAAGCTGGCTCTACATTCTGCTCAACCAGACTTATCCCAAATCATACATGAGTCCTGAAACTTAAGCAGTTGTCCTTTTGTTGTCCTAGTTGTCCCGAAAATGATATAAGCGCGGAGTGTGAAGCAGTTGTTGTCTGATAAAACATAAGAAGTACCGTTACCGTTGCTAATTGTGTTAGCTCCTGTGTTAGCTGCTGTATGTCTTGGTGAATCTCCGCAGGTGATGCGCAGATGCTCAATCTGTCTTTAAAATGATTTTAGCGACTGAATAGAGGAGAATCTAAGCTTTAAAATGAGGTATAACATGTCCATATTAAGCAAAGTTTAGCCATGGTTAGCTGTGTTCAAACCACTCTGTTGTAAAAATAACTTAGCATCGCAGAGCGGGGATAGACGGCAAAAAGACGACACGGTATGGGATGAATAGTAGCGTGTACAGTAGTGTGACTGTATAAACTATTAAGTAGCCCCTATAAAAGTACTCGTATCGGTACTCGGTATCGGCGAGTACTCAAATGGAAGTATTCGTACTCGTATCGGTGCATCCCTACTACCTGCCCTTGTCGAATTCACTCAAATGCTGCTTTTAACTCATCAACTTTGTGGACAAATTGTTCACTTGCTGCCGAAATAAACTCAATCCAGGAGGGAATCTGTGTTTTTCACCTGCCAGTGGTCATAATGTTATGCCTGATCAGTGTAGTATATTTGATGGTTTTATGGAGCAGTGTTAGCGCCTGGGCCTCACCGCCGGTTTGTCCGAGTCGTCTCTGGGGCCGATGGGAGGACCTCGGAGGTAACACGCTGCGATCGGTTTAGGTTTGGTCTGTTCTTCGTCCTCGTCGTCCGTGTGAAAAGGCGTTGGTTTGTGGCGCGCCGATCGTTCAGGTAAACTTCGTCCTTCAGTCTAGGAGCAGAGACAGAGGTAAGTAAGATTTCCTAAGCACAACAATGGCAAAACTTTTTGTTTTTTAGTCATTACAGCTGGCGTACAATGTGTTGAGGCTGCCATTAGTGTTTTATGTCCCTAAAAATGTGTTCCTAAAAACTCCTATCATAAAAAAACATAAAAACCAAATGTAAGGATATTTGTATGATCAGATAATCCACACTAGACACCGGTCAGAATAATTACCCAGATAATCTCGAGACATAGAGGAAGCTTTGTGACACCAGTGAAACCTCGCCTCACAGCAAGGTCTAGGCTCGATTATGGCAAAAATAATCAGATCATGATTAATTCAGGCATAACTGAAATCACAATTATTCATTGATCTAACAAAACAATGTGTTTTTTTGCATACAAATAAAGTGCAAAATATTAAAATAAACCAAGTTTGTTCTCTTTTTAACCAAATGGAGTGAACTGCTATAGAACTGCTATGAACACAGAACTATAGCAATTATTTAACAAATAAAATAATTCCTTGTTTCAAGTAAGTAGTCTAGTAACCTATATTATTTAAATTCAGTTGCATGCATTATTCTGTTTTTTTATTATTGCCAGTAACTTAAATAAAACTTGCTGGTCCCCCTTCATAGCATAAAAATATTAGGTTTAGGGCAGCTGAACATAACTAGACTAATGTTTTTAAGATTTTTTGCCAGGAACATCAGTCTGTTTACATGATCTGACCTGATGATGATGACACAAACAGGAGTTAGTTCACCTCTTTATTGTCCTAAACACGGTTCGTAACTACATTTGAGGCATGCGTTACCCCACTTTAAACACACACACAGTTATCAGCTGTGTCTCATCGAGCTCACACCAGCACTGTTAGAGCTGGATGAGACAGAGCACTTTCTCTGTGGCCCAGCGCGACTCCAGTGCTCTGAGACATCGGGTCCCCAGCCACAGACGTGCACACGCCTCTTGATATATTTACTTTAACACGGTTTTCAGCTGCTTTTAACTATGTTACAAAGCAGAAAACACATTTTCCTACAGGGATGATAAAGTATACCTTACCTTTACTGATGGCTATACATTTGAATAGAATTCACAGATAAAACAATGATCACAATATGAAAATGTAGCCGTACCGCACACTCAGGTCTCAGTGACATTTTCATTATAATTCTTGTTTAATTCATTTAATTTTCTTAATCTGACCAGAGCCAGCGGGGTTCACTCTGGTTGTCCTGAGTTCCTGCTAAAACAACAAAAAGCCAGGTTTGCCTCTGACCATAATCTCCCGTTCATTTGGAGATTATCTCCCTGACTTGTGTTTGTGTGTTCCACACCTTTTAGAAACTCCTTACTCAAACGCGCTCCTCTCACCTGTTGAGGTTTGTAGATGGGAGGTCCTCTTAAATATTTGGCTGGGATCTGTTTGGGCCTCCTCCTCTGCTCCTCCTCCTCTTCCTCGCTGTCTGCATCCACCTCCTTCGGTTCAGCTCTGGCCTGGCCTCGGCCTCTCCCTGAGGTTTTCTACTCAACAACAATCAGAGAGCAGTGGTTCTCAAACTGGGGTACGGGTACTACTGCTGGTACTCAGTCTTTTGCAGTTCAAGTCCTCATTTGATTTGGGGGCAGCTTTATTCCGGATTTTGTCCTGCAGTTGTTGGAGCTTAAATTTGTAGTTTAGTCTTGGATTTTGTCTGGATTAGTCCCAGTTTAGACCTGGTTTAGTCCACATTTAATCCCAGTTTGGACCTGGTTTAGACCTGGTATAGTCTGGATTTAGACCTGGTTTAGTTCAGATTTAGATCTGGTTAAGTCACAGTTTAGACCTAACTGAAGCCCAGTTAAGACCTGGTTTAGTCACGATTTAGTCTGAGTTTAGACCTGGTTCAGGCCTTGTTTAGACCTGGTTTATTGCGGATTTTGTCGCATTTTTCGGTCCCAATTCAGACATTTTCCCAACCTGGTTTAGTTTCCAATTTAGACCTTGTTTGGTCCAGATTTAGTGCCAGTTCAGACTTGGTTTAATAAATTTATTTAGTAATGCATTTGTTCCTATTTCATTCATTTTTTAAACCTTGGTCAGTGAAGATTTAGACTTCTTTTAGCTTTCATTACGCCCAGACTTTCCCTGATGCAGAGCTGTCGTTGCCAGTGACTCAGGATGAAGTGACATTTGCTCCGCTCAGTAAACGGCCTCTTGATTAAGCAGGATCAAACTGGCCCGCACTCCGCCACACGAGCCGTAATCAGGGCTATAATTGGAGACTTCCCGCTCTCAGGTAAAGTGCGTGTCATCATCTTGTTCAAATTGGCCACTCTCCGGGCCGCGGGGGTAAGAGGAGAGAGACTTTTAGAGACACTGACCCCGCCCGCCTCAGCACGCGGTGGGGTCTCAGACAGGGTTAAACCTCTCTTTAACTGTTTAAGAGACTGAAGCAGGGAATTTGTGAGCAGATATGAGTCGGCGCGAGGCTACGGAAAGTTGTTTTAAAACTTCAAAACAACTCCAGAAGCTTAATTTTCACAACCATATCAACAGAAAAGGTAGTGATAGAACTTTTTAGTTTTCAGAAATGAACTAAAGGGGCTATATTCTGCTTTTATTCATATTTTTAACCCAGTCTTGGTCTCCTCTAGAACAGCAGCACATTTTACAGCCTTTAAAAACATAAAGAGAATGTTTTTAAGTACTTTACTGGTGCCTTAAAAAAAAAAAAACAGGTGAAGAGGCAGCAGAGTCCAAAGTGCTGCCATCTTTTGAATATAATTTAAAGAATAAAAAGCACTTCACTTCCTTTAACATTGCGTCTGATGTCCATTTTACTACAAAATGAAAAATGTCTGTGAGAATCAGTGGAAACAGAGCTGTACGTAGTCTTTTTTTTTATTTTTATAAATGAATGAGAGCAGGCTGGATGTAGAGGGCTTGTTGATTGGTCAGTACTTCCTGGAGTGGGCGGGGCTTCGTGGAACCGTGCAATTTGAGGCCTCAGAAACTCAATACAGGATTACTCAAACAGCCGTGAGTGAACCAGAACACCTGGTCTGTTTTTGATGAGGGGACATAAGAGAAAGCTCAAAAAAGTTGATTTTGCTGAATATAGCCTTTTTAAAGTAGTGACAGAAAAGCCGTCGAGTTGATCTGCTACTAAAATACTTTTTGACATTATTTTAAGGTCCAAATACTGTCAGATTTTGCTTTAACAGACCAAGACCAGATATGAAAACAGTCTTTTCACCAAACATATCAGAAACCTGGTTGTGTATAGGCTAATTTTATGGGAATATGAATAAAACTTATTTTCCTTTCGGCTTTTCTCTTCTGGAGCCACCACAGCAAATCCTCTGCCTCCCAGTGTGCTGTGATTCATATTTTGTTTTGGCATCTAGGCATCCAGGCTACATTTATCTGGGCTTGGGACTAGCACAAAAAGGCTTGTGCATTTTTTTTTTCATGTTGAAGTTGGCAACACTCTCACATTACAACCAGGACATCAGTTTGAATCCAGTAATAGTTATTTTTTCCTCTACCCAAGTCAAGTCAAGAGTAAACCACTACATAATCTTTCTTGAACTTATCTACCGTCACAGAGAAAGTGATTAAAACTTTTTCTAAAATGTAGTAAAATGATGTTGTACCGACCTTGTTCCTGGTCTGTGGTTCCTCGGTCCTGGAGCTGGACCCTGCAGGAGGTCTCTGAGGTGGGTTTAGGTCCAGTTCTCCTCCAGAGCAGTGCAGGAAGCCTTTAAGGAGCTGGTAGTCTGGTTTGTCTTTGTACTCCAGAGACTTCACATAGCGGAGGAACGACACAACTTCATCTGAGAACAGAGACAGAACAGGAAAGATTTACATTTTCAACCAAACTTCAAACCCTGACCAACCTTAGGACTAATATAAACTTAAAGGCTTCACCAGATACACCACAGAGTTCATTATTGCATGATCCATAGTTTTCACTGCAGTAATGTTATACTACTGTCATGTATTGTATTTATAGCAAAAAAAAAAAAAACTTTTTCTCTCAAACTGATAAAATACGGCTTTCCAGATGGTCTGTCATAGAGGTCGAGGCCGATTTTTGCACTTCTATGTTGATTTTAGGTCAGAGGTTAGACCCCAGCTTCCACAACCATCTTATCTCAGTTTGGGCTCTTACTCTGCAGTTCATGGGAAAAATACAAAATTTCTTTAACTCAGCCTAAAAAGCTCAGAACAGCAATAAAAAGATTCTGCTCGTTTCTCTGGCATAGAACCAAAACCAACAAAAAAAATCCAAAAGCATTGTGTAGCTCTCCCCAAGCTCCACCTGCACAGCCAGTTTGTTTGAGATTAGGGCTGCAACTAATGATTATTTTGAAAATAGATACATCTTTCCATATTTTTTTTCAAATAATTGATTAAAAATCAGATGGGGAAGCATGAATGTGTAATTTTTTTAATTTTTTTTTTACAAAATGTTACCCAGATGAAGCTACAAGAGAGCCACTTGAGGATTTTTGGATAGAGAATATTTACAAAGACATATTTTCATCAAAAACACAAAATGTATCCTCTTTTACTGTTTTGTTGAATTTACTGCACTGTCTTGATAATAAATCCTCCTCAATCAGCACATTGTATGTTTCCAAATCTATACTCCAGTTAGCAATTAACTGTTTACTAAATTAGTTGATGATTATTTTAATAATCAATTAACTCGATTAGTTGTTGGAGACCTAACTGAGATTGCCTTGTTGGTTGTTTTCACTGTTTCCGATTTAAAAAGCATTACTTTAACAAATGGCTGTATTAAATTCATTTCTTTCATAAAATCTGCCCTACATATCAGCAGTGTTTATTGGCCATCGGCTTCTCTGAATTTTAAATATTGGCATCGGCCACTTGAAAAGTCATCGGTCGACCTCCAGTCTCTTACACACTGAACTCTGGGAGGGCAAAAAAAATAAAAGGTCTTTTCAAAGGTGAGTACTGTCAGAATAAAGCTAGTGGTCAGTGGATGAACCAACTTCTGTAACAAACAAACTAGCGCACTAATTATATTTACAAAATGTCCAAGCAACAGCTTATGGACTGGAACCTGTAGTAAACTATTTCCTGTCCTGTGTGTGTAAAACATTCTCCTGTGAGTAAATGAAAGCTTGTCTGTGGATATGCATTGTTTAAACCATCGATGCATCACAGTCTGCGAGTATGACACTTGTACAGAGGGAGCAGTACTTCTCCTTTTTGAACGGCTCTGAGCTGCTGCATACTGAGCCCTTATCAGCGTCTGCAGCCCCCCGTCCCGACCATACATCACACACTGACCTCCCCATAGAGGACAGATAACACTGTGTCAACGGGACGGCTGTTTAAACGGAGAAACTTCAGAGACATTGGAGAAACGGGACAAGGCTGGTTCTAAAGAAACTTAGACAGTGGCAGAGGAATGAGCCCGAACTACAATACGTATTATTTAGCACAATGCCAGAGTTAGTGTACATAGACAGTGTGCTGCTTAATGACTTCTTTACTTCTGAGTACCCACCTGTCCCGACTCTGCTAGAGGACAATTCCTTGACAGACTCTGGCAAGTTCTGCATCAGCCTGAAAAGAACACAAGAACATTTATGAGGATTATGGACTATGAACGATTATACAATGTCAGGAAGTACTCTAGGTTTAAGAAAGCAGTTTTGTTACTTTGGCTTTGTCTGAAACCACTTCTGGATCTCTAACCCCTCACCTAAGTCATAAGACTGGATTATATAAGCACCATATTTCATCAAATATGCATCTATACAAGTTATGGTAAGTACCGTATTTTCCGCACTATAAGGCGCACCTAAAAGCCTTTAATTTTCTCAAAAACCGACAGTGCGCCTTATAATCCGATGCGCCTTATATATGGATCAATGTTGGTTAATTATGGCTACCGTATTCAGGGGGCGTCGCCGAAGTGACAGGTTTTAAAAGCAAAGCTGGCTCTACATTCTGCTCAACCAGACTTATCCCAAATCATACGTGAGTCCTAAAACTTAAGAAGTTGTCCTTTTGTTGTCCTAGTTGTCCCAAAAATTATATAAGCGTGGAGTCTGAAGCAGTTGTTGTCTGATAAAACATAAGAAGTACCGTTGCTAATTGTGTTAGCTCCTGTATGTAATGGCGAATCTCCACAGGTGATGCGCAGATGCTCAATCTGTCTTTAAAATTATTTTAGCGACTGAATAGAGGGGAATCTAAGCTTTAAAATGAGGTATAACATGTCCATATTCAGCAAATTTTAGCCATGGTTAGTTGTGTTCAAACCACTCTGTTGTAAAAATAACTTAGCATCGCAGAGCGGGGATAGACGGCAAAAAGACGACACGGTATGGGATGAATGAGATACAGTAGTGTGACTGTATAAACTATAAAGTTACCCCTATATAAGTACTCGTATCGGTACGTACTCAAATGGAAGTACTCGTACTCGTACCGGTTTGAAAAAAAGTGGTATCTGTGCATCCCTAGTTTTCTTCGACGGAGTTGTAAGAACACTGGTTTGTATTCTATTAATAAAGTTTGACTGACTGACTTATCTGACTGTTTTATTGACATTCCCTTTAGCGCAGCTCCATCTAGTGGATGCGCCTTATAATGCGGTGCGCCCTATAAATGAAAACAGTTTTAAAATAGGCCATTCATTGAAGGTGCGCCTTATAATCCGATGCGCCTTATAGTGCGGAAAATACGGTACATGGTGTATTTGGGTAGTGGTGTGACACAACTTTGAGGGTGAATACAAAGAATATTAAATAATCATTTAAAATCAGTTTTATAAAAAGTATAAAGAGAGTTTTTCGTAAGCCATTCATAATTTTATCTATTACTTCTACATTATTTGAAAATGTCCTGCGGTGTGACATTTGTGCTAACTTAAACTAGCACACAAAAATGATGATTTCACTAAATTAATACTAAAATATCAGTTCCTTTTGCCCTTTAGCTCCCAGCCTTAACTCCAGAGCTCTGTCTGCTCTGTAAAGGACAGATGGGCCCTGTAGGGTTTGTTGTAGCTGCCTTTTTAAAACCTGATTTTTCAGGTCACATCGCAGGACACGGTTTTGATTACAGCAGCCATTCCCAAAGTCAAGAGTGTCGCTTTTCCCCATAGATTTCTATTACAAATGGAATAACTCACATTATTGAGCCATTATTAAAGTATTAGCATAGAGTTAGTAACCAGTTAACTGATTTTATACAAAATATTACTTCAGTTTAGAGTTAAAAACATTATTTTTGTTTAATTCTTTAGTAATAAGCCCATGTAAATCAGCGCAAGATTTTAAACATCAGTCATAATTCAGAATCTTATTGTAATTATTGTTAATTACATGTTTATTAATGCTTTATTACTGCTCCATAGTTGCGAGTTATTCTAAAGTGTTACCAAAAACAGACTGTTGGCTAAAAAAGCTTCAAACTATTAACTATTTTAACCAACTACAGAACTGTACTTAATTGTAGTTTATTTTTATGCACTTAATGTAGACAACCTCTAGGGGGCCCCCTGCAGTACCTTCACGGCCCACCAGGAGGCCCCAGACCCCACTTTGGGAACCACTGGATTACAGGAATAAACGTATATAAATTATTATAGGATTCAGGTGCAGTTAAAAGTGTTGTTTTAGTAAAGAACAAATATTTGACATTGTGCCAAAAACTTTATGAACTGTCTGGAAATGTTTGTATTTTGAAAATGTTACAGTCACACTGCAGGACATTTTGCTCTGACAATAAAAAAAAAGATACACAACTTTGTAAAAAGGAGTTAAAGGTTTCATAGTAGGCCTTATGTTGCACTGATGAAATATTTAGCATGACTTTTCTACTTATTAACCAAGATATGGGCGCCTCGTCAACCGCCCATTTGCCTTGGAGTGCACAAAACAGAGAGTGAGGAGTCATTTTGGACAAAGCCGTGTAGTGGGCTGGTACCTGGTCTTGGCCTCCTGGACTCGGACTGGGTTGTTGCGGTAGCATTCCCAGGGCAGGGATCCACAGAGCCAGTGGAGGAGGCAGAAACCAAGGATCTGGAGGTCACTGCGACGGGACGGAGCTAAAACAACACAGGAACAGGAAATGAGAACGTTTGGCTCGTGTCCTCTCATTAACTTAGGGCAGTATATTGTCAGTCTGGTAGATGCTTAAGTTATGGTAGAAGCTGACTCTGGAGATGTAGACAGGAACAATGGCACAGAGAATAAAACATCTACTGTTGGATGTGAGGTTAGAGCTCCCGGGCAGGAGGCCTCGAGGAAGAACAACAATCTCGTGATCTTGCAAGAACAAAAAGTCACAAGATTCCCGTGAAGGTAAAAATCAGGTTCTGTTTGCGCTTTTTACCAAGAAGTTAGTTGAGTTTGTGGCGAAAAAAAATGGCAAAAATTCCAATAACAGACGTAAATACCATTCATTACAAGTTCATTTTAAACATGCGCCTAAATAGTTTTGCATTTTATGATTTTCAGGTGAATAAATAGCATTTTTCATTTGAGTAAAATACATATTTCAATAGTGTCTGTGAAGACTCTCACTTAAGCTGGGGACACATTACATAATTTTTTTGCCCGATTTTATAACGATTCACAGTTGTGCCGAGTCTGTAGCAGTCAACACTAGTTGCATGGAATCATAATCAGCAGTCGGCCCTGAAATCCGTTAGTGTGTGATGTTCAAAGACTCGAATCGGTGCAAAAACCCGGCCTGACGTCAGTCGCAAGCAATCAAACATGTTTGAATTTTAAAGCCGACTCTGGACGCACTCCTGTAGTGTGGGCTGTTTACAGATCCATCTGGGGATTCATGGAGTCCAGTGGCCAATGAAAAACAGTTGATTGGACACAGGAAATAGCGTCAGGACGCAGACGAAGCAACAGGAAGCGGCGGGAAAATATAAGCGGAAATTTGAAGAAGAAAACAAACAACCATGGCAAACACCAAAGAAAGTTGAGCACTACCCAAGTGAGTCGTTCTTTTTTTTTTTTTTTCCAAACAGATAGCTGCGCACACAACGGCAACAGCGACCCAGGTATCGTCCATGTTTGTTTACCATTTAGTTCTCGCAAGTTCCCCCTGTGTTTGGTTGGCGTCAGTTGCAGTAACAGATCTTGTAGTGTGAGCCCCAGTCTTTCAGTCGTCAGAACTAAATCTGCTGAAACCAGTCGTTAGTGTGTGCTCCTAGTCTTTTCTGAATCTGTAACCACTGAGAAAATCGTGTAGTGTGTCCCCAGCTTTAATTGCATCGCAACAAAAAGTTGAAAACGTTTATGTCTTCAACTTTAAAAATCAAATCCAGATGACTGCTTTTTAACTTTTTGTTGCGATATTTCAATAGTGTAAAAATCTTGTTTCTTTCTCGTTAACCCAGTCTCTGGGGATCTTTGTGTCTTGTCACAGCCCCACACATGAGCAGATTCATGGATGTAGTGAACGAGGACAAAGTTAGTTGAGGACCTTGTAGTGAGGAGGGCTAAGTTCTGGAGAATGAGGAACAGAATAAAAATCAGTCATAAGTCAAAGTAAGTGTCTGTAAATCCCTTTTATGTAACACATTTGCACTGAGAGGAGTTTCTGAAGCCTTTTTAGCGTGTTTTTACTTTCCCCATTAGCGGACATACACACCACAAAACCCCTATCACTGCTCCCGTCTGCTTCTCCAAACCAGGAGTGTGTTGTGGGAAATAAAGTTACCTATCCTCGAGTACACCTGACGTATACTTGAGTGGCTGTAAGTCTGTGTTAGTGGCTCATTGGTCGCCTACATTACTGTGTGCGGTCCATCGATAGCCGGCCTCGAGTCCAGAGCCTGGACCTGGGGGAGTTTAAGGTTCGATACAGTAACGGCGGCCACAGGTCTCCACATCTCTGGAGAAATTACCTATCGACTGTCTCCATCAGAGGGAGAAATGTCCCCGAGCCACAAGCGCATTGATCTCTATGTAAACGACGCCGGGGCTGAACAGGAAATACAGAGACCAGCCACTGCACCACAACACGGGTTTAAGAGGATTACAACCGGACTGAAGACTGAACGGCAAACACATTAAAGCTCATATTGGTACAGACAAAATTAGAAAGGCAAAAATATAGGTAAAATGATAGGATGGGTCGAATGCTAGGGCTGCACAATATATCGCAAAATTATCGTAATATCAGCAAATGCAATATCAGTATCGGAAGAATCTAAATATATCACAATAACGCTGTGGTCTTCCATCTGACAGAGATTTACACTGAAGAATCATTTTCCACCAGAGCCTTAAAAGAACATGTGTTGTGACTAAATAAAAATGTTTAAAAAGTCCAGTTTTAGTGGTAATTTAATTAATTTAGTCACAGCTTAGCCTTGTTTTATTCCTGTGTTAAAGGTATTAGGGAGGATCTTTATAAATTCATTTTTTGCAATATTTATTAAAACTACCTTCATTGCCCTGTATAAGGCTGATAAATTGGTGTATTAGAAAATATAATAATAATATTAATAAACTGTGGACTCTGTGGGACTTAAAAAACCTCATCCAATCGTTTTCATCATGAGTACGTTAACCATTGTTCCAGGGACTAGCCATTCATTCGTTCATCTTCCTGGTTTCGGCGATAGTGCGCGTTCTTGTGCTTGCGCATGCGTATACACTATGTTTATGTAGCCCGGCATTAGCGCCACGTTAGCGGCGTTAACATCGTAGCGGGGACAGCCTGACTTCGAAGAGCACAATGGCTGAGGAAAACCGTGAACCGGGCGGTCACAAAAGGAAAACTGTTTTTGAAGTGAACCAGAGGAGGAGGAGAAAAACTGTAGAAGAGCAGAATAAAACCTGTGTAGTTATTGGCGATTCCTTCAAAGGACGGCGTGCGCTGTAGGAACAGAAAGGGCTTCAGACGATGCATTGGTCGCCAAGTTTCTGCTGGACAGGTAACGTTTATCTTATCGTTTGAAAAAAATGCCTTTTTTCGTTATCTGTTGAACCTTTTCAACTGTACAGCAACGTCAGTTTGCTAATGCTACCAACAGCAGGAAGACATATTTTTGCTCACATTTAGGGACTGTGCATGTGACTGGGTCTGTGTGGGGAACTAGGTCAAAGGTCACGCAGACAAACACTGCAGGTCTAGGTTTAGGTGAATCTCTGCTGATGCCGGCTGTAAACAAACACTCGTGTTCCAACGCTCGTGCAGTCGCTGTGGAGGAGTTCCTTGGAAAGGAACAGTGAAGGGCGGGGCCTGACGCATGCGCAGTATTCAAAAAAGGACAAACAGTCGTTGGTTTGTCAGCAGTCGAAAAAATATCTTTAAGTTTTGATTTTGTCGCTGTTTTGACTTGTAAATACAGGAACTTACATTTTTGTGAAATGTAGTGAATTTAATAATAATAATACATCGATTTTATATAGCGCTTTTACAGAACTCAAAGACGCTTTACAAGAAACAAACATGACAAACAAAAGAACAGGAGAGATGTTATTGAGGGTTGAAAGCTTGATTAAAGAGATAGGTTTTTAACAGTTTTTTGAAAGTTTGAAGAGAGTCTGAGGCACGGATGTGTGGGGGGAGAGAGTTCCAGAGGGTGGGGGCAGCGATGGCGAAGGCTCTGTCCCCCAAGGTACGGTGCTTGGATTTAGTGATGGGAGTGAGGAGATTGGAGTCCGATGATCGGAGGCGGCGGGAGGGACGGTGGTGCTGCAGAAGGTCAGTGAGGTATGAGGGGGCCAGGTTACTGAGGGCTTTGAAGGTGATAAGGAGGATCTTGAAATGAATGCGTTGTTGAATGGGGAGCTGCTGTAGGACGGGGGTAATATGTTCCCTGGAGCGGGTGTGGGTGAGGAGGCAGGCGGCTGAGTTCTGAATGTACTGAAGTTTTTGTAGGTGGGTTGAAGGAAGACCATAGAGGAGGCTATTGCAGTAGTCGAGTCTGGAAGAGATGAACTAACTTAACTTAACTTACTATGTTCAAAAAGTAGGCTCTGTTTTCGCAATCGCAATAATATCGTTATGGCAATTTTCAACATAGTTATGGAATATCGCATGTTTGCTCCATATCGTGCAGCCGTATCAAATGCAGAGGACAAATTTCCCTACGGGGAGAATAAAGAAAGAGAAGTAAGTAAAACACAAACAAAGACAACGGAGAGTGCTCTTGGGAATGTAGGACATGCACTGCAAAACCTTATTAGGCCTTTATTTTCATGGCCAATACATTAAAAAGCCAACATGTTTCCATCTACTGAAGTATACTTTTATATACTGCTATCACTTTTTGTTTTCCGAGTGCCTGGGTCTCCAGTTCTAACCCTCTCCTCTTCTCTCTTCACATCCTCTACATCCATAAACCTCCTCTTTGGTCTTCCTCTCGGCCTCCAGCTCCAGTCACTGTCCCTCCTCTGTTCATGTTCAAACCATCTCCATCTGGAAACTTTATCTCCAGAACCTCTCACATGAGTTGTCCCTCTGTTGGACTCAGGAACTAATCCTACCCATGCTCACAAATGAACAAAGAGAGCCTTAACATCTTTCTGTTCCTCTGTCTTGTACGCCTTTCTTTCAATTATTGCTTCAACTCTTTTCTTGCATATCACACTTGACACTCTTCTCCACCTTTGATATGTAGGACAAAACAAAATACAGGCTTTTAAAAATATTAATTTGCTAAACTTATTTTATTGGCGAGATTGTGTTGCATTTGCCGTAAGCCTGTCTCGCTAACAGCAGCAGCCTCCATTATTCTCTGTGATAACTCAGAGGGCAGCGGCTTAATACAGCTGTTGATCTCTGTAATTGTTTATCTAATACGGCGCTCTCTGTTTGTCACACTGCCGCTATCGCCGCTATTTTTCACCTTTATTCTCCTCCGGTATCAACGCAGCGCCGGGTAATTACTCACAACAATAAGAAGAGCCACACACACAAGGTCAATGGACTGGTGCTCGCAGAGAAATGTGCGGAGGGCGTTTCAGACGGAGTTATGTTCAGAGCAGGTCAGGGCATTACACTAAAGAACTCACTCAGATCATGGACTGGTAGGAATGTGACAAGTGTGGAGCTAAGGAGCCAGTGGAGGAGGATTACAGTCTGAAGGAAGGAAAGCCGTGACGGTGAAGTGATAGTTCGAGTTATCTGTGTGCGTGCTTGTGTGTAGGTAGTCGATGTCTTCTATCAGGTGCTGGAGAATTAAGCCCTTCAAAAACAAGTACCGTATTTTCCGGACTATAGTCGCACGAGCCAAAAAATGCATAATGAAGAAGAAAAAAACGTATATAAGTCGCACTGGACTATAAGTCGCATTTTTTGGGGGAAATTTATTTTACAAAATCTGACACCAAGAACAGACATTTCATCTTGAAAGGCAAGTTATAGTAATAATAGAATAGAGAACAACAGCTGAATAGGTGTGCGCTATGCTAAAGTAACACATTGATGGTTATTCAGCTACATGAAGCATAAACAACGAACTGAATAGGTGTCTCGTATGTTAACGTAATATATTAACAGTTATTCACATAACTATAGCATAAAGAACATAATATAACAAGTTCACCAAACTCAGCATCTCACTCCTAATCGCTAAATCCTTTAAATTCTTCATCCTCGGTGTCGCTTCTGAACAACTCCGCCAACTCCGGAGGTAGACGAAGCGCCGCTTCCTCCTCTGCGTGGCTGTCGTCAGACTCAGCATCAGTTCCATTTCCAATTATTCCGCTCTTTCTCAGTTGTCTTTATAGCCTAAGTTGTTAGCGGTAATGTTTACATTTTAAATTGTCAGTGGTACAGGTGCAGCAGATGCTGGTACACAAGCCTAGAGCGCCCTCTAACCAACACCTGAAATATTTTAATATATAAGTCACACCTGAGTATACGTCACACCCCTAGCCAGACGATGGAGAAAAGTGCAACTTATAGTCCAGAAAATACGGTAAAAACTGTTTTAATCCCTATACCCTAGTTTTAAAAAGTTACACTGCTCTTGTTCAGTGACAAAAGTGAAAAAACAACTCCCATTAAAACCTTCAAAATCAAAACATTTGCTCAAATCCTTGCACTTGCCCATTTTTCCTTCTTATTTAACCCTTATGCTCCGCTGTGTACATTTTTGTACATTTTGCTTGACTTTTTTCCCATTTGGTGATCATTTTGGCTGTGTTAGAACTTGGGACATGAATTTTTACAGAAAATGTTCTTCTTAGCCACATTTTTGGAATCCAGTCTCTTACATGTCATTAATGTTTTTATAAATTTTGCATCCTCTCGTGACCCTTGTGTCATAAACATACACACTCAAAAACCACTATAAAATCATCATACAGCAAAAAAAAAATCAGCTTTTTTCCATAAATCTCTTCAACTACTTGAAGTCTGCAGAAAACTACCAAACAGACCTTTAAATACCAGTTTAATTAAATGAATTCTGAAAAATGTATTGCAAAAAAAAAAAACTATGACACAAAAACATAATTATTTTCTTAAATAGTAGAGGGACGGGGCTTTGGTTGTGATTAGAGCCTTGGATGTGTCAAAGATGAGCAGCAAATTTGATTTGACCACATTATTATTTTTTATGTAGTGGCAGATGCTTTCTTTCAAAATCTTATTAGCAAAAAAAACATTTTTTTTTTTTAAATCCCACTGGCATTGTAGTATAAAACCAAACATTCTGTAATGTCAGCATTTCATTTTGAAGAAAGGTAGTGACATTTGACATTTTTACTGTATTTTATTGTAGGCAGATGCACGAAATTCTTTGTATTTTCAGAGCTATTTCGATGTTACCTTCGCATTTTGTGAAATTTTAGGTCAATATAAAGGCCAAATCGCTAATAGCTAATCTCTAGTCTCCTCCTGTAACAGTCCTAGGTTTTATGTCCAGTCCACCGCCTCAACCTGTCAGAACTTTTAAAGATACAGTTCTCCATGTAAATACTGGTGGTGTATCCTAAACTTTGAGACACTGGACTATGGAGAGCCAGTTTCTAAAGACACCTGCTCCACAGAGCCCCGCAGCGAGGTGCGTCGGCCATGATGTTGTGGTAATTATCTCCCATTGTCGTCCGTGTTTCCCAAAGCGCGCTGCCGTGTCGCTCTCTTAACCCCTCGCTCCGGTCTCCTGGCTCCTTTTGCGCCGGACGCCCACCCAATGTTCGCTAATTACAACCGTTTAGCTCCGGGGTCAGAGGTCGCCACTCGCTCGCTCGCGTGTCGCCATGGAAACTTGCCAACATCTTAGACACAAACACCGGGCAGGAGCGGACACGGGCTGAACTCGTAGCGACACGAAGCATGAGGGATGTTGTGTGGTTTTAAGCATAAATTAAACATTTTGTCGTTCTTTTGAATGGGGCAGATCTTTTCTCAGGTAAAGTTCAAACTCATCCCAGGCTTTGTAAAGGCCTTCGAGTTTCTTACGGCCTCAGTAATTTAAATATCATTGTCTTCATATACATTTTTATTTATATTTCAAACTCAAGGTAATTTGAAAGACAGGAATAAACTTGTGGGTCATATTTCAGGCCATGACACTTTAAGAAAAGCATTCATCTTCTTCTGTTTTATTCTAGGAAGAGATGCAATTCTCTGGTGAAAGTAGGGCTAAAACTAAACCAGGACTAAACTAGAACATAACTAGGTCTAAACTAGAGGTAAGCCAGGTCTAAACAAGAGCTAAACCAGGTCTGAACCAGGACTAAACTAGAGCTAAACCAGGGCTAAACCAGGTCTGAACCAACTAGAGCTAAACCAAGTTTAAACTAGGACTAAACCAGGTTTAAACCAGGACTAAACTAGAGCTAAACCAGGGCTAAACTGAAGCTAAACAAGGTCCAAACTAGGGCTAAACCACAGCTAAACCAGGTCTTAAACCAGGACTAAACTAGAGCTAAACCAGGGCTAAACTAAGAATAAACCAGAACAAAACCAGGACTAAATCAGGTCTAAACTAAACCTAAACCAGGTCCAAATTAGAGCTAAACCACAGCTAAACCAGGGCTAAACCAGGTCTAAACCATCTAGAGCTAAACCAAGTTTAAACTAGGACTAAACCAGGTTTAAACCAGGACTAAACTAGAGCTAAACCAGGGCTAAACTGAAGCTAAACAAGGTCCAAACTAGGGCTAAACCACAGCTAAACCAGAGCTAAACCAGGTCTTAAACCAGGACTAAACTAGAGCTAAACCAGGGCTAAACTAAGAATAAACCAGAACAAAACCAGGACTAAATCAGGTCTAAACTAAACCTAAACCAGGTCCAAATTAGAGCTAAACCACAGCTAAACCAGGTCTAAACCATCTAGAGCTAAACCAAGTTTAAACTAGGACTAAACCAGGTCTAAACCAGAGCTAAACCAGGTCTAAACTAGAAGCAAACAAGAATAAAAGTAGGTCTAACGCTGGACTATCTATTTATATTTTAATTGACTAAAACCCCAACAGTCTGTAAACTTAAATCACAAAAACATGTGGCTGATCATACAAAATGATAATCCAGCCACAAGCGGGTCACAACTTAAGCAGGTGTACTCTTTGTGCCAGCCCCAAGCCTGGATTAATGGAGTTTGTGTCAGATTTGTTTGGTCAAATGTCTTCTTCCTTTACCAGTAATGTAGAGTGGTTTTCTATTAGGGCTACACAATATGGAAAAACACAGTGATATTTGATCGATGTTAAATATTGCGATAACGATATTGCGATATTTTAAAATAGGTCCTAATCTGACACACTAAGTTAAAGTCCCTTTATTCAAGTCAGAACTTAACACAGACTAAACCAGGAACAAAACAAGGCTACATTTTGACTAAATTAAGTATAATGCCACTAAAAACTGGATTTTTTTTACATTTTTATTTAGTCACAACACATTTTCATTTAATGCTCTGGTAGGAAAATCATTCTTCAGCGTAAATCTTTATCAGATGGAAGACCACAGCGTTATTGCGATACGGATATTGCGTTAATGATAATTCGGTATTTTCCATGAACTCCCCGTCCTTCCAGTTTGTTCCTTCTTCATCGACACATGTAAAACAGCCCTCTGCTCTGATATTGGGAACACATTAAGTGGTAAATTGCCGACATGCTCCTTCCCTTCACTGACCATCGATCCGGTGTCCGGGGTCCGCCTCTGAATCCTCCTCCCCCTCCCACGTTAACGGCTCTCTAATTAGCCCCAGTCATAACCCGCCGCTGTACTCATCCCGTATTAATTAAGGGCTTTGATACTCGGCCCGGGACGCAGAGATAAGTCCGGCTGCACGGCTCGATACGGAGAGGTGGACTAATCGCCGCGGTGGTGTTTCTATCAGCGAGATCGATACGGAGCAGAGAGGAGAAAACTGGGCCGCTCAGCAATAACCAGCACAGTTTTAACATGATTAAAACGGACGCAGGTGAGCGAACAGAGGAAAATGAACTACATGATTTGACTTTCCTTCTTCAACTAACGCAACAAACAAATAAATAACATGTTTAATTGGGCTCTGTATATTTCTAACAGAACTAATGTGCATGCAATGTGTATTTCTAGTTTTAAATTGATCCAAATACCACTTTTGTAAACACTGAGTGGAATATACACAGTATATAGAGTGCAATTAAAATGTGTGATTTGTTTGTTGTGTTAGTTGAAGTAGAAAAGTCAAATCATGTAGTTCATTTTCCTCTGGTCGCTCACCTGCATCCTTTATTTTTTTTTATTAGGTGACAACAGACTGTACATGTGACAAGGACAAAGGCAAGTGCAATATACGAAAGTACACACAACATGATACAAGACATACAATGGCGGACATAAGACATTGACAGATTTTTTTGTGTAATTAAAGCAGAAACTAAAGGTATTTTAAGTTAACACCATGTTGACAGAATGTGGATGTATTAGTTTTCATGATTTAAATTTAAAAACTGAAATTTAAAACCTGCGTCCGTTGTAATCATGTTAAAACCTGTGCCAATAAGTGATGTTTATATTTGATTTTAAAAAAAGGATTTAGAAGCAAACAGGAACTAAACTCTTGGACTCGCTGTCCTGATGTTTTCCAAATTGTGTCCCATAGCCACTGTGTCAGGACGGGCAGAGCTTGTATAATGAAGAGCACTATATCAAACTCAAAAACTTCTCCACTTGAGAAAACTATTACTATAACTACTATTCAAATATAATACTGCTTTTGTAAAAGATGTAGAAGCTATGTTTCCACTGAGTGGCAGTTTCTTTATGATAAATAAAAAAGATTTGAAGCAAATGTGACTAAAGGCCTGGATACACCAAGGCGACTCCCAGACTGCCACCGATAAGACGGAGCGACAGTTCGTCTCTTCTCGTCTCCTCTCGTTCCCTCCCGTTTCCTCAGGTCGCATGACCTTTTTCCTTCTTCATACACAGAAGCGACAGCCGACCTAAAGACCATGTCTTGCGCATGTACGTGATGTAATTACCCCCCCAAAGCGGCAGATGGCGCTAGCCAGTGAACAAAGATAAACGGAAGTGACACAATGTTTGTGGAGTACATATGCATGTAGCGCGCCTTGGTCTGCCACTGTTCTCAGCTTGTTTGAACATTTGAGAAGCGTGATCATGGCCGGTTTGGACATTGTTTTGTGTGGATTAGGTGCCGCTGCTCTGTTACTTGAAGAAGAACAGAGGCCAACAAGGAGAAGAAAGCGTTTGTTCCCAGAACAGTTCCGCGTGTTGGAGGATCTTCTTACGCCAATTATACAGGCGTCGAAACACAAATTACCGGGACTGTATTTCGGTGGGAGAACGGCTGATGGTCACACTGCGTTTCCTCGCTACAGGTAAGATCATTTTTGTGACATGTATGGTGACGGTACGCTGCCACAGCGGTGTTTTTGTTGTGGTTTTCGCCTCTCGTCACTCCGTCACTTCCACTAAAATTCCCGTGAGCTGATTGGCGCGGCAGCTGTAGTGCTAGGCCTATCAGAGCGCTTCATGCCAAAGACCAAAGACGCCGATTCAACAACAACAAGGCCAATCGTCAGAAAACTGGTCAGACGGCCTCCGTCCTGGAGCGATGGGGGCAGACGGTGCATACAGATCAAAAGGACGGAAATGAGCGACGATGGGCGATCGTCGCCTTGGTGTATGGAGGCCTTAAAGTGTACAATAAAAATTTAGCTCAGTAAAAAAAGAATGTAAAAAGTCTTAGTGATCTGTGGTAAAAATACAGTTTTGGGGAAAAAAGGAGTCCACTGTAGTTTGTTCTTTCCTCTGCCTCTCTCTCTGAGTCTGACCACAGTTTCACGCCAGTGTCTGTTAAATTCCTTCAGACACAAACTTCCAGTCGTGTGGAGAGTGGCTGGATGAACCACCTGCTGTGACTACCAATCACCCTTTTTTTTTTTTTTTACATGTTCACAAAGCAACAGTTTGATGGTGACTTGGTCATAAAACAACACACCCAGAACTGTCAGTACTGCCACAACACTTGTAAGTAATAGAGACACTGTAAAAAAAAATCTGTAAATTTTACGGTAAAAATTGGCAGCTGTGGTTGCCAGAATTCTACCGTAAAAACTACAAGAGGCCTGTATTTCATTTAACAGTATAATTTTATCACAAATGTTGTTTTTACAGTTTTTACTTGACTTTTTATTATTATTTACAGCAAAATAAAGTTATTATCTTTCAAAAAAATAGGTTAATGTATATTTTAGTTTGTGACTTAACTTTTAATCAACATTTACTGTAAAATTTAAAGTTATTATCTTTTGAAAAGGTGTTAAACTGTAATAAACACAGGACTGGATTTTTTTAACAGTGCTATACTGTATACATTACAAAAAATAAAACTAAAAAATACAATTTTGCCTTATTTTTAATATTACAGTTAATTACCGTAACCAAAACAGTATTTTACCGATATATCAATTACGGTCTTTTACTGTTGAGATTTTACAGATTTTTACCATGAAATCTATAGATATTTTTTACAGTGCAATGTGACTTTTTTGACACTAAACTTGTGAGAAATAAACCTCGTACACAAACTTACACAACCACATCTTGTACTTTTGTTACTTTTCATGTCTGTGTTGTAAGTTATGAAGAGAACTATGTGAAGTCTTTACAGTTAAAGTAATGTGTGTGGGCAATACTCTACACTGAGCCTGGTATTATGGCTTTACATTTATAAGTCAATTCATCACATCTCTAAGTGCCTCGGATAAAAAGCAACGTCTTTATTCTTCACAAGGACACAGTGAGACTGGATTCAAGCTCTGTGCATCTTTTATGTGTGGTTGTTCCGTCCACGAGTGGAGAGTAAAGTTAAATGAACCTGTTGTATGTAAGTGCAGCAGAGACTCACCCACTCCTCTGTGAGCGTCCAGGCTGGTGTACTCGATCGTCCCGTCGTGGCCCTTCTTGGGGTCCTCCTTGTACTCTTTGTGGACTCCCTTGGGGCAGTATCTGTAGGACAGGCCGTAGTCTGCCAGGTAAACCTACAGCACCAAAAAAAACACCAAAAGATAATGTGAAATAAATGTCTTTAACATGAAACAATGATTACTTAAATTATAGTTAGTGCTCACCTGGTGGGGGTCTGTGTGTCCCTGCAGCAGATTGGCTGCTTTAATGTCTGCATGGACGTACTCGTTCTCATGGATGTACTCTAGAACATCCACCTGCACAATGTGACAAATATATGAGGCACATTTCACCCATCTTAGTATTTTATTAGATTTATTAGATTATTAATATCATGGATTTACACTCAAAGAAAAAAGAAACGCACCACTTTCATTTTCTCAAAAAATATTACAGCCAGTGAAAAATTACACTGACTACAATGAGTTTAGTTCTATTCTGAGTCAAAATGAAATGACTGTTTTCCTGGTTCCGGTTGATTGATTTTGATGAGCAATAACAACTGTATTTTTGTATTAATCACCTATGTCTGGGTCATGAGTAAAACTCAGAGATGAATTGGACCTGTCCTCAATTGTGCACAACCATTCCCTGTAAAAAGACACCAAAATGGAAAAAAAAGCACATTTGTTCACAATGCCACGACTCCTGCAACCAGAGAGAGATCGGCAGCCATTGGCCTGCTTCAAGCTGAAGGAGCACACGGCTGTAGCCAGGAGTTTGGAGTCCATCACTCTACTGTTGTACGCCTCGCTGAGCGTTTCCACACCACTGGATCCTCCAATGACCGTCCCACATCTGGTCGACCACATGTCACAACTGCTGCATTATTATTGTTTGGTCATGTTATTGTTATTGAAACTGTCATAAGCATTGATTAATTGGGTCTGAATATCAGGGACGGGTATATGGTTGATGTGCACATGGAATATTTCTATCAAAAATAAGTAACCAAACAAAAATGTGGTAAAAAAGCAGTGGTGCGTTTCTTTTTTCCTTGAGTGTATTTATTTGCTCATGACCATGTACATGTTAAGGAGCAAACATATTCATAAATAATAGACAAAGTAATATACACTGGGAAACAAAAATAATTCTCTGATATAAGGGAAGAACCTATTTCAAAAGACACCCAAATTACAATTACAAATTATTTTTGTTTTTTTCAGACTGAAGGTAACAATACAAGCTTATACAGTGAAGCCTGAAATTATTCATACCCCTAGCAAATTCTGACCTAAAGTTAATTTCATTGTAAATGTAAATAAAAGCTGAGAAATATTATTTTTCCACAATGATACCTCTTATACATCGTCTTATATTTTGGGAGAAGCCTGTGTCATTTCCAGGTCAAAAAAAAAAATCTTGCTGGTTGAATGAAAGTAACTTTAAGTCAGAATTTGCCAGGGGTATGAATAATTTCGGGCTTCACTGTACATTTGTGACAGCCCGCACTCTGGGTGCTCCTTTAAATGTCTGAGTGGGCGGGTCGTGAGGCGTGTCCCAACTGAGAGAGAGGGGAGTGGCTTTACTTTTATAAGCAGGCCCTCCTTTATTCCTATGCTTCTCTCTGGTGAGCCGCCCTCTTTGTTTGTTGCTCACGTCATGTCTTCACACATTCCACCACACACTCACACCTAGGGCTGCACAATATATCGCAAAATTATCGCAATATCAGCAAACGCAATATCTGTATCACAAGAATCTAAATATATCACAATAACGCTGTGGTCTTCCATCTGACAAAGATTTTGCTGTCAGAATCATTTTCCACCAGAGCCCTAAAAGAAAATTTGTGACTAAATAAAAATGTTTAAAAAGTCCAGTTTTAGTGGTAATTTCCTTAATTTAGCTTTTAGTCCTGATTTAGTCTGTGTTGAGTTGAGATTTTGACGCTGTTTTGACTTGTGAATAGAGTTTTAGTTTTGTGAATTTACCAGAACGAAACTAGGTCTAAACTAGGACTAAACTAGGTCTAGATCTGTTTTACGTGAATTTAACTCTGTCAGAAGAGTAGGCCCCATTTTAAAATATCGCAATATTATCATTATCGCAATATTCAACATAATTATCAAATATTGCATGTTATACCCACATCGCGCAGCCCTTTCCAGACATTTATATTAACCAATGACTTTAGGAATTCTTGTCTTAGTCATTCTAAAACTGCCTGTCCATAGTTAAGATTCTCGCATAACAAATGTTTCTCAAATTTATATTCCTATTTAATTTTTGCACAAAGTCATGTCCCTGATTTCACTTTGCCACTTTTGAATGTGCTGATTTCAGGATGTTTTAGTTAAAGCCAGTTGACTTTGTTGAATGTCTGTGTGTGTCCTCACCAGTCTCTGTCCCAGCTGCAGCACCGTGTTGGGCTTGAACCGACCTCCGTTTTGACCAAAAATCTTCTGTAGGTCGCAGCCCAGTCGGTCCATGGCCATGAAGCGGTACCTAAAAACAGATTAGATATAAGCTCATCTGATAAACAATTTTAATTTTATGATTGGCCAACCCGTCAGTTTAAATACGTACCTCAGGTCTTTATATTGAGCCGATCCTTGTCCCCAGTACCTAGGGATTCCCAAGAAGTCCAGACGCTTGTCTCTCATCCATTTCTGTACTGAAAACACATCATCATGCAAAGTTATTACCGTATTTTCTGCACTATAAGGCGCACCTAAAAGCCTTTAATTTTTTCAAAAACCGACAGTGCGCCTTATAATCCGATGCGCCTTATATATGAATCAATGTTGGTTAATTATGGCTACCGTATTCAGGGGGCGTCGCCGAAGTGACAGCGGTAAAAACGGTAAAGGGGAATTCCAGTCCCAGCTGTTCATGTGTGCCATAGGCGTGTTTATGGATCCTGCCGCAAAAGAACAAGGAGGCGCGGCCTTTGCTCCATCTCAGTAGAAGAGTTGCGACATTGAGGGGACAGAAAACTGAGCGCTCGAACGCTGTTCATGTAGCTTTGAACTGTGACAAATGGAGTTGGAAATACATTGTTTTCAACGAGGGAGTTGTAAGAACGCTGGTTTGTATTCTATTAATAAAGTGTGACTGACTGACTTATCTGACTGTTTTATTGACATTCCCTTTAGCGCAGCTCCATCTAGTGGATGAGCCTTATAATGCGGTGCGCCCTATATATGAAAACAGTTTTAAAATAGGCCATTCATTGAAGGTGAGCCTTATAATCCGATGCGCCTTATAGTGCGGAAAATACGGTACAATATCCGCTCATTTATAGCAGGGTAACTCCAAAGTTGTGTGTGAGCTCTTCTCTTCTTTTGGTCACAATCCACAACTCAAGATCATAAAAAACTCAGTGAATGTGTGGACATAGCCTGGAGCTTGTGGGCTACATTCAACAAACTAAGAAGAATTTGGCATGATACGGAAAAATATGCAAGTCAGTGTAGTCTTTGTTCTAGTCCCAAGCCTGGATAAATGGCGAGGGTTGCGTCAGGTAGGGGCAGTGGTTCCCTACCTTTTTGTCTTTTGTCTTTTTTGTCCACCCCTGGGCTTTTTGCCATAACACAAGTTGCCCCCCCTCACTCAAACATGTTAATGATTCTTTAAAAAGTAGTCATATAAAACCTGACTGTGGTTATGAATAAATTAAAATAAAATATAATGAAACTTTAAAATCAAATATGATTTTAAAAAAAGTTTACATTTTTAAACTAAAAATAAAATAAAAATAATCTGCCTCTAAAATATTAACTATTTACTTAATTTACTATATATTTTATGTTCAAAATAAAAATAAACAGTGATTTTAAACTCATCAAATTTTAAAAAGTTTATCATTTGAATCCACATTGAACCTAAGAAAAAACTAAAAAAAAAATTTCCCACCTCCATCCCTCAATACATACTGGTCTCATAGGTTTCAGTACTTCAATATGAAAAGGTTGCAAATATTTTCGCATCATCTTGTAAATAAATTGTTAAATAATTCCGTGTAGCCCCTGCAAAGAGCCCGCGTACCCCTAGGGGTCCCCATACCCCTGGTTGGGAAACACAGAGGTAGGGCATCGGGCGTTAAACCTGTGCTAAATGAATGTGAATCACTCCAGAAAAGCAGAAGCTTCTACCTTATAGGGCAAGGTCTTAAAAAGTAGAGGTATAAAAATAGGCTACTGCTTTTTCTTAATTCTTCTTTTTTAATTTAGATTTATATTAAGATTTTTTTTTAAATATTACATACATAAAGTCACCTATTGGGAATGAAAAATGTCCAAAAAGGTTTAAAAACAGGGTAATTAATTTTATTTATTTGATTTTTGCTTAAAAAGTATTGATAAGAGCATCATTAAAAGACTGGATCAATAAGCAGTTTCAATATGAGCAGTAGTACTGTTAAAATCTTAACGATACCCACCCATATCGGTATCGGCCACAGAAAAACCGATACCAGCTAACCTCTCTAATAAACACTATTTTGATCCACTGACTCATGTTTAGTCCAGGACTCCTGGTTAAAGCCAGTGTAATAATTCATTATTTCAAACATCTATCCTGAGAAGAGAGCAGGAGGACAGGGGCTCGATGGCACCCGTCCCACTCTGGCGCCGTCCCACCTGAGCTGCTGGACAAGGCTCAGAGTTTCTGCTCCAAACCCAGTGCTGAAGCAGGTACAGACTCAGACAGGGGCCCGAGAGCCTCTGAGGAGCAGGTTTGGTTCAGTATTAATTACACAGCGCCGGGCCCCTCTCTGTCTCTCTGTGTTTGTGTGTATTGTGTGTGTTTGTGTGTGTTTGTGTGTGTTTGTGTGTGTAACGTTTTGGACACACTGGGACCGATACCCACTCGTGTCTTTCTTGGCTGCCCTCTGATAAAACTTCAGCTCCGAAAACAAAGGCCCGTTGTCATGGTCCTCCTGAACAAAACAGAAAAGTAGTTTTATAAAAAGTTTAGTGGCACATCATTAATAAAAAAAAAAAAAGAAAACACACGTCTGCTCTATCATTCCATGCTATTTTAATGATGCTTGGTGTAATATTTTTTCTGATAATGACAATAAAGAGATAAATTCTACTACTGTAATAATCATAACTGAAGTAATAACCCAAAAACTAGATTTTACAGGTGCAATGTATTTTAGTTTTTCAATTAACAGGAAAATGCAGGACAGTAATGAGACAAACTATGTTGTATGGTTGGGTTAGACCTGACTTAATCCTGGTTTAGTCCTGGTTTGGATGCGGCTTAGTCATAGTTTAGTCCTGGTTTTGACCTGGTTTTGACCTGGTTTGTTCCTAGTGTTGTCCTGGTTTAGTTCTAGTTTTAGAGCAGTTTATTTCTGGTTTTAGACCTGGTTTAGTTCCTTCTTTAATGTTGCATTTCCTTGATTTAGGTTAATTTTAGTCTTTCAAAGCCAAATATATAAATGCACTACAAATGATCATATAACTCCATGTACCCCCTGCAATGTGCTCATGTACCCCTAGGGGTCCCTGTACCCCTGGTTGGGAAACACTGGTTTAGAGTAGGGCTGGGTACTGTTCAGATTTTATCAATACCAGTTCTTAAACAATACCTGAGCGATACTTTTTCTGATACTCATGATGAGCCAATTCATCTTCTACAATCATCAAACACAATAATATTGAATAAAAGAACTATTTTCAGAGCAAAAGTCTAAATCCAGTAGTTTGTATGATTTATTCTGTGTTAATTATTTGATTAATGCAAAGGAACATTAAAGGTCCCATTAGCTATTGAAACTTGGTATCAATTTTTTTTATTTTTATAGCAGTAGTAGTAGTAGTATTGTAACTTTTCTTTCGATACCACAAAGGTATTGTTTAACGGTACCCAGTCCTAGTTTAGAGACAGTGGCACTGAGGAAAAAAAAAGACGAGAGAAGAGCTGAAGATGTCTCTGTTCTCTTTGTTCATGACAAGGGTGGATAGGATTAGTTCATGAGTAGGGCTGCACAATATATCGCAAAATTATCGTTATCGCAATATCAGCAAACGCAATATCTGTATCGCAAGAATCTAAATATATCGCAATAACGCTGTGGTCTTCCATCTGACAGAGATTTACACTGAAGAATCATTTTCCACCAGAGCCTTAAAAGAACATGTGTTGTGACTAAATAAAAATGTTTAAAAAGTCCAGTTTTAGTGGTAATTTAATTAATTTAGTCACAGCTTAGCCTTGTTTTATTCCTGGTTTAGTCTGTGTTAAGTTTTGATTTTGTCGCTGTTTTAACTTGTAAACACAGGAACTTACATTTTTGTGAAATGTAGTGAATTTAACTTACTATGTTCGAAAAGTAGGCTCTATTTTCAAATATCGCAATAATATCGTTATCGCAATTTTCAACATACTTATCGAATATCGCATGTTTTCTCCATATCGTGCAGCCCTATTCCTGAGTCCATCAGAGGAACAGGTCATGTGAGAGGTTTTGGAGAAAAAGTTCCCAGTTTGAGATGGTTTTGACAGAGGGACAGTGAATATATGAGTACGTCTCTAACCTCTTCTACCCAGAGGAAAGGAGGAGATTTATGGAGCAGTGAAAGAGGACATGAGGTTAGTTGTTGTGAGAGAAGAGGATGCAGTGGAGAGGGGCAGACGGAGGCCGGCGATTCGCTGTGATCTCTGAAAAGGAACAACCAAAGGGAAAATACCTACACTGTAAAAAATATCTGTAAATTTCATGGTAAAAATCTGTAAAATCTCAAGAGTAAAAGACTGTAGTTGATATATCAGTAAAATACTGTTTTGGTTATGGTAATTAACTGTAATATTAAAAATAAGGCAAAATTGTATTTTTTAGTTTTGTTTTTTGTAATGTATACAGTATAGCACTGTTAAAAAAAATCGAGGCCTGTGTTTATTACAGTTTAACACCTTTTTAAAAGATAATAACTTTAAATTTTACAGTAAATGTTGATTAAAAGTTAAGTCACAAACTAAAATATACAATAACCTATTTTTTTAAAGATAATAACTTTTTTTTGCAGTAAATAATAATAAAAACTCAAGTCAAAAACTGTAAAAACAACATTTGTGATAAAATTATACTGTAAAATGAAATACAGGCCTCTTGTAGTTTTTACGGTAGAATTCTGGCAACCACAGCTGCCAATTTTTTACCGTAAAATTTACAGATTTTTTTCTACAGTGTAGAATTTAAAGTAAAATCTAACTGTGTGGTCATTTTACCCACGTGAAGTTTCGTTTTCATACAAGTGGTGTGAAAACGAAACTTCACGTGGTATAATGATAATCTTCTTTGCTTTCTGATCCTGGCTGGGGATGTCCCTGGTCAGTTGAATTAATTCAGATCACACTTCTGCTTTTCGTGAGGGAAAAACAGACTGAACTGGATTAAAGTCAAAATAAACTCACCACTTTGATGACATAAATTGTCTCGGCAGGAACAGGCCTGTCCACATTTGGAGAGGCTTTAGGACACAAAAGAACAGCATTATTCAGTAATTATACAGTAACGAGATGCTAAAGCTCATGTGAATAGATCAGGTTGTGATATAAATAAAAACAGTCAGAAATATCAAAGTGAAAGTAAAAGAAAGCGTGTTTGTACAAGAGGATATTAACTTTTATAGTTCTGTTTATGTAATATGCAGAACTGCCCTTCCTTTCTGTTGCAGTCTGGAAATTTAGGAAATCCCTTTACATTTTATTGGAAAACAATGTAAAGTTCAACCTTGTTCAATCCAGTCATGCATTCTGCTGTATTAGTATCAAAACTTCTTTCATTCAGCGCTTAGGTTTATAACAGGAGGCAGATACAGAACTAAAGTTGGAAATCCATCACTGAAGGTAAGACATTGCCTTGTTTGTATTAAAAAAAACTTTTTGGCATCTTGTCCAATTATTTAACAAGTAACTTATACTTTGGGTAATGTTTCTACAAACTTAGGCCCCAGAACTTTTAAATCCTTCAGTCTTACAGTGTCAAAAGTGAAATTACTAAAAAAGCATTCACTAATTTTGCTCCTCATGAATGAAATAAGACGCAGAAATCACTGCACCGGGACATGACCGGGATATGCTGTAAACATTTTAAGGCTCTTGTGAAAGATAATCCACAAAGCCAAAGCAGTGGAGAGGGGCAGACGGAGGCCGGTGATTCGCTGTGATCTCTGAAAAGGAACTACCAAAGGGAAAATACCAAGAATTAAAAGTAAAATCTAACTGTAGTTAGTGAAGTTTCATTTTCATACAAGCGATGTGAAAACGAAACTTCGTTACAAAACATTCGAACAACAACTTCGAAACACTTTGGGTAATGTTTTGTCGAAAAACAAGGTAAGGTAAGGTATACTTTATTGTCACTCATAGGGGAAATTTTTCTTGGGCGCATGGTGCTGCATCTTACACAACAACAACATACAACAACACACAACAACATACAACAACATACAACAACACACAACAACATACAACAACATACAACAACATACAACAACATACAACAACATACAACATACAACAACATGGATTCAAGGACACATCAGAAGCAGTATCAATAAAAATAAAATAATAAAATACACACATATGTACACACAGATAAAAGCAAGAGACAATATAAAACTATATAAGAGTGCTATTTTGAAATGGGATAAATTTTCCATTAACAAATCGAACAGATGCTGGAATAAAAGAATATTTATATCTGTTAAATCTACATTTGTGCAGCCTGAACAACAACTTTGAAACACTTTGGGTAATGTTTCTACAAACTTAGGCCCCAGAACTTTTAAATCCTTCAGTCTTACAGTGTCAAAAGTGAAATTACTAAAAAAGCATTTACTTATTTTGCTCCTCATGAATGAAATAAGACGCAGAAATCATTGCACCGGGACATGACCGGGATATGCTGTAAACATTTTAAGGCTCTTGTGAAAGATAATCCACAAAGCTCCTTTTTAAAAATAACTTGTGGTGAAGTCATATGCATGTTGATGACTTATTGTACAATGTCAATTTTATATCATGCTCTGGCAAATTTTATGTATTGTATATTTATGTGTCAAACAAGGCACTTGTGAAAGTATTCTCTTACTGAGTTTTCCTTGTATATAAGTAAAGTTTAACACTTGTCCGCCTGCAGCTTGTTTAAAACACTGCTGCTCGGCTTTTAACTGGTACAAACAAACTAAAGCACATTACTCTGATTTTAAAGTTATTGCACAGGCTCTTTTATCTTTTAAACGCCTCCATGGGCTCGCCCCTCAGTATCTGTCCGACCTGCTCCAGCCCTACGCCCCTGCACGCTCTCGGGTCGACGGAGTCTTCCTTAGTTGTTCCTAAGTCAAAGAGGACTCTGCTTTTTCAGTTGTGGATTGAGCTGCCTTTGCACCTTAGACACTTTCTGTTTTTAGGTCCTCTCTTTGGCTTTTAACACAGTCTGAGATGTTAACTTTTATTGTTCTTATTGTTTTTATTGATACAACTGTTGTTTTTAGTTGTGCTATAGTAAATTTTACATACTTGTTAGTAGTGCATGTATAATTCTTTGTTGTGTTTTAGCTCCAATGCTTTGGTGTTGTTTTTAAAGTTGGACTGGATTGGTTAATAATCATTCTGTATTTTTTGTATTTTAACAAAGCTGGGGTAAGCAATATTTTGGTCACTAATGTATAAAATTTACTATTAAATTCTCAACAGACAAAAACACATAACGCATACAATTTTGTGTATTTATTGGTGTTGGAATATTAATATCAATACACACAGAAATGAAATAATGTGGTATGTTTGTTCTTGTCACAGTGGCTACAGACAGCTTTATAAAACTAAAACTGTGATGTGATTAAATTACTTTGACAACTGTGATTAGACTCAACTGCATCTTTATTTTGCATTTTACATTTGTACTTCAAAAAATACACTTTGTAGACTATTTAAAAATTAGTTTGACCTATCATCTGCTTTTTATCCATGGTTAAACTAAGTATGATTAAGTTGGATGAAGACAATTGACGTTTGTCCTCGTAAAATTGTAATTACATTGTATTTTAGTCAAACTGAAATATATCTTGTGTGTGTAAATGCATCTATGTTTTGAGAAACTTTTTCCAAACCTAAATAAATATCCAGTAAATGAGTGTTGTCATTAATTGTGCCGCTTACCGAGGTAGATGAGTCCACATCCCCCCTGACCAATGATTCTTCCCAGCCTCCACTTCTTCTTCTCTGTGTCCGTCAGGATGAAGCCGTCGGGCAGAGGTTTGGGCAACGTCTGCTTTTTAGGAGGCGCCATTAGAACTGACAAACTGAGAAAAGTGGAAAAAATATTCTAATAATGAACAATAAAAGATGTTTATCCAGAAGCTGCCAAGTAGCGACTGACTACTGCGATAGACTGGAGCTGTATGAGAAGTCTGGTGTGACTAATCAGGCTCAATAAACTATCAGTGCTTTGTTTGCAGATTCAAAGTTTACCGTGAAAAGGGGGATTTAGACTGAGAGGAAGTTAGGTCATTTCCATCGCCCCCGGTCTTCTCAACGGCTCAAGTGAAAGGTGCCAAGTATTACAGGTTTCATCATGAATACACGTAATAAAAAATTAAAAAAACACAATGAATATGAGTATGAGCCACCTTAACAGGGCAAATATTCTCTGGGAAACACTGATGTCTATATGTCAAGTACCTGACATGTTAGTCTTTCCTATTAATTAGCAAGCCCATCATAAAATAATTTAAACTAATTCCCTCATTGTCGGACATTGTACTCACTTTTGAACTAAATGACACCATTTATGAAATAGTAACTCACAAATATTGTTAAATGTACTGTAAATTCAGTTCAAACATAAGTATAGAGACTGGGAATGTGTAACTATCCGAGTTAGCGTTCACACAAAGGTATTCTGATTACTTTAGTGTGTGATAAATATTCACCAAGAGTGACAAAGCATTTAAAAGAAATGTTTCAAGGCTCGTTTGTTTACTTTTTTATCCCGCTCTGACCAATGCTTCTCTATTATATTTTGCAGTTTGTGAACCCTAACGTGGCAGATCTATCCCTCAACAGTCGATTTATTACCTAGGTTCCCGAACTCTATTGAATTTACAGTCACCAACTCATCTGGAATTACATTTTTGACACTGATGATATGATGAGAAATGTAAACTAATTAAACTGAAACTTGCTAAATATTATAAAATAAGTTTTAAAAAATCCCCAAATCTTGTTTATCTAGAGGTTTCTTTAAAAATCAAAGTAAAAATAGATACAGTAATCTGAAATATTACTCGACCATAGACTTAATACTAAATCTGTAGGAAACACTGCATGTTTATATATAACATCTCTGTATCACTCTAAAGCAGGGTGAGCAGATGTCCCCATTTAACCGGGACAGTCCCAGTTTTAGGCTCCTTGTCCCATGTCCCAACACATATCTGTAAAAACACTCATAGGTCCCAGTTTTCAACAAACCAGGTCCCAGCTGTCCACATTTTAACCAACAGAAAGACAGAGAAAACTTAAAACACGTCTGTCTAAAGACCTTTGTCACTAAAATTATGTACAGTATTATTTTTTTTATCAATAATTGTCCATATTATTCAAAATTTAAGACCTATTATCATGTACTCTGAATGTCATGACAGAAAATTGCATGGATTTCAGAAGCTTTTTTGTCACTTGCTGACTTCAAATGCACTGTGATTTGTGAAAAAAAATGTGTCCAGTTTTTGGGTCTAAAAATCTCGTCACCCTAAAGTAAATCTAGAAAATAAAGTGATTCCATAACATTAAAAGATCTATGAATCTAGTTAAGGTTATTCCATTTCAATTGGAAATGGGAAGTGATTCCTTTGCTTAATATTACTTTTTAATCACATCTTAATTTCCCCTTTAATCAAAGAAAACGATTTGAGGAAGTAGAAGTTTATGTCACATGGTAAAGAAGAGAAATTATGGACAAAATAGGAACAAATATCAAGAGCAAAACTAAACAATCCTAAAAAGCTTTTCCTATCTTTTCCCATTAATCCTCGTGACCGTTAGAAACAAAGTTAAAACTAGTTAGCACCAGAGAGGCTAACTGCTAACCCAGCTGCGCTTTATAAGATTAACTTCTCAGACGCAAACACAGACCTTCGACCCGAGCCGCAGCACGTCCTCAGTCTGTCCCTCGGAGATAAATCACGTCAGAAAAGCCCCGAAAGTGATTTTATAAAGACACAGCTGAGGAACTACCTCCTCTCGAACCATAAACAGAAACAAAACAGAAGCCGACACTTCCGGAAAGTTGTCCCTCCCGCTCCGCGCCTCAGCCAATAGGAACACGGGAAAGTTTTACGATAACCAATCAGAGAAGAGAAGCGTTTGACCGGCTCTTTCTATTTTTGGCTTCAGTGAACTTTTGTGAACTCTCATTCAACCATTTCCTAGCCCAGAGCGCTTCTTTCCTTCAGCTCAGAAGGACAGTGAAAGCAGCTTTTCTTGACAGATTGCTTGTTTAGTTTCAAGTCATTACTTATTACCTGTAAGTTAAGCTTTCTAGACAGCATTTCTGTATAAAAACTGCCAGTGATGTAAGGTAGTAATGAGGGGCCCCAGAGCAGGTTTTCAAAATGGGCCCTAAAGTTATTAATCACATTCAGGTAGTCTATACATCCATATATCATACTTTTAGGTTACAAAAAGTGTTCTGTATTAACCCCAATAAAAATAAAAAATACATAAATAAAAGCAGAGATTGTAAAAGTATATATAAAAACTGCTTATAAAATATTCTTAAATAAATTATTTTGTGTTGAAATTAAGCGAAAAAATGCATCATTGCATTTACAATGAAATAAGTTTATGTGTACATTTATTAATTATTTTATTTTTTATTTTTATTTTATTTAAACTTTATTTAACCAGGAAACACCCATTGAGATCGAGATCTCTTTTTCAAGGGGGACCTGGCCAAGAGGTCAGCAGCACACGTCAAGAGTATTACAGACTAAAAATACTTCACAAAATACATACAGTTGGAGCAAATCATTTAAATCTAAAACAGGCCTAAATGCAACAATATTTCATAAATTGCCAAATGTTATAAAGTGCATAGATTAACAGCAACGGCCATAAATTCACATTCAGTTCACATTAAAAGCATAAGCACTGAGTAATTAAAACCCTCTTGCCTTTGCAATAAAAAAGATCGAAAAGTATTAAAAGAAACCAGATCAGGCCATTTAGTTTCTGTCTGGAAAGTGTTCCACGAGGAAGGAGCAGAAAAACCAAAAGCTTGCTCACCCATCTCAGTACAAAACACTGATAAACATAACAAAAATATATTTTTTATGTTCACCCGGATACAAGCGGCCGAAATGAGTTTCCTCCGCAGGGTGGCTGGGCGCTCCCTTAGAGATAGGGTGAGGAGTTCTGTCACCCGGGAGGAGCTCGGAGTAGAGCCGCTGCTCCTCCACATCGAGAGGAGTCAGCTGAGGCTCGGGCATCTGTTCCTGATGCCTCCTGGTCTCTCCCTGGGGAGGTGTTCATGTCCCACCGGGAGGAGGCCCTGGGGAAGACCTAGGACACGCTGGAGGGACTACGTCTCTCGGCCTGGGAACGCCTTGGGGTCCCCCCGGTAGAGCTGGAGGAAGTGTCTGTGGAGAGGGAAGTCTGGGCATCTTTGCTTAGACTGCTGCCTCCGCGACCCGGTCCCAGATGAAGCGGAAGAAGATGGATGGATGTTCACTTTCTGAAGAATCACACATGAGGGGTACTGGGGGTAAGACAAAAAGCCCAGGGGGTACATAACCACTGGCATTACTCAAACAGCTGCGAATGAAACAAAACACAACTCCAGTTCTGTTTTTGAGGTGGAAACATTATAACACGGGAGAAAGAGAGGAAAAGTTGATTTAACAGAATAGGGCACCTTTAATGTTTATTGCATCTCATAAAGTATTATCCTGTTGCCTAAAACTTTATTTGATATTATTAGGATTGTTCATTTTGGGTGTAAGCATCAAAGAGGACGATGATTCAGAAGTATAATCAAGTCAGAAGGTTTATTTTAGTATCACACAGGTGAGGTAACAACAGCTGTGCCCCGCTGGAAGGGAGAGGGTGAGCAAGCCGTCCAAAAAGGAGTGATCACAGTTTTTATATTATGTATGACAATGTATGACGAGTTCTGCATATCATTAAAATGTTTTCTTCAAGAAACTCCTGTGCCTCGACCAGGCCAGAGTTCTCATTACTGCGGTGCGTAATCTTCGTTATCTTCAGGAGCGTCCCAATGCACAATGTACTTAATCGCAGAGTGACCTTTTGAGAGGAGAAAAACATCCTTTAGAATCAAAATATTCTTAGTACTATTGAAGCGTTTATTAACCTTAGCAGTAGTACATCAAAATATAGTTTAGTGGTAATACGCAAAGCTATATGTAGAAATATTCAACAATATGAACAAAAATGGTTCACATGTTTGTCTAGATTTTCAGTTTTTCCCTCTCAGCTGTCTGTGGATCATCTTATTTCAGTCAAACTCTGCTGTTCCACTCCACGTTAAACTCCCCTAATGCATAAATCCTATCAGCAGTCGATGAGCGCAGTAAACGCTGTCCGTGTTGTGCTTCAGATTGAACCGGAGGTGGTCTGGGCTCCTCGCGCCTGATTGGTCCCTCAGACCCGCCTCTCTTATTCTGCCTATTCTTCTTACTTACACCGATCAATAGCCGTTTGTTTTGGGGAATTCAGGCGTCCCCGGTGTAACCCAGCTTGATCTGCGCTTTGCTGTACAACATGGTCAATACCTCGGCTGCTTTAATGAAGAAAAGTCTGCGGGAGGAAATGCAGCCTTCATATCCGACTCGGGACGCGCACACACACATTTCTCTCCGCTCATTTTCCCCAATCAGGCGTGTTTTAGTGTGATGAAAGGAGGAGGGAACGGCCCGGGCTTGTTGTAGCAGAAGGAGAGCACCTGCAGAGAAACTATCGATCTGCCCTAGCCTCGGGGTCTTATTTAAAAATCGAGGAATAGTAAAATAAAACATCACTCGTAACTTCAGGTAGTCAGGTTTAAAGAGCTTGGTTGAATGCAGAGATTAGATGAATGACATATGCGGGAAAAATATGTAAAAAAAAGTAGCATTAGAATGTGACATACAGTATAATTTTATGTTATACTATTTGTTTTGTCAAATCCCAGTGCATTTGAACTCACCAAGTGATAAAAAAGCTTCCAAAATCCCTGCAATATTCTGTCATTTAGAGAACATGGGGATTACATTTTATATATGATGGACAATGATTGATAAAAGAATGATATTGTAGATTAGTGCTTCCCAAAGTGGGGTCCAGGGGCCCCCTGGGAGTCCGCGAAGGTACTACTGGGGGGCCCCCAGAGGCTGTCTATATTTCAATTTCAATTTATTATTATTTTTTATTATTATTATTATTTCAGACACATGGTTTTGTCATAAAAACTGACAAAACATACAAAAATATAAAACGAAAATATTCAGAAAAAGTACAGAAAAAACATTTGAAATTAATTACAGTTGTATACTCGTTTTAAAATATTACTTTAAAACAACTTTTAGTCAATAATCAGTGTTTTTGTAATGTTTTTATAAAAAACATATGAAGAAAAACATGGCAGAGTCTTTTGAACAGAGGGAAGTTTTATCGTTGGGGGTCCGCGAGGGATTTTTGGAAATTTAAGAAGGCCCCGACAGTCTTGACTTTGGGAATGGCTGTTGTAGATAATTTTAGTGCCAAAAGTCTATTTTAAGTTCCCTATGTCTTTCTCTTGGTTAGAATGGGGACAACTGGGACATGGTTTGTTGAAAACTACATATGAGTGTTTTTACAGATATGTGTTGGGACATAGGACCAGGAGTCTAAAACTGGGACTGTCCCGGTTAAATAGGGACTTAACAATTACCTTCACAATGTCCAATGATGAAAAAACATTTTTCCTTTTTCTTCTGCGTCCCCGGGGCTGGGTCATGCAGGCAGCGTGGATGCCCAGACTTTGCATGGGACACTTCCTCCGGCTCTTCCGGGAAATCCCGAGGAGTTCCCAGACCAGCCGAGAGACAAAGTCCCTACAGCGCGTCTTAGGTCTTCCCTGGGGCCTCCTCTCAGTGGGAAATCCAGGAGGCGTCCGGAACAGATGCCCAAGCTTCACCCAATCCGAAGGAGCAGCGGCTCTACCCTGAGCTCCTCCCGAGTGACAGAGCTCCTGATCTCTAAGGGAGCGCCCAGCCATCTTGTGCTTTAGTCCTGACCCAAAGCTCATGACCAGAGGTGAGAGTAAGAACCTCGATCGATGGTTAATCACTTTCAAAACGATCACTGTCATTGGTACCCTACACTGTAAAAAATATCTGTAAATTTATGGTAAAAATCTGTAAAATCTCAACAGTAAAAGACTGTAATTGATATATCAGTAAAATACTGTTTATGGTTACGGTAATTAACTGTAATATTAAAAATAAGGCAAAATTGTATTTTTTGTTTGTTTTATTTTTTGTAATGTATACAGTATAGCACTGTTAAAATAACTGAGTCCTGTGTTTATTACAGTTTAACACCTTTTTAAAAGATAACTTAAATTTTACAGTAAATGTTGATTAAAACGTAAGTCACAAACTAAAATATACAGTTAGAGATAATATCTTTAAATTTTACAGTAAGTAATAATAAAAACTCAAGTCAAAAACTGTAAAAACAACATTTGTGATAAAATTATACTGTAAAATGAAATACAAGCCTCTTGTAATTTGTACGGTAGAATTCTGGCAACCACAGCTCCCAATTTTTTACCGTAAAATTCACAGATTTTTTTTTTTACAGTTTAACTTGAAACAGAATTGGAAATTGAAAAGTAATGCTCCTGTATTCTTCAATCAGCTGTGTGGTGTAGTGTAAACAAAACACAATATACAGTACAGTATACAGTCTTCTGAATATGAAGAATACATATTCCCAGTATAAACAAAGATGTTCTCCAGTGTACGTACTGTAGGTGTGTGCTGACTGTGGGTAACCAGTATGTTCAGCTTTTTCAGAAAAAATAAAGTTGAATCTAATCTAAAAGCTACAAGCTACAGTACATTGCTTTTGCCTTTGTTTATATTAAAATAATAATCTGTACACTGTAAAAAAAAATCTGTAAATTTTACGGTAAAAAATTGGCAGCTGTGGTTGCCAGAATTCTACCGTAAAAACTACAAGAGGCCTTCATTTTACAGTATAATATTATCACAATTTTTTTTTACAGTTTTTGACTTGAGTTTTTATTATTATTTACTGTAAATTTTAAACTTATCTTTCAAAAAAATAGATTAATGTATATTTTAGTTTGTGACTTACATTTTAATCAACATTTACTGTAAAATTTAAAGTTATTATCTTTTAAAAAGGTGTTAAACTGTAATAAACACGACTTAATTATTTTAACAGTGCTATACTGTATACGTTACAAAAAATAAAACTAAAAAATACAATTTTGCCTTATTTTTAATATTACAGTTAATTACCGTAACCAAAACAGTATTTTACCGATATATCAACTACGGTCTTTTACTGTTGAGATTTTACAGATTTTTACCATGAAATCTACAGATATTTTTTACAGTGTATATTTGAAGCTAACCACAGAGAGGACGAATTGAGATGAAGTGCATTTGTTTTTCTTTTTTTATCCAACTTTTCTTAACTTGGTTTAGTTTCGAATAAAACAGTCAGAAGTGATGCAATATCTGTCTTTTTTGCAGTGTTGGTTCCAATAAAAAAGTTTGTACTGAAAAACCTGTTAATACCAGATGCAACAAGTTCAAAGAGCTCTTGTCCTGACATGACGGTGGATCTCAACAACAAGACACTTTTTGTTTGTTGAAAGTGCTGAGGAAAGTCGTTTTTTTTTTTTTTTTGATTTGAGCTTCGGTTGAAATGATAATTCTCTGTTGCTCAATCTGCAGCCTGTGTGGGTTTAAGGTTTAGAACCAGTTTTTCTGCTGAAGGTGGGATTGTACAATGTGTCTACAGAACAAACTTTTGCTTTACCAAACTGTAGTAAGTACCTTTACACAATCAATTTACTTAATTTACATTTAGGGAATAAACAGTACTTTCTATGTGCATTTTCTAAAACAGTGGGTCCCAACTTTTTCCTCTAAGTGACCCTGTATTTTACCAATGGAACTGAGAAACACTATTACTGAGGAAAAATAACATCATGTGTTATATAAATTTAAATGCATAACAAAAACATGACAGAAACAGAAAGTATTAATCTTACATCAATCATCAAACCCATACTGTGAGTATAGTACAATAAGTTTTGTAGAATAAGAAATACATAATATATCCAAAAACAAGGAGCAGAGAGAGAGCCCAGCGCAGAAAAGTTTATTGCATGACACAACAAACGGAGCTTTTCTGATAACACTAATTTCCCTATGTCCTTGAAAATAACCAGTTATTATTCGTCTGGACAGTTGCTACTTAAATTTAATTTAGTAAACACACATGGGACCGTCCCAACTGAACTGGTGCCAACGCCTGCTCCTGCTGCACACGCTCAGTTTGTCACAGGTCATTATTATGGAGTTATAGAAACCATTAAGTAGTGGAAATTTACAACCCATGATGCAATGTAGGTAGTCTAGGGACACGCCCATCAGGTTATGTTCGCCTTTATTCAGATTTCATCAACATTTAACCACACCCCCTAGTGGCAGTTACACTAAACTACAATCAGGAACCAAATTAAACTCTGTCCCTCTGTGTTTTATCTTCTCTACAGTGAGGCTCAGTGTTTCCCTCACAGTTACAAAGTCACACATTTCTCAATGAACACATGAAGATGAACACATGAAGATGAACACATGACATTATCCTGACACTGCAAACACTCACAGCACTGAAGTTTTTTACTATAATGAATATATAAAGATTATATGAAGCTTGATTAAACGTATAACCAGCGAAATGTGAATAACATACAGATTACTCAAAGCCTGACTGTAGCTTTAATACTTAGCATTAAAGCAGAAGAAAACCAACCCTCGGTGTTACCAGTCTTACAGCGACCTAAAGTAACAACATTTATAGCTTTTTAACTCATTAATCTCTTCAGTTTCTAAACATATTCCTTACTTTTATATGAACGATTAGCAATCTGGTCTTGTTTGGACCTCTTTTTAAAAGGTGCTATGATCAGAATATATTTTGAATACTTCATAAAAAATTACCCTGTGTCCCCAGATATGATCTTTAAATCAAATATTAGTTTTACCGATAACAATGGTACAGCTGATTTATTCACAAGTAAAAACAAATATTATACAGAACGGCCAAGTTGTTTATGTTTACATTTTTGTTTTGGTTCAGAGTAACACATGCAGCTCACAGCAGCTTCATTGTTACAATCTTAAGGAGTAAAAGTGTTTTTTAAAGTTCCAGTACCTGATTGTCTTTTTCAGAACCAGGAGAGAGAGAGACAGTTGAGTTTCAAACGGAAGCCCCGCCCCTTAGCTCCTTACTCTCACAAACCCCTCCCAGGCTTTTCTCTCATCTCGTGAATTCATGCGCGCGCCTCATACGCGTGCACAACTCGAGACTGAAGCTGTGAGTGAAACGGAGATTTAGGCATAAAAATGGCAACATGTGCATTTCATGCTCACTGTATACAGACTGCTAATCCTGTCCCAACACAAATCATGACAGTACTGGGAGACTGGTGTTAGTAGGTGAGGACAGGTAGCTATGAGAAAGCTGAGCGTGTGGAGCTCTGAAATGATGGGACTCAAGAGCGATAAGGTCCGGAGACTACAGCGCTAACTATATTAGCATTAGCAACATAAGGCTAAGCCCAGGCAACGTAAGGCTTATATCTGTTTGCAATTCGTTTAAAATGTAACGAAACAAGAGAAACTGACCACAATGCTAATAAAAATAGAGTGATAAGAAACTTAGTTTGCAATGCAGTTGCGTAACGTTAGTTCTCTCCATCTTTGGAATGCATTTCCAATATTTATTCGTGTTTTATTTCTTTTATCGTCCCATTTGCGCTTTTCTGGTGTCTTTACTCCTTCTGTTTTCCTTTGTTTAGGAGCTTTAGCAGTGTATGCTGTAACCGCTAATGCAGGAATCGCCACTTTGCCCTCTGGTACTTCAGCCTCCATGCTGTCTCTGTTTACGAACTGTGCACGCGCAGACCATGGCAAAGACACTGAACAGCAACAGCCAATGGGGTTCTCTCTGAAGTCCATGGGCGTCAGGAGGCTTGTGATTGGCCAAGGCCTCCACCGTCCCTGCGTTGGAGTTTCTCCTTTCTCTATTGAGTGTTCATTTCTCAAAATTGCTTATAATAACCAACAGATGGGATTATAAAGCAAGATTTTTTTCAAAAACGCTTGCTTTTGCAATATACTATATGGGGTCTAAACCATTTTTCTCAACTAGATGAAAAATATATTAGGTACTGGAACTTTAAGTTGGTGTCTCAGTGGGTAGTAATAGTAATAGTTGTAATGATAGTACGATCTACGTAAGTAAAGTTTACTTCTACTTCCTACTTCCACTTGAGTAATGTTATTTTACTTGGGTACAGACTTCTTCCACCTCTGCTGCTTTGTGGAAACAGCTTCATAAATCTGATTGGTCTTCATTATAACGGTGTGGAGTTTCTGGCTAATGCCCAGCGGAGGAAAGAATTTCACAAGAGCTTCAATTGTTCACTTTATTGGGCAGAGACTTTGAGTGGACGCAAATTAACCCAAATGAACAGACACCATTCAATTCCTAATCTCTCGCTCTCCACAGCAGCAGCAGCAGCAGCAGCGAGGGGCTCTGCAAATCACAGTTAACCAGCGACACGTCTCCTGTTTCCACTCAGCCAGAAACCACATCAAGAAACGCAAGAGCTAAATGATGTTTGGTTTGGCGTTTTGCATTTCAATTTCAGCCCTGGGCCTCAAAGCCATTACGTCCTAATCTCGAATCCTGGTCAGTGCTCGCTCCCCCGAAGCACGGAGTATATAGTTTTATTAGAATCGAATCACAGAAAACGCGGCACACGTCCAATAAATGGGCAAAGCAGCTCTCATTACCGGCCATTAGGTTTGTATTACTTTCATTTGAACTGGCAGTACGTCTCATATTCATAATCGCAACATGAGGCGGAGTGACACAGCTGTGTGAGGGGAGCTCCGAGACGAGGCCCCCGCAAAAACAAATGAATCACAAAAAAATGCAGGGGGGGGAACGGTTTGAGGGGAAAATGTCGTTGGTGACACGTGGGGGGCAGCGTGTCCGTAATTACTGGCTGAGTTTGACGCCCACCGCCGCGTCGACAGGTACGATTACTGCCGCTAATTCACACGGCTAAATAAATCAGCTTTTTAACTGGGTTTGGGGCTAATTGTGTGGACAAAGCGGAGTCGAAACTTCAGGAAATTAAGCAAAAGGTGGTCTGTCTTTTTTGGCAGAAGTAATCCCAGGTCTAACATACCAACACTGTTTGTCCAGTGAGGGTTTGTGTAGAATAATAGTGGTCATGGGTTCAGTATGGAGCTTATCTGAGGTATTCATCAAGTTCTGTTTTGTTTCATTCACACCTGTTTAAAGTAGCCTGTATTCTCTGGCGCTGAGTTTCTGAGGCCTCTGAGCACTCAGTTGCACAAACCTCTGCCTCCACCTACAGCTGTGTTTCCACTGACTCCTCACAGTTTTTTTTTAATTTTGTAGTAAAATAGCACCTATTGAATATTTCTACATATAGCTTTGCGTATTACCATTAAACTTATATTTTGATGTACTACTGCTAAGGTTAATAACGCTTCAACATTAGTAATAATAATACTTTGATTTTATGTGATGTTTTTCTTCTTTCACTCTAAGGTCACTCTACTCTTAGGTGCATTCCAAATATGGCACAAATAATGAGCGTGCTACAAAGTTATCAGACCCAAGGTTGCAGGGGGGGCTCCTGTCGATGGTGGGAAGACTCTGCAGAAACTGAGAACTTTTTGTGGCCCTGCCCTATGCACAAAAAAGTTACTCGAAGCCAAGAAGATAATGCTATGCAGAGATCGTCATACATCGTCATACATAGTATAAAAACTTAGAACACTCCTCCCTCTAGGAGCGCGCTCATTCTGCTGACTGTAACCTCACCTGTGTTTTTACTGAATAAACTTCTGACTTGATTACACTTCTGAATCATCGTCCTCTTTGATGCTTTCACCCAAAATGAACAAATCCTTACACACCATACAAAAATTTTAAGAAAGTAAACCAATTTTTTCTCTGGTTCTGTTCAAATGAGCACAACAGAACTGCACGCTGCTGCCCTCTGCTGGTCTCTTGACCTGTTTCTCTATGGCACCATAAGAGTGCTTATTGGAAATGTTTTTATTTACTCAGATAATGTTTTTAAAGGTTGTAAAAACATATTGTTAGCTTCATGTACTGTTATCAGAGCAATGTTGTACCGAAAATCTTGTTTTTGTGCGTTGTTGAAGTTACTGCTCCCTAGTGGTCAGTTCCGAGTTAGGTTTTGTTTTCCCTCATATTCTCAGTGTAAGCATGGACAGCTCACAGCGCAACACTCAGACTCTCATCGCTGTTTTTAGCCTTGGAGAATCTTTGACCATCAGTGAAACTATGTTTGTTGCTGTGTTGATGTTTATATACTGAAAAAGAACATTGTGAAATGAAAAAAGTGCAATTTATGTTAGCTCAGTTAGCTATCAGTGAATGTAGGTTCATTTAACACATGCAACCTAAGCTAAAACTGGAGCAAACCCAGACGCAGTTGAGATTTGCGTGTCTTACAGGAGCAGAGCGAACGCACTGCAGATTTTGCTCCTATGACCTAATGAATCTGTAAACTGAGGCGTTCTTCCCAGAGTGCGCAAAATGGAAGGCGGAGAAAATGCAAATTCATTCATTTACCCCCCGCAATATTATTTATCAAGGCTCACCATGACTTTGCGTGCAAAAATAGCGTATAAATGTAGCACGTTGGAGAAGGACGTGCTAATCTTTTGCACAGATGGCTGCTGTGATTCGTGTGAGACGAAGGAGAAGAAATGAACAAATACGTAGGGTTAGAGTTTGCAGATCTATTTGCCATGACGGATGAAAAAATTATTCACCAGCACTTTCAGCTCTTCTTAGTTAAATTTTTGCTTCCGTTTGTGTTCCACTTCCGCACCTTCCATGACGCAAAGCAATACACACAATGATGCCGTTTAAATAGCTCCGCCCCCTCTGTTTGCACTGTCACCGCCACGCAGTTTGTCTTAGTAATTCACGCGCAACACGAACATTAATAGCGGCCGCATATTTTCTCACTGCACTCGCAGTTTAGCACCGTCTTAGTAAATATGGCCCTATGTGTTTACTTGAAATATTGAAATATTAACAATGCATACTGATTGTTGTATAAGACATGAACAATTTGCAATTAATACAGTTTAAAGAGGTAATGCAATTGCAGTGCAATAAGGAAGATGTTTGTTTACACTTTGATTTGTGTAAATCTGCTCTTACATTTACATACTTATTTACTTTATGTATGTAATGTGTGTAAGTTATTAAAGCACATTTTTCGTGTGTTTTGTTTTTAGTTTTACAAAATTAAAAGATGACCTAACCCTAATCTAAAGAACAGTAGAATATAGTCAGAGGAAGGCTTTATCTGTGTGGCTCTCTTTCCACCACTACTCTGATTCTTCTTTCCATTGTTTGCAAAGTATTGTAAGGTAAGGTATACTTTATTGATCCCCGTAGGGAAATTCATTCTCTGCATTTGACCCATCCCTCAGTGCCGCTGGGGCAACCTGTCAGGAGCAGTGGGCTGCTGCTGTGGTGCAGCGCCCGGGGACCATTCTCCAGATCTTGAGCCAGGATCCTGGTCAGGAGTACCTAGCTGGAGGTTTTAGCCTATTGTGCATGTTTTTGAGGTTGATGGGGGAAACAGGAGCACCCAGAGAAAACCCACCCAGAGAACATGCAAACTCCACACAGAAAGGCCCCACACGGTCCGGGAATTGAACCCAGGACCTTCTTGCTGTGAGGCGAAAGTGCTAACCACTAAGCCACCGTGCCGTATTGGTTGGTTTCGGCTGACATAGTGAAGTGGGCGTGGCCAGCAGGAGAAGGTGGGTCAGTGTAGTTAACTACAACCCGAATTCCCGAAATGGGACAGGTGTTTAAAGATCAATAAAATGAAGACCACTGGCTTCCAATAAAGGTCTTCAGCCTTGTCCCGTACACAGAGATTTCTTCAGTTTGAATGTGAAGACCATGTCCTGCTCTGTAGATGACGAGATCTGCAAAGCCTTTGAGGAACATTGTTTTTAAAGCCTCTGCCCATCTTTACTTCTGACAGACTCTGCCTCTCTAACACTTCCTGTTACAGATCTCAGATCAGTTACCTTCAGTAGTTGCTAGACTGTTCTCCCAGCTGAATATTTTTAAAAATTTCTTGCTTTTTCAGCCATTTGTTTCCCTGTCGCAACTATTTTGAGAAATTTGAAGTGAGCTTATTTTGGGATAAAAGTGTCACATTTCTCAGTGTAAACATGTGTTATGGTATCTGTGTTCTATTGTGAATAAAATACTGGCTCATGTGATTTGAAAGTTTTTAAATTTTTATTTTGTTCAAATAAAAAAAAAATGTCACAACATTTCCGGAACTTGGGTTTTATTAGAGGAAATTAGAAACACAGATAAATACGGACCATGCATTCACAGAATGTTCAACAAGGTGCAGATAATTGTGGAATCAAACTGGAGTCTGGGCTGTAGTGTCCATACCAAGTATCTCTGTGTGATGTCCACAGCACATTAACGCTCTCATTATCAGCCTCCAGCATATGGACTGAGGCCGGGGGAGGGGGTCAAAGCCCGGTCCGCGGCCCCATAATTAGGACGATTACGGCGGCTCCATCACCGGGGACGCTTAGGCAAAATGGTGTCGCGGCCTCCGAGAGATTGGTGTCACGAGTTCTGGGGGCAAAAGGCAAACTGCGGCAGGACAACGCGGCAGAAATGGAGCAATTACAGAGGCCAGAGGTGTGAGCCGGAGAGGAGCCGGAGGAGGAGAGGCCAGCACGGAGCGAGGAGTGAGAGATGAGAGGGTTAAACCGGGGGCAACCGAATCAACACTGCAGCTGAATACTGGAGAGACCGGGGAAGTGGACACTGAGGCGTCCCAAAGGTGTGTGGTGACCTCTACATGGCTACATTTTCCCCAATGTTTACTGTTTACTTAGAGTTTGACGGAGGCTTCCTATAGACACAATAAGGCCTCATGCACATGGAGACGGGGTTAGGTGCATCTGTAAAGATTTTTTATCGTATAGGAGTTTCGTCCACACAGATCTGGCGTTTTGGGAGGCCAAATACTATCATTTTTGAAACTGGGTCCCAAAGTGGAAAGAACTGAAAACGCCAGTATTCATGTTTCTACGTTTGTTGAAACAATGACGATGTAGCCACACCTCTCCCTTAACCCAACAATAACAACAACTACAGTGTTTTACGGCACAGGTCTCCTCTGTAGCTCGCACTTTCAGATTCACAGCCATGTTCTTATGTTTACATCGCACGGGTTTTCTGCGCATGCCCCGTTTGTTCTCGTCCGTTTGTGGCGTCTTTCTGTGGCAGCGCAGCGTTTTCAGAAGTTTTGTGTGGAACCGTGTGACCACAAACATTTTCTGAGACGATGCCGTGCTTATGGAAAACAGTTTTTCAAGGCCTAAATAGCTGCATAGGGCCCCGCAGACATTAGAGGGCCCCAAGGCTTGTCCATTATTTGCTTATTTGCTTAATTTGCTAACTCTGTTTGATTAATATTCTGGTTATTGCTATTGCCAGTCATTTTTGCTAATTAATGTCTTTTACTTCTTGTTAACCTTGGCCCCGTCTTTTGCTGAGTTTGTAAATCATTCCCTATAAAAAAAAAAAAAAAACCTTGTAAGAAAATGAAAATATAATATAGTAAATTGAATGGTCTTGTAAATAACTCAGCGGCTTGGTCCCCAAACCTATCCTGCTTAGGGCCCGCAAATGTACAAGACCTACACTGCTTATCAGCTGTAGCAGTGTGTTTCTCCCAAGTATGCTGCAGCCTGTTATAGCTAAATTCGTGTCTTACCTGCGGGGGGACACAGGGGAGCTCAGTAGTTTTCTCCAGGACAGAAGGCGTTGTCCTCAGGGGTTAACTCTCTTTGCTCCCTTCACTCTTTGTTTACTGAAGAAGCTGGGAACACAGCAGACCTCTTCATCTTTCACTGAAAAGCCTGGGCCTTCATTGCTGTACTGCACTTTAATATTGCTCTACGTTTTAAGCCTGTAGCAACTAACCAGCCCCGGTCACGGCCTTCGAATAAACTCAGATCAGGTTTGGGTCAGACATGGGCAGAAAATCTAAACTCTACTGCTGATAAAGTCTATTATGCTTTTATTTATCTTTTTAAACCAATCTCTAGAACAGCAGTACTGCATTACAGCCTTTAAAAACATTATGTGACTAAAAGAAAATGTTTCTAATAATTACTCCACTGGTTCTATAAAAAAACAGGCTGAAGAGACCAGGAGAGGGCAGCAGAGTTGCAGACTTTTGTGCATCATCAGTAGAAAAGAGCACTTCACTTTCTTAAACTTTTTGTGTGATGCCATTTTACAATAAAATAAAATAAAAATGTTTGTAAGGACTCAATAGAAACACAGAGCTGTACACCATTTATTTGGGGAAAAATGAATGAGAGCAGACTGGATGTAGAGGGCTTTTTGATTGGACAATGCTTCCTGTAGTGGGCGTGGCTTCGTGAGAGAGGCGGGGGTTTGTGGAACCAAGCATTCTGAGGCCTCAGAAACTCAGCACCAGAGAATACAGAATTGCTGAAACAGGTGTGAAAGAAGCAAAATACTACTCCAGTTATGTTTTTGAGGAGAAAGCAACATTATAACATGTTTAAAGCTAAAATAAAAATGGATTTAGCAGAAGAGAGGACCTCCCAGTTCACTGAAAGCACATGGACACACTCTTAAACTTGAACTTAAACAGTCAGCCTTCAGAGACTTGCTGTTGTGTGATCCTACTATAAGTTGTTTTTCAAAACCGCCATTATCTTCTGTTTTCTTCACATTCCCATTGTATTCATTCAAGGTCCAGCGATCAATACAAAATGGCTCCTCTCCTGTGCCTCAGCAACAAGTCTGTCCACACACAAAGTCCATTGTTTTTATCCCCTGCATGCGCTGTTATTCTGGCTGCTTTTGTTGCGGGACCATCGACATTGACTCGGACGCATTCAGCCGTTCAACCCCGGCCAAGGCAGTACCACGTCCAGCGCTGAGCAGGACAAAGCGAAGACCACAAGACGAGGTTGGAAAATATGCAGGAAACTTCAGAACATTGGTTGCGAAGCTCGTTCACCTTGCAAAAAAAAATAAAATAAAAAAGAACTGACCGTGCCTTGAAGCCTTGCGTCTTTGTGCAGAAAGGTCACGGACTGCCACCCCATATTGAATCAACAATTAATTGGCACATAACATCATCGCTTTTGTAGCCATTCAGCCTTAGAAATTTCCCTCTGAGGTCAAAGCTTCTTTAGCCAAATGCATTCACAAAGCCACATTCATTTCAATGTAAAGTATGTTTCCTCATTTTGATGCAACATTTTTGAATATCGCTGTTATTTTGAATCTGTCAAAGGGTCAGAAGTTAGGAGACCAAGTTGCTTTAAAAGCCAGAAAGCTTTGGAAAAATTTAATGTCACGACTTTGGAGACTACAAATTCTGGCAGATTCTGATCGTTCAAAGACCTTGGTGTGCAGCTCTAACTTAACACTTAACTTTCTGTGTTTGGCTTGGGAGGATCTGAAATAATAAAAGGCATGGGAAAATAAGAGAAAATAGTCAGGGGTGTCCTTGAGAAGTGGTGATGAATGGATGGAAGTAAAGAAAAACAATAGTATACAAAAGGAGACACCAGACGACAGAGAGGTAAAGATGTGCAAGGAAAAATGAAGAGATCATGGTGAGTGCAAAGAAAAAGCAAGGAGCCGTTATTAAAAATGTGTAGTGAAAGTTTGAAAACAGGTGGTTGCAGGACCTATTAAACAAACTCGACTTGCTTTCTACTGTTAGAATGTTTTCTCCTAAAAATGATAGTTTTTACTATTTAATATTTAGCCGGACGAGTCTTTACTGTTGTTAAAATGGCAACAAGGCTAAGAAAAAAACACGCAGAGGACTTCAGCACAACCAACAGGAAAGCACTAAACACTGTTAATCAGCTCAGAGAAATTATAAATATCACTCTGTATAAGCCGGAGACATCTTGGTTATTTTTTATAGATCTTAGACGCGCTGCAGATAAACGACTGCGATAGGTGGGCTCCAAATCAACTGAGTGGAATCGACTTTCTATGGCTCCTGCTTTCAAAATGAAAGTAGGAGAATCTGGTTGGACAGGTTTTGTGTAAACAGTTCGCCCCTTCCAAGAGAGGTTCCTATAAAAGTGCCTTAAGTGGCTGTTTGCGACAGGAAAGGCATCTGATTTACCGTATTTTCCGCACTATAAGGCGCACCTAAAAGCCTTTAATTTTCTCAAAAACCGACAGTGCGCCTTATAATCCGATGCGCCTTATATATGGATCAATGTTGGTTAATTATGGCTACCGTATTCAGGGGGCGTCGCCGAAGTGACAGCGGTAAAAACGATAAAGGGGAATTCCAGTCCCAGCTGTTCATGTGTGCCATAGGCGTGTTTATGGATCCTGCCGCAAAAGAACAAGGAGGCGCGGCCTTTGCTCCATCTCAGTAGAAGAGTTGCGACATTGAGGGGACAGAAAACTGAGCGCTCGAACGCTGTTCATGTAGCTTTGAACTGTGACAAATGGAGTTGGAAATACATTGTTTTCAACGACGGAGTTGTAAGAACGCTGGTTTGTATTCTATTAATAAAGTTTGACTGACTGACTTATCTGACATTCCCTTTAGCGCAGTGCCATCTAGTGGATGCGCCTTATAATGCGGTGCGCCCTATATATGAAAACAGTTTTAAAATAGGCCATTCATTGAAGGTGAGCCTTATAATCCGATGCGCCTTATAGTGCGGAAAATACGGTACTAAGAGTATTCACAATTTAGTATAGAAGTTCTGTTTTTTTAAATTGAAGTAACTCTTTGACCCACTTTGTGCTGATACTGGTCAGCACGGCAAACCTTTTCCCAATCATTTTCCTGTAAGCATAATGAGGTCTACCATGCCAACAATATATCCTAAAGCTGAAGTTTTTTACCTTAACTAAACTGTTTTGGAGTCTGTGTGATGGTAAATAAGTAGTTGAGGGGTTAATGAAGCGCTCTGCATCTCTGGGCCGAAATCAACACTTCTGAGTCTGAGCGTCTGACTCACAAAAGTAGTTTTTAAGTTATTTCTTGATTTTCATCATGGCAGAAAACAACTTTGTATAGATACAAAGAAGGGAAAGCCTAATGTAAAGTCAAGCTGAGGGGTCATATAGGACTCAACTCCCAAATGTAGGGGGCGCTCTATAGAGGAAAATGAGGCAAAAACAGCAAAGAAATGAGAAAAGGTAGAGTTTTGCTTTAAAAGACACTGGGTTTGAGCCTCCAGATTTATCCTTATGGTACGACCAAATATTGAAGTGCCCAGAGTAATTAAATGAATGTTGTCTTTAAACTGGCAGTAGTTGGTTGAGTCAGACGCTGGAAACACATTAGAAGAAGCTGTTTATTCACCGCGCGCCGGAGGTCACTCTGCCGCTCCTTAATTTAAATCAGAGAAAAGATAAAAAATGCGAGTGACAGCTCTGTATGCAAAGTATGCCGGGACTTAACGCCCGCCACATTAACAAATAGGAAAGTTCAGGGAGTCAAGAGCGGCGCTGGCATAACTCTTGTGTCTCCGAGTTGCTCCGCATTCAGCCGAGACGCCGCTTTTCAAAGGCAGATATGTGAAACAGCAGCGAGTGAATGAGGCAGGAGCACACAGGGAATCAAGAGGAATTAATGATGAATATAAAGTATAAACAAAAGACTCCGATCTGACAGAAGGTCGTCCAAGAGTTGCACATTTTTTCTGCAAAAGAGTGTTCAGAAACGCTCGAGTCACTTATTAGTAAAACATTTAGACTTAATGCCAGTAATGTGTTGTTTAACGGGTGCACGCTGTAAAGTTTTGGAGTTATGAAGGTGAACATGCAGCTCGTCTGAAGGTCTGCAGAGTGAAAGAAACTTCTGAGACACATTAGAAACATTTTCACTTTAGGGGGCACAGGTGATGGGAGCCTTTCCCAGAAACTTTGGGCCTTAGGTGGGGTACTCCCTGGACAGAGGACCAGCTAATCTCAGGGCTGACACAGAGACACAGACAGACAACCATTCACTCTCACATTCATTTACTCGAGGGAATTTAGAGTCACCTGACTGAGGAAGCCGGAGAGAACCCACGGAAACATGAGGAGGACCTGCAGACTCCACCCAGAGAGTTTTGTGATGGTCAGCCCGAGGATCCAGCCCACGATCTCCTCGCTTTTATTAATAACTAACCAGATTAGCCAGCTTTTCCTACTTTCTTTTCTTAAGCAGGACAGTCTGCTTCCTCACTCGGAGGGAAGCATTTCTCTCAGGTCGATTTGGAACTGGCCTATCACAGTCGTTTAACTTACAAATATGGAAGCTAACCAAGGTAGCCGAGCTAATTTAATAACTTCTCTTTAATGGCATTTAGGTCTTTCCGTCGTCACCTGTTGGTTCTGCTGAAAGTCCTCGTTGTTGTTCAGTCCTCTGTGGGATTTTTGTCTTCGTCCTGTTTCCATTTTAACAACAGTAAAGTCCCTCTGACGTCCCACGTAACCCCACATTCAAACAAACCCACTTTTTCTCCACAAGTCTTTGTACAACTGGCTTCTGCTGCTGTCCCCGTTCACAAATAATAGATAGATAGATAGATAGATAGCTTTATTGCAGACTCGTGGTCCATACATAAAATACAAAGACAATAGGGAATAAAAAACCAACACAGAAAAAAAAACAGCTATCCTTTCCTTTATACCAGTGTTTCCAAAGCTGTTATGTGTAACGTGTACCACTATATGCAATGTTAGTCAACAGTAAAATAACTCTGTTTTCAGAATCATTCAGGCAACAGATACATTTATACATTAAGTACATAATAAATTAGTACAGAGCTGCTCATAATACGGTGTATTCTGGTGTTTTATGCACTGCTTATGTCTCGCCCTTCGTTTCTCTGATTGGTTACTTCACCTGTGATTGTTCCACCCATAGAAATGAAATTTAAGTGAAGGAACCAGACTAACTTCTGTGTATATTATAGGAAAAGAGTTGGTCTGACTGGCTAGGCTAAAAGAAAATAATACAAGCCTTTATTTTGAAAATGTAGTGGAAGTTTATTTTGACACTTGTGGCCTGTTTCCTGTGTTTTCTCGGCTGTGGCTCTGTAAATCAACGCGGAGCTTCTCGAAAAATAGAACTCCAACTGTGTCTGGGACGCACTCGAGTCGTCGCTGGTGAAAATTGTCAGACTGAATATAATAGAAAGCACTTCATACATGGCTGACGTGGCACTGACATGACGTAGTGAATGAATAATGCACTAAGGGCCAGATTTATCAAAGGTTTGCGTGCACGCTAAATGAAAAAGATGTGCTAAAAATGGAGCAAACCCAGGCACAGCTGAGGTTTGCGTCTCTCACAGGAGCAAATTCAGCGCGGCACAGATTTTGCTCCTGTGATGTAACCCTAACCCTAACCCTAACCCTAACCCAACCTGTAAAACAAGGCGTTCTTGCCAAAATGCGCAAAATTCAAGGCGTGGAAAATGCAAATGAAGTCGCTTTGCAGTCGCTGTTTGATTTATCACGAGTACGGAGCTAAATCTGTGTGAAAATTTAGTACGTTGGAGAAGCAGGTGCAAAGGTTTTGTGGAGGTAAGAGTGTAGCTTTTAGTGCACAGATGAGGCGTTGAAAATAAGTTCTAATGCTTTAACAGAGCTCATTTACAAAGATACAACAGTAATGTGTTGATTTGAAGTCGAAGGAAACAAAGAAACAGACTTTACCTGCGGCACTTTTTCCTTGATTCTCGCTTGTATTTCCCTGAACTTCAGCCTTTTACAGCTGCTGTCTCTGGGCTTTCAGTCTGTTTAACATTCTTTGAAATCCTTACGGTGACAGAACAGTCTTTAAACGCTGCGCAAACTCTACTCACTGTGTTTATCTCATTGCCTCCCAATGCTCGCTGCGGCGCTGACAGCTGCCCACAGAGGCTCAAGGCTGTGTGGATTCGATCGAGCGGAGGACATCGAAAACGTTTTTTAATTGTTATTTTTATTCGATCACCATCAGCGCGCCATACAGGCTACTGATACATTTTATATAATTGTTTGAAAGGTTACTGGCTCTGACAGAAATGGACTTTCCTCTCCCTTCACTGTCTTTCACAGAGGGGAAATAAGTCACGTGACTCTGGTCAGTGAACACAGCTCTACTACAGTCAGTCCTGTTATTTGTTGGACTCTCAGATTGTGTTTTGTGTTGCATCTCTGTAGGAAAGATGCAGTCAGAGCTGGCAAACAGCGCTGCTCTCGCTGTCAGTGCTTTTTATGCTCACGCAAAATTCTCATTTCCATATCAGATTTGCGGCAGCAGTTACTTGCGCAGTTTCTCTTCATATCTCACACGCAACACGCCCACAAATACACTGTAAAAAATATCTGTAGATTTCATGGTAAAAATCTGTAAAATCTCAACAGTAAAAGACCGTAATTGATATATTGGCAATATACTGTTTTGGCTACAGTAATTAACTGTAATATTAAAAGTAAGGCAAAATAGTATTTTTTAGTTTTGTTTTTGTAATTTATACAGTATAGCACTGTTAAAATAGAGTCCTGTGTTTATTACAGTTTAACACCTTTTTAAAAGAAAATAACTTTACATTTTACAGTAAATGTTGATTAAAACGCAAGTCACAAATAGTAAAATATAAAGGTAATCTATTCTTTTGAAAGATAACTTTAAATTTTACAGTAAATGTTGATTAAGTCACAAATTGTAAAATATACTGTTAATCTATTTTTTTTATATAATAACTTAACATTTTACAGTAAATAATAATAAAAACATGTCATAATTACAAGGAAGCATTGGTCAATCTAAATGTCCTGTAGTAAATAAATGTGAGAGTGAACAGTTGTCTTTAAATGTTATTCCTGCAAAGAACTGGCCTTTCTCCTCAGGCTCCAGCCACCTACAGCCCCGAACAAAAAACAGAAACAGAAATACGCAGAAGGAGATGAAGGAAAATCAGCAGCCTCATTATGAAGTTTCTTCCACTCTTAACTAAACGACACTAATCTAATGCTTAATAACAAATCTCCCTGAAGCCAGCGATCGTCCAACATCACTCAAAGACAACAAAGAACTCACTGCTGGCACCGACAAAAGTATTGATTTCCTCTGTTTATGCAAACGAGGGACCTAAAAACAAACAAACACACAACTTCTCCATTTCTCCTTTGTCTCATCCCAAGTCCCGCCTCAAAATCACTCACACCTTCATCAACAATACGCTTCTTTTGGAGAGACAAAGGAGTTTTCTCTGATGTGGGGCCAAAGTTTGGATGGGGCCTGCGCAGGTGCGAGAGGATCCGAGCGTTTTTCTAACGAGCTGCGAGAGCTCGGTCTCGGTCCTGGAGGAGCGCAGTGTTATTACACAGGTACGACTTGGACCAGACTTACAGCTTTTGTCTTTGAAGTTGACGCTCAGACAAAAAACAATGCGAGCTGTCTCCATCCCCAGAGCTGCTCACAGTTTGTTAATTACTGCGGTGATTACAATCTGCATCACAACAGGGCTTGTCAAAAGATGGGGAGTGGCACCAATGTGGGTCACGAAATGCTCTGAAGGGTGCATACTTTCTTCTCTTCTTGTCCTCTTTCACTACATCTCTTCTCTGGTCTTCCTCTAGGCCTCCTAACCTAATTTTTTTTCTCTTTTTTGGACCATTCTCTGTAAACCTTAGGGATGGTTTTGTCTGAAAATCTCAGTAAGTACTCAAAGTACTTCAAATCCGCTTCCTTCTCCATTTTGATGCTTGATTTTGACTTCAGCAGGTTTATCTCAGAGTAAAAGTCTGCATGAATTTAGTTGCCATACTGACACTAGTGGAAAATTACTGGATGCCTTGTTAAATAGATTTGGAAGTATGCATTTTGAGTAAATTTGGAAGGGGAAAAATGTTACTTATACTCAAATAGTTGGTGTCTGTAGTATTTTTAACCTTAGCGGCAAAAAAGGGTAGCACATTTGTAGAAGTAGTAGCTCAATAAGTAGAGTTATTCATCCTCTCACATCAGGGTTGGTCGTTGTATCCTTGGGCAAGACACTTCACCCACCTTGCTTGTATGAATGTATCAGTGGGCAAATGGCAGCCACGTCTTTGGCTACAGAGAGTGACTGAAAGACGTTGTATTGTAGTAGCAGTGGTGCTAAATAGCCAGTTTATGCTCTGTCCAGTCCCTATCGTTGCCAGCAGGGGGAGACAGACACCTAATCCAAGCATTCTCTGCAAAGATGTTTTCCACAGATACATTATTTTAAGTTATAAAATGTTAAATACTAATGCAAAGGAGTCCAACACTGTTTTTTATCAATATTTTATTATTCATTTTCAGATAAACTACAAAATTACATAACAAAAGCATCAGACAGCAAGACAAAAACAAACACCCCACACAAAACAAAACAAAACAAAACAAAGAAACTACACAATCAACACAAATCAGATTAATGCCAAAAAAAACAGAGAATGAATCAAATTTATACCAGCAATTTTTTAAGATTTACTATTGTTTGATCCCAAAGTTTGATGTATTTTCCTTTTGCTTTGTGACTTTGAGCAACAGAAAGCTCCGCTGCTCCCGAAAAAGCATAGAATGGCACCTTTAAAAGTAATCTTTAGCTAATTCTATTGGCAGAGATGGGTGGAGTCACCAAAATGACTCAAGTAAGCATAGTGTTACTTTATTTAACTGAAGTAGAAGCATGTGATAAAACTCATTACTCCCCATCTCTGCTTGTTAGTTACATATTTTCTGTCACTATCTAATTGCAGCAGGATCGCCTAATAACAAAAAAAGCCACATTTTTAAGTTAAGCCATGCGATCCGTTTACTCATGAGCTGCTGAATATAAAAGAAAAACGCAATTATCCGAGTTAAATTTCAGATCAGGATTGCCGTCGGTCAAACTTGTGCAGTAAACTTCGCCGGTGTGTGCGTTTGTGTGTGTGAAGAAAAGCCAAAGACGACACAAATACCACACGGCGCTGCGTCTGTCCTAATGAAGTCTTTAATTTGGTTAGAGTTTATTAATGTCACCGAGCCTCACCATTAATCACGTTATCCCACCCCTGAGTGTGCGCGCTGACTTTTAGCATATGCCTTTTTCTGCTGTCGGCGCGAGAGAGAGACAGCGAGAGACGCAATAATATCCGATACATTTTAAAGTCCTGTCATTATCGCTGTGGGTTGCTCCGGTTGGCCCCCGCGTTACCGAGCGCTCCCAATCCAAACTCATTAATATGCAAACGTATTCAAATTAGATTGTAATTAAGCATCTACTGAGTGGGAACCCTTTTCATGTTAATTTATGATAAACTCTACTTTTGATTGAGATTGGAGCCGGCGATTCGACCTGAATACAGACAGACGAGAGACAGAGGAGAGGAGAGAGCCCCACCTGAGAGACAAAAACACAAAAAAACACACAAAGTTATTTCATGGCTGATTGTCGTCGTTGGAGGAGTAATAAAGATCTATTTGAATAATGTCGTCCCGCTGAGGCACTGATGAGAAAAAACAACACGGATATGCGACGTGGAGGTGAGGCGTGTGGGGAATAATGGGAGATAAAACCAGGCACGGCTCAGGTTGGACAGGGTTTGTGTCGGGACGAGGTCTGAGGTTTGTTAGTCTTTATTTGTTTGGAGCAACTGAAGACAAATACATTGAAAACTGTTTTTTTTAAGGCTCGAAAAGGAGTGGGAGGAAGAAAACTTATTTAATCCCACCCTTATATTACATAGAACAAATCAAAACAACTTATTTTTAGCTTCCTGCTCGTACAAGAATAATAACAAAACATAGGTTGGAGAAAAATCACTTTTAACACAGGGATTCATGGGTGTACAGGTAATTTTATGTGCCACGATGTTCCAAGCCTGGATAACTGGAGAAGGTTGCATCAGGAAGGGCATTCGATGTAAAAGCCTGTGCCAAATTACTAGGTGAGAAGTTAGCATCAGGGACTTTGCTTTTTTGCAAAGTGGTCACCGTGGCTCGCCTTTGTCAAAAGTTACTGGCCAGTTATTGACTGACACCATTTTTCTCTTTGTTTATTGAACGTCAGCCACTCATGTTTTTAATTTTGGTCTATTTTATATCCAAGAAGAAAGTTGGAGCTACATTTAAATGCATTATATTGCTGTAAATAGTATAAATATATATTTTGTAGCAACCAGACTTGGAAAGAAACTTGGTCAACTATAACTTACAAGCATTCTGTCTGAAAAATGTCACTTTATTATCCATCCCATTTTAATTTCCAGATTTGTTTTATAATAATAATAATAAGAAGAAGAAGAAGAAGAAGAGGAAGAAGAAGAGGAAAGAAGAGGAAGATGAAGGAAGAAGAAGAAGAAGGAAGAAGAAGAAGAACAAGAAGAAGAAGTGGAAAGAAGAAGAAGAAGGAAGAAGAAGAAGAACAAGAAGAAGAAGAAGAAGAGGAAAGAAGAAGAAGAAGAAGAAGAAGAAGAAGAAGAAGAAGAAGGAAGAAGAAGAAGAAGAAGAAGAAGAGGAAGAAGAAGAAGAAGAAGAAGAGGAAGAAGAAGAGGAAAGAAGAAGAAGAAGGAAGAAGAAGAAGAAGAAGGAAGAAGAAGAAGAACAAGAAGAAGAAGTGGAAAGAAGAAGAAGAAGGAAGAAGAAGAAGAAGAAGAGGAAGAAGAAGAAGAAGGAAGAAGAAGAAGAAGAGATAAACCTGGGGCAGACTGACAGAGACGTGGCTGCCATTCTGTGCCTGTGGCTTCTCCAATCATCACCAAACACACATTCATACAAAGGCAAAGTGGGTGAAGTGTCTTGCACAAGGACACAACGGCAGTACGCTGTAGCAGGGCTGGTAGCAGGGATCAAACCGCCAACCTACTGGCGCCCCAGCTCGCCTTTGTCAAAAGTTACTGGCCAGTTATTGTTTTTTACTCACCACAAGAAGTTACATTTTTGAGCATAAGCTTAAAGAATTAGTTTTTCTGAGCGTTATGTTTGTGTACGGTCAGGGGTTTATCAAATATTAAAAAATGATTTACCTCTGCGCATCTGGTGCCACATCTTTTCAAACATGTTATTCTGTTTAAATTAATATTTTTCTTTCTTTAATCATGATTAATTACTGCAAAATAAATGCTGTACACTAATGCAGAGTAACATAAATTCAGACCTAACTAAAGTTAAGATATAGGTTTGCATAAAATTCAACCAAAGTGGCTAACAGCGGGAATGTGTCACTAGCCAAAATAAAAATCTGTCAGAATTTGTCCGGTTGGGTCATGTACACGAGGTTTAATTGTTAAAACACAGGGACTATAATCTGCCTTTATTATTTAGTCTTGGTCTTGAGAGAATTTTTTTTTACAGTCATGGTCTTGTCTTGCTCTCAGATCCAGTTTTACTCAGTCTTGTCCTCAATCTTGGATGTGGCAGACTGAGATTTTTTATTTTATTTTTTTAACCAAACGTAAGAAAATACTATAGGCTACTTCAAAAATTTAAAGCAATTTGTTTCCAGGATTAGAAGAACCAGGAAAATGTTCTGTTCTCTGTTTATTTGTGAAGATGTAGTGAAAATAATCAATAATTCTATGTATTTGAACCACTTTTTTTAAACTTTTCTCCTTAATTTTAGGGTTTTTTCAGGTCTTGGTCCCTAAACGTCTCGCTCTCGACTTGGTTTCAAACCCTGAAAGTCTCGGTCTCAGTTCACTCTAAACTAGGACTCGTCTCAGTCTTAATATGGTCTTGACTACAACACTGCCTCGAGAACAGCAACCTTGCAGTATTTTGAACACAATCAAAGAAAAAGAGCACTTCACTTCCTTAAACTTTTTGTCTGATGCCATTTTACTCCAAAATGAAAAATGTCTGTCAGTGGAAACAGAGCTTTACACCATTTTTTTTGGATAAATGAATAAGAGCTGACTGGATGTAGAGGGCTTGTTGATTGGTCAGTGCTTCCTGGAGTGGGCGGGGCTTCGTGGGAGAGGCGGAGGTTCGTTCTGAGGCCTGCAGAAACTCAGCTACCAGAGAATAAAGGATCACTCAAACAGGCGTGAATGAAACAAAACACAACTAATGCATATAATGTAGCCCCTTTAACCAGATTTAAGGAGTTTAGCAAAGGGAAATTTCAAAGGGTCTACTGAGTCTGGGCAGAGTTAGAAGCACCTAAAGCTAATTTAAGTTTTTAGATTCTATGAAGAGCGCACAATGGCAGACTTAAAATGAGCGGATGAGTCCACATTGTTTCTTTTCATGTGTGGTGTCGTGTGGTGGTGAGGCAAAGGGAAAAAAATACCCAAAGCAGGACTGTGAGGTGAATGTTTAATCAAAAACCCAAAATCCAAGAACCAAAACTAAACGAGCAATCCCAAAATGTACACACAATCCAAAAGTAGCGACAGAAAACCAAAAGCAGAGCTAATACTAAAATAAAAATCAAACTTACAAAGAACACAAGGAACTCAGGGAATGCAGGAGACATTGATAAAACAATGACCCGACAAAGAACTGGCGAAAACACAGGGACTAAATAAACCAGGAATACACAGGTGAAAGACATCAGGGCGGGGCAGGCGAGAAACACAGGAGGCAGGAGTAAACCTGAAAAACACAAGGACTAAACAGACTACAGGGAAACAAAACACAGAAAACAGGACACAGACACAGATCAAGACAGGGACGGTACAACACAGGGCGTGTCTGTACCACTTCATTACTAAAAGGGGTCCAAAGCGTCCCCAAAAACCATACATATCATATATCAGCTGGCCATGGATCCCAACTTTGTGGCCTGCTTTGGCAAACTTGGAACTTCAGACTGCTGTAGACTTGTCTCATTAGTTACATTTGTCCTCTGGATTTGACCCGTCCTAGTGCCCAGAGACCCTTCCTCAGCTCTGGCCCAGGATCTTTATCAGGAGTACCTAGACCTTTTCTCCAGATCTGAGCCAGGACCCTGCTTGGGAGTACGGAGCTGGACCGTTCTGGACCTGGCTGGTGGATTGACCTATTACACAAGTTTTAGTTTGAGTCGAGCACAGGAGGAACATGCAAACACCCTCGCCTGAGCAAAAAGGAGAAGTGACAAGGTTAGCATTTATTAGCAACAGCTGTTTTGGCTTTAAGAAATGGTTTAAAACATACATTATCACCAGAAGACCCTGTGTTTTCCGGCTCCTCCTGATCATCCGTCTCCGTGTCTCCGTGTCTCCGTGTCTCCTGTCACCTGTCTGTTCACATTACAATACAACATCATTCACTGCATTAAACACTAAATAATGAGGTGTCAGTCCATTAACCCCGGTCCCAGAGCAGGGGGTCTCTGTGGACCACCCCCGGCTCCTCCAGAGGCCCGGCCACCTCCAGAGAAAGTGTTGTCAAAGCTCTCACGTCATTATTCCACATTAACACCTCTCTGTCCATCAGTGTGTTCTTAATGACATTGAGACGTACAGAAATATATCTCTCTGTGTTGAGGATTTAATTAGGGATTTCATATCAGAAGCCTATATTATACAGTAGTCTTTAGGGAGGATTATTTTAATGGATAGGTGGAAGGTAAAATAATATTGATATTTTTATATGTTTCGATGTTGGCGACTTGACTGACACCATTTTTCTCTTTGTTTATTGAACGTCAGCCACTCATGTTTTTAATTTTGGTCTGTTTTATATCCAAGAAGAAAGTTGGAGCTACATTTAAATGCATTATATTGCTGTAAATAGTATAAATATATATTTTGTAGCAACCAGACTTGGAAAGAAACTTGGTCAACTATAACTTACAAGCATTCTGTCTGAAAAATGTCACTTTATTTTCCATCCCATTTTAATTTCCAGATTTGTTTTATAATAATAATAATAAGAAGAAGAAGAAGAAGAAAGAAGAAGAAGGAAGAAGAAGGAAGAAGAAGGAAGAAGAAGAAGAAGAAGAAGAAGAAGGAGGAAGAAGAAGAAGAAGAAGAAGAAGAAAGAAGAAGAAGAAGGAAGCAGAAGAAGAAAGAAGAAAAAGGAAGAAGAAGAAGAAGAAGAAGAAGAAGAAGGAAGAAGAAGAAGAAGAAGGAAGAAGAAAAAGGAAGAAGAAGAAGAAGAAGAAGGAAGAAGAAGAAGAAGAAGGAAGAAGAAGAAAGAAGAAGAAAAAGGAAGAAGAAGAAGAAGGAAGAAGAAGAAGAAGAAGAAGGAAGAAGAAGATGGAAGAAGAAGGAAGAAGAAGAAGAAAGAAGAAGAAGAAGGAAGCAGAAGAAGAAAGAAGAAAAAGGAAGAAGAAGAAGAAGAAGAAGGAAGAAGAAGAAGAAGGAAGAAGAAGAAGAAGAAGAAGGAAGCAGAAGAAGAAAGAAGAAAAAGGAAGAAGAAGAAGAAGAAGAAGGAAGAAGAAGAAGAAGGAAGAAGAAGAAGAAGAAGAAGGAAGAAGAAGAAGAAGAAGAAAAAGGAAGAAGAAGAAGAAGGAAGAAGAAGAAGGAAGAAGAAGAAGAAGAAGAAGAAGAAGAAGAAGAAGGAAGAAGAAGAAGGAAGAAGAAGAAGAAGGAAGAAGAAGAAGGAAGAAGAAGAAGAAGAAGGAAGAAGAAGAAGGAAGAAGAAGAAGAAAGAAGAAAAAGGAAGAAGAAGAAGAAGAAGAAGAAGAAGGAAGAAGAAGAAGAAGGAAGAAGAAGAAGAAGAAGAAGAAGGAAGCAGAAGAAGAAAGAAGAAAAAGGAAGAAGAAGAAGAAGAAGGAAGAAGAAGAAGGAAGAAGAAGAAGAAGAAGAAGAAGAAGAAGGAAGCAGAAGAAGAAAGAAGAAAAAGGAAGAAGAAGAAGAAGAAGAAGGAAGAAGAAGAAGGAAGAAGAAGAAGGAAGAAGAAGAAGAAGGAAGCAGAAGAAGAAAGAAGAAGAAGAAGAAGAAGAAAGAAGAAGAAGGAAGAAGAAGGAAGAAGAAGAAGAAGGAAGCAGAAGAAGAAAGAAGAAAAAGGAAGAAGAAGAAGAAGAAGGAAGCAGAAGAAGAAAGAAGAAGAAGAAGAAGAAGAAGAAGAAGAAGGAAGCAGAGGAAGAAAGAAGAAGAAGAAGAAGAAGAAGAGATAAACCTGGGGCAGACTGACAGAGACGTGGCTGCCATTCTGTGCCTGTGGCTTCTCCAATCATCACCAAACACACATTCATACAAAGGCAAAGTGGGTGAAGTGTCTTGCACAAGGACACAACGGCAGTACGCTGTAGCAGGGCTGGTAGCAGGGATCGAACCGCCAACCTACTGGCGCCCCAGCTCATATTAAAGCATATTTAACCCTTCATATTTGGTTAACATTTTCAAACTTTACATCAAATAATTCAAAAACAATACCATTAACATTTTATTCACATTGTACCATCAATTTATTATTAGGCCCGAGCCCCCAGAGATGGCGCAGGGCCTATTGTGATTGAACAGCAGTGCGCGAAGCGCACTGCCCCAAAAGTGCGCGAAGCGCACGTAAAACAGAGCGCGAAGCGCTCATCCCTCACCAAACACTCATGTACACACTCATGGCATCGTGCACTTTCAGTGCATATAGGTATGTGGTGGGAAAAATGCATATTTATAATTGTTCAGAGCTAAAGTAGCTCAATGGGCGAAGCCCATGCATAAGTCACTGACAAGCACGATAGTGCTCGTCAGTGACTCAGGACCCCCATGAACAGGTAGCAATGCGCGCGAGCTTTCCGAAAATATATATATCGTGGTAGCCGCGAAAGCGGCTACATTGTTATTGTAAGGAATATTATTATTATTATTCTTATTCTTTTTCTTCTTACTTCACGGTATCGCAAATTTCACCCAGTGAACATTTACGAACTTGCACAAAATTTTGCCCAAAATTCAGGTTGGTGGCAAGCTAATTTTTAATATAGGCCATATTAAAAAATAATAAAAATTGGCGCGACAGCGCCACCACAAAATTTTTATAACATTGCGCCTATGGGAGTACGGTCAAAAAAAATTTCATCGTATTATCACCAAATTTGGTGCAGAGATGCTTTATGACAGGACAAGTAAAAAATATTATTATGGCAACGCCGCACGACAAACAGAAAGTCGTCCATATTGGAATAAAAATCTGAAAGCATGACTCAGCAGTTTTTGTACACGTCGTACATTTTCTATCTCCTCCTAGGGCGTTTATCCGAATGTGCTCAAATTTGGTGAAATTTATCTTGAGAAGTGTGGCATCAAAAGTTATCAAAATTTTTGTAGAATCTTTTACGGTTTTCATGCAGCGAAGCCGCAAACTTTACGAAAATTTTATCGATTTTTATGTAAACATAAAATGCTACAGTTCGCGCAAGCGAACTCCAATTTTCCTCAAATTTGAAACACTTATTAACATCCCAGTCTTTGATCCATTTAGAAAGAAAAAATAAAATTTGGCACGTTAGCGCCCCCTACAGAATGAAGCAAATATTTATATGGCACGCAAAAAAATTACTTTTTTAGAAATGTACGAAATTTGGCAGAAAATTCTGTTATGTCACCCTGATCAAAAAAGCCAATGAGACCTATGTCATTTTTTTTTATGGTGTTGCCGTGGCAATGATTGAAACCCCCCATTTTATTCTAATGGGAAAACACTATAAATCTTTAATGCAACAGAAAAAATGTAGTTCATCATAAATGTGCAAAATTTGGCACACATCTGCGTCTCACCCCAGCAACAAAAAAAGTCAATGGGACCTATGTTCTAACTCTAACTGTGTTTCCGTGGCAACAACAGAAAACCTATCATTAAATTTGAATGGGAATCCTACACAATGTAATCCTATGGACCACAAAACATTTGGTAAATTTCTACAGAGCCAAATGCAGCAAGTTTAGTAAATCTGGCACAGCTCCGGGTCGCGGCGGGCGAGGGCCTATGATTGCCGCTTGCGGCTATATTTATATATTACTTTTGTTGTTATTTATGTTATTGCGAGTATTGCTAAGAAGTAGTATCAGTACTGACTTGATTTTCAGCAGGAAACGGTGTAATTTGTGTTCACAGGAGAAGGCGTGGGATGGAATAAGTTACTTCGTTTTTGAACAACACATCTTTCACAAAGGTCATCAGCATCAGAAGGATCAGACCTCGCTCCAGCAGAGGACACATGACTTCCATCGAGCCAAAACTCTGGCTTAGGCTTTAATCCACTCTGGACCAATAGGATTTAGTTTCAGGTCAAAGCTCCTCCTTTCCTAGAAGCATAAACCCAGCTCTCACCAGTTTAATTTCAGAGTTGGATGAAGCTGAAACATCTTCAACTTCATCTTTTTTATTGTCATGGTGTCCTAATGTTTGTTTGGATATATTGTGTGTGGAGCTGTCTTGTCACTTTTATGTTCTTTTTTTATTATTATTATTTAAATATGTCGAAAAAAAAAACCCAAAACAAACCTAAACAAACAAAAAATAACTTTAAAACCAAGGCGAGATGACATATTTTGCTTCTGTTCAAAATAAACGCAAGAAAACCGATAGTTACAACTCTAAATGTGACTGATTTAGACTCTGCTTATTATCTCTGTTATTGCTATCTTTGTTTTTCTTTTGTTTGTTTTTTATTTAAAACCATGAAGCGTATTTGAGTGTCTTACATATGTTACGTATTATTATCATTACTACTTCAGTTCTGGGTTTAGGTTGACCCAGAGTGGCCTCGCTTGCTCACTCAGAAAGTTGTTTACTTTGTCATTTGTGTTTAAATAAAGTTAATTACACCGCAGTCTGTCTTCTACTCTGAGAAGAAGAAAAGATGGCGCAAGATGGAAAAGTTCACAATCAGAGAAGCGTCTTTTAAAAGCGGATCCCAGTGTCCTCATCTCTGGTCCAACAGCAGAGACTAGTGGACAAACTCTGCACCTCTCGTCTCCTTTTTTTCCCTCACCTCCTCGGCTTGACCTTTAGTCTGTTTGCAGCATTATTACAGCTGCAATTATTACAGATTACACCTCGGGAAGAAGGGGCATAAACCGGCTTTATTAGATCGGCACAATGGAGACTTCTCATCTCGGCGAAAGGGCAGCACCTGCAAATAGACCAGGAGCATGATGTCGGCTTTATTCAGTGTTTAAATGAGAACTGTAGCATTGCATAGGCACTGATGAATACATTTGTTTTTATGAGAGCTGCTATTGTTAGAATAATAGGTGTAAAGGATAATTCTGCTTCATAACTCAATACGTTTTGGTTTTAGTGCCAGGAGCTAATTCATAATATATGTAAAAAAGAAAAATGCAATAAAATTTCAATGAAATTCTAAAAGAAATGGTTGACAATAAGAGTTTGGTTTATCACTAAAAGTTAATACAATGTTTGATAATCAATACATTTAGGTAAGGAGTTATTTAAACAATAAAACAAACAATATTACTGCAGTTATTTGTGCTATATTCTGCAAAATTGACTTTTCCTCTCGTATATTATAATATTGTTTCCTCGTCAAAAACAGACCTGGAGTTGTGTTTTGTTTCATTCACGCCTGTTTCTGAAGCCTCACGAAGCCCCGCCCACTCCAGGAAGCACTGACCAATCAACAACCAGCCCTCTACATCCAGTCTGCTCTCATTCATTTATCCAAAAAAATCAGATTCTCAGATTCCTCACAGACATTTTTACTTTTGTGGCATCAGACAAAACGTTTAAGGAAGTAACAAGCTCTTTTTCTTTGGTTTTGTTCAAAAAAAGCGCACCAAAACTGCACTCTGCTGCCCTCTACTGGCCTCTGTTTCTTTATGGCACCAGTAGAGTATTTACTAATGACGTTTTTTCTTTGTCAAATGTTTGTAAAGGCTGTAAAACCTGCTGGTGTTCTAGAGAAGAACAAGTCTTGTTTAAAATTATAAATAAAAGCAGAATATAGTCCTTTTAAAGACTGGTTGTGGGATCTGAATAAATAGTTAAATAATGAGTGGTACATGCCAAGATATTTATTGTATTTGGAGTGAATTCTTGATGCTATTCAAAGGCTTTAAATGTATTAAAATTCACAAAATAGCTGTATAAATCACTTTAGTAATGTTATACCTGAATGGTAACGAACTATAGTCTATAAAATTGAAATGATTGTGTTTATAAACCTCTAAAAATGTAGCATACTATTTTTTTTTCTTTTTATTCAATTATAATGAACACAGATGTACCACAGACAAATAAAAATAAAATAAATAACAACAAACAGAAAACAATAGAGAGAATACTGTTGAAAATCTTAAGGGCTAATTGAAAGATAGCTTTCTATTAAATAAGCAAACAATTGATCTTGGAGACAGCGGGACCTTTTCCTTCACAGCGGGACAAGATTTACCCGGAGCACAACTAATCAGTGTAAAAAATATAATGACAAAATTGTTTAAGTTTAGAACAGGACCAAAACAAATGGACATGCTTGGCAGAAAATGATTTTGCTTTTATAATCTGCACTGGCTGAACAATCTCTCAGTGTTGACGAGCCACGGAGACCAACAGCCAATAGGAGCGTCCCTTACATAAAAGGGGAAGTAGTCCACCTTCTCTCTGAGCATGCGATTGGTTAAAATGGTCAAAAGTGGTAAAAAAGTGATATCAAATTCAATTTATTAGTAGTGCACTGTGTCAAAAATTCAAACTAAAATATTGCCTGACATTTTAACAAGTCTTCTGTCAGCTCTAATATAAGTTTTAATGTGTTTTATTTTTATTTTCTCTTTTCCAAAGCAATAAACATCATTAAATCGCACAATACAAGAAGCTATTAAACCAGCCATACCATTTTTCCTCACACATATCTTTCACATAACCATTTAAAATAATAACAACATTCGTATTAATTATCTTGATGTCAAGGCATAAACCATTAAAACTGACTGGTGTTTTTTTTTCTTCTTTTTTGTTGTTGTTGATTACAGAGACACACAAGGACAGCGAGGTGAAGAGTATTCAGCTGAGCCTAATCAGAAGTGAGGGCTCTGCATTAATTACACCGGCCCCGGCTAATAACGACCGCATGCTAATGACCGTAACCCCGGCTCCGAACAGGAACAAAAACATTACAAGTTACTCAGGATAAAGTCGCATCGATCTGAGAGAGGAGAGACAACAGGAAGCAAAACGCAGACGAGCTGCTGGAGCCGGAGGACGCGGAGATCATGTGATGTGGCTGAAAAGACGTCATGTGACAAACAGATGTGGAAAATGATTGTCAGGTTTACAACCGTGACGCACAAACACAGGAGAAGAAGAAGAAGAAGAAGAAGAAGAGGAGGAGGAGAGGGATGTTTGAAGCACTAGAGAGGAGAATATTACTCATCGATGGAGTAACAGTGCCCTCTGTCATTCACTGGAAGAGGAGAAAATGGATTATGGCTGGAGTTTGATGCAACTGAGGCTTTAAATTACATCTAAAGTCTCAGTTTTGTTAGTATTACAGTAATCCACATTTCAAGTTGAGTGACTACCGTGTTAGGTTTAAGTCAGGGGTGTCCAAACTATGGCCCAGGGGAGCAAATGTTGCCTGCAAACCTTTGTTTTTTTTGGCCCACAGGCTTCATTCTCAATTAGCCCAAATTACCACAGATAGAACATTTTACTGCAAGGTTTGAGGAGCAGGTAAAAAGCTTTATTTGTGTGAGATGGACCTGGCATTAAGGAAGAAAATAGAGTTGCCAATTGCATGTTTTTGTTTGCTTAAAGGGCCCATATTATGCTTTTTTTTGTGTGCGTGTGTCTTTTAAATTAATTTAGGACATCTCTAGATCAGCATCTTACTTTTTTTTTGGGTCAGAAAACGCAATAATTATTGACAAAAATCCTATTTGAAGAAACTCATCATTGACTCTGTGAGAAACGCTCAGATTAGGTCTCTGTCACTTTAAGAGCCCTCCCTCCCTGCTGTCACACCTTCAGGCTCACATGTGCTGCTGCAACGCTGTGGTCGGCGGTGGGTTTGTTTGGTTGCTGCGGGGGAGGTGTGGGCTGAACGGGACTGGGGCGTGGTCAGGGGGAGGGGCGTGGTCAGGGGAGGGTGTGGTCAGGATGAGGGGCGTGGTCAGGTGAAAATGGGACATCGGTGAAACAAGACGTTTCTGTTCTTTCAGGAAGTCAACGTAAATAAAAAGAGGATTAACTCAAACGTGTGAATGAAACAAAAACTCCAGAAACTCCTTAACTCCAGGTCTGTTTTTGATGCAGGAGCAACATTAAAACATGGTCCCCTTTACGTCTTATTTATTGATCATTCTTTTTGTTTGCTGTGTGCAGTGAATTTGTAAAAATTATTTGCACAAAGCAGTTTTTAACATTGTCCAGTGCATTGATCTTACTTTGGTGTCAGCAATTTTAACATTTTTTATGACGTATGATGAATTTTTATGGTTGCTGGTAAATAAATGCTACTGTTTGCTAAATCTAGAAAAGTCTCCGGTGAAGATTGTTAATAGTCCCTTGTGTGTCACATGTGTGCTGGTCCCAAGCTTCGGATAAATGTGGGGATATCCCAAAGTATCCATGAGAATGATTCACACACACTAATTTTCACTCTGTGGCCCTCAAGGAAAAAAAGTTTGGACACCCCTGGTTTAAGCCAGTTCACTGCAAAAACTCATATGACGTAAAAAACACAGTAAAACAAAGTAATAAAAATGTTGGAGATATAGCAGATATAGCAGCAGATGTGAACATTGTGAGCCTAAATATTTACAATAGGTTGAATTCACATTTAATGTCGAAACCTCAGATGGAGTAAGTATAGCTGAGGCACATTTTTTAAAAGAAATATCCACAACCTCACAATAATAATCCTGTGTGTACAGACAGCAATCACGCCTGTGTGTTTGAATAATGTCACCACTTTTTGACGCGATAATGAAGAAAATTTGTACAAACACAGAAGACTTTCAACTTTGTGCCAGTTTTTGTTTCATGTGGATAAGCCCAGGATTTGCAGCGAGCTATAAAACACACCAACACATCTGCATTTTCCAGCTTTAGCAGCAGATTCTACCAAAAAATTCAGACCTGGCCCCAGCTCAGTTTTAAACCTGGGCTGGTGCTGTCCAGTGGTACTGAAAATCTGAATGAAAGTGAAACATTTACTCCAGTTAGAAAGGGAATTTAGGCCTTTTTCCCAGATTATTCATTATAATTCAGGGGCAATGCCAACATACACAGAACAAACTGCCTCTGGACCAATCTGAAAAGCATTAACCAATCAGAGAAAAGCCCAGGCCAAAGGCTGATTTGGGTGAATTTCTCTTAAAAGGACACAGTAGCTTAGTCGGTAGAGAGGTTCGCCACTTAACACAAAGGCTGGCAGTTTGATCCCAGCATTGCATACTGGCCTCGCGTCCTTGGGCAGAACACCTAGCCTATTTAAGAATGTGTTTGGTGTTATTATTATTATTTACAAAACAACAGGAAACAGTCTCATTAAATTGTCATAATAATGTGTTTTATACAACCTTCTGTAAGTAAAATAGTTGGTGGTAGATTGCAGAAGGCGATGGATATAATTAACATAATTAACATCTTTGGACTAGCATTTACAGGACTGGTACTAAGATTGTCTGAGGACCACATGAATGCTAGACAGACTCTCCTACTTTATTTTTTGAAAGTAGAACAGTCTGGTTCCTCAGCCACAGCGAAGCCATTTAACTGCAGCGCATCTTACAAATACTGAAGATAATCTCCTATTAAAAATAAGCAAGATGGCGCCAGAGCTTATTTAATAACTTCTCTGAGCTGATTAACAGTGTTTACGTCTTTCCTTCGTCACCTGTTGGTTCTGCTGAAGTCCTCGTTGTTGTTCAGTCCTCTGTGGGATTTTTGTCTTCGTCCTGTTTCTATTTTAACAACAGTAAAGTCCCTCTGACGTCCCACGTAACCACCGCATTCAAACAAACCCACTTTTTCCACAAGTCTTTGTACAACTCGCTTCTGCTGCGTTCACAAATAAGAACAGAGCTGCTCACAATACGCCTTATTCTGGTGTTTTATGGCGGTGCACTGCTTACGTCCCGCCCTTTATTTCTTTGATTGGTTTCTCCACATTTGATTGGGAGATGAAACTCAAGCGACAGGATACATGACTGCAGCACGAGACCAGAGTATGTTTTTCAGCTCTGCATTTAGCAATAACCAGATATCCAATGATAAAATGAGTCAAACGTGATTGAAACCCAGACAGTATCCTCCAGCCTGTACAGTATTTACCCAACAACGGCAGTTTGACAGCTGCCGTACGCAGACAGACAGCCCCACACTGCTCCCGTCGGCTCCTCCGTGCTCCTCTGGCTCCGCTCCAAACCGTCGTTTCTTTTCGGCCTTTATCTCCCGCTGAGAGAGGAGAGCCCCGTCCGATACTCTCTCACACACCACATCCGCCGTCTCATTACGCCGCAATTTGTTTTCTCTTGCATCCAATAAACAGCCAATTCACCGGTCAATCACTCACCGCAGCGGCCAGTCACATTACACCCGCCGCAGAAACCAATGGAAAAATAGGTTTTAGAGGCGGAAGACGAGGCCAGCTGAGGCTCCAAAAGCTTAGGAACTGATATGAGTAATTTGTTTTAAGGTAAACAGGCATTAGAGTCTTGCTGCTTTGGTGGACGGCTGCTGTATTTGTGGAGATTGGAGAGGTTTAGTGAAATGCTGATGAAAATACCTCCTGCTGGATATTTCCACATTATGATCCAGGTATGGTTCAAAAAGTGCTTTAATGTAAAATGCAGGTGATGAAAGGAATAAAGATTAGTAATAGATGTGATGTAAACTTATTCTTTTTTCTATAAAGGTCTTATATGCTGCTTTTTCTGGCTTTTTGAAATAGTGTTGGACTCTTTTGCATCAGTATTTCATGTTTTATAACTTGAAATAATGTATCTGTGGAGAGCTGTTTCTCTGATTTTGCAGAGGAAACTTGGATGACTTGTCTGTCGCCCCCTGCTGGCAACAGTGGGGACTGGACAGAGCATAACATAGATTTCTGAGCTTCGTAGTGACGGAGGTTTAAGGCTGAAATGATCAGAACGAGTCCGGTGACGGTGCATGGGCTTTAGAAATGCGCAGGAGCACTTCCTGGTTTTATTTGTCTATGTAGAGCTATGAGATCAAGCGTTTTCAGCGCTGGAGAAAGGCAACACCTCAGCATACAGGAGTACTCAAACAGAAAGGACTGTTTTAAAGATGGAGACAACATTATAACATGGATAAAAGCTCAAAAATGTTGATTTAGCAGAATAGGGGACCTTTAATTGAGGAACTCCTCACCTAAAAGAACATTGTTTTAAAAATTTGTGCAAGACAAGCCCTTTTTTCTAAGAGGGATTTGAGTATGCAAAAATGTCCAAGGACTGGCAGTTGTATTATATAACACAGTATAAATGTTTTATGTGAATTTTGTTTTCAATACTGGACAATATTTTTTTGAGAATTGTTAAAGTTCTTGGTAATTTTGTTGTAGGTTTAGATTCATTTTTTAATAGTCATGATATAGCCTATAGTTAAAAGAATAGTTGGTCATAAATTCAGATTGAAGTTGATTTCAGACTAACCAATAAAAAGTTCAGATCTGTCTTGAGAGAGCTAGAAATACACAAATATATAGAAATACTGCTTAATGGTGCTAGATGGACAAAAACAGTACTTTATATGAAAAGAAGGGCCATATAAAATCTTACTCTGTGCCACAAAAGGTCCCCGGGCCGCACTTTGGACACGTCTGCTTTAAGACATCATCTCTTTTATAATAAATGAATCAAAGGTTGGATGAAAATGATGGGAAGTGGAGTTAGTGTCTGGTGGCAATATCTGATTACACAGAGAAAAGCATAAAACTGAAAAAGAGAAGTTGAGTGAAACATGCATTAATATTGCCATGGCTTTGATAAAATGGTGAACTCTGAACTCAGAGACAGAAGAATGTGCAGGTATTTGACTGTAGTCGGTTTATGTTACTATAGATGATGACATAGGCTAACGCTATCTGCTAACTGCTACTGTGTTACTAAGGCCATCATTACAGCGGTCTCTGAAGTCACCACCACATCTGTATGAAGCAGTAAAGTCCTCAGTGTTAAAGAGATCACTTTTAGATTATTCTTAGGTCAATAGTTGTTTTTTAGTTTTGTTGAAACCAGCTCTAGTTTCCACTCGAGCCTCAAAACTCCTCACCACTTCATCTGCATCCTTTCACACACTCTTTCATCCTCCTCGACTTGTTCCCTACCTCTTCCCTCCTCCTCTTCTTCCTCCTCCCTCCTCCTTCTCTACTTCTAGTCTTTCTTTATTCCTCCTCTTCCTCTACTCCTGCTTCTCTTCCTCTCCTCCCTCCTCCTCCTCTTCCTCTCCTCCTCCTCCTCCTCCTCCTCTCGTCGGTCTCTGGTTCGGAGTAATTAGCCTGAGCAGATGAACAGTGTTCGGTGGGGGCTGCGTCTCATTTGCATGGCTGGAGTTAATTGCGGGAGCGGAGCAGGTGTATGGCAATAATGATCATCACACATGACACTCACCTGTGACCCGCAGGCGTGCACGAGGAGCAGTGCACGAGGAGCGTGCATGTGACACACACTCACCTCGGCCTCGTGTCTCTGCTGAGGACATGAATGGCGTCTGAAACTTCTGCTGGTCAGTGAAACAGCAGCTACACACTTCCATAGTTTTAACCACGCACAGAACACAGAGTTGTAGAGAGGTAACGATACAGTAACTATGTATAATGTATCCATTTTCCTATGACACAACTACATCGATACACATGATCTTGTATCGAATCGTATCGTTTTCTAGTAAGTGAATATCGATACACATGAAGTATCGAAATTTATATGTTAAAATAAAACCAGATATGGCTTTTTGGAGATAAATTTTGTGTTTTTAATCAAATACTTTTCTTCACTCTCTGTCTGCTGGACATAATCGACCCAGGCTGCGGTGCTACATTTGAGAGTAAACTTTTATGATTTTTGGCAAAAAGTTGCTGTATCGATTATCGATACAAAGGTGTTGAATCGTAACAAATCGGTCTAAATTAGCCAATATCATTCTTGAATCGTGTCGAAACAATACATATCGTATTGTTGCAAAAACGTATCATTACACCCCTACAGAGCAGCATTTACTGACACAAGGTGAAACCAAGGTTAGATTTTTAGTTTATTAGACTGAAACAGTTGACAGACAGCCATTTAGAGAGAAAGATGGGAGAATGACATGGGACAAACTGGCTTAAAATGCTCTGGGACATGGTACGTGCTCTACCAGATGAGCCACCAAGTTTTTTTGGAGTCTGACTTTTTTATTTGACCAGATTAAGAATCTGTTTTGCAGGCTAGTCCTGGCCTCATGGGGGACCTACTGTACATGTTTTGGTGGAAAGGGAAACCTTCGCAGACACAGGGAGAACATGAAAACTCCACACAGAAAGGCCCCACATGGTCCAGGAATCAAACCCGGGACCTTCTTGCTGTGAGGTATCACTATGCCACGTGTCATGATGCTGTGCTTTTTTGTGGAAAAGCATCCTCCTATTGCCACAAATAGAAAGACAGTATTTAAGATGAACATTCGAGGATAGTAAGATATAATATTCAGAGGATACTGTCAGCTTTGGACAACCATATGCTCACATAGAAGCTCCACTTGTCAACACTGAATCAATAAGAACAGGATCTATTCAGAGAAAAAAATAACATTCTCCTTCAAACATTAATTCAGCAACCATCTCTTATGCCAGTGTGTTAAAAAAATGACGATCCTTCCCTGACAAGTTCTCTACTCAAGGAGCTCAAGGAGGACAAAACAACAAGGGGTGGATAAGAAAAGAGTTGGAATGATAACTATCAAGTCCAACTTCACCAAAGGAAACATCAGCATCAGACATTAGGAGACTGGAACCCTTCACATAAACTTCTGGAGGAGAACCATTCGCCAAGCCTTCCAACACTTTACAACCTCCAGCTGACTTAGAGTTGTTGAGATGAAGGAGAAGAGGAAAGATGAGGAAAACAAACCCAAAAAAGCAACTTCTCCCAGGACAATGACATGCAACCAATGCAGAGGAACATGAAGGTCAAAGATCAGCCTCCAGAGAAAGTCATCTTAAACAATGGAGTGCCAGAGAGAACCAGAGAGACAAGAAATAAGCTGCATATTTTCCATTTAAGGCCAGCTCAGAACCACATTTGAAGTCTATTTTGTTTTAGTGAAGCTGTCCAGTTTTGTTCATTTCTCAGCTCTGACCTGAGCGAGCGCTGAGTTTCCTGAAGTGAGAGGCACGCCTGAGTTTGTGAAGGAGCTACAGACGTGGACAGAGTCTCACCTGCGTCACAACACACACAGACTTCGCTCTGAATATTTATCGCTGCTTTAACGCGGACATATTTAGAGGGACAAGCTGTGGCGTCACACGCTTTGTTTTAACAGGGAAAGTGGTCTGCTACTTCTGCAAACTCAATATTTCAGATTGAAGCCACAAAAAGTATGTGAACCCTTTGGAATTACTTGGATTTTTGTATGATTTGGTCATAAAATGTGTCAGAACAATAGACAAACACAGGCTGCTTAAACTAATGCTGTAAAGAAAAAATGTATTTTTTCATGTGTTTATTAAATATTTATGTAAACATTCAAAATGCAGGATGGAAAAAGTATGTGGAACCTTTGGATTTAATAACTGGTTGATCCTCCTTTGGCAGCAATAACCTCACGTTTTCTGTAGTGAAGATCAGAGCTGCACAACGCTCAGGAGGAATTTTGGACCATTCCTCTTTAAAAAAACTGTTTAAGTTCAGCAATATTCCTTGGGATGTCTGGTGTTAATCGCTCTTTGATGCCTGCTACAGGTCTCAAAATACACTATATTTCCAAAAGTATTAGCTCACCTGCCTTTACATGAATACAAACTTAATCCATAAGGTTTAATATGATGTCAGCCCACCCTTTGCAGCTAAAACAGCCTCAACTCTTCTGGGAAGGCTTTCCCCAAGGTTTAGGAGGTTTATGATTTTTGACCATTCTTCCAGAAGCACATTTCTGACGTCAGACACAGGAAGTGGCCATCGCCAAACTTTTTCAATTCAATTCAATTCAATTCAGTTTTATTTGTATAGCCCAGTATCACAACAAAAGTCACCTCAAAGGCTTCACAAACAGTTAATCAAACATAAACACACAATCAGACTTAACCATATTTGGATTATTACTATTGCTAGTAACTTTTATTATGGTATTTATGTATTTATGTGTTTTTATTATTCTCTGTTTATGGGTATGCTTGGCTATGTTGTTCTATCTATCTATCTATCTATCTATCTATCTATCTATCCATCCATCCATCCATCCATCTTTCCATCTATTTATCTATCTATCTATCTATCTATCTATCTACACTAAACTAAACAGACCCACACATTTTCCACAAAGCTGCAGCCTGGGTGCTTGATTTGATTCACCTGTGGCCATGGAAGTGATTGGAACACCTGAACTCAGTTATTTGGGTCGGTGAGTGAATACTTTTGTAAATACAGTGTAGTTCATTGACACAATGCCGATGAGTGATGCAGTGTTGTCTTAGGGCCCGAAGACCATGGGCTCCAATAAAGGTCTGGGGCCTTGTCCCTTACATAGAGAGTTTCTCTGAATCTTTTGACGATGCTCTGCTCTGTAGATGATGAGATTTGCAAAGCCTTTGAGGAACATTGTTTTTAAAGTGTTCCACAATCTGTTTACGCACTCCTTCACAGATTGGAGAGACTCGGCCCATTTTTACTTCTGAGAGACTCTGCCTCTCTAAGACTTCCCTTTTACAGCTAGATCTTCTCCCAGCTGAGTCTTTAAAAATATCTTACTTTTTCAGACATTTGTTGCCCCTTTTGAAACTATTTTGAGACCTGTAGCTATGTTCTATTGTGAACAAAATATTGGCTCATGTGATTTGAAAGGTTTTAACTTTATTCAAATTTAAAGAACGTCACAACATTTCCGGGTTGAAGAACTTAGCACCTTGGACCTTTGCTCAGGATTTGAGGCTTTGACTTATTCATCACATCTATTAAATGATATTAAAGTTTACAGCAGACATCAGGTAATCTCCGCCCGGCCTGTTCTGAATCTGCCTCAGTCTGACAGAGCGCAGATCCAGTGTTTGTCACAGTAACGCAGCAGATGGTGAGTTTCCTGCCTCACTTCAAACAAACGCTTGTGTCTTTGTAGGTTTTCTGTCGACGGTGGATCGTTTCATGTAGAGGCCGCTGAAGGTCACGCGCACGTCTTCATTAAACTCGTTATACTCTGGGCTTTAATTGTCTCTGTCACTGAACACACATTGCATTTCTGGCAAAGTTATTTTTTCGAATCTCACTTTTTTTTTTGCAGGAACAGTCTTTTTCAGTGAGTGAGGAGGCAGCTGGTGAAGTTGTTCGTCTGTATGGGCATTTTCTACTTTTTACTGGGTTTTAGACCTTCACCAATGTCACAAAAAGGAAAAATAGCCTTAATTTGCTTAATTACTACCCATCTGACATAAAATCCTTCATCTACAGGTATCTATAGTAGCAGAAGTTTAGAGGTAGAGCTGTTTGTCCACTAAACGCTCATTTATTCTCCCATTGTTTATGTAAATAGATGCGTCCGTTCCAAGCGTTGTTGGCATCACAACGTTTATACTTGCAACTGTTTTCTATGTCAAAGTCTGTGTTATGTTAAATAACCAGTAGGGGGCGAATGCTGACAGTTAAGATTTTACCAAGACAGAAGAAAAGGAGCAAGAGTAAACAAACATGGCGGTCCTGGAGGAGGTTTTTACACCACATTTATTGAAAAAGAGCCAAGAAAATGAAGTGAATCCAGCGCTGGTCTGTGAATAAACCATGACTCACCTGCTATAGTCACTCCTAAAAAGTTCCGCCATTTCTTCTGCTATGACTGTTGAGCTGTGTTCTCTAGCGCCCCCAAAGGTCAACTCATGTACTGCTCCATTTGGCCGTATACACAAGCTCTGGGAAAATGGACCAACGTACGACAGAATGAACGCAGCAGACGGACAGAATGTCTTCTGCATCTCCGAATTTTCCTCAATATCTTCTAATTTTCTTGAAATATTTCTTAATTCTTCTCATTATCTCTTTTATTTGGGTTGGGTGGGTCCCGAAGCCAGATCAGCTAAGAACCACTGTTCTAGTAGACCTCACAAAACTTATTTTTCTCAACTGCTCCTCTAGTTCTTATCACAGCGAATCATCGAGTTGCTCAAATATTAAGTTTGCCTTGGGTTTCATGCACATCCTCAAGCAACCCACTCCATTAATCTGGGCTTGGGGCTGGCATAAAGGTGACCCTGTGGCTAGAGTTTTGGTTCTCAACCTCTCAAGCAAAGTTAGACGCAACGGTGGATCAGTTTGGAGAAAACGTTTGATACATTTTTTTTTTTTTTTTTTTTTTGCTAATCCAAGCAGTTTGTGGATTTTTTTTTTATCCTCTTAAAAAGGTGTCTAAAAAATAGTCACACCTTTAGCCCTAAGACATTTTTTGTGCCATTGACTCCCATTAAATACAACATTTTTATTATACACTGTCACTGTGATATAATTTCACATTTTTATCAAGTATTTCATGGATTCATGATAGTGAGGGATTGGAATTTTAGTTTTTATTTTTTTATTTTTTTATTTTTTTGCTAATCCAAGCAGTTTGTGGTAAGGGACAGATTAGTTTTGCTAATTTCTCTGTTTTCAATCTATCTTGAAGACTATGCCAGGCCTCCTCCATCCTCCATAATCCTCACAATTAACCCTGACGTCACAGCGCCCCCCGCAGCTCGTCCAAATCTATTTCACGTTGAGGCACGGACATTCAGGTCCTGGACCGCCGCCCGGTCACATGATCTCGCAGACAGAGGGTGGGGGGATACGAGAGGGGTTTCCCGAGCACACTTCAGGGGCTCGGGGGCTGATATGGATATGACTGTGGTAATTAGTCAGAGCTTGTTATTGCCCACACTGCCACACCTGAGCCAAAAATACCACAACAGCACCGCGGGGCAGGAACAGTCTGCACCAACTGTCAACACACGGAAATCAACCTCACACTGGATTTATGGAGAATTTTCTATCTCTCTGTGCATTTAAGCCTCTCTCATGCTGTTGTGATTGGATAGAGGTCAACTTTTATTTGCTCTCCCATATAAGCTTTTTTTCTTACTGATAATTTAATGAATAATGGCTTTTCAAACACATACTTTTCTTTGAGGTCTGTGTCTTTAACTGCTCTCATTAAAAGGCAACGTTGGCCTACAAAGTTGACTTTTTTGACCTCGCTTTCTTTGCTGTTTTTGCCTCATCTGGAGCGCCCTCTACATTTGGGAGTAAAGCACTGTCGTAAATACTCCAGATGACTCTTGGATTTACTTTTGTTTTCCCCTCCACGTCTCCGTACAAAGGGTTTTCTGCCTGTGGGCCGCTCTGCCATGATGAAAATCCATAAATAAAGCCATCTCCAGCTTGTTGTTTGGCTCTAACCGTGATGTTTTCTCACAAGACTCAAGACTTCTGTGAGACAATGGCGCTCAGACTTGCATGTGTCGTTTTTGGCCCAGAGACAGCACGGGAGCAACTCTTTTAACCATCACACAGACTCTGAAACAGTTTATTTAAGGTAAAAAAGTTACTAAGTTCTGCTTCAAGATCCACCCGCGACTAATTTTTGATGATTCTGCTACATCAGGTTTATGTTTCAAGATATTTTATTGTCTGTGTCTTTAAGTTCTGGCTCAGATCTGGAGAAGTGTCACTCTTTCCTCACAGCAAGATGGTTCCAGGTTCAATTCCCAGATCGGACGGGGCCTTTCTGTGTAGTTTGGATGTTTTTCCCTCTGGGTGCTCAGATTTCCCCTACTACCAAAAACTTGTGGGTCAGGTTGGCGCATACCGTATTTCTCGGACTATAGGTCGGACTTTTTTCCATAGTCTGGCTAGGGGTGTGACGTATACTCAGGTGTGACTTGTATATTAAAATATTTCAGGTGTTGGTTAGAGGGCGCTCTAGGCTTGTGTACCAGCATCTGCTGCACCTGTACCACTGACCATTTAAAATGTAAACATTACCACTAACAACTTAGGCTATAAAGACAACTGAGAAAGAGCGGAATAATTGGAAATGGAACTGATGCTGAGTCTGACGACAGCCACGCAGAGGAGGAAGCGGCGCTTCGTCTACCTCCGGAGTTGGCGGAGTTGTTCAGAAGCGACACCGAGGATGAAGAATTTAAAGGATTTAGCGATTAGGAGTGAGATGGTGAGTTTGGTGAACTTGTTATATTATGTTCTTTATGCTATAGTTATGTGAATAACTGTTAATATATTACGTTAACATACGAGACACCTATTCAGTTCGTTGTTTATGCTTCATGTAGCTGAATAACCATCAATGTGTTACGTTAGCATAGCGCACACCTATTCAGCCTGTTGTTCTCTATTCTATTATTACTATAACTTGCCTTTCAACATGAAAAATCTGTTCTTGGTGTTGGATTTTGTAAAATAAATTTCCTCCAAAAAATGCGACTTATAGTCCAGTGCGACTTATATACGTTTTTTCTTCTTCATTATGCATTTTTTGGCTTGTGCGACTTATACTCCAGAGCCACTTATAGTCCAGAAAATACAGTAGTTGCGGCAGCATCACTGAAGGATGGGTCAAATGCAGAAAGTGAATTTCTCTGTAGGGACAGTCTATCATCATTATATCTCTCCTACCAAATCTTTTCTGTTTGGTCAGATTAACAGCTGTACTTTGATGAGTCAAATGCAGTTTGCTTTGTTTTGCTTTTCTATTTGTGCTATGGACAAATAGTGTTTTGTGCTATGCATATGCAGAGTACATTGGATAACCATTGTAAACACTACACTTCAATATTCATAACGGCCTTTTTAATTTACAGATTTGAGGCTACATGCCTTCAAATAAACTGCACAATCAAGTTACCTTCTCCACTATTTTAACCATTAGAATTGAATAGATTAGGTTTAAATTCCCAAACATTACAAGCTATAAAAATGATCGTATGTTTTCACATTTTATTTTCCCAGTTGAGGACCTAACTTGCCCTAATCTGAAATTGTAATGATGTAAATAGGACGCTGTGTGTTATTTTGGACAGGCGAGATGGTTCCTAATGTGTGGGTGCGGCCCCTTTATTAGTCGAGGTAAACGAGCAGCTGTTCTGGACGTGTCAGAGCCGATCTCACGCCTCGTTAGTGCTTTAGCGCCTCCTAATTCCCATCACTGTCACCGTGTCCCTGTTTTTATTCAGATATTTCATCATTTATTCAGCGCAGACAGTTCTGGTGCGGACCGGGACAGAGGCTACAGCTGACAGGAGATTTCAGTCAACACTCACTGACCACTCACATAGAGAGGATAGAGAGGCCTATTTATTGGCTAAAACAACACTGGGTGAAATGTTTCAGTACACATTTAGACACAACAGTTGTATGAGATATTGTTAAATGAAGACAAATACTTCAGATCACTGATTCTCAAACTTTTAACACCAACTACCCCCTCAGGAGACATTGGGCTTTCAAAGAACCAGCTTTAAAAAACTCAAATGAGCCAAAATCTTGACTAACCCAAGTTTAAACCAAGGAATAAAATAAGGATTAACAGAAAAATGTTTTACTGGGAAGGTTTGTTACATCTAGGTTGGATTCCTGTAACTCTCTGCTGGCAGCGTGCTCTTAAAGCTCTTTAAAAAGTTTTCAACTTGTTCATAATGCAGCAGCAAGACAGGAACTAACAGAAGAGAACCTATTACTCATGTGCTGGCATCGCTTCACTGGCTCCATTTTAATTCAGAATTAACCCTCCTACAACCCCATTTTTTGATGTTTTGCAGCTGTTTTTTTGTGGATAACTTTTGCTGTGTCGATTGAAATGGCATAGTTTTTGCCTCAGGTGTGGATTTTTGGATGAATTTACAGATTTCAGGATTTTTTTTAAAAAATCGTCTTAAAAAGGTGTCTAAAAAGTAGTCACACCTTTACCCCTAAGACATTTTTTGTGCCATTGACTCCCATTTAAACAACATTTTTATTACACACTGTCACTGTGACATAATTTCACATTTTTATCAAGTATTTCATGGATTCATGATAGTGAGGGATTGGAATTTTAGTTTTTATTGTTTTTTACTAGGTGGCGCCATTTCCCCCATATATAGTAGACAGAGGTATAAATGTGGAGATGGCCACATTAGTGTTTGTATAAATGATTAGGCCTACAAGGCAAATAAAAAACATTTTTTGAACTAAAATGATTTGGGTGTGTTTTAGGGTTGTCATAAATTGGTGTGAAAGTGTTTGTTGAGAAGTTTGTTTGTGTTTGCGTGAGCACAAATCCAAAATGTAGTTCTTACAGAGATGTGCACATCAGGGCAAAGTAGAAAAAGGTCCCAGACTGAGCAGAGGCAGAGGTTTGCACCACATAAACTGGAATTTAATGGGTTGAATTTCATAAATAGAATGAAATTTTCCTATGTATGATGAGGACTGAAGTTAATCATTGTAACCATGAAAAAAAAAAAAAAATGGAATTATTGACCATTAGATAATTTTTCTATGGCAGTCTTTCTTGGTGCGTTTTTTGTGCTTAGGGCAAAAGGTGAGACTAAAAAGTTAGGGCTGTAGGAGGGTGAAGTTTAAAATCCTTCTCCTGACTTAGGCTGTAAATGGTACAACCCCATCCTGCATTAATGATGTTATAGAGCCATACCAACCAGAGTACTGCGCTCACAAAATACAGGGCTATTAGTGGTTCCCAGGGTTTCTAGTACAGTTGGAGGTTGAGTCTTTGGTTTCCAAGCTCCTGTTTTATGGAATCTTAAAAGGCAGATGCAGTCCCCTGTCCTTCTTGATACGGAAAAACTTCTAAAAAAAACCCAGCTATGGGGAAAGAAGAAACCTTATGGAGACCACACTGAAGGACAGATTCTCTCCCAGGACGGACAGTGTCTAGGACTGTTAAATTAAGTCCATCTATAGGATCATAGTTCAGCTCTGTAAGGATTCATCCAGACAGGGGAGTGGGGGTGAGGAAGGGGTTCAGGAAAACCAAATCTTTGAGGAGGCTCTATATAATGAAGGTGAAAATAACACTGATACTTGGCATGTGGTCATAATGTTCTGCCTGATCGTTGTAAATTGCCTTCTGTAGTCCTATAGATTAGTGGTTCCCAACCTTTTTGTGTTGCTTTTTGTTATACTGTGAGTACCGCCCCCTCATTCGTTTACATGTTAAGTTTTCAAAAAGTCATCATAGAGTGGTCATCTGTGTTTATTAGTACAAAGACATTTCATACTTAGCCTACTTTATTGTAAAAGCAAATTTTCCGACATTTTTTGCTTTTAAAATTTAATTCAAGATAGAAATAAAATCCCTTTAAAATAACAATGCATACAAAACTATTATAATACAACAAATATATAAATGGTAAATAAAATGGTCACATTTATACAGCGCTTTTCTACCTCAAAGCGCTTTACATCAAGGAACCATTCACCCATTCACACTCACATTCATACACCAGTGTGTGCAGACACTGGAGGCAAGGTGGGTTAAGTGTCTTGCCCAAGGACACAACGACAGCATGCAACAGTGGGAGTGAGGTTTGAACCGACAACCTTCTGGTTATCGGACAAGCGGCTCTACCAACAGAGCGACTGCCACCCCAGGCATATACATAATAAAATAAAAATACAGTATAAACTTATATTACATTTACTTCTTTTACTATATTTTTCAACTTAAAAAAACTAAAACTCGTAATAAATTGACAAGAAAATTTAAAAAATTCCCCTTTGAAACAAGCTTTATAATAGGCCTACTCAAATGATATTTCTAGTAGTTTCATCTCATTTTAATCAATGATTTTTACTCAATCATCAGGCAATGAGACACTTGAGCTTGTCTTCCACAAGTTTTAATAGTTTTTTTTTTTTATATATATATATATATTTTATTGGTTTTATCATTTTAACAACAGGGAATCACACACAACACCCACCCTCCTTGAAAACATAAGGGGGCGAACACAACAAAACATCAAAAATAGGTGGTGGCACAGCATACAACATATAAAAAAACAAAACAAAGTGTACATAAATCACTCAAATTTATCCAATAAGTTAACCAGATTTTATAAAATACTTTTCACGGTTTGACAGGACAAATCTGATTTTCTCCAAATGTAGCACATTTCCAAACTCTCTCAGCCACAGTTCAAAAGTAGGAGGGTTAAATTTTAATAGTTTAATGTGAAAATATTGCAATTTTTTTTTTTTTTATTATTGTGAAATAATTCCAAGTACCCCCTGTAAAGTGCTCGCGTACCCCTAGGGGTCCCAGCACAAGCAGCACTGGTCTCCTCTGATGTCCCGCTGGAGCAGATGCCCTTTTCTCCTCTGATCAACCCTCGTCCCTCGCAGTAACAGATCTGTCAGGGCCCTAACCACATCTGAAAGCCTTAACTCCTCACCCTCCGTCCCGTGGGAGCAGCCCAGAGTCGACAGCCTCTCTGCCCATCCCAAAAAAAAACCCACAGCTCGATCCGGGGCCAGCTTTCCTTTGGCAGGCCCCTTCCGAAGTCACGCAGGTTTCTCTGGCACCGCTCCAGTCAGCCGAGAGGGGCCCACGCCACGAAGCGCTTCCTGTTTGATTTAGAGTCCAACTGTTGTCCCCTCTGCTTCTAATCGACAGAATAACTGCACCTGTCTTTGAGGAGCGTCACCGGGATGGGTTTTGGCGTGCGCTGGGGGACAGAGCTGGTGTCGGGACAGAGCTGGCAGGAGGAGCACCAATCAGAGGTCAGCTGTTCACGCCGCAGCAGATCTGGTGATTAATGAGCTTTTCGTTTATTAAAAGGAATAAGGCTCGGGCAAAAGATGAGACATAAAACTGAGGACCTCACAGTCAGAGGCAGATTTAGTGAGACTGATGGTGTGGAGTTTGCATGTTCTCCCTGTTCTAAGAAGTTAGTCTGGTCTTCTTTTGCTTAAATGTAGTTTCTATCACAGGCAGAGAAACCAATCAGAGAAATGGAGGCCTGGAAGTGAACAAATATGGCTGATTCTTGCAGTTTTTGTCATAAAACCTCAAAATACAGCATATCAGAAATCAGAAAACTTTATTGGTCCTGTATTGTGCTTCTTACAGGTTTTATTTTTTGTTTTTTGTTGAGTGATGTTTTTCTTTTCAGAGGTTGTTTCACACCATGTGAAGGGGGAATTATTGAATATTTCTACATATAGCTTTGCGTATTACCATTAAACTTATATTTTGATGTACTACTGCTAAGGTTAATAACGCTTCAACATTAGTAATAATAATACTTTGATTTTATGTGATGTTTTTCTTCTTTCACTCTAAGGTCACTCTACTCTTAGGTGCATTCCAAATATGGCACAAATAATGAGTTTGCTACAAAGTTATCAGACCCAAGGTTGCAGGGGGGGCTCCTGTCGATGGTGGGAAGACTCTGCAGAAACTGAGAACTTTTTGTGGCCCTGCCCTATGCACAAATAAGTTACTCGAAGCCAAGAAGATAAAGCTATGCAGAGATCGTCATACATCGTCATACATAGTATAAAACTTAGAACACTCCTCCCTCTAGGAGCGCGCTCATTCTGCTGACTGTAACCTTACCTGTGTTTTTACTGAATAAACTTCTGACTTGATTACACTTCTGAATCATCGTCCTCTTTGATGCTTTCACCCAAAATGAACAAATCCTTACAGTCCCCCAAAGGCAAAGGACCATTCTCTGCAGAAACCCGGCCAACAGAGACAAAACAACACAGAAACAGTTAGACAAATATATAAGAACATGCCACGGCAGTTCATGCAGATCTAACAAGCAGAGCCAGAGCTGTGCAGGTGCAAGTCTACAAAACCCTGTCCTCCTACAAATAAAAACAAGACCAAATATGAATAGTAAGGCAATTAGAAACAATAAAACCATTTAGATGAAGTAGAAAACCAATTAAAATTCAAAGATAAATAATTAAAATGATTTAAGAATAGATTGCAGATGGAATAAAGGATTTTGAATAGCGATTCTTTTAGTCAGAGGCATAACGCTGACCTGAGGGCATTCGAGTATAATTTGAAGATAAAATGATCCGTCCTGCTTTCCTAACGTCTTTCTGCAGCTCTGTACTTATTTGTGAACAGAGACAGCAGCAGAAGCCAGTTGTACAAAGACTTGTGGAAAAAGTGGGTTTGTTTGAATGTGGTGGTTACGTGGGACGTCAGAGGGACTTTACTGTTGTTAAAATGGAAACAGGACGAAGACAAAAATCTCACAGAGGACTGAACAACAATGAGGACTTCAGCAGAACCAACAGGTGACGAAGGAAAACACTAAACGCTGTTAATCAGAGAGAAGTCATTAAATTAGCTCAGTAGCCAGACCTAGGTTAGCCTCCGCATTCATAAAATGCGCTGCAGATAAATGCTTCTCTGTCCATTGACCGTCCATCAGGGAAAAGTTGCAGCGTAAACATTAGCGCTATTTCTTTTGCGAGTCCCATAACCTTAGTATACTGTGCAGATTGACCAGTCCTCCACTATTTTTGCCCAGAAAATGAGCAACTCATACTGTCATTCAGACCAGCCGCAAAATGACGTCTACACCTTTTGCAATGCAGTTTGAAACACAATTAAGTTTGTGAATTAAGACATTTTTACTCATACTTGTTCCATTATAACTAATATTTAGCCAAAACCAGGAGAGACCATTCTATTGTCAATGCACATAAAAACATCTACCTATGATCTTGTGTTGCAAAGATGTGTCTATGTTTTGTGTCTTGTTAATGACCTTCAGGAAACTACTGAGAACAAACTGCTTCAGTGTTGGCAGATACAGTCCTTTACACTGCAGCTGTGTTAGTCTTTTCTGTATTTTTGGTGTATTTTCATTGACAAAAGAGGGAGGCAAAGCTGGACAGGACAGATTCCTCTGCATAATTTAAATTTAATTGGACTGGGCCTGACGATCTGGGGTCAGAACGCACAGAAAATCACTCACATTAATCAAGATAAAATTATCAGCTGATTAATCAGTGTTCTAATTACCGAGCCGCGCCTCGTCTTCTTTCTTCGCTTTTAATTACTGGCCTTCATTGTCTTTTCCATATGTTCGGCGTGTGCCCCTCCGAAGGGCCGGCGAGCAGCGACAGCCCGACGCCAGCGCTGAAATAATTAGTGCACAATGGAAACGCTGTAAGGGCCAGGCTTAAACACACAGTTTGCTAAATGTCTTGTTCTGCACTTTTGGTTTGGTCAGGAGATGTGTTGTACTGAGCGTTGTTACAGAGTTAGCTGCAAACCTTTGGCTCACGTTGTTCTTGTCGAAAGAGCAGTGGGGAAGAAAAAGCCTGTCATGATTATTATTTTACTTTTAATGCATTTTACTCAGTGATCATTTAGAGAGTTAACATAGGCTTTTATAGGACAATAGGGAAATGTGTTCTCTGCATTTTACCCATCCTACAAGAGATCTGAGCCAGGATCCTGGTCAGGAGGATACTAAAAAGCAAACTTGCTCACATTCATGAAACAGCCATGAAAATAACTGAACTGACAGACTTTGAACCCATACAGACTTTATATGAACAGGCAGTGATGAGACGGGCAACGACTGTCTCCACTGATCCTCAACACCAACTTTTTAGTGAAAATGAAGGAGACTGAGAGTGCCACAGACTGAAGCTGTCATTGGTTCCTGTTTCTATTAAGATGCTGTATTCAACAACAGTCTACCTTCCACAGCACCTTAGCACTTGTCCATGTTTGCACTTTTCATAAGTAGCACTTTATAGTGCTGCATTTTAACTTACTGTATTTTCCAGACTATAAGTCGCACTTTTTTTCATAGCCTGGCTAGGGGTGTGACGTATACTCAGGTGTGACTTATATATCCGCTAACAACTTAGGCCATAAAGACAACTGAGAAAGAGTGGAATAATTGGAAATGGAACTGATGCTGAGTCTGACGACAGCCACGCAGAGGAGGAAGCGGCGCTTCGTCTACCTCCGGAGTTGGCGGAGTTGTTCAGAAGCGACACCGAGGATGAAGAATTTAAAGGATTTAGCGATTAGGAGTGAGATGGTGAGTTTGGTGAACTTGTTATATTATGTTCTTTATGCTATAGTTATGTGAATAACTGTTAATATATTACGTTAACATACGAGACACCTGTTCAGTTCGTTGTTTATGCTTCATGTAGCTGAATAACCATCAATGTGTTACGTTAGCAAACCGCACACCTATTCAGCTGTTGTTCTCTATTCTATTATTACTATAACTTGCCTTTCAACATGAAATGTCTGTTCTTGGTGTTGGAAAATTTCCCCCAAAAAATGCAACTTATAATCCAGTGCGACCTATAAACAGTCTTGTCTTCATTATGTATTTTTTGCTAGTGCGACTTATACTCCGGAGCGACTTATAGTCCGGAAAATACAGTATGTTCATTGTTTTTACTGTGTTGTCAGTGTTATTGTCTTAATTGTTGACGTTTAGAGCAATGGGGCAAGGCAATTTTCCTTTCGGGAACAATCAAATTTTATTCAGATCTTAGCAGGATCCTGGTCAGGAGGACCACGCTGGAGGATTAGCCTTAACAACCTTAACATGCACAGTTTTAGGGTTGATGGAGAAACCCACCCAAGCACAGGTGAAACATGCAAACTGCACACAGAAAGGGTAAAGGTAAAGTTTAGGGACTCAAATCCATACAGGACCTCTTTGATGTGGACAGTGGACAATGGTTAAATATGTATCACAAGCTGTAATGTTTTTCAACTGCTTCATCACATCACATATTTATTTTTAAAGGTTTAGTAGAAACCAGGATGAGATAAAGAAGCTGCTCTTAAGCCTCATCTTTGGTGCTGGCAGCAGTTGTAGACCTTCATGGGACGTAGCTAAGGATTTTGGACTCGAACTTGAAGTAAAACTTGAAAAAGAACAAGACTTGAGTTGATAGAAAATGTCACAGTTAAACAGCCATTCTAACTTCTTCTAACGTCTTTTAATGAAGCTCCCAGATTTCTTACTGTGTTTATAAGATGGCTGCTAAAGTTTCAGCTTCAGTTATTATTACCCCTCCTCCAGCCCTAACTTTGTAGTCTCCCCTTTCACCCTAAGCACAAATATTTTCATGGTTACAATGATTAACTTCAGTCCTCTTCATACATAGGAAAAATTAATTCTGTTTATGAAATTTAACCCCTTAAATTCCAGTTTATGTGGTGCAAACCTCTGCCTCTGCTCAGTCTGGGACCTTTTTCTCCTTTGCCCTGATGTGCACATCTCTGTAAGAACTACATTTTGGATTTGTGCTCACGCAAACACAAACAAACTCATTTCTCAACAAACACTTTCACACCAATTTATGACAACCCTAAAACACACCCAAATCATTTTAGTTCAAAAAATGTTTTTTATTTGCCTTGTAGGCTTGATCATTTATACAAACACTAATGTGGCCATCTCCACATTTATACCTCTGTCTACTATATATGGGGAAAATGACGCCACCTAGTAAAAAACAATAAAAACAAAAATTCCAATCCCTCACTCTCATGAATCCATGAAATACTTTATAAAAATGTATTTGAATGTATGTAATGTATTTAATGGGAGTCAATGGCACAAAAAATGTGTGACTATTTTTAGACACCATTTTAAGAGGACCCCCCTGAAAATCCTGAAATCTGAAAATTCGTCCAAAAATACACACCTGAGGCAAAATCTATGCCATTTGAATCAACACAGCAAAAGTTATCCACAAAAAACTGCTGCAAAACATAAAAAAATGTCTTGGCTGTAGGAGGTTATATATATAAATCTGTATATATAAAAGATCACTGCATGCACCGCGGTTGGGCCAAGGACAACAGGGCTCATGCAGGTGACTAAATCAGAAAAGGACCCCAAGTTTTTCCAATGTAACCCTAAAGCCTGATTAAAAAGAAACCCAACAGACAGAGCCTTACAGACGCGAACTGTTTCCTGTTTTGGTCTGAGAGTAAAGTCCCAGACGAGACTCTCAGCCATTATCTTGTACAGCCACTGTTTTCAACCTCAGAGCTGAACATTTACATTATCCTCTGCTGGATGCTAACCGCTAACTGTTAGCAGCTCTGCTCCGGTCCGTAATAAGTAGTGAATAAAACATGTTGTGGTGCCAGAGGGGCTCCACATTAGGCAGGGCAGAGCAGTGATTAGCCCACCCATCACACGCCGCTCTGTAATTCCCCAAACCCCCCACACCACAGCCCCCTCGTACACTCCACTCCTCCAGCTCCTCTCCTTCTGCTGTCCTTTCTACATAACCCTTCTTTTTTCCTTTCAACCTCCGTCCGCTGGGTAAAAGAATTTGCTTAAATGCATTGGTATAATCTCTCCGCAGAGACTTCCAGTAATTCAGCAAAGACCGGGCTGGCCTTGTGGCTTATACTCTCCGAAAATATCTCCATAGAAGTGAGGCTTTTTGCAGGGCTTCAGCCTCCGTGTGCAGATAAGAGCTAAATGGACGTCTGAAAGGGTACTTCAAGACCTAGTCTGCATTTTCCACAAAAAAGGGATGTTTTAAGAAGAAGGTAAGGAGTATTTCTGAGTAAGTCGTCAATGTTAAACAGCAGCTTTGTCTGAGTCTAAAATAAAGACAGCACTGTAGTGAGTATCAGGCTGGTGACTGTAAACAAGAAACAGCTAATTCATAAACTTCATTTATGTTCTTCTTCTTCTCATGAGGGGTATTATGGACAGGGTTTTGCTGACCCTCAGGCTTCATTCTCAATTGGCCCAAACTCCCAAAGAAACACAGACAGACAGAACATTTTCCTGCAAAGTTTGAAGAGCAGGTAAAAAGCTTTATTTGTGTGAGATGGACCTGGCATTAAGGCAGAAAAAATGGAAATTAGTGGTTAGTGGAGCCATAAAAAAAGTTAAAACATGTCCCAAAGTATCCAGTGTGAAGACCTCCGAAGGAACTTCTTTTATGGCTATGCGAAATACGGCTCCTCTACTGTGTCTTGCCCAAGGACACATCGGCAGTATGAACTGGGGAGAGTGTTGTTGTTGTGTTGTTTGAACTGCAAACCTTCTGGTTAAAGGACAACCGCTCTACCTCCTGAGCCACTGTCATTGCAGCTGCAGGTGGCTGGAGCCTGTGCCAGCGACTATGGGCCTGAGGCGGAGTAAACACTGGACTTTTATACTAGGTTCAGGGTAGAAATAATAATAATAATAAAGCTGCAATTAACGATTATTTTGATAATTGATTAATCTGTGGCTTATTCTTTCAATTATTCAATTAATAATTATTTAGTATACGGTGAATAAAGTGGTTAAAAACTTGAGGTATTTGTTGTTAATTGTAAATTGGTAATAACACTATCAAAAATCACATAATTTTTATTACATTTGAACCAGATTAGGATACGTTTGGATAGACCATATACACTTTACTGCCAAAAGTACTCACCCACCTAAATAACTGAGCTGTTCCAATCACTTCCATGGCCACAGGTGAATAAAATCAAGCACCTGGGCTGCAGCTTTGTGGAAAACTTTGTGGGTCTGTTTAGTTTAGTGTAGTTATTGTTTGGGGACGGCCACTTCCTGTTCCAACATGACTGCACCAGAGCACAAAGCACAGTCCATAAAGACCTGGATGAGTGAGTTTGGTGTGGAAGAAGTTGACCTCAACTCGACAGAACACCTTTGGGATGAATTAGAGCGAAGACTGCGAGCCAGGCCTTCTCTACAACATCAGAGTCTGACCTCACGAATATTCTTGTGGAAGAATGGTCAAAAATTCCCATAAACTTCCTAAACCTTGGGGAAAGCCTTCCCAGAAGTTGAAGCTGTTATACCTGCAAAGGGTGGGCCAACGTCATATTAAACCCTATGGATTAAGAATTAAGTTCATTTGCGTGTAAAGGCAGGTGAGCTAATACTTTTGGTAATATACTGTATACACAGGGATATTTTTAATCGAAAACACAAAATGTACATTGTTTTTAACTGTTTCTGTTGCTTTACTGCTCTGTGTTGATAATAAACTCTTCCTCTCTAAGCAGAACACATGTTTCTGAGTCTATGGATATTCCAGTTAGTGATTAATTGATTATTAATAGTTGATGATCATTTCAATAATCAGCTATAATCGATTAATCTGATTAGTTGTTGCAGCACTAAATAATGATATTAATAATGCATTAGTCTTATACAGCACTTTTCTAGTTGCTTTTCAGTTCCTCCTCAGCCACACTGTGGTGGTGAGCTACTCCTGTTGCCACAGCTGCCCTGGGGCAGACTGACAGAGACATGGCACCACCAAACACAGAATCACACCCTAACCCTAACACATTCACACAGGTAAGGTGGGGGAAATATCTTGCCCAAGGACACAAAGGTAGTATGCAGTGCTGCCAACCTTCCAGTTAGTGGGCAAACAGGTCCAGTGACCGTCGCTCAGGCGCTGGAGCAGGGATGGATCAGAGTTTCTGAGTAAGACTGCAACTTTTTCATTCATCTCCTTCTCTTCTGCTGCAGATGCAGCAGATTACAGTTCACACATTTTTTACCCAAGTGGTTAATCACACAGGTCTACAGCAAAATGCTTCTGGAACAAAAGTAGTGAAATTTTTCTTGGATTAGGTCACTAATAAAGAAAAAGTAAGTGAGAAGTGCAGATTGCTATAGTTTCCAAGAAACAGTATTGGGTCAAAATAGGAAATTTATGCAAAATAAGGCAAAAACGGTAGTTTATCAGAAGGTACAGTGTCTACAAGCAACCAGTTCTATCTGAAAGCTGCACATTCAATACATTCATTTTAATATGGCTAGAGTTTTGACATAAAATGTTTTGTTTTTATTTGCAGAAATCTCTCTCTTGGAAGTGGACAAAATGCATGCATGTAGAGAAATTAAATATTTCCAAAATATAAATATTATTTTTAAGCAAAAATGTCTAAATCTATTGTATAAACAGATGTGATATTGATGTGAAACAATAGCATTAAATATCTTGAATACATTAGCGAACCAGCACAGTTATCAATTGATGTTCAGTTCATCAAAATAAATGAGATTTAGCCGCTTTTATGTCGGAAGCAGATCGAGTCCAAACATTTGTAGACCAGTGTTACTTTTACTTCTGCAATACTGACAATACTTTCACTGATATATATATACATAATGTTGAGTACTTTTTCTCCTCTATCATGTATATATTTGTTATTACAGGGTTTCTTGAGGGTCTTAAAAGTAAAAAAAGGTCTTAAAAAGTCTAAAATCTGCGGCGATGGGGAGTATTAGGTCTTAAATATGTTGAAACAGGTCTTAAATATTTAACATACATTTGATGCAACTATCTCCCCACTGAGATGCTCAACAATGATCTTAAAAAGGTCTAAAAAAAGTCTTAAATTGAACTTGTTGAACCCTGCAGAAAGCCTGTATTAACCAAACAGAGAAATGACATCTCTGTTTACCAAGAGAAAGAACACCGTATCTCACTTTACTGTTTTTCTTCCAACAGGAGGAAAACCACGAAATACTGAGACAGACACCGTTCTTGTGCACACTCACCGCTCACGTGCGCACTCACCTCTCTGTCGCGCACGCTCCCCGCTCTCGTGCACGCCCCTGCGATGATGAGGAGGTGAGTTTTTCGGTGGCGGCTCGCTGTGAAGAGAGCGGGCCTAATTAAAAAGTTGATGAATATTCATGAGACACTTGTACCGCTGCGGCTAATTACATATTCAGAGAGAGAGGCGAGTGATACGAGGCTGACAACTCAATACCAGCGTCTCACACTGCTGCAGATGTCTGGGCACACAACCGGACCACAATGAAACAAGGAAATAACAGGAAACACAACGTTAGACTGGCTTTTCATCGTTAATAAAAGCTTTAATAAGTTGAACAATTTAGTAGACGTATAAACGGCAGATTGCTGTAAAGTATTCGTAATTTAAAAGGTGGATGGTTGCATTATTTCAGGGTCACCACAGCAAATCATCTGCCTCCTAATGTGTGCAGTGATTCATTTTGTGATTTGCATATACGTTTTTACACCGGATGTTGACGCAGCCCTCTCCATTTATCCCAGACCAGCGAGTACTCAGGCTGTGTGACTCTTTGTGGCTGGATTATTTAACACCTAACGCCTAAATCACTCTGACTTTGTTGTGTGTGCAGTACGTCTTTGGACAGAGCCAGCAGAGTTCGTGAGAGAAGTGAGTTAAAGGTTTAGTCATAAGTTCACGAGATGAGCGCCACGTACAGAGAGCTGCATGTTTGCCTCTGACCTCGATCTCTCGTTCATTTGGAGATTATTTCTGTGAGTTTGTGCTTCTACCATGTACGGAAGAGGATTAGGGCCATTGTAAAAAAAATATTTTTGAGGGTTAAGTTCTGAGATTAAAGTAAGAATTCTGAGAATAAAGTCAGAATTCTAAGAAAAAAGTCAAAATTCTGAGATTAAAGTCAGAATTCTGAGAAAAAAGTCAGAATTCTGAGATTAAAGTAAGAATTCTGAGAATAAAGTCAGAATTCTAAGAAAAAAGTCAAAATTCTGAGATTAAAGTCAGAATTCTGAGAAAAAAGTCAGAATTCTGAGATTAAAGTAAGAATTCTGAGATTAAAGTCAGAATTCTGAGAATAAAGTCAGAATTCTGAGAAAAAGTAAGAATTCTGAGATTAAAGTCAGAATTCTGAAAATAAAGTCAGAATTCTGAGAATAAAGTCAGAATTCTGAGAAAAAAGTCAGAATTCTGAGATTAAAGTAAGAATTCTGAGAATAAAGTCAGAATTCTAAGAAAAAAGTCAAAATTCTGAGATTAAAGTCAGAATTCTGAGAATAAAGTCAGAATTCTGAGATTAAAGTAAGAATTCTGAGAATAAAGTCAGAATTCTGAGAAAAAAGTCAGAATTCTGAGATTAAAGTAAGAATTCTGAGAATAAAGTCAGAATTCTAAGAAAAAAGTCAAAATTCTGAGATTAAAGTCAGAATTCTGAGAAAAAAGTCAGAATTCTGAGATTAAAGTAAGAATTCTGAGATTAAAGTAAGAATTCTGAGAATAAAGTCAGAATTCTAAGAAAAAAGTCAAAATTCTGAGATTAAAGTCAGAATTCTGAAAATAAAGTCAGAATTCTGAGAAAAAAGTCAAAATTCTGAGATTAAAGTCAGAATTCTGAGAAAAAAGTCAGAATTCTGAGATTAAAGTAAGAATTCTGAGATTAAAGTAAGAATTCTGAGAATAAAGTCAGAATTCTAAGAAAAAAGTCAAAATTCTGAGATTAAAGTCAGAATTCTGAAAATAAAGTCAGAATTCTGAGAAAAAAGTCAAAATTCTGAGATTAAAGTCAGAATTCTGAGAAAAAAGTCAGAATTCTGAGATTAAAGTAAGAATTCAGAGAATAAAGTCAGAATTCTAAGAAAAAAGTCAAAATTCTGAGAATACAGTCAGAATTCTAAGAAAAAAGTCAAAATTCTGAGATTAAAGTCAGAATTCTGAGAAAAAAGTCAGAATTCTGAGATTAAAGTAAGAATTCTGAGAATAAAGTCAGAATTCTAAGAAAAAAGTCAAAATTCTGAGATTAAAGTCAGAATTCTGAGAAAAAAGTCAGAATTCTGAGATTAAAGTAAGAATTCTGAGAATAAAGTCAGAATTCTAAGAAAAAAGTCAAAATTCTGAGAATAAAGTCAGAATTCTAAGAAAAAAGTCAAAATTCTGAGATTGAAGTCAGAATTCTGAGAAAAAAGTCAGAATTCTGAGATTAAAGTAAGAATTCTGAGAATAAAGTCAGAATTCTAAGAAAAAAGTCAAAATTCTGAGATTAAAGTCAGAATTCTGAGAAAAAAGTCAGAATTCTGAGATTAAAGTAAGAATTCTGAGAATAAAGTCAGAATTCTAAGAAAAAAGTCAAAATTCTGAGATTAAAGTCAGAATTCTGAGAAAAAAGTCAGAATTCTGAGATTAAAGTAAGAATTCTGAGAATAAAGTCAGAATTCTAAGAAAAAAGTCAAAATTCTGAGAATAAAGTCAGAATTCTAAGAAAAAAGTCAAAATTCTGAGATTAAAGTCAGAATTCTGAGAAAAAAGTCAGAATTCTGAGATTAAAGTAAGAATTCTGAGAATAAAGTCAGAATTCTAAGAAAAAAGTCAAAATTCTGAGATTAAAGTCAGAATTCTGAGAAAAAAGTCAGAATTCTGAGATTAAAGTCAGAATTCTGAGAATAAAGTCAGAATTCTTACACTATGTCTGCACATGTGGTTCCCGCCTGCGCTGCACAAATGAACATGACTCAGGTTTGATCCTTCCAGGCACTTGTAGTGAAACTACGGCAGCCTGTAAGGAAGGCTTCTGCTATGAAATATTACGTATTGTATGTAAAAAATTAAACATTTTTACCCACAGAAACATACAAGAATGCACTTAAACACTTATTGGGGAAGTAGTCACCTTTTAGTCGTTTAATTCGCTGCTTAAGAATTTGCGCTCTGTTTATTGTTGCCACAGCGACGGCCCGTCCATTACTGTCGCTGAGGCAACAGCGCAAGAGAAAGTGCTCTAGAACGTATAAAAAATGTATTTTCTGAAACAAACAAAGACAGCATCACAACCTCATCAATAATAATGCATTTATATAGTTTATTGTATGGATTTTGTACTCTTTTTCTTGCACAATGTCAGTCCTTACAGGCACCCATACTTCTGACTTTAATCTCAGAATTCTGACTTTAATCCCAGAACTTAACCCTCAAATTTTTTTTTTTTTTTTACAATGGCCCTAATCCTCTTCCGTAACCATGGCTAAGTACACTACGTTTATAAAAACTTTCTTTTTACTCACGTTTAATGGCGTCTGGTCTTGTTTGTGATCCCGTGTCCTCAGTTAAAACCCTCTGGACCCTGAGCCATATTTGGCAAATTATCCTCGCCTAGACTTTTTATATAAATAAGGCTGTAAATTTTTACTCCAGTGATCCACAGAGATGCTACTTATACCATTTTTTTCAGAACAACCTGAACTTTAAGTCTGTGTGTGCTGATTTAATGCCAGTTGAGAATAAATAGTACCTACTTGTCCAAAAAGCAAAAAAACAAACAAAAAACAAAGTGAAAATGCAAAACGAGAGCTCTCTTATTAAAAACCACAGAAATGTTTACAAACGTTTTGATAAATAAAATACAATGTATAGAGCCTTGTTAGGTGCAATATCAAATAAGAACAGTATAGGTATAAATATTGGCATTTTACACACATTTATTTCAAAAATGGGCCAGGCGCTCAAATTGTTTTAGATTGGAAAACAAAATTTTAATCAGATTTTTGTTAAAATATATAACTACTACAAAAATATAAACTCTGGAAAAGCACAATAACAAAGTAGAACACTGCAGATGGAAGTTTTTACATCATATGCTCTATAAAGATATCATAACCCTCCACTACGCTTTTGCTCTCATTTTACTATCGACAGCTGTGTATTTATAACGCTAATGAAAGCTAATGATATAAAACAATTGGTTTTGGCAGGATTTGTATCAGAAATGTGCAAAATTTGGGTCCATCCTCTAGGTGGTGCTCAACTGTAAAATGTCGCCAAAAGACACTAAACTCTCAGACCTCTAGAAAAATTACAAAGATATTAAAAGCAGCATTCAAACGGCACAAGCATTAGCTTCAACTGGGCTTATGGTTCCAGAGATATTTTCATTTTCAGAGGGTTAAGAGGCTTAAGACGTAATGTTTACACTGCACATGCATTTTTATTTTGAAATGTACAAATGAATTGGACGTAAAGTGCTTTTCCTCCTGCAGTGCTGTTATTTTTCCTCAGAACACACATTGCATTTTGGGGTAAAAAAGACCAAAGGATCCTCTGAAAATCTTTGTCACTGTGTTGGTAATGGCTTATCAATTATTAATGCTGCAGAAAACACTAAAAATTATAAATAAATGGACTCTCAACCTTAACTTGTATGACTTCTCAGACCCCGACAGTAACCCAGTTTACTCAGCTTACTGACCTGAACTCAAACTCTTTTCCTATTCTACCAACAGAAGTTAGTCTGGTACCTCTTCAGTAACATTTTATTTATGAGGCGGAACAATGACAGGCGGCGTAACCAATCAGAGAAACAAAGGGCGGGACGTAAGCAGTGCACCGCTGACCCAAACAAACATGACAGATTCTTGCCATTTTTTCCATAAAACACCAGAATACGGCATATTCTGAGCAGCTCTGTACTTATTTCTGAACAGGGACAGCAGCAGAAGCCAAGAAAAAGTATTTTTTTAATGCATTTGTTACATCGGATGTCAAAGGGGACTTTACTTTGACAAAGCAGAACCAACAGGTGACGAAGGAAAGCACTAAACGCTGTTAATCAGAGAAGTTATTACGTTAGCTCTGCTTCTGTGTTCGTATAAACGGCTGTGATAGGCCAGCTCCAAATCAAACCAGAGAAACGCTTTGCTCCGAGAGAGGAACCAGAGTGTCCTGCTCGCCTGGTCGTCCTGAGGATCCATTAGGTTTCTTACTTTTTTCTCCACAGCTTGGTTTTTAAAGAGTTTTACCTTACACTAAGAAGAAGGGGCTAAGGTTGGGGGATGTCCTGGGATTGTTTAGTTTCGTTATTGCTTATGTCTGATTGTGTGTTTATGTTTGATTAACTGTTTGTGAAACCCTTTGAGGCGACTTTTGTTGTGATATTGGGCTATAGAAATAAAACTGAATTGAATAAATGCAGTAAATATTAATAGACATCAGTTCTGCTACAAACTGAGCACTGGAAAAGCATTCATGTTTGTCATTAGACTCAATTTTCAAGACAACACTGGAAATTTATTTTTTTTAAAGATATTTTTGGGCCATTATTATAGCCTTTATTAATAGGACAGACAGTATAGGAGGATATCAGAGAAAGAGTGGGGAGATGCAGCAAACTGTCAGAGCCCACAAGTCAGTGTACTCTTTGTGCCAGTCCCAAGCCTGGATACATGACAAATGTGCTCATTTCCTGTATAATGCATTGTAAAACAGTCTTGTCCACTGTTTGAGTTCGATCTGACAGCCGCTTAAGAACTCACCGCTCACTTCTTGTAAAGAAAAAAAACTCCTGAAGTGTTTGGAGACTTCACTTTCCCATTATCAAAACCAATCCCGGTGCCAAAGTTCAGCGTGTGTAAAATATTTAAGTAACTGTAAAGCCCTACCTATTTCCTAAAGTAGCCATTTGAAAACATGAAGGCTGGAGCCGGCGGCCATCTTGGCAGTAAGTGTCCGCTTATTGCCAGCTTTACGACTATCACGCGAGACATATTCATTTTGGTAAGTGATCCGCGGAGGAGCGAGACTCGACGACACAGCGACAGAAGAGAAAGCGTTTATTGGACGAGCTGTTGATGTGTAAAATGTGATGAGTGACACTGAGTCCGCAGAGAATTAAAAGAGGCTCGGGTCTACATCCAAACAAAGACAGAGACGTTTATGGGACGTTTAAAAGAGAGACTCTGGGACGAGGCTGCACTTTTCAAGAGTACATTGAAATCCATTTATATTTTATGATAATTTGAAGACAAGAGATTGGTCCAAACTAAGCTCAGAAAAAAGTTAGTTAGTAGCCAGGGCTATATCAAAACCACACAAACAGTAAGTCTGGTCTCTGTTGATTGGAGTTGGAGAAGAACTTATGAACTCAAAAAAACTAACCTCTGAATGCAATTAAATTAGAGAAATAAACCCTTAACACAAAGTCTTGCATATGCACATTATAACAGATTAATTCATAAATGGATACAGTGTTAACTTATGCAGCAGCTGGATTTAGTTTAGTTTAGTTATTTTTTATTTGTCAGGGACCAAGTACAAATACATTCATTTCATAAGAAAAGAGACGCTTTGTACCAGATTTAGCTATGAGCTACTTTCCATCTGCAGTCTCTGGGCAGGTGAGCACAAGAAATACAACATTACAGAATACAAAAGTTAATAATAATTCAGAGTTAAAATACTTATTATGTTACCAAGCTTAAAAAGGCATTTAGACTTAATTCATAATTGATAAAAGTACTTACAAATACAAGTATTAGAAGAGAATAATGATGAATACAGGTAAACACAGCGTTAGTTTGACTTCTGTTGATTATTGAGAATATGTTTTTTAAGGTTTTGAGAAAAATGATGCAGATCTACAGACAGCTTCTGTCTGGGAGCTGATCCCATTTTTTTAAATGAGAATTGTCACAAGATCCATCCTGGCTCCTGCCGATGTGTTTGGAAAGGCCAGTGCTGGGTTTTAGGTTTACCAACAGCAACCAGCACTGTTAGTTCTGAATAACTCCGCACCTGCACCACTTAACCACTTTGTCCAGTTTACATCAGAGGTGACATCCAGAGTCACACGAGCCTCCTCCAGGGGCCGCTGTGTTCTGCCTAAACCTAAGACTTCATTTGCACAAACAGCTTTCTCTTATAATGCAATAAAGGAATGGAATAATCTTCCAACTGAACTGAAACAACAAACAAACCATGCAATGTTCACTGTAGAACTTAAAAATGGCTATGGAATAGTCAGACCTGCCTACACTGAACTATTTAAGTCCAACACAGCACCTTCTTGTTTCTGCTTCTGTGTAATATATAAATGTAGATTGTGGACTTTAACCAATGTAATTCCTTCTCCACAGGAATACTTATTGTTATTTGTTTAAATTGAGCTTGGTAATGCGCCTTTTATAAGACGAATGTTCCTGTAAATAATGTTGACTGAGATGAGGTTAGGTCTGTGTGTGAATGAGTTTTTGGGAGAGAGTGAGTCTATGAACTTCTGCTTTTACTGTGATTGTTTGAGTGTAATTGCATTGTATTTTTATTCATGTAAATCAGAGACTGCAGATGGAAACTAGCTATTTAGCTATAACCTGGTACGGAACATCTCTGTTTTTATGAGCTTAATGTCTCTGTACATTGTCCCTTCAAATAAAGGCTAAACTAAACTATAATAAACTAGTGATACCTGATACTTGTCAACACGACGATGCTGAAAAATGTAAAGTATTCTGCTCCACAAGGTCCTCTATTCTGCTAAACTGTTTTAAAAACGTTTTTGAGCTTTTAACCATGTTATAAAGTTGTCTCCTCCTCAAAAACAGTTCTTAAGCAGTATTTTGTTTCATTCACACATTTCAGTAATCCTGTATGGTGAGGCGCTGTCCTTCTTCAGAGCTGAAAACGCTCGGTCTCACAGCTCTACGTAGACAACATGAAACCAGGAAGTGCTCCTAAAGCCCAGACACCGTCACCGGACTCGTTCTGATCATTTCAGCCTTAAACCTCCGTCACTACGAAGCAGTCAGCTCATTAATCTATATGTTAGCTTCATGTCGCTAACAGCCGTGCTATTAGACCATTTTATGCTCCATCCAGTCACCAGCATTGCCAGCAGGGGGCGACAGACACCGAATCCAAGCGTTTAGATTTAGATTTATTAAAGATTGACATCACAGGAGACAACATACAATGTGAAACCTGAAATGTGTCAATCACAACATCACAAATAACAAAAACATAACTAAAACATCAGTAAAACACTAAATATTATATAATTTATACCATAAACCAGCCATTCCCAAAGTCAAGACTAAATTTCCGAAAATCCCTCGCGGCCCCCAACGATAAAACTTCCCTTTATTCAAAAGACTCTGCCATGTTTTTTTTGGTTTTTTTTATAAAAACATTACAAAAACACTGATAATTGACTAAAAGTTGTTTTAAAGTAATATTTTAAAACAAATATACAACTGTAATTAATTTCCAATGTTTTTAGGTACTTAATATTTTCATTGACTTTTTATATTTTTGTATGTTTTATTTGTTTTTATGAACCAAAACCATGTGTCTGAAATAATAATAACAATAATAATAATAAAAAAATAAAAAAAAATAAAAAAATTGAAATATAGACAGCCTCTGGGGGCCCCCCTGTAGTACCTTCGCGGCCATAAAACAATCTAGGAGCATAAAACCTGAAATATTAAGGCAAATGGGTCCAGCACTGTTTCAAAAAGTCTGAAAAGTGTAATATGGGACCTTTAACAAAAAAGAAAAAATAATATTGTTACAAAATATTAACAAAAAGTTCCTCCTCTTTCCAAATAATTTCAATGGTAGACGGTTTTGCCAAGAAAGATAAAGTGACGAGATCAGAAGCCGCTATAGGAAAAAAAAATAAAAATAACGTCTTAGATTCTCTGTAAGTCTCTTCGATGAGAGACAAAGCATCTTCTATCTTTGTCCTTTTATGTCTTTATCATTAAACATTTCATTTCATCCAGGCTAAATGATGTGTATGTGTTTTCTCCACTTCACTGAACAATTTGGGAAAGCATTTGAAAAGCAGCAGACGGCATATGCATAATAAACACATGGCAAGACTGACCTCTAGTGGTGTCTTGCCGCAAATGCAACCTGCTACAGCAAAACCAAATTTATTTTTATACTCACACACTCACTTTTCTGCTTCTGAGTTCTGTCCATTTGAAAAAGAGAAAGCTACATTTTCTTGTTTATCCCAGCATCACAAACACAAACATTTATTTTTCTTTAAATTATCTGTCTCTCCTTTCATTTCAGACTTTAATTTGCTGTGATTGGTTGGAATTTCTCAGTTAATGCAGTTTCCATAACAACAAAGAGGAAAAACAAACAAATAAAAAAGATTTCTGTCACAGATCTGGCTCTGATTTGTCAAACGTCAGTCTCTGAGGACTCCACATCTGTCGCCTGCTGTTCTCCTGTAATGAGGCAGTGTTTGGAAACTAACAGAGCGTCATTTTAGGCAGAGACAAAACCCACTGCGCAGAAAATAAATGGAGTTATGATTCAGATTTGTGGATATACTGGAGCTAAAAATGTGAGAGACAAGGCCTAGACTTTCAGGGCTCGAGAAGTCGAAGAAAATCCTGGGAATTAACAGTAAATAAAGGTAAAAAGTTGCTTTATGATTTAATGCAGATGATTTTCCTGGTTCTTCAAATGTGGAAAACATATTACTCCAGACGTGTCCAAAGTTGCCATTTGTGGCACTGGTCAAGATTTTATGTGGCCCTCGGCTTCTATAACAAAATGTATTACTAATGGCCCACCAGAGTTTTCATACAGTTTCCGTAGCTTTTTCTATATTCTCTGTACACGTTCGCCTCTCATCTACAGTTTGCCTTCTGTCCTTTTATTGTTGGCCGGAAAATAACTGCACTTGTGTCTCTAGATTACACAACAATTTGGATAAGGCTTCTATGTTTTGAACTATTTGATAAAATCAAGCTGAGCTAAAAATTATCTGGAGGTTTTTTATGTTCAAAGATGTTATTTTGTTGGAACTGGTAAAATAAATTGGCTTTTGAAAAGAAAATAATGTGCATTGAGTTCATAGAAAAAATCAGAAGGGACAGGTCAGCCCTTGGACCTTTGCAAATCTTCAAGTCTGGCCCTCTTTGAAAAAAGTTTGGACATCCCTGTATTACTCCAAAACAATGAAGAATGGAGCGCCTCCCTCTGGTGCCAGAAGTAAACTTTCCATTAGTTTTTTCCCATAGACTTTAAAAAAAAAAATCATACATAAAGAGTTTAAAAGCTCAGCGGAGGCTAATCAGGTCTGTGGTGATAACATGATTTATTTCTATCAAAAAGATGAACAAAAACGTGAAAATTCAGCAAAATGTATTTGTAAGTTTGCCTTTTGACAAGTTTCAGATACATGTTTATAGCAAAATAAATCGTTTTATGGTCATGAGCCACCACAGAGCTGATTAGCTTCTCCTGAGCCGTTGAATTTTTACAGATTTTTCAAAAAGTCAATGGGAAAAATGCATTTTAGTTCTGGGGGTGGCCTGTCACTGTTGAGCTCTAGCATTTTCTTAAATAAAATCTCTGAGACCACCACATCCGAGACTGAGATTGAGTAAAATTGGATTCGAGACCAAGAACAAGACCAAGACAGAGTAAAACTTCCATAAAAAAATTGGTAATAAACACATGTGCTTGCTTTTCTTGAGATTTTTTAACATACCGTACTTATTTTATTATGAAAATGTACTGTAAGTACTGTTAATATGTATGTATGTATATATGTATGTATGTATGTATGTATGTATGTATGTATGTATGTATGTATGTATGTATGTATGTATCTGTTTCTGTGGATTGGCTGCTACCTTGGCCAGGTCTCTCTTGAAAAAGAGATTCTGAATCTCAATGGGACCTCCTGGTTAAATAAAGGTTAAATAAAAAAAAATAAATTAAAAAAAACACAGCCGAGATCAAGACGAGACCACAACACTATAGTTTAAATATTATAAATTGAAGGGTATTAGTTAAAGTAGCAGTGCCTTTGTTGCTTTCTTGCAAGACCCAAGACTTTAGGGACACTGGGTTGGTTCTCCCATTCTTACAAGGCTGTTTTTTTACCTAAAATACACCAGGAGGGGATGCAGGGGGCTCTTTTCACCCTGTCACAACTAATTTAGGCATCACATTGACCCCAACTGATCAGCTACAGTTCAAAACACACAAAAAACAACAACAATGCATTTACCCTGCAGGTTTGTATCGGCTGGAGTTAGCTGCAGGGCTAACGTTCATTCACTGTGGGACATTTAGAGTTCACCTGTTCACATGCGTGTTTTTGGACAGAGGGAGGAAGAAGAAAGAACCCACAGTAATTCGGGGAGGACATGCACACTCCACTGATGTCTGGCCTGGGAATCAAACCTAAAACCTTCTCGCTTTGGTTGCTAACTTATTGTAAAAATCCACAAAGCGCACACAAAGCTATATAAATTCAGCCAAGCCAAAAACGGAGCTGCGGTGTAACTCGCCCTCGTCCAGCGGCGCGTCCCGGAGCTCGGTTCCCTGCAGACCCGGTGATAATGAATGCAGACGGGGCTGGAGTCTGTCTGACCTTGAGGACAGAGAGATGTGGGTCAGGAGCGGAGAGTCCATCTGTGCCGGGGTCCACCGAGACCGGGACACCGAAATGAGACACCTCCACGAGGGTCACCGCTCTCAGAGACTGTTTGACTTTATCTTTTACAGAAGACAGGACGGATATTTTCACATAACACACAGCATACAACGCACACATGAACATGAAAAGATTTTAAAATAGAGCTGTGAGGATGGAAAAAAGCTCTGTATGAAGTTACAGAGAGCTAAAACTATTCTGAAGTTATGTTAAATGGGAAGGGAAGTAAGGTATTTGTCCCTACTTTTTACTTTTGTTTTAAAATTCCTATATTGTTTTTATATAATTTTGGACTGCTTTGCATTAGTATTTCAGGTTTTATAACTTAAAATAATGTATCTGTGTGGACAGCGCATAAAATGGCTAATTAGCACAGCTGTTAGCGACATGATGCTAACAGATAGATACAACCTGTAGCTCGGAAGCTATCAGTAGCTCCCCACAGACTTTCATAAGCTTCATCAGTCAAATGTGATTTATACACCAACTTGTTTTGTATCCAAGTTAAATTCATTGGTTCTTGCTTCCTTTGTGCACAGAATGATTATTATGAGATTAGGTGATGAGAGTTTTGTTTCAAAGGGCATAACTAAATATTTTTGTTGTTTTAATGGAAAATGTGAGTTATGGACCCCAACATTTTGTAAATGTTCAGATAAATGTTAAGGGAAAACAAAATTATTTCTCTTGGAGTTGAAAGAGTTCTGCGACTAAATGTCCACAACTGCAGCCCTTAAAGGGAATAAGCAGAAGAAGATAAATGAAACAATGTTAGAAAGCACGAGTAGCTCTCCGCCATTTTCATTTTGTAAAAGTTGCTCTCATGGGAAAAGAGGTTGGAGACCTCTGAGATAGATTTCTGAGCTTCGTAGTGACTGGAGGTTTAAGGCTGAAATGATCAGAACGAGTCCGGTGACGGTGTCTGGGCTTTAGAAACGCGCAGGAGCACTTCCTGGTTATAAAATTATATTTATTAATATATTCATGGTTAAAAGAAAAAAAAAAGTTGATTTAAGAGAAGAGACAGTGCAGTTCAGTCAGTTACCAAATCACCATGGCTTTGAAATCTCTGTGGGTCATGTTCTCTAAATAAAAGGCAGCCCCAATGTCCTAAAAGTATTAAAAATGTGCTATATTTGATCTTGCCAAAATCAAGGCCTTAAAAGTATTAAATGTATGAGCAGGTATTCAATTTTCTTCATCTAGGCCTTAAATTGTCAAATTGGAACATCTTAGTCAGGTTTTTCAGTGTTGTTCTTGTCAAAATATATTATTTTATCAACACTGTGCAAGTCACAACAGGGAAGTCTTTTTTATGAGTTGGATGTCGAATTGGTAACACATTCTATCAATAGTTTTATTAATAGTAATAGTTTTATGAATATCCTAAAGTCACCCACTCAATTTTGCCTTTATCTAGTTTTTGAAAGCTAACTTTTCTGGGCTGTGTGTTGCAGGCAGATTTGTTGCAAAAAACAACACAGTAAATGCTGTTAGAACTGAAATTTATGATTGCATTTTGAGATTTTTAATGTAAAACTGGAGTTATTTCACCTATGTTTGACTTTTGAATTAAAACCAATGATTTTCAGACTGTAATACTGATATTTTATTAGTTTAACATTTATACAGATTATTGTTCTTTTGCCGGCGATCTTGGTATTAAGTTGTATTCTAAGTGGCATTAAAAAGTCTTTAAAAAGGTCTTAAATTTCACAAGCCTGGAGGTACCCTGGTGTAATAAGTGTCATTTTCTTCAGGTCTGTTCTCTTCAGAGGAGTCCACAGTGAATCCTCTGCTCCCTCTGACCCTCTCCTCTGCATCCTCTTCTCTCACACCAACTTTTCAGATCAGAAAGATACCACTCTTCCAATAAGCTGCTGCAAAATCCCACTTACCCTTATGTTAGCCCTGTTTTAATCACATGACCTCACGAGGTTCGGTTTCTCCATCATGGGGCCACGGTGAGTTCGGCACAAAATGGCCGCCCCTGTGCCGCGGCTGCTCGGAGAGGAGGTGTGAAGCTGGGAGGGCGCTGTGTGAAGCAGAGCAGCAGTCTATCCATCACTCAGAGTTTATCACAGCGTTTTCTGACAGAGACATCCATCACCGGAGATAAACCATGCGGCACGTCCAGGTAAATACAGAGGAACACAGCGGGACACGGCTGAGTGGGACGAGAGGGGAGGAGGAGGAGGAGGAGGAGGAGGAGGAGGAGGACTCAAATTCTGTGCTGTAATTGTGCGACAGTGCTGGATTTTAACTTGGGAATGAGAATGGTGTGAGTCGTTGGCGCTGTTTCACAAAGCATGCGGACTCTGAGTTTAATTCCTAACTCAGAGTTCTCCTCCTCAGACCGGACCAATGCAGAGTTTTCTGGCTGAATCCTGAAAAAGGGAAATTGTCAAGAAACTTCCTAACTCCTTAAGCTATAACCAGATCATCTTCCTCCATGATGAGCAGTGTCCCAGTTGTTTTCTCAGTAAGGAAGGAGTTAGGGAAAGGAGCTTCATTGCTTCCTTAAATAGCTCCTTTAGCATAGGAAGCTCTAGAGGTTCCTTAGCAGCCAGAAGGGGAGCGAGGAGCTATCCCATAATTCACTGCTCCATCTCCTGAGTGTTTCTGAACTCGGCCGAGATGCGGCTGATCTCTGTGTGATGAGTTTGTGATGAGTCAAAAGTCACTGCCTCAGACTTTATTCCATAAAAATTATCTGAATAAACCTCACTTTATAAAAGAGATTTGGAGCCTCCACAGAGTTTAACTGTCTGACTCTGGATACATTATTATTGTGTAACACTGTGAGATGGAATCACCAGCCCCTCGCCTCGTGTACAGACGCTTTACTTTTCCTGGGCAGACTGGTGTCCACACCCGCTGTGTCCCAGCAGAGGACAGTGTCCCAGCTTCAGTCAGTTTCTGTTGAGTTTAGATCAGAGTTTGTGTAGATATTTAGCGCGTAACTGAGCGGTCGAGAGGTAGAAGGCGAGAGAGGCGGACAAAAGGAAAGAAGCAGCGCCATGAACGCTGTGAACAAGTGCAAAGTTAAACCTGAGTTTGGCTCATGGTAGGAAGAAGTGTGAAGAGTGAATTTTGTGAAGTTTTGGACTTGATCTGCTTCTGAGATAAAAGTGGCTAAATCTGATTTATTTTGATGAACTGAAAATCAATTGATAACTGTGCTGTTAGCTAATGTATTCAAGATATTTAATGATATTGTTTCACATCAAAATCAGCATCTGTTTATACAATAGATTTAGGCATTTTTGCTTAAAAATATTTACTGTATATTTTGAAAATATTTCATTTCTCTACATGCATGCATTTTGTCCACTTCCAAGAGAGAGATTTCTGCAAATAAAAACAAAACATTTTATGTCAAAACTCTAGCCATATTAAAATGAATGTATTGAATGTGCAGCTTTCAGATAGAACTGGTTGCTTGTAGACACTGTACCTTCTGATAAACTACTGTTTTTGCCTTATTTTGCATAAATTTCCTATTTTGACCCAATACTGTTTCTTGGAAACTATAGCAATCTGCACTTCTGACTTACTTTTTCTTTATTAGTGACCTAATCCAAGAAAAATGTCACTACTTTTGTTCCAGAAGCATTTTGCTGTAGAGCATGTGTTACTAGTTGTAGCTTTTACCAAATCCAGGCCTGGTTTGGCTGTTTTTGCGCACTTTTGTTTACATTTTAGAAAAACAAAACTTAAAAACCATGTGGCTAATTAGCATAAATCCACAGCAGTGTTCACTGAGAGAACAAAGCTCTGCGGTGGTAATGCTGCTGACTCGAGGAGGAGGATTTGGTGGAATATTAATGACCCATATTTGTCCAGAGCAGAGACAGAGCTGCCTGCTCTGTGTGGATGACAGCAGTGTTTCAAGTTTAAACCTGAGTTTCTGAGTCAGAGATGATTCTAGAGTCTGTGGAGTTAGTGCACAGCTCTTTATTAAACAGCATTTCGGGTTATTTCTGTACATTGTTGTGTTAAAAAGCTCATTAACATTAGCGCTGCAGTGAAGCATAAGGTGCACTGATTGTAGTCCTCTTTCTGGATGTTGTAGTTTTTATTAAACAGCTGTAGGTCGATGTGACCGCCGCTGGGTTAGGATCAGGTCAGATCCTCCAAACACTGGTGAGGTGCCTCTCCTCTCTGCAGTAGGAGTCTAACCGTGGACCTCAGGACGGAGCTCTCAGAGGATAAAGAGCAGGAGGTAGGAGGCGTAATTTCTTATTTTTGTCTCACAAAACAGGTTTGGAGTTTCGTCAGAGAACTCTGAGTTTATTCACCCTGGCTGTGTCTGAACGTCCTCCCTAATCCCTCTGTAGTGGTCACGCCATTTTGTAGTGGTGTCCGAATGTCTAATGGATAAAAAAAATAGTGCACTCAAAATTTCCCACAGTGCATTTTGAAAAGTAGTGGACAGCACTGGTCACTAGAGGTCAGTATAGACCAGAATGCCTTTGCAAGTTAGGGAGGAGAACAGCAGGACACTGAACACAGCCGTCTGAATGAAACTAGATAGAAACGCCTTTTTTTACTTCTGTCACGCCGTAATCAGAAATAAAAAGTTCTTAAATAAAGCTGTAAATTAAGCTAACGTTAGCTTAGCCAGCGCTCAGAGCTGCAATAATCCACTCTGTTTTATTCATTACAGCCATAATTCATGTTAAATATCACACAGTATGACTATTATTTATCTATAAATACTAAAACATCAAGTGAGTCTGGTCGGGCTTTATCACAGAAGAAAATTATCAGCGGAGTTTTGATGAACTTTTTTTTACACAAATAGTGTGCGAGTGTCTGAATCATTCACAAAATGAGTGCACTACAGTCCGGGGTACAGTGCTGGACTGTACAGTGTCTGAGGGGTTAGGGGCTAGGGATGACGGTTCGGACACAGCCATGGAGTTTACCTGAGGGGAGGAGCCATTATCAATGAGCCCAAGAAAAGAGGATTCACCATGGCAACGGTAAACCAGAGGAGGCGGCCATTTTGGAGGAAAAGGCAGTCATGTGACTGGAGAGGTTATATTCAGGTTTATCTTTAAAGTAATGTGGTAGTTATAGATTAATAATTAGTAGGATACAAATAAAATATTCATATTGTACTCAGAGTATATAGAAGCATAAATATAAAAGTCTTTTATCCAAATATTTCACACTTTTTGGCTATTCTCAATAACTTCATATTCTGAAATTTAAGGTGTAGTGTATTTTATTGTAAAGCTCTTTTAAATCATAGCATAGATCAAATAATAAAGTAAGGCTACAGTAGATAAATGTTTATATATAAAAATTGTATAAAGTAAATTTATTAATGTAACATTTATAAAAGTTAAATCATTATCTTTTAAACTCTTCTTACTTCTTTTAAGTGTCCCCAGTGTTCTTGTGAATTATCCAATCAGAGCGCTCCTTCAGCAGCAGCAGGAGACTCTGGGTTAAACTTCTTGAAACCCTTATTTAGTAAAAGTCATAGCCTGAAATGATGTCTATAATCTGTTTATTTCTCCACATGTAAAAACTACAACATCATAAACCATTCCAGGACTGATCAGTCATGAATGTTGTCAACACTTCCCTCTAAAAGTACAATTACAAGTTATTTTTGTACAGCACAAACAGGTACGATAAAACATTCAGGCTGACACTAAACACGATTCATCTCAACCTTTGGCTAAAAGCTGAATACAACACACACCAGTCGCCTTCAAATACTTTAAAACATTTGGATACAATTCAATTAAAAGTAGACTTTATAACCCAACATTATGTAAAATACTATATTCAGCTGTACATTTATTTACAGTAAAGTCATATTTCTCATTCTAAGCTCCCGGGGTTGGGTTCCTGATGAAGTAAACGAAGCTGCGCTGGGCGTTGTCCTGAGTTTGTTCTCTCTGTGAGCTGTGGTGAAGGCCGTACGCAAAGTAAATGATCAGACCTGAAGGAAAAGACACGAGCGGGGACATTTTAAGAGCTTAAACACAGATATTCTGCATTTACAAAAGCACTTTTCTAGCTCCATGGGGACTCTAAACTCCTTACAGCAAGTAACTACTCACGCATGCATTTATATGGGCATTACCATTTCCATGACTAATACTTTTTAGATCTTTTTTTCTGATGGTAATTGGCGTCAGTAGTGAAATTATAGCACATAGCTCCATCCACACTGAACACACAGCCTCACCAGGAATCACCAGCCCCTCCCCTCTTTGCTTTACTTCCATTTCTGTTGAGTTTAGATCAGAGTTTGCGTATATATTTAGCATACGATTATGAAGAACATGTAATTAGATCTAGTTTCTACCACATTATATTTACATGGAATTAGTATTACCTAAGGGACCTCTAGTAATTTGTAGTAATTGCCAAGGTCGTCTGTGACTTAAATCCCATGCGAATCTGCCACGTCTGTAAAAATGTCTGTAAATATTCCCCCGAAGATGACCGACCATATTTCGGTGAACACAGAGGTCCTCTGATGATACTAGTCCTGTGCAAATCCCCCAGGTCTGAGATTCAGGCTGATTTTGTTGGCAGATCATTTCCTAAAGCTTGTAACAGTGATCCAAAATGTCTTTTTAACGTCTGTATCTAAACTATACTCATATTAACATGACGCTATAGGTGCTACTCCAAAATGATAACTTTTTAACTCAAGAAAAAAAAGAGAAAACGGTGAAGATGTGACCCGGACGCACACCCCCATCACATGGCAATGTTAAATTAAGTTTTTGGAGCAACAAGGAGGGTCTTTTGGAAAGTTTGGATGCTTTTTGTGCTAAAGTTAAATCCAGAGAGATGTGTCACAGTGAAGAAGAGCCAAATCTCCACAGATAATGGATGGCATGCATCGTAGCGTGAGGTAAAGATTGTTTTTTGTCAGTACAATAAAGCAACATGAAGTAGTGCTAGAAACAAACGAAATCGTGGATTTTTATTATAAATCTGTGTGATTATCAATAGGTCATATCCGGAATAAAATCAAGTAAATTATAGACATCGTTTATCCTGTGCAAATGCCCAACTAAAAACACTGATGTCGGGGGCAATTCATGAATTACAGAGGTCCAGGGGTAATGCTTATCCTGTGCGAATATGGCTATAGTTTCCATGTTTTTAGTTGCTTTTTAATTCTGCTACAAACCAGAAACGGCCATCCAATCATAATCAGTCTGTGGTATCAAACATGAGCCTGGTTGTTGTTGGATGTTAAAGTTTATTCTGCACTTACCCACGATCATCCAGACGGTGTAGCTGATCCACGTCTCTCCTCCGAGCTGCACCATCAGGTAAGTGTTGATGAAGACACTGAGGACTGGGACCACAGGGACAAACGGGACCTGAGGACAGACTGTAACGTCAGGGTTTCTCAAACTTTTTACACCAAGTACCACTTTTTTAATGGATCACCCCAAGTCTAAACCAAGGAATTAACCCTGAACAAATATAACATGGAAACACAAAAGACTAAACAGTGGCTAAACCAGACCTAAACCAGGACTAAATCAGGTTTGTTCAGGTCCAAGCAAGAACTAAGCCTGGTCTAAAGGCCTCGGATACACCAAGGCGACTCCCAGACTGCCACCGATAAGACGGAGCGACAGTTCATCTCTTCTCGTCTCCTCACGTCGCATGACCTTTTTCCCCTCTTCATACACCGAAGGGACAGCCGACCTAAAGACCATATCTTGTGCATGCGCGTGATGTAATTACCCCCCCCCCCCCCAAAGCGGCAGATGGCGCTAGCCAGTGAACAAAGATCAACGGAAGTGACACAATGTTTGCGGAAGAAATATGCATGTAGCGCGCCTTGGTCTGCCACTGTTCTCAGCTATAATGGCCGGTTTGGACATTGTTTTGTGTGGATTAGGTGCCGCTGCTCTGTTACTTGAAGAAGATAACTTTCCGCACGGAATTGCGAAGAATGCAAAAATGGTGACAGTACACTGCCACAGCGGTTTTAACCTCTCGTCACTCCGTCACTTCCGCTAAAAGTCCCGTGAGCTGATTGGCGCGGCAGCTGTAGTGCTAGGCCTATCAGAGCGCTTCGTACCAAAGACCAAAGACTCAACAACAAGGCCAATCAGTCAGAAAACTGGTCAGACGGCCTCCGTCCTGGAGCGATGGGGGGCGACGGCGCATACAGATCAAAAGGACGGAAATGAGCGACGTGGAAGAACCGTTAAGACGGCTTCAGATGGGCGATCGTCGCCTAGGTTTATGGGGGCCTTAAAGCAGGGTTAAACCAGGACTTAAGCAGAGGTCTATGCTTGACTTCTGGATCAAGCTCTAAATTAAATACAATCAGGACTTGAATTGCAAAACACTCCCGAGTACCACCAGAAGATGTCCATGTACCACTAGTGGAACCTGTACCACAGTTTGAGAAACTTACATAATGCCTTGATACAGTACTCTGGATACAGTATAATTCAGTAATCCTTCACAGAATACTTCTTGGAATGTCAAAATACAGTCATTTAGGTGTAAAGAGTTGTTCCATTAAAGATCATTGTCTGCTGTAGTTTACCATGAAGGTGACCTTAGTGGAGTTCTGAGGCTGTCTCCAGATCAGAACCACAGCCAGGACCAAGACCAGGATCAGGACTATGACCAGGAGGCTGCTCCAGACCTCATGAGATCTCAGAGAGTCCACGGCCTCAGACAGCAGCACACTCAGGACGATCACTATGAACACTGGGAAGGAACAGACAACTGGTGAATCTACAGCAGTCTCAGAAGTAAAAAGAAAGTAAAACGGGGAGTATTTCGTACAGATGATGACTGATGATGGCGTTGACGTTCTTGGATGTCCGTGGCGTGGCTCGGTAAGGAGGGATAAGGAGTCCCATTATCGTGAACTTCTCTCTTCTGTGGATGAAATGATCCTCTTTGTACCTGCAATGTAAAGACAGCTGGTAGTCGGTATGAAAATCTAAAATGGTAATTGTTTCGGTTTCAGATTTTATATTTGAATTCATGTTAAAAAGCTCAGTCCACATCTTCAATCTCTTCCTGAATTTCCTCTTTGGTATTGGTCAGATTCTGTTGTGTTTGGCTGTAGGGTGACCACCTCAAAAAGTACAAAAAGTGGGACAAGTGATGCGATTTGGTGGGACAGCTCAAGAAATAAAGGTTTTGATTTACAAATCTAACTTATCAACTTACTGAGGGAGAACCTGCTTCAGTGTAGGGCCTATAAAACATATGATTCGATTTTGCAAGTAATGCATTTAGCCAAATTTTATTCAATGGAATAAAAAAGATGGAACAGCAAAAAATAAGGCTGTATATTCATCAAAACAATCTAGCACCAACACCAGCTCACAGCTCCATGGAGAGGCCTTTTCTGAAACAGAACCCAGTATTTTTTCTACATTTTATTCAAGTAATACTGACCTCACCTTGTTGTTCTTAATTTGAATCTCTCTTTTTATAACGCCCACTGAGCACCAAGGAAAAAAGAGGGACATTATCTCAATAAGTGGGCAGTGCAGGACAACCATAAGTGGGACAAGTGGTCACTCTTTTTGGCTGTCACTGACCCAATGTTGCTTCTCATTTACATAAAGTTGAGCTAAACTTCAAATCTAAACTTGTTCCACCTTCGCCAACTCTACATGTTTAGTTATTCTTGTCCTTTTTTTGTGAATGCAGCTTCATTTTAGCACTAAATCCTTGAGGAGCCCATTCACAGATGTTAGGTTTGTGCCCGCAGCCTGAAGAAAAGAAGGGGTATGAAGCTTGGAAATGTTTGTTTATTGCCACTTTATTTAAGCTGGGGACACACCACAGGATGCTCCCAGTTCTTACAGATTTTGTAAAGACTCACACCAACAGATTTAGCTCAGACGACTACACAACGTAGCGTAATAATGAATTATTGAATTGTTAAGATGACAACTTCCCCACATTACATTATGGCAAAAAGAGCTGCAATAATCTAGACCTTTTTATTAATTAACGTCAATCTGTGTTCTATTTAACATGAATTATTATTTGTTATCTGGCCTATACACACTTAAATACCTCCCAGGTCAGTTCAGCTGAGTTAGGCGAACTTTTTGTTTTTCCCCACAGCCGGTTATAGGGGCCCTTGGCAAGAGAGACAGCTGAGGCCTTACTTTTTTTTTTTGTAAATCCCACCTCATAACAAGGGGCATTTGATCAAATTTTACTAAGCTTTATTATAAATTCTCCTTTTGCCTAGTATCCTGAATTGTGACCTTGTGCATAACAGACAGGGGAATGTGTGGGACAGTATAAGACAGGGGGGGTCCAGGAGACCTCCCCCAGGAAAAATCTGAACAAAACATATATAAATTTCCTGTTTTCTGGTGTATTTTTGATGGTAAACAATATTTAAGGATGGGTACATGGGCCCTTTAGGAGAAGTTCAAGGCAGCGTCTCTTCAGTGGTTTGTTTTCCGTCGATGAAACAGCTCGGTCACTGTTGTACAAGCATTTGACCGTCCTTTCGGGGCCCCAGTTCAGCTCTGGGCCCTCGGCTTTAAAATTCAAACACGTCTCATCGTCTGTGACTGAGGTCTGGTCGAGTCTCATCGTCAATTCCAGTCTTTAAACCTCGCACACGAACAGATTTCTGGGTGGAGAACTCCCTGCGACTCGTGTGGACTGGCACAGACTCGGCACAACTGTGAATTGAGAAATTTGGCCAAAAAAAAAAAAAAATCACTTAGTGTGTCCTCAGTTTTACAGGTGTCCCTCTTTTAGTCCTTTAGCCATTTAGTCCTCTGTCCCTCCATCCCACATGATTAAGACAATTGTCCCACTTTTTCATAGCTTGCTCAGTGGATCTTGTAAAAAATCCCATCTTGATAGGTTGAATATATGGATGGTCTGTTGCTGTCCCTCTGTTTCAGGACAGGCCTCCCTGGAGCTGGAGCTGGGCTGCTGTTGGTTTGTTTTGAGAATATGCAGACTGAGAGCTTTGATTTGTTTTTTTTTCTGTTCCATCCATTTTATTCCAATGAATAAAGTCTCAGTAAAGACATTACTTTGCAAAATCTGTGTTCTTTGGGATGAAAACAGCACATCATATGTTTTATAGAACCTAAACTGAAGCAACTTGTATCTCAGTAAGTTAGATTTGTTCATGTCCTGTTTGACCTGATGGACTATAGCCAGACGCAACCCCCCCCCCCCCCAAATTATTATTTATTTTCCTTATTATTATTATTGTTTTTTTCTTCTCTTTCCTCCTTTTGTTGTTTGTTTTGCTATTATTATTTTTTATTTATTTATGTTAAAGTATTATTATTATCATTATTATTGGCGTCATTATTTCTAACTCTTCATGGAATTTATTTATCCACATAGAAAATAAATTATTTTTATTATAATTTATTTATTTGTTATTATATTGTATTTATTTATTTTATTATTATTATTATTTTTACATCAATACATATTCATATCTGCATATATATATTCATATTCATATTATATACATGTTATATGTTGTTTGTTCCTTGTAAGTCATAATATTGTTTTGTTTGTCTCATGTCTTATGTATTACATGTAGGTATGTCTGCACCTGTAAATAATAATTAAAAAAAATAAAAAATAAAAGTTAGATTTGTTTATCGAAAGATTTATTTCTCCAGTCCGTCTCACTTTTTATACTTTTTCAGGTGGTCACCCTAGATGTGAGCGATGCAGCATCTCTCTCTCTACCTGACGATGAGGATGCAGATGGCCACCACAGTGTAGGCGAAGATGGTTCCTATGGAGCTCAAGTCGACCAGAACCTTCAGGTCGAACAGCAGCGCCATGACCGCTGCCAGGACAGAAAAAGGGGGGGGCGGTTGAAACTGGATCACACATGGATTATAATCATTAAGATGTTCGTTTCCTGACCGGCCACAGCTCCAGACGACAGCGTGGCCAGCACTGGACTCTGCCTGGAGCTCATGAAGCTCAGAGGTTTGAACATGAGTCCGTCTCTGGCCATCGCAAACAGCACTCGAGGCATCGGGAACATCACGCCCAGAAGACTAAAGAAGCAGAGGAAACTATTATCGCTAACATGTAATTCTGTTGGACGTAAGATTCATTTTATTGTCCCAGTAAGAATTTTTTCTCTTAGCTGCGCCTGATGACCACATCTTCAGCCAGGATCCTAGTCAGGAGCACCTAGCTGAAGCTTTAGCCCAGACGTGTCCAAAGTGCGGCCCGGGGGCCATTTGTGGCACAAACTGAGATTTCATTTGGCCCTCAGCTTCAATGACAAAATGCCTTACTTATGGCCACCAGCACTTCCGTAGAGTGTTAGATGAGATGCACAATTGTACAGATCAAGCTATGACTCTATGCAGTGTATTTTCAAATTAGTTGATTGAAAAATAATTGCAGTTTTTATGTTGAATGATGTATTTTTGTTGGGACTTGTCAGAGAAAATAATTTATAATTATGTGGCTTTTAAAAACAAAATGCTTATAAAACAGTGCACTGAATGTATAATGTGCGTTCAGTTACTTGACAACATCAGGAATTACAGTCGGTCCTCGAACATTTGACCATTTTCAAATCAGGCCCTCTTTGACAAAAGTTTGGACACCTCTGCTTTAGCCTATTGTGCACGTTTTAGGTTTATACTGAAACTGGAGAAAACTTGCCTGGAAAATCCAGACTGATATGTCTCTGTATTATTCTACAGAGAAATATCAGTCTGGTCACCACGCCGTCAGCAGTGGTTTACTCAAATCCCAACCGTACCGTGCATTTTGATTTGCTTATTTAAGTCACGTGTTCTTTGCGAGCAGCGTCCGCAACAACAACAATCAAGGTGGCGACCGAGGAGCCGAGTTTGTTTCATTCAGCGGTAAATTCTGTTTTAAATTACCAAAAACAGAGTCATTAAAACCACAGCAGCTTGCAGCACTAGAAGCCTTTATAAAAAAAAAAATTTTTTTTCGCATTACTTACTTTCTTGTCGCTTGGTTAACGTCACGTCCGCCATTTTCTGATTGGCTAACTCCGCTGCCCGTTTCCTCCGCGCTAGAAATCGAATTGATTCTATGGCGACCAGACTCATCCACTGGTACAGCGGTGAGTCTGGAATTTCCAGGCAAGGAGAAAACCAACTCAAGCACTGGGAGACCTTTAGCCTGGCTGCCAGACAAACTCTTCTCCTATTTATACAAAGAAGTTAGTCTGGTACTACTTACCTTAAATTTCATTTCTATGGGCAGAACAATCACTGATGGAGTAGCCAATCAGAAAATTGAAGGGTGACACTGACCCAAACAAACATGGCCATTTTTGCCATAAAACACCAGAATATGGCGTATTATGAGCAGCTCTGTACTCTTTTCTGAACGGGGACAGCAGCAGAAGCCAGCTGTGCAAAGACTTGTGGAGAAAGTAATTTTGCGGGACTTTACTGTTGTTAAAATGGAAACAGGACAAAGACAAAGTCCCACAGAGGACTGAACAACGAGGACTTCAGCAGAACCAACAGGTGACAAAGGAAAGCACTAAACACCGTTGCTCATATCAGAGAAGTTATTAAATTAGCTCAGTTAGCTTTTGCATTTGTAAGGCGTGCTACAGAAGTTCCAAATCAAGGTGAAACACTTCGCTGCGAGTGAGGAACCAGACTGACCTGCTTTCGAAAAGAAAGTAAACCCTGGCAAACCCTACCAACTCCACACAGAACAGCCCTGTCCAGTCTTTGCAGTGTGAGGTGAAAGTGCTAACCGCTATGGAGCTTCTTTACCTGGTGGAGAGAGCGCAGAGGGAGCCCACAGCCACAGCGTACTTGGCCGGTTCCCAGCCCACGTACGTGAAGGCCACGGGGAGGGGGCTGTGAGTGTCCAGGAGGTGGTAGGGCATCAGCAGAGTGAGAGAGGCAGAGACGCCGAAGTACGCCAAGAAACAGATCAACAGGGAGGCCACGATCCCCAGAGGGATGGCCTTCCTCGGGTTCTTTACCTCCTCACCTGGGACACAGCAACATTTAAACCAGAAATAGTCACACTTCAAAGAATATTGTGATTTTCTGGTGCATCTCACTAAAGCAACTAAGCAAGAATCAAACTTGGAGCTCAAGGTAACAACAAAAGTCCAGTTTATATAAAATGACGTAATAGTTGTGTACCTGTCATAGCGATGCAGTCAAATCCCACAAAAGCATAGAAACACGTGGCAGCTCCGGCCAAAGTTCCCTCAAAACCGAACGGGAAAAAACCTCCAAATCCAAACTCAATATCTGTGATGTTCTGAGCCAATGTCAGGTTCCTGGACAAGACAAGAACTTTAGATGTTAACAAACATTCTTCATAAATTATGTTTACAACTTTTTTGGTATTAGGTCCTGAAATATGTGTTAGAATTATACATGTCGGACCAACTCTATTACTACTGTACACTGCAATGTTACCTTGAGCCACTAGGGGGAGTCAAGAGTTTGTGTTGACCTAACCAGTAGCCATCAGTGTTTTTATTAATGTATGTATTCAATTTTATTGTTTGTATAAATCTGCCCTCGTATTTTTCGTTTTACTTTTTTTTAGTTAAAAAACATCCCCATTATACTAAATTTACTTTTGAGCTTTTAACCATGTAATAATAGCATTTTGTTTCATCCACCTGAGTAATCCTGTTTGCTGAGGCCGTCCTCTCACGATCTGAAAACGCACGGTCTCACGTTTCTAAAGCCCATACGCAGTCACCGGACTCGTTCTGATCATTGTGGTTTAAACCGCTGTCAGCTCATTTATCTCTCTCAGCCATTCCCAAAGTCAGGAGCCTCCTTAAATTTACCAAAATCTCACGCGGACTCCCAAGCAATACAACTTCCCTCGATTCCAAAATTTATTTTCATGTTTTTCTCCATATATTTCTATAAAAACATTACAAAAGACACTGACTATTGGCTAAAAAGTGTTTTAAAGTTATATTTTTAAACAAATACACTGTAAAACAAATAAAATGCTGCAAAAACTCATTAACTCAAGGCAAAGGATCCCTCAAGATTTTTGGGGCCAACTCAAAATCTCAAGTTTTTCACATTTTCACTTAAATTGATGTTCATACGTCTAAAAACTTTTCCAATTTTTAAGTTTTTCTCTCTAGCATTATTTTTTTACTCATCTTACAGCCATCTTACAGTGTTCAGAAAAAGTTATTCTTTTGTTAAATGTAGTATATTTAGTTTTTATTATTATCAATAATACTTTTTCTGAACAGTGGAGTCAGTTGGCGTAAGATGAGCTGGAAAAAGATAGTGAGTAAAACTAAAAACTTCAAGTTTTTAGATGTATAAACGTTAAATTTGGTGAGTAAAAAATATTAGTTGTTGAAAACTTTTGAGTTGATCACCAAAACTCAAAAATCTTGAGGGATCCTGTTGCCTTGAGTTTTTGCAGCATTGTTATTTTACAGTGCATTTCAAACTCAATTTTACTTTTTATGTACTTAATATAGACAGCCTCTGGGGACCCTCCTGCAGTACCTTCGCGGACCCCCAGGGGGGCCCCGGACCCCACTTTGAGAACCACTGATCTGTCTGTTAGCCTCATGTTAGCCAATAGCCATTCTATTTAGCCATTCTATGCTCTGTCCATTCCCCACCATTGCCAGCAGGGGGCGACAGACACATAATCCAAGTGCTAGATGATGTTTTTCCATACACATACATTATTTTACGTTAGAAAACATGAAATACTGATGTAAAGGAGTCCAACACTATTTCAAAAAGCCTGAAAAAAGCCTTTAAAGAAGTCATAAATGAACATGTTGCTACCCGGGGAGCAGAGTTGAGTTCAGGATCCTTCTTGGTGAGTCTCCAGTTGGCCACGTCTCCTTTAATAAACCCTGCCATTATAATGAAAAGCACCACGGCCATGTTGACCCCGGTGAAGACCATGTTCAAGATGGCCGACTCCTTCAGTCCATAAGCGAGAACGCCTGACGTACAGGAAGTAAACTACTCAGATTACAGTGTGTACGTACTCTGTACGCTGTATAACTGTGCTATGTAAGAACCTGCCAGCAGCATGACGAGCGCCGCAGCGAAGAAGTCCGGGTACGGGGCCAGTCCTGGGGAGTCCATGGGCGTGTACTTCTCCAGAGTCTGTCCAATCACGTTATCGATGAGGTCATCAAACGTCGCGGTCCAGGCTTTGGCCACACTCGACGTTCCTGAGAGGAGAGAGGTTAGGCAGAGTCTTCAGTGCAATAAAATAAAACACACTTTCTGAAGATGTTAGGACCTTGATGCAGCGGTTACAAGTCAGGTAAAGCTAGCTTTGTGCCGCAGAATATGAGAAACTGAGTCAGAAGTTAACCTTTTTGTAGACGTTGATGAGCTCTGGTGTATTAACATTGTGTAGTGTTGGTAAATATATGGTTAGTTAGCTACCACTTGGTCCATCCATTTCTAAACACGCCATTAAACAAAGTTTCACTTCACCAAACTTATGACAAAAATGTTTTATAAAGCAGATGGCTGCAACTTTTTATTTATCCAAAACAGTGGTCATCCTGTTGGTCCAGTTCAGTTCAGTTTATTTGCCATTTGCAGCATTAAAAAAAGAACTACATTGGAAAACAGTTGCAAAGTGCTCAAAGTGCACAGTCAACATTTAAACAAACAAAACATACAACAAAACACACCAAGCACAAGCCTTCAATAAAAAACATATGGATACATCCTAAATAAAACCTAATAAATACTAACAATAAAAACACTGTTTATATAAATAGCAGTAAAATAAGTAACCAAAGCAATAAGGTGCATGTCTTATAATCCTCCTTATATTTTCTATAGCTTAAAGGTCCTTTATTATGCTTTGTTCAGACTTCTTTCAACACTGAGTAATGCTGTGACACACCTATTTATAATTTGTTGTATGAATGTATTTATATATTTTCTGATTTTATTGTTTTATTATTGGTTTTATTTGATTTTATTGGAAAGCACTTTGGTCACCTTGAAGTGTTGTAAAGGGCTCTATAAATAAATGTGATTGATGGAAACCTTTGCATTAGTATTTCAGGTTTTATAACTTAAAATAATATACAGTATATGTACTGGAAAACATCTTCTGTTGGGGAGCAGTTACTTTGACTTTGCAGAGAACGCTTGGATTAGAAGTCTGTCGCCCCCTGCTGGCAATGGTGGGGACTGTACAGAGCATAAAATGGACAGCTATTAGCGACATGAGGCTAACAGATGATTTCTGAGCTGATGCTTCGTAGTTGACGGAGGATTAAGGCTGAAATGATCAGAACGAGTCCGGTGACGGTGTCTGGGCTTTAGAAACGCGCAGGAGCACTTCCTGGTTTCATGTAGAGCTGTGAGACCGAGCGTTTTCAGCTCTGGAGAAGGGCAGTGCCTCAGCATACAGGATTACTCGAAATAGTTGTATTTCACTGTATCACAAATGTAATTTCAAGTTTGTAAAGAAAGTCATGCTAGATGTTCAAAATAACACAGCAACAAGACGAGTGCAAAAAACCAAAGTACTGATCAGGTTAAGGCAAGTTATTTTTACATTTAGTGAGTAGTTAGTACAAATTATTTTAATATCTTAAGTAAATTAATGTGTACTGTAGATACAAACTATCAGTTCTTTTAGTTTATTCAGTCACAAAACAACGACCACAGTAAACCACAACAAAATAACCATGAAATTGTGACTGAAAAGGCTCAGGCAGAAGCAGAGCTTATTAATGCCAGCCTCGGTATAACTGCTTCATTTACACTTGGAAATATTATAACAACAAAAAACTCTCAAATATAGAAGTATACAATACTTTTTAAAACATGAAAAGAGAACGACATGTTTTTAATTGCAAGGGGAAGGGAATGGTATTTAAATAGTGCTTTTACCTATGACCAGTCACCCAAAGTGCTTTACACAGAAGTGAAGGGGCATTTCATTCACTCCACAGTTTGCCCTGGGGTAGACTGAGCCAGCTGCACACATCTGCACCACCTCTGACCTCTGACCTCTGACCACTCACTCAGGTGGAGGAAACAAGACTTCTTGGAGTCATTGTGGACAGCAGACTCAAGTGGTCGAAGCAGACTTGAGCACACTGTTGCATTATGGGAAGACAGCTAGCTGTTATTAGAAGATGTGCATCTTATTTGCCCAAAAAAATGATTTCACTAAGTTATTAAAACTGTAGTTCTGTCTCATCTACAGCACTGCCCGATGGTGTGGTCACGTGCTTCAGAAAAGAACATTGGAAAACTGCAGTTAGTGCAGAATAAGGCAGCACGCCTTGCTCTTTATTGTTCTAGATACACAAATATTCACAGCATGCAGAGAGCTTTAGGTTGGTCATTGGTGAAAAACACTGTTAATATTGCCCTTCTTTGCTTTTTTAGAAATATTGCTGCTTCAAAAGTACCAAAGGTTTTATATGATAAGCTTTCATTTAGCTGTGCCTTTCATAGATTTAGTACAAGACACGTGGCTCATTGTTATTTTACTCTTCCAAAATGTAACAGAAATGCAGGGCAAAAAACTGTTATTTTCCGGGGAATGAAAGCATGGAACTCCCTTCTCTCAGATAAATTAAACACAACAAGCACTAAAGTTTAAAAAAAAACTTTGTTCAAATATTTCAATGACTTAAAATGAAGTTGTATTTTTTTTTTTATGTATATGTGTACATGTATTTGTGACTGTGGTTGTACTTCTTTTTGAATTCTAAAAGTGAGTGATGTTTTTGGGGTTTTTGCTACCTCCATGTTGTAGACCTGTGATGTGAATTGATTGTATTGTATTGAATGTTGTAAATGTGATTTTTATGATGAGGACCCCAGCAAGAGTAGCCATTGTCAAGGCAATGGCTAATGGGGATCCTAGTAAACAAACAAACAAACAAACAAACTCACACCGTCTCCCATCCAGATCCTGACCAGGCCTTAGCTTCTGAAGTCTGCCAGGATCGAGCCTCCACGGCATGAAGTCCTTTAAGGAAAAAGGAAAAAGTGAAGTGCCACTCACCGATGACCCAGGACAGCAGCAGGTTCCAGCCGGTGACGAAGGCCCACAGCTCCCCCGCGGTGACGTACGAGTACAGGTACGCCGACCCCGTTTTAGGAACCCTGGCCCCGAACTCCTGCGTAGCACAGCCCCGCGAACGCCGAGGCCACGGCCGCCACCAGGAAGGACAGGACGATGCTGGGCCCGGCCACCTCCCGGGCCACCTCCCCGGACAGGACGTACACCCGGGCCCCCACGGCGCTGCCCACCCCGAGGGCCACCAGGTCCGCCGTGGTCAGGCGCCGCGAGAACCGGGACTCCCCCTCCCCCCCGTCCCGGTGCAAGGGCTTCCTGCGGGTCAGAGTCCGGAGGAAGACCAGGGTTTTGGACCAACAAGCACCGCACGCAGCAGACGGACTGAGGGAGAAGACATTTAATATCATTACATAATTACTTATTATAGGAGTTAGTTATTGTTTATCTGTCAGCTTTCTCCGTTTTAATTACTTTACTTATGAGTTTGGAAATGTATAATTTATTTCATTATTCTGTAAAAAAAACACACAAGATTAACACACGACCAAGACAGAACTATTTGATTTTACTAGTATTTCTTATTTGACAATTTTACTTTTATATGCATTTGATTATTTTATTTTAACTCCTTTCTTCTTTTCACTTCTTTCTTCTAAATATCATGTTAATATTTATCTAACATTTGTGTCTTATCACTGTTAGTACTTGTGTCCTGCAATCTATGCAGCTATCTATTATTTAAAATGGACTTGCCTGAAATGCCTTACTATTTTTTGTTATTTATATTTCTGGAAATGTAAATATGTTTTGTTATTATTCTTGTACAAGCAGGAAGCTAAAAATAAGTTGTTTTGATTTGTTCTATGTAATATAGAGGTGGGATTAAATAAGTTTTCTTCCTCCCACTCCTTTTCGAGTCTTAAAAGAAACAGTTTTCAATGTATTTATGATTCTGTATGTACTGTATATTTGTCTTCAGTTGCTCGAAACAAATAAAGACTAACTAATATTTAATTATTGTAAATACTTGCTTTGTCACTTGTTGTTGCCAAAATAAAACATGCAGTGGAGAAAGTACTCTACATTTTTTTTTTTTACTTAAGTAAAAGTACAGATAAAAGAGCAAAAGTTGGCTCAAGTAAAAGTATCACCTTAAAAATTCTACTTACATATAAAAAGTACTTACAAGTTATATTTAAGTACTGTGGGTCTACAATGAGGACATAACAAAAACACACCATTTTAAACCAAAACTCAAAATACTTTGTACTTCAAACCAACTCATAAATGTAGTGGAGTAAAAGTACTGATACCTGCTCTAAAATGTAGTGAAGTAAAAGTACTGCTTGTAAAATTTACTCAAGTGAAGTACAGATACATGAAAAATGTACTTAAGTAAAGTAACTAAGAACTTTTACACCACTGGAAACAATAAATCCAGTCATAAGGAGTCACAACAAGCCAGTGTCTTGTTTGTGTCAGTCCCAAGCCTTGATAAATGGAAAAAAAGGCCATAATGTTAAATAAACGTGTGAATCAATGACAATGGCAGAGGACTTGAGCCAGGAAGAGACGAGCGAAAAGGAAAAAGAAAAAAAAATACCATGGGTCCCACATTTCCTCTACGGTTCCAAAAGAGTGGGTCAGGAACCAAATGTGACCCCCAAACCACGCTGTTAAAGAAATGGTTGCAACAGGATGAACGTTACAGAGTCTGGACCTGCACCATCTGAGACCTGAGGACCAGAGAAATGACCAGGAACACTTTCAGCATCAAAGACCTGGAGATCTGTGCAAAAAGGAGCGCTCCAAATCCAAATGGAAATGTTATATATAAAACTTCTGATAGCTGTGATAGAAAATCGGCTTTGGCACTGATTACACTGGTCTACAAATGTTTAGACTCGATCTGCTTCTGAGATAAAAGTGGCTAAATCTCATTTATTTTGATAAAATGAACTGAAAATCAATTGATAACTGTGCTGTTAGCTCATGTATTCAAGATATTTAATGATATTGTTTCACATCAAAATCACATCTGTTTATACAATAGATTTAGGCATTTTTGCTTAAAAATAATATTTATATTTTGAAAATATTTAATTTCTCTACATGCATGCATTTTGTCCACTTCCAAGAGAGAGATTTCTGCAAATAAAAACAAAACATTTTATGTTAAAACTCTAGCCATATTAAAATGAATGTATTGAATGTGCAGCTTTCAGATAGAACTGGTTGCTTGTAGACACTGTACCTTCTGATAAACGACTGTTTTTGCCTTATTTTGCATAAATTTCCTATTTTGACCCAATACTGTTTCTTGGAAACTATCGCCAATCTGCACTTCTCACTTACTTTTTCTTTATTAGTGACCTAATCCAAGAAAAATGTCACTACTTTTGTTCCAGAAGCATTTTGCTGTAGAAAAGTGTTATGGATGAAGGGTATGAATAAATTTAGAAATGGACTATTTTGTCAAAATGTCATTTCCAGCCAGACACATCCATGACAATTCACTTTCACTGAAAATTTGGCAGGGTATCAATAATTTTGGCTTAAATGCATGGAGCACCTTCATGTGCCATCACAAAGTACACTCACATCTTACAGCAAGTGGCTACTACAGATCTATTATTTCTGATATTATACTACCGTATGGTGTCAAAGAACTGATCAGTGTGGCATCAGCTTTGACACCATTTACATTTTACGTCTTTTCAAAAACAGTCTCACACTGTTTACATTTAAATCAAGAACAGTTCCCCCTGAAAACTGATTTAACCTCAGGCATCACTTCATCGCTTTGTAATTAAATTAAATAATCATGATTTCTGTGATGATGGTTGCATTTTAGAGAAACAAGTAAAATCTGACATTTTTACACTTTCTCACTAAAATCATATTTTTAGGTCAATACTAACACAGCTACCATAAAATGACTGTATTTCACGCAGAGGCCTATGATGGGGATTTTCATGATAAGCAGTAAAATTGACAAATTTTACTAGTTTTCTCAAAAATGAAACCCCATCATTACAAAAATCATGATTATTTATTTAATTACAAAGAGATTAAAAATGGGAGTCAAGCGTCCCGGTGATCACAGGGCACCATTATATTCTATGGGAAAAATACAAGAGGACGAATTTCACAAAAACTAATGATTCACTAAAGCCAATATTTTAGATCATCTTCAGTCTTCCTCAGACACATTTGAAAAAAATTGCCGTGACCCCCCAACATCTATTTCGTGGGGTAAATTTATTTATTTATTTTTGTGTGTGTGTGTGTGTTTTTTTCATAAACAACAACAGTGTATGTATTCAAACTGGCAATTTAAAGGTTAAAATCCTAAAAAAAATATTGAATGTTTGTTGTTTTGAGCAAGACTTATGCAAAAAAAAGCTAAAAAAAATATTAAATACAGTAAATTTTTAAAGCAGTTTTTTGGAAGTGGACATGTCCTTAAGGTCACAAGTTTATAGTAAATTGAAGGTGACATTTTGCATTTTCTTTAACCTAAAACCAGACTTAACCCCAACAACACAAAATTCTATCTCACAAAGTCCCCCAGATGTCAGCTTTTACAACTTAAAAACCATCAGTAAAATCCATATTTTACAGACGTCATTACCTGTTGTCCATTTTGGGAGCGGGACGTCCGGTTGTGCTCAGCAGATGTGGCGCTGTTACATAAACAAATCTAAAAAATAAAGTTGTGAGGTGAGTGTGCGCCTGTCTGCTGCAGCTGCACACCTGAAATCACTCAGCCAATCAGACGCGGCGCTCAGGAGGCGGGGCATTCTCACTTCTTCTGGCTTATGCTGCCTTCAGGTGACATGGGAAAGATGATATTTTCCACTTGTAAATAGGAAATTACTGAGCTGTTGTGTTCAAGTGCTGTTGTGGTCGAACAAGAAGAGGATGGATCAAAACTCAAACGGTAAGTGTGCTGTATTTTGTATGGATTATGAATCTTATAGTCATTTTAAGGATAGAATTGTACAAGTTTGCTAATGCTACATTCAAAATTGTGTATGCTACATAATTAAACAATGAGCTAACATTTATTAGCCTACTGCATTTCTTGAAAAGTCAAATCCGACCTCAAAATATCTTAAAGTATCAGAATTATCTTGAGTTCTCCAGTGGAAATTACAACAAAAGGGAGCGTTCATGTGCAAATTTGACTTTGGCAAGTGGTATTTTCCATAATTCCCATAGCACATGAAGGCAGCATTATGCCAAGTTTGTGATACATTGGAATCTTGGAAATTCTGACCTCCAACGGGGAAAAAAACGGTTTTGAACACTGTCTCAGGTCAGGATTTTTGCTCAGAAACTCCCTTTGTGACAGGAGGACAATTAGTTTTTTAAGAGATCTCACACTGGTCTGCAAAATGTGTATATATTTATTTATCAGTCCAAAGCTCTGCAAAAACGTTTTGGACGATTGAGTTATCACAATAGAAACATCCCCTGATATAACTACATACCACACCAAACAGTTCAAATGATGTATTTATGTGTTTCTCAGGAAATATGAACATATTATCTCCGTTCTGGCTTCTTTGCACTGGCTTCCTGTCAGATTTAGGATTCATTTTAAGATTTTATTGATTGTTTTTAAATGTCTAAATGGGCTGGCCCCCTCCCTCCATGTTCCAACCCGAACAAAGAGGTCAACTAATCTGTTTTAGTGTATTAACGCGCTTGTTTTACTTGTTTTTATTTATTATTTATTCAAGTATTTCACTTTGTTGGGCACGTGAAGCACTTTGGTTGTTGTTGTTGTAAATGTGCTACAGATGAACTTGACCTTTCTTATGAAACAACATGGAAATTTAACTATTGTTTTGTTTTTGTTGTGGCGCTCCTTGTGTGTTTTCCGAGCTGATCTATTTATTATTTTATTTATTTATTAGTTTATTTGACAGGGACAGTGTGCAAATACATTAAAGATGCTTTACAGCAGATTATAGCTGAAGCTAGTTTCCATCTGTAGTCCCTGAGCAGGTGAGAAATACCACATAAGCAAATACAATACAAGCAATATAAACAAAACACATTCACACGCTGTGACTGTGAACTATTACACAATAAAATTATACATTAAAATCTCACTAAGACCACATCATACCTGTTACAATTCTTAATGCTGACACTGCTGATTTTCCAGTAGTAATTTCTTGACATTAAATGAAAAGTTTTTCATGTCAGAGGAAAGTTTCAGACTCTGTGGGAGTTTATTCCATTTTTTAATGGCTTTGAAGGAGAAAGCTGTCTGTGAGAAAGCAGAACTCCGCTGAGGTAATCTGCAGTCATTTGGACTTGTGGACCTGGAGGTCCTGACTGTTTGTTCAGAGCAGAGCTGCACAAATTTTTCCAGTGGAGGAGGCGCTGCATTATTTAAGATTTTAAAGATTAATCGCACATTTGAATAGGTAATTAAATTGTCAAAATTTAGCATGTTGTGTTGTGCAAATATTGGGCAATGATGATATCGCAGTGGCTTTTTGTCCAGTATTTTAACAGCTTGATTATATAAGGACTTTAGAGGTTTTGTTGTTGTCTCACATGCTTGAGACCAACAGGATATACAATAATTAATATGTGAAATAATCATTGCATCAAGGTACACTTTTGCAGCATCATAGGTCAATTTGTTTCGAATATTTCTAAACACAGACAGACTATATTTTAAAGTATTAGAAACTTTTTTAACATGCTTTTTAAAACTAAAAATTGGATCCAGAACAACTCCTAAATATTTGAATTCTTCTACTGTTTTGATTTGACTCTTATTTATGTATATACATGGAAACGAGGACTTCTGTTTTTGTGTCTTAGTAAAATACATTGCCACCGTTTTGTTTGTGTTCAGAGTGAGAGAAGCAGATTGTAGCCAGTGTGAGATGTTTTGCATAACATTAGTTAGTTTTTTTGCCACACTGGTCGCATCACTCCCATGTACATAGACAACGGTATCGTCCACATCAACACATACTGACGGGAGATCGTTTATATAAATTGTAAAAAGCAATGGCCCAAGGACATCTTGTTTATTAACGTTTTTTCGGAAGTCGGCTTTTTTAAATCAGGACTTACCAGAGTCGGATGTATCATGAAGGCAGCATTAGCTCTCACTGCAAACACATGAAGCTTGGGTTGAAAAGTTTGGACTTTATTACTGTCGCCTTCAGTACTGGCAGAGCCTTCTTAATTGCAATAATGTAGAAAATCTGTATTTAAATCCTCTTCTTTTTGGTTTGTGTTAGTTTTAGTAACAAATGTCAAATAGAATTTAATTAAAATGTCAACTGAAATATGTTTATTGTCTAATTCTTCAGAAGTTGGACAAAACAGCACCAAATATGGAAGAAAAATAAAATTTAAGTTCTGAAATATTTAACTGCTCAAATGTGTTTTTGCCTTTTGCTGAGCTTTAATAAATCCTGCATTTATACAACCTTCCAATGTCTCTGTTTTGTAAAAAAAAAAAAAAAATCAGTTTCTAAAATAAATCAATAGACGATATATGACCTGCATGGAGTTGATTCAAAAACATATTTATTTCTTTTTTTCTCAGATTAATTAAACGCAGAGATTACATAACAAATAAATGCATTAAATTAAACATTGGTTGCACATAAAAAAAAACTTACTTATTACTATACAATCTAAAAGAACTTATTTTCCCTGTGACATATGAAATATTAACAGGGTTAGGGTTTTATTATATACACTGCAGCCCGAAATTATTCATACCCCTGGCAAATTCTGACTTAAAGTTACTTTTATTCAACCAACAAGGTTTTTTTTTTTGACTGGAAAAGAAAAAGAAAAAAAGCTGAGAAATATTTCTTTCCACAGTGATACCTCTTGTACATCGTCTTATTATCTTTTGGGAGGCAAGGCAAGGCAAGGCAAGTTTATTTGTACAGCACAATTCATACACAGAGCAATTCAAAGTGCTTTACAGAAGAAAAAAAAAAAAGGCAAATTTAAAAGTACAAAACACAATTAAAACAATAAAATCAAATTTAAAGAGTATAATTAAGAATTAAGAATTTAAAACTAAATTAAAAGAGAAGAGTGCAGATAAAACACTTTCAGTTGACAGAAGCACAGTTAAAAAGAACAGTCTTAAGTCTGGACTTGAACATTGTCAGAGTAGAGGTCTAACATCGTCAGGGAGACTGTTCCAGAGTTTAGCTGCAGAAAACTGAAACACTGCTTCACCGAGTTTAGTCCTGACTCTGGGACCAGCAGAGACCTGTCCCTGAGGTCCTCAGAGTCCCAGCAGAGACCTGTCCCTGAGGTCCTCAGAGTCCCAGCGGAGACCTGTCCCTGAGGTCCTCAGAGTCCCAGCGGAGACCTGTCCCTGAGGTCCTCAGAGTCCCAGCGGAGACCTGTCCCTGAGGTCCTCAGAGTCCCAGCGGAGACCTGTCCCTGAGGTCCTCAGAGTCCCAGCGGAGACCTGTCCCTGAGGTCCTCAGAGTCCCAGCGGAGACCTGTCCCTGAGGTCCTCAGAGTCCCAGCGGAGACCTGTCCCTGAGGTCCTCAGAGTCCCAGCGGAGACCTGTCCCTGAGGTCCTCAGAGTCCCAGCAGAGACCTGTCCCTGAGGTCCTCAGAGTCCCAGCGGAGACCTGTCCCTGAGGTCCTCAGAGTCCCAGCGGAGACCTGTCCCTGAGGTCCTCAGAGTCCCAGATGGTTCATATGGGACCAACAGGTCAGAGATGTGCTGTGGTGCTAAGCCATGGAGAGACTTGTACACAGCAGAGCTGTTTTAAAGTCTATTCTCTGAGCAACAGGAAGCCAGTGCAGAGACCTGAGGACAGGACTAATATGGTCGTACTTCCTGGTTTTAAGTCAAGACCCGAGCAGCAGCGTTCTGGATGTTCTGGAGAAGTCTGTGTCATTTCCGGTCAAAAAACAAAAACAAAAAACTTGCCGGTTGAATAAAAGTAACTTTAAGTCAGAATTTGCTTCACTGTATGTAACATAATAAAAACATGGTCGATCAAAAAAGTTTTCTTGACTCTAAATGATTTACTTTAATGTAATAATGTCTTTTTCATGCTTAGCTTGGTGTAAACTAAAAGGGGCTAAACTTCAACAAAGCTAAAGTCTCTTCTCAGTTTCTGCCTCTGCTGTTTTTCATGCGTCTTAAAACTATACTCATCCCTTCAAGATCCACACGAGGGCGCTGTTCTGGCCTCGGGTAGTTCTCCATCAGACCTGCAGTCCTCAGTTGGTTCATGTAATACACTAACTGACCACTAGATGGAGGCAGTGCAAGGAGGAGACGCTGGTTCAGGTTTCTCCTCAGCCTCTGATGATGGGATTTGTAAAAGTACTGTTACTTAAAGATAATGTGACCTAAATGGAAGTAAAATACTCAATAAATGTGTAAAAGTTTTGAATGTAAAGTAGGCAAATTACTGCTATTACCATCATCAGTACTAATGTTTTTGCTACTACTACTACTACTACTTAGAAAATGTACATAAAAAAGTACATATTATCTAAAATGTGTAAGTAAATTTGATAAAGATTTATTTTTAATCAGTCCAGAGCTGTGGTTTTGTGCCTTGACATGTTTCAGATGCTTCCTGCCTCCAGCGGGTAACGCATTACTTTTGAGCCCCCAGTAATTTTTATTTATTTATTTATTTATTTATTTATTTGAAAGGGACAGGACAAAAAAAAACATTGTTACAGTTTCAGATGCAACCGATGCCATGTCCACAGGCCAACGTGCTAACAGCTAATTTGCAGACCAAGTCCCTGAGACAAAACAAACAGTAACAAACATTAAAACATACAATACATATAATACAGAATATTTACAACAAAACACTGGGAGAGATGTAACTCTAATGTTAAAAAAAAAAAAAAATAGGTTAATGTATATTTTAGTTTGTGACTTACGTTTTAATCAACATTTACTGTAAAATTTAAAGTTATTATCTTTTGAAAAGGTGTTAAACTGTAATAAACACAGGACTCGATTTTTTTAACAGTGCTATACTGTATACATGTCTGTGAAGACTCTCACTCGTCCAGGGTAAATGCATCGCAACAAAAGTTTAAAAAGCAGTCATCTGGATTAGATTTTTCAAGTAGAAGACGTTTCACCTCTTATCCAAGAGGCTTTCTCAATTCTGAAATGAACTGGTAAGAGAGCTGGTTTATATTCTTCTAGGAAGGAGGAGTCCTGAAACTAAATTCTATTGGTCAATGTGACCATGAATAGCCTAGTGGTTTCGGGTCATTAGGAGTCCTTTGTCCTCAGCTGGAGTGAGAGTCGTTAACCCTCCCCAGCCTGGGCAGCTCCTTCAGATGTAAATGACCTGAGTGAAACTGGTTTGTTTTGTTTGGGTTTCAGGAGACTGTTGTAGACAGAAGGAAGGTTGTATCTGAGACCACCATTTCTGTTTAAAGAAGGTTTATCTTTTTTGACAAAGATTGCTTCTTTCACTCCTCGCTCAGACCATCCTTTCTCTCTGGCTAAGATTCGGACCTCGAATCCAGGAAGTGGAAGCTTTCACAAGGCATATTAATGCTGTGGACCAGAACATCAAGTTCACTCGTGAGGATGCCACGGAGAACAGCCTAGCCTTCTTAGACTGTGCAGTTATCATTGGAGAAGACAGGCGGCTCCATGTGGAAGTGTACAGGAAGCCCACTCACACAGACCAGTACCTGTTATTTGATTCAAACCACCCACTACAGCACAAACTCGGTGTGATCAGGACACTGCAGCACAGAGCCCAAGAGGTTCCCACAAGCTCGGAGGGAAGGAGGAAAGAAGAGCTACATGTCCGCCAAGCCCTCAGAACCTGTGGATATCCCAACTGGGCCTTCTCCAAATCCCGAAGGACAAGAAAACAGGACAGGAAAGAACAGGAGCAAGAGCCAAAAAGGAGCAATGTAGTCATTCCGTACATCTCCGGCCTATCGGAGAAACTTAAAAGGATTTTTAGCCAACACAACATCCCAGTTTATTTCAAACCTGTTAATACTCTCAGACAAAAACTGGTTCACCCCAAGGACAAAATTCCCAGTTACAAACAGAGCAATGTTGTGTTCTCCATCCACTGCAGTGAGAACTGTAATGAACAGTACATTGGAGAAACCAAACAACCTCTGCACAAGCGGTTATACCAACACCGCAGGGCCAACTCCAGTGGACCTGAATCTGCAGTACACCTCCACCTGAAGGCCACAAACCACTCCTTTGAGGACAGTGAGGTCCGAATCTTAGCCAGAGAGAAAGGATGGTTTGAGCGAGGAGTGAAAGAAGCAATCTTTGTCAAAAAAGATAAACCTTCTTTAAACAGAAATGGTGGTCTCAGATACAACCTTCCTTCTGTCTACAACAGTCTCCTGAAACCCAAACAAAACAAACCAGTTTCACTCAGGTCATTTACATCTGAAGGAGCTGCCCAGGCTGGGGAGGGTCAACGACTCTCACTCCAGCTGAGGACAAAGGACTCCTAATGACCCGAAACCACTAGGCTATTCATGGTCACATTGACCAATAGAATTTAGTTTCAGGACTCCTCCTTCCTAGAAGAATATAAACCAGCTCTCTTACCAGTTCATTTCAGAATTGAGAAAGCCTCTTGAATAAGAGGTGAAACGTCTTCTACTTGAAAAATCTAATCCAGATGACTGCTTTTTAAACTTTTGTTGCGATATACTGTATACATTACAAAAAATAAAACTAAAAAAATACAATTTTGCCTTATTTTTAATATTACAGTTAATTACCGTAACCAAAACAGTATTTTACAGATATATCAATTACGGTCTTTTACTGTTGAGATTTTACAGATTTTTACCATGAAATCTACAGATATTTTTTACAGTGAGGGCAGGGTTTGCTGCGTCAGGCTGCGCTGCTGAAATGAACGCCTGTATTAAGATAAAAACAGCGGTTAGGGCAACAGTGAGGTTATACCTCTTACAATGGATGTGTTCAATTTCTACACAGTTTTTGTGTTACTACTATTTTAACACATGTTGTGTTAAAATGTTTATTTAAAATGACACAAGTTGTACACATGAGATGTGTTAAACTATCATCCAATCACAAAGCTGCATCATCTCATTTTAAACCCAGTAAACGCTGTTGGTGAGCTCCTGTTTTGGGCGCGGAGAGAACTGTTTAAAGGTAAGCGTTTGTTGATGCTATTTCACATTATTTTTTAATCGTGTAAATCTGTAATACATTTTTTTGAGGGAGGTGAGTGTAGATGTAAGCAACTCTGTACTTTTCTCGTAAAAGTTTACCGATTTGTCGGTACCGATGCCACTCGTGTGTGCGTCTGAGCGCGCAGTAAACCTGGCCCCGCTCCTGCGCAGCTCACGCCGCTCTCCGTTCACAGTTCTCGGTCTGCAGCAGTGACAGGAGCGCGGTGAGGTGAGCTCCAAGTCTTAGCGCTGTGTTCAAACTTGTTCAGAAACCGTTCAGAAACCAGTTTATCCGCAGCGCGCTAAAGCTAAACTTATATGTTATTATTATATCACATCACCGCGGGGCTGCGTCAAGGTTTGGTCAGGTTTAAACCTGGTTTAGAATCAGACTTGTTTTAGACCGGGTTAAGACCTGGTTTAGTCCTGGTTCAGCCGTGGTTTAGACCGAGTTAAGACCTGGTTTAGTCCTGGTTTAGACCTGGAGGGGGGTTGTGGTCAGGGATGAGTTTTCGGTGAGGGTCAGGGTCTCTGAAAGCCCCAATCCTGGCTAAATTAGACAAAATTGTGAAACATATTTTAAAATGCATGTGTGGTGAATTAAGTAATTTAGAAAAAAACATTTGTTTTTGTAAAGTGGGTAAAAATCTATATTCTCCACTAACTCTGTGTTTCCTGTGTCACAGATGGAGGGGAGTGGGAGTCCCAGGACACTTTCTGAGCTGTGTCAGCTGCAGACCTTTACAGAACTCACTGTCTGCAAATGTTCACTAAATACTGATGCAGAATGTGATAGACTTCAAAAATACACATATTTTATTGAATTTATTGACACAAATGAATACCAATGTCCAAAACTTTGACAATAAATGTGAATGAAAATGTTTCTGTAGTTCTGGATTTTATGTATTATTCATGCATTTAACATAAGCATTTTCAGATAATATATATAAATATATAAAAGTGTGTTGAAAGTAACACAGCATTGTGCTTTTTTTTTTTATTTGAATGGGACAGCGTGTATTAATGAACGGCTAGTGCTGTAAATTCACCGGATTATAGCTCAGAGCTCATTTCCATCCATAGTCCCCACTCACATCCACAGCGGCTCCTGATGTTCCCCAGCGGGGTCCCATCCAGGAACTGACCAGGCCCTGCCCTGCTCCCGAGGTCTGACGGGACGGGCGTCCACAAGGCGGGATGGCAGATACATTAACACCTTTAACACAGGTAATGTGTTGGATATGACAACACACTGTGTTGAAAACAACACGTCCTTAACTGGACACAGAGGTGTGTTAAATATAACACCTGTTGTTTTTACCACATCTGCTTTAACAGTGTAGGCTTCTTCTGTTTAGAATTGGGTTCATTTAGGCTTCCTGTTAGGAAGTAATCCAAAAGTAAAGTAACTAAGTTACTTTCATGAGTCAGTAACTAAGTAAAGTAATATTACTTTTTAAAAGAGTAACTAGTAATCTGTAATAACCCAACACTGTCAGTTACAGGTTTTTGGTCTAACTCATGTGGAACAGCACATGAACCTCTTTGGTTTGTGAGTAAATGACTCACTGACCTCTGGATACAGCTTTAAGCATGCTGCTATGAGCAGTATGTTTTTAATCTTTATAAAATGAAAATACCCACATCAAATATTACTGCTAACAAAGGTACAGCTGATTTATTCACTATTAAAAACATATTTTACATAACAGCCAAGTTGTTTATGTTTACAGGCCTCTGGTGTAATCTGGCTCAGTTTGGTGCTACCCATCATTACCTGGCCATTTACATAAAAGAAACATGCATTTATATCAAGTTTTAGTTTACAGAACTTGTAAAATCACAAGTCCGTCACGGGAAAAGGCTGTACTTTTTACTAATTACTCGGAGCGACTCGGGAGTGAACTTTCTCTCCTCGGTCTCACACAGCGCCTCATTCACAGAGAAACAACGACAGTCCCAGGACAGAGAGAATCCTCTGCACAAACCTGTTTCCATCGTTCAGAAAGTAGCTTGTTGTTAGCAGCAAGCTAAAGGAAAGCTAAGTGGCTAACAGCAGCCTAAAGTTTAGAAAGTTTAGAAAGATGTTAATAAAAGTCAACAATGAATTATGTTATATATTTTTGTAAATTTGACATGTTATTGTTTTAATATCTACTTTTTTAATTACACCTCAGTAATTATGAAATGTACAACAATTTAAGTTTGATAAGGAGACACTAATATGCTATGTAAAAAAAAAAAAATTGGTCATAATTATACTGCAACTAAAAAATCATAATTTTTAACAAAAAGCAAAGAGACCTAGGATATATAAATAAAAATACACTCTGAAGAAATGTATTGCTTTCTTGCACATTAAAAATGCTGGTAGTTTATTAATAAATAGTTCATTTTGGTGAGAAATAATTTATTGTAAGAGATTTTTTAATGTGTGCTGTGCTCACTTTTTTTAACCCTCACAGCACCTTAGGGTCCAAATGCGTACTTTTTTGCTTTTTTTTACCTTTTTGATCCTCAATAAATCAGTCAGTTTAAAAGCTGTTGGTGTGAAACTTGGCCAGAATATTTATTTTAAGTGTGTGTTTAAAAAGCCATGACCCCCTCTGTTCTAAGGAGATATGCACTTTACATTCACTCCTTACCTTAAGTACGCGTTTGGGCCCAATGACTTCCATTATAACCTCAGATTTTTGACATCCTGCAGTTATCCTGACATATTATAATACTTTTTTCATGAAAACCTATTAAATCTAAGCCTTTACCTTCAATATAAAGGGAAATTAGGTTTTTGGTCAGATTGACCCCCAAACCACCAGGGGCAGCAGAGCTTTATTACAGACAGTCTAAAACAACAGGATTTTTGATGACAAAATGGTCATAAATTATTAATAAATGAAAATAAACTAATTAGGGCTGAAGTAGTAGAAAGGATTTCATGTAGAAAAAAGTTTTAAAAAATATTAATATTTGACATTTTTATAGCTATTTTAATAAGAGGTCCCAAACAGGTCGCTAAGTTAACGAGTTTATAAACAGGAGGACGGGACACATGAGTCTGACCAGGGCTAAACCAGGACTAAACCAGGACTAAACCAGGGCTAAACCAGGGCTAAACCAGGGCTAAACCAGGACTAAACGAGGGCTAAACCAGGGCTAAACCAGGACTAAACCAGGGCTAAACCAGGGCTAAACCAAAACTAAACCAGGGCTAAACCAGGGCTAAACCAGGGCTAAACCAGGACTAAACCAGGGCTAAACCAGGGCTAAACCAGGGCTAAACCAGGGCTAAACCAGGACTAAACCAGGGCTAAACCAGGACTAAACCAGGACTAAACCAGGGCTAAACCAGGACTAAACCAGGACTAAACCAGGGCTAAACCAGGGCTAAACCAGGGCTAAACCAGGACTAAACCAGGGCTAAACCAGGGCTAAACCAGGGCTAAACCAGGGCTAAACCAGGGCTAAACCAGGACTAAACCAGGGCTAAACCAGGGCTAAACCAGGGCTAAACCAGGACTAAACCAGGGCTAAACCAGGACTAAACCAGGGCTAAACCAGGGCTAAACCAGGACTAAACCAGGACTAAACCAGGGCTAAACCAGGGCTAAACCAGGACTAAACCAGGACTAAACCAGGGCTAAACCAGGGCTAAACCAGGGCTAAACCAGGGCTAAACCAGGGCTAAACCAGGGCTAAACCAGGACTAAACCAGGGCTAAACCAGGGCTAAACCAGGACTAAACCAGGGCTAAACCAGGGCTAAACCAGGGCTAAACCAGGACTAAACCAGGGCTAAACCAGGGCTAAACCAGGGCTAAACCAGGACTAAACCAGGGCTAAACCAGGGCTAAACCAGGGCTAAACCAGGGCTAAACCAGGGCTAAACCAGGACTAAACCAGGACTAAACCAGGGCTAAACCAGGGCTAAACCAGGGCTAAACCAGGACTAAACCAGGGCTAAACCAGGGCTAAACCAGGGCTAAACCAGGGCTAAACCAGGACTAAACCAGGACTAAACCAGGGCTAAACCAGGGCTAAACCAGGACTAAACCAGGACTAAACCAGGACTAAACCAGGACTAAACCAGGGCTAAACCAGGGCTAAACCAGGGCTAAACCAGGACTAAACCAGGACTAAACCAGGGCTAAACCAGGGCTAAACCAGGACTAAACCAGGGCTAAACCAGGGCTAAACCAGGGCTAAACCAGGACTAAACCAGGACTAAACCAAAACTAAACCAGGGCTAAACCAGGACTAAACCAGGACTAAACCAGGACTAAACCAGGGCTAAACCAGGGCTAAACCAGGGCTAAACCAGGGCTAAACCAGGACTAAATCAGGACTAAACCAGGACTAAATCAGGACTAAACCAGGACTAAACCAGGACTAAACCAGGGCTAAACCAGGACTAAACCAGGGCTAAACCAGGACTAAACCAGGACTAAACCAGAGCTAAACCAAGACTAAACCAGGGCTAAACCAGGACTAAACCAGGGCTAAACCAGGACTAAACCAGGACTAAACCAGGGCTAAACCAGGACTAAACCAGGAGTAAACCAGGACTAAACCAGGACTAAACCAGAGCTAAACCAGGACTAAACCAGGGCTAAACCAGGACTAAACCAGGACTAAACCAGGACTAAACCAGGACTTAACCAGGGCTAAACCAGGACTAAACCAGGGCTAAACCAGGGCTAAACCAGGACTAAACCAGGTCTAAACCAGGACTAAACCAGGACTAAACCAGGACTAAACCAGGGCTAAACCAGGACTAAACCAGGGCTAAACCACAACTAAACCAAGGCTAAACCAGGGCTAAACCAGGGCTAAACCAGGGCTAAACCAGGACTAAACCAGGGCTAAACCAGGACTAAACCAGAGCTAAACCAAGACTAAACCAGGGCTAAACCAGGACTAAACCAGGGCTAAACCAGGACTAAACCAGGACTAAACCAGGGCTAAACCAGGACTAAACCAGGACTAAACCAGGACTAAACCAGGACTAAACCAGGGCTAAACCAGGACTAAACCAGGACTAAACCAGGACTAAACCAGGACTAAACCAGAGCTAAACCAGGACTAAACCAGGGCTAAACCACAACTAAACCAGGGCTAAACCAGGGCTAAACCAGGACTAAACCAGGACTAAACCAGGGCTAAACCAGGACTAAACCAGGACTAAACCAGGACTAAATCAGGACTAAACCAGGGCTAAACCAGGACTAAATCAGGACTAAACCAGGGCTAAACCAGGACTAAACCAGGGCTAAACCAGGACTAAACCAGGACTAAATCAGGGCTAAACCAGGACTAAATCAGGGCTAAACCAGGACTAAATCAGGGCTAAACCAGGACTAAATCAGGACTAAACCAGGGCTAAACCAGGACTAAACCAGGGCTAAACCAGGACTAAACCAGGACTAAATCAGGGCTAAACCAGGACTAAATCAGGACTAAACCACAACTAAACCGGGCCTAAATTTGGACTAAACCACGACTAAACCAGGACTAAACTTGGACTAAACCTGGACTAAACCAGGACTAAACTTGGACAAAACCAGGACTAAACTTGGACTAAATCAGGACTAAACTTGGACTAAACCTGGACTAAACCAGGACTAAACTTGGACTAACTCAGGACTAAACTTGGACTAAATCAGGACTAAACTTGGACTAAAACAGGACTAAACTTGGACTAAATCACAACTAAATCAGGTCCCTAAGTTAATGAGTGTATGTACATTTTTAAGGTGCCCAGAGGGTTTTAGTTCACAGGAGGACGGGACACGTGGCTCAGAGACAAATGTCTGAAGGGGAATGAGTCTGTGAAAGGTTTGGGAAGCACTGGGATAAAGAAAAATATTTTCTTGGGAATTTGCAGAAAATCAGGTCACAAAAATAAGGCACAGACAGAACCTGGGAAATGTCGTTCTGCAGTGGTCCTTGTTCTTTCCACAGCTGCAGAATCTTCGTTCTCTATCTCTTATCTTTGCATGATGGAGCTACAGAAAACACACAGACAGGGGCCAATAAACCAGGGCTAAACCAGGACTAAACCAGGGCTAAACCAGGGCTAAACCAGGACTAAACCAGGGCTAAACCAGGGCTAAACCAGGACTAAACCAGGGCTAAACCAGGACTAAACCAGGGCTAAACCAGGGCTAAACCAGGACTAAACCAGGGCTAAACCAGGACTAAACCAGGACTAAACCAGGACTAAATCAGGACTAAACCAGGGCTAAACCAGGACTAAATCAGGACTAAACCAGGGCTAAACCAGGACTAAACCAGGGCTAAACCAGGACTAAACCAGGACTAAATCAGGGCTAAACCAGGACTAAATCAGGGCTAAACCAGGACTAAATCAGGGCTAAACCAGGACTAAATCAGGACTAAACCAGGGCTAAACCAGGACTAAACCAGGGCTAAACCAGGACTAAACCAGGACTAAATCAGGGCTAAACCAGGACTAAATCAGGACTAAACCACAACTAAACCGGGCCTAAATTTGGACTAAACCACGACTAAACCAGGACTAAACTTGGACTAAACCTGGACTAAACCAGGACTAAACTTGGACAAAACCAGGACTAAACTTGGACTAAATCAGGACTAAACTTGGACTAAACCTGGACTAAACCAGGACTAAACTTGGACTAAACCTGGACTAAACCAGGACTAAACTTGGACAAAACCAGGACTAAACTTGGACTAAATCAGGACTAAACTTGGACTAAACCTGGACTAAACCAGGACTAAACTTGGACTAACTCAGGACTAAACTTGGACTAAATCAGGACTAAACTTGGACTAAAACAGGACTAAACTTGGACTAAATCACAACTAAATCAGGTCCCTAAGTTAATGAGTGTATGTACATTTTTAAGGTGCCCAGAGGGTTTTAGTGCACAGGAGGACGGGACACGTGGCTCAGAGACAAATGTCTGAAGGGGAATGAGTCTGTGAAAGGTTTGGGAAGCACTGGGATAAAGAAAAATATTTTCTTGGGAATTTGCAGAAAATCAGGTCACAAAAATAAGGCACAGACAGAACCTGGGAAACGTCGTTCTGCAGTGGTCCTTGTTCTTTCCACAGCTGCAGAATCTTCGTTCTCTATCTCTTATCTTTGCATGATGGAGCTACAGAAAACACACAGACAGGGGCCAATAAACCAGGGCTAAACCAGGGCTAAACCAGGACTAAACCAGGGCTAAACCAGGACTAAACCAGGGCTAAACCAGGGCTAAACCAGGACTAAACCAGGGCTAAACCAGGACTAAACCAGGGCTAAACCAGGACTAAACTTGGACTAAACTTGGACTAAACCACAACAAAACCAGGACTAAACTTGGACTAAACCAGGACTAAACTTGGACTAAACCACAACTAAACCAGGACTAAACTTGGACTAAACCACAACTAAACCAGGACTAAACCACAACTAAACCAGGACTAAACTTGGACTAAACCAGGACTAAACTTGGACTAAACCACAACTAAACCAGGACTAAACTTGGACTAAATCAGGACTAAACTTGGACTAAACCACAACTAAACCAGGACTAAACTTGGACTAAACCAGGATTAAACCAGGACTAAACTTGGACTAAACCAGGACTAAACCAGGACTAAACCAGGACTAAACTTGGACTAAACCAGGACTAAACCAGGGCTAAACCAGGGCTAAACCAGGACTAAACCAGGGCTAAACCAGGGCTAAACCAGGGCTAAACCAGGACTAAACCAGGGCTAAACCAGGGCTAAACCAGGACTAAACCAGGGCTAAACCAGGACTAAACTTGGACTAAACTTGGACTAAACCACAACAAAACCAGGACTAAACTTGGACTAAACCAGGACAAAACTTGGACTAAATCAGGACTAAACTTGGACTAAACCACAACTAAACCAGGACTAAACTTGGACTAAACCACAACTAAACCAGGACTAAACCACAACTAAACCAGGACTAAACTTGGACTAAACCACAACTAAACCAGGACTAAACTTGGACTAAATCAGGACTAAACTTGGACTAAACCACAACTAAACCAGGACTAAACTTGGACTAAACCAGGATTAAACCAGGACTAAACTTGGACTAAACCACAACTAAACCAGGACTGAACCACAACTAAACCAGGACTAAACTTGAACTAAACCAGGACTAAACCAGGACTAAACCAGGACTAAACTTGGACTAAACCAGGACTAAATCAGGACTAAACCACAACTAAACCAAGACTAAACTTGGACTAAACCAGGACTAAACTTGGACTAAATCAGGACTAAACTTGGACTAAACCACAACTAAACCAGGACTAAACTTGGACTAAATCAGGACTAAACTTGGATTAAATCAGGACTAAACCAGGACTAAATCAGGGCTAAACCAGGACTAAATCAGGACTAAACTTGGACTAAACCACAACTAAACCACAACTAAACCAGGACTAAACCACAACTAAATCAGGACTAAACTTGGACTAAACCAGGACTAAACCAGGACTAAATCAGGGCTAAACCAGGACTAAATCAGGACTAAACCACAACTAAACCAGGACTAAACTTGGACTAAACCAGGACTAAACTTGGACTAAATCAGGACTAAACTTGGACTAAATCAGGACTAAACTTGGATTAAACCAGGACTAAACTTGGACTAAACCAGGACTAAACTTGGACTAAACCAGGACTAAACTTGGACTAAACCAGGACTAAACTTGGACTAAATCAGGACTAAACTTGGATTAAATCAGGACTAAACCACAACTAAACCACAACTAAACCAGGACTAAACCACAACTAAACCAGGACTAAACTTGGACTAAACCAGGACTAAACTTGGACTAAACCACAACTAAACCAGGACTAAACTTGGACTAAACCAGGACTAAACCAGGACTAAACTTGGACTAAATCAGGACTAAACTTGGACTAAACCACAACTAAACCAGGACTAAACTTGGACTAAACCAGGACTAAACCAGGACTAAATCAGGGCTAAACCAGGACTAAATCAGGGCTAAACCAGGACTAAATCAGGGCTAAACCAGGACTAAATCAGGACTAAACCAGGACTAAACCAGGACTAAATCAGGACTAAACCACAACTAAACCGGGCCTAAACTTGGACTAAACCACGACTAAACCAGGACTAAACTTGGACTAAACCAGGACTAAATCAGGACTAAACCTGGACTAAACCAGGACTAAACTTGGACTAAATCAGGACTAAACTTGGACTAAATCAGGACTAAACCTGGACTAAACCAGGACTAAACTTGGACTAAATCAGGACTAAACTTGGACTAAACCAGGACTAAATCAGGACTAAACCTGGACTAAACCAGGACTAAACTTGGACTAACTCAGGACTAAACTTGGACTAAATCAGGACTAAACTTGGACAAAACCAGGACTAAACTTGGACAAAACCAGGACTAAACTTGGACTAAACCAGCACTAAACTTGGACTAAATCAGGACTAAACCTGGACTAAACCAGGACTAAACTAGGACTAAACCAGGACTAAACCAGCGCTGGCTCCAACTGCTCACACCACAAAACCAGGACTAAACTTGGACTAAACCAAGACTAAACCAGGACTAAACCAGGACTAAACTTGGACTAAATCAGGACTAAACTTGGATTAAACCCCAACTAAACCAGAGTTATAATGCATTTTCTTAAACGTGGACACTTAAACGTCTGCTCAGAACAGCATCAGTATTTTCTCTTTCATTTTGACTCTTCACATTCAAAGGTCATCGACAGGAAACTGCAGAAAACACACAGATAGGGGCCAATATAAAAGACAGAGAGGTGGGACTCAAGAGACACCTGAACCAAAATACTATTCTACTTCTACTACTACTAGTACTACTTAGGCAGAGGTGAAGATTACTACGAGATAGAAGTAATTAATCTTCTTTATTAATTTTATTTCTTGCTGCCCGTCGGTTCTTTCTGGTTTATTTCTTTGTTGGCCGTGTTGTTGTTGTAGTTTTTGAAAATGTCGGACCAAAGCCGAACGATCAAAGACGCTCGAGACGCCTTCAGGTCCTGCAGGAATCCACAGTACTACGACCAGTGGGCCCTCACCTGCGAGAAGGTCAGTAACACGGGACTAAACCAGGGCTAAACCAGGGCTAAACCAGGACTAAACTTGGACTAAACCAGGACTAAACCAGGGCTAAACCAGGACTAAACTTGGACTAAACCAGGGCTAAACCAGGACTAAACCAGGACTAAACCAGGACTAAACCAGGACTAAACCAGGGCTAAACCAGGACTAAACTTGGACTAAACCAGGACTAAACCAGGGCTAAACCAGGACTAAACCAGGACTAAACCAGGGCTAAACCAGGGCTAAACCAGGACTAAACTTGGACTAAACCAGGACTAAACCAGGGCTAAACCAGGACTAAACCAGGACTAAACTTGGACTAAACCAGGGCTAAACCAGGACTAAACCAGGACTAAACCAGGACTAAACCAGGGCTAAACCAAGACTAAACCAGGACTAAACCAGGACTAAACCAGGGCTAAACCAGGTCTAAACCAGGACTAAACCAGGACTAAACCAGGACTAAACCAGGACTAAACCAGGACTAAACCAGAACTAAACTTGGACTAAACCAGGACTAAACCAGGGCTAAACCAGGACTAAACCAGGGCTAAACCAGGACTAAACCAGGACTAAACCAGGACTAAACCAGGGCTAAACCAGGACTAAACCAGGACTAAACCAGGCCTAAACCAGGACTAAACCAGGTCTAAACCAGGACTAAACCAGGACAAAACCAGGTCTAAACCAGGTCTAAACCAGGTCTAAACCAGGACTAAACCGGGACTAAACCAGGGCTAAACCAGGACTAAACCAGGGCTAAACTAGGACTAAACCAGGGCTAAACCAGGACTAAACCAGGACTAAACCAGGACTAAACCAGAGCTAAACCAGGGCTAAACCAGGACTAAACCAGGACTAAACCAGTGCTAAACCAGGGCTAAACCAGGGCTAAACCAGGACTAAACCAGGACTAAACCAGGACTAAACTTGCACTAAACCAGGACTAAACCAGGACTAAATCAGGACTAAACCAGAGCTAAACCAGGGCTAAACCAGGACTAAAACAGGACTAAACCAGGACTAAACCAGGACTAAACCAGATCTAAACCAGGTCTAAAACAGGACTAAACTTGGACTAAACCAGGACTAAACTTGGACTAAACCAGGACTAAACCAGGACTAAACTTGGACTAAACCAGGACTAAACTTGGACTAAACCAGGACTAAACTTGGACTAAACCAGGACTAAACTTGGATTAACTCAGGACTAAACTTGGAATAAATCAGGACTAAACTGGGACTTAACCAGGACTAAAACAGGACTAAACTTGTACTAAACCAGGACTAAACTTGGATTAAACCACAACTAAACCAGGACTAAACTTGGACTAAATCAGGACTAAACGTGGGGTCTAGACTCAGTCCATACTAAACCATGTTCAAATGAAACCTAAACAGGACTAAACTGAGGCTAAACTAAGATTTAACCAAGACTAAGTTTCTTGGTCTAGATCAGAAATAAAGTAGGACTAAAATATTAGTATAGTAAAACTGCAAAAAAGTTTAAAGCAAAAAATTTTAAATAAAATTATAATAAATAGAAAAAAAATGCATAAGAAATATAAAAAGTAATTCTTTAATACATCAAATTAATAAATAAGTCATTTGGTTCACTGAAGTCACTTATAAAATATAAACATATTTTCATTGCCACTCACAATCAAAAATAATACATCATTTTATTTTATAAAACTATATTTTAACTTGTAGTAAATTATATTGTAAACCTGTTAAATAATTAGGTGATTGTTGTGTTGGGTCACTTTTCTGTCTCTCAATCTGTGGTTTAGCTGTGGTTTTAGTGTCATGTTCTCTTTTTGTTCCAACAATTAAAAAATATGGCAAATGTAGAATTCTTTTCAATAATCATTAGTGATGTTAATAAGATTAGATTGAACTGAGAAGAAGAGAAATTTACTTGTTAAGGCTGGGGTTTTAATATTGAAATAAGAAGTAGTCTTAAACTGGGTCTAAACCAGTCCTGTGTGTATTGAATGAACACTGAGCTCTGTCCCGGGGCAGGACCACAGTCTGATGGACTACAGGGCTCCTGGTCTGGCCCTGGACCTCCTCATGAAGCACTTCTCTGGGACCGCGGCTCAGACCAGAGTCCTGGACCTGGCCTGTGGATCCGGACTCGTGGCCAAACTGGTGAGGACACACACACACACACACACACAGACACACACACACACACACACAGACACACATACACAGACACACACACACACACACACACACACACACAAACACAGACACACACACACACACAGACACACACACACTGACACACACACTGACACACACACTGACACACACACACACACACAGACAGACAGACACACACACACACACACACACACACACACACAGACACAGAAACAAACACACACACAGACACACACACACACACACACACACAGACACAGAAACAAACACACACACAGA